>JASDDO010000018.1:395515191-396731857 GCA_030015575.1 Agapanthus africanus
GCTTAGCTGGTTATTACCATCGTTTCATGCAGGACTTCTCGAGTATCGCTGCGACGCTGATCGGACTGACCAGGAAGGGGGTTCCTTTTCTTTGGACTGAGGCATGCGAGCAGAGCTTTCAGTAGTTGAAGACTCGGTTGACGACTGCACCAGTTTTATCTTTGCCTTCTGGATCGGGCGGCTATGTCGTTTACTGTGATGCTTCTCGAGTGGGGCTCGGATGTGTATTGATGCAGCATGATAGAGTTATCGCTTATGCTTCCTAACAGTTGAAGAAGCACGAGCAGAATTATCCCACTCGTGATCTTGAGATGGCCGCGGTGGTCTTTGTGCTTAAGATTTGGAGATACTACTTGTACAGGGAGTCGTGTCAGATTTTCACGAACCACCAGAGCTTAAAGTACATCTTCCAGCAGCGGGATCTGAATTTGAGACAGCGTCGTTGGATGGAGCTTGTGAAGGATTATGATTGTGAGATCCTTTACCACCCGGGAAAGGCGAATGTGGTAGCCGATATTTTGAGTCGTAGACCCGGGGGTAGCTTGTTCCAGTTGAGCGCAGTTCAAAGACAATCTTCTGCAGATTGGCAGATCTTGTGTGACAGCAGAGTACAGTTTGAGTTCACTTCCAATAAGGGACATGTTGCTCATGTCTACGCTCGTCCACTTCTACTTGCTCATATTCATGAGGCACAGCCCGCCGATACCCGTTTGTCTGAGATTCTGGAGCATGTTCAGCAAGGTAGAGATTCGGAGTTCTTGATTGATGACCAGGGTGTGCTACGCTTTGGGACTCGTTTGTGTGTACCTGATACCGATGGGTTAAGACGCGAGATCCTAGAGCAGGCACATCAATCATCTTTTAGTTTTCACCCAGGTTCCACCAAGATGTACCGTGATTTAAGAGATATCTACTGGTGGGCAGGGATGAAGAGTGATGTTTCGGATTTCGTTTCGAGGTGCCTGACTTGTCAGCAAGTCAAGGCTAAGCATCAGAGACCGGCAGGAGAGTTGCAGCCTTTATCCATTCCGGAGTGGAAATGGGAGCAAATCTCCATGGATTTCGTTGTGCGTCTACCCAGGTCCAGTTGAGGGTATGACTCCATTTGGGTGATTATTGACCGGTTGACGAAAGTGGCTCACTTCCTTCCAGTGAAGACCACTTCCGGTTATGCCCAGTATGCTCAGTTGTACGTTGATAAGATTGTGCGTTTGCACGGCGTTCCCACATGCATTGTATCTGATAGGGGCACCCAGTTCACTAGCCGTCTTTGGCAAAAGCTTCAGGAAGCCTTGGGTACCCATTTGAGCTTTAGCACCGTTTTCCATCCGTTGACCGATGGTTAGTCAGAGCGAACTATACAGACTCTAGAGAATATGCTTCGTGCGTGCGTACTTGATTTTGGTGGCAGTTGGGATCGTCACTTGCCATTGATTGAGTTCTCCTACAATAACAGTTATCAGGAGACGATTCAGATGGCACCGTTTGAGGCTTTGTATGGTAGAAAGTGTCGATCGTCAGTTTGTTGAACCGAACTCAGCGAGAGCAGGATTTTGCGATCCCAGCTAGTTCAAGAGACTATGGAGATGATCCAGTTGATTCAGGATAGGATGAGAACAGCCCAGTGCAGACATAAGTCTTATGCCGACCTTCGTCGTCTCAGGCTCGAGTTCGCAGTGGGGGATCATGTATTCCTACGGATTTCTCCGATGAAGGGCGTGATGAGATTTGCTAAGAAAGGGAAGCTTAGTCCCAGATTTGTAGGTCCTTTTAAGATCCTTGAGCGAGTTGGTATCATTTCCTATTGTTTGGCACTTCCGCCCAGTTTTCCGGATGTTCACCCCGTATTCCATGTATCGATGCTTCGAAATACCTTCATGGCCCTTCTCACATGATTCAGCACCAGACGGTTAAGCTAGAGCGCGATCTTTCGTTCACTGAGGAGCCGGTAGTTATATTGGATCGACAGGTGAAGAAACTTCGGTTAAAGGTCTTGCCATCTGTGAAGGTTCTTTGGCGTAGCCCGAATAGTGAAGAGGTCACTTGGGAGGCCGAGAGCGAGATGAGGAAGAAATTCCTTTATCTCTTTGAAGGTACGCATAGTAAGATTTTTAAATTCGGGGACGAATTTCTTTAAGGGGAGAAGATTGCAACACCTTAGAATGCGATTAGTGTTAATTAAGCGATAATGCGGGTTTTTAATAAAAAGTTTACCAAAATAGTTTTCAAATATTTTATAAAATTTAATTAATATTTTATGATTATTTATTTTGGGCTTGCACACACTTGTGCATGTTAACCTAGGGTTAATTAGTGGTAACCATGCTTAAGTAACCATGGCACCATAACCTCATTTCATTATGTTTTATGTAATTAGTTAATTTAGTTAATTAGTTTTAAATATAAGGTTTGAAATCTAGTTGACTTGAGAGAGAGAGAGAGAGGGTTGACCACGGCATGCATCATGAGGCATGGGGCAAGTGTGCCATGCATTAAATGAGGAGAGAGAAGAGGGGGGCATGGCTCATGCTACTCTCACACCCTCATTTTTCTCTCACCCTCACTCATACACTCCTCATTCTCACTCACACCCTCTCATTCCCCTCACACCCTCTCATTCTCATTTTTCTTCATCTCATTTCCTCACACTCTCAACTGAAACCCTCTCTTGTTCTTCACTAAACCAAAGCTAAACCCTCACTAATCACCACAAAACTCACTAAACCCTTCAGTAAACTTGATCTAAAGCCTATAGTGATCACTTACAGCATGGAAAGCTAGGATTTTGAGCAAGTTTGGAAAGGTAGTGCTCTCTACTGTTAACTAGGATTGTATAATGTTGTGTTGCTAATTAGTTTCAGTTTAGAACACTAAAAGATATAGTTTTGTGCACATATCGTGTTTCTAGTGTCATTTTAGGATGTCTGTGATCTGCTATCAACCCGAGTGTTTACTGGGAAATCTAGCGAGGTAGTGGTGTTGTACTAGTTGCCCCGAGAGTACACCTGAAACACGAACCCTACCTGACACTGTTCAACTGGCGACATTGGGACTTTTTCCGGCGAGCTCGGCCATTTGGGGCACTGGGGGGGTTGTAGTTTGCAGGGTAGCTATCTGCAGTTGTTTTAGGGTGTTTGGTACTGCTAGATTTTTGTATATTGACAGTATGTGAAATCTGGGATCAAATTGCTAGATTTTAATTTTTCGACAAAGTGCGATACGATTGATCCGACATAGTTTTGGTGTTTCGGGTAGCTTGCTGTCGTGGGTTTGTTTTGGTGATTTCGACATACACGTTAGCCGCTAAGCAAACCCTTTTGTAGTTTAAGAGAACCGATTCGTTAAATTGGCATTGTGTTCGTTATTACTGTGTAGTTTGCTAACTCCACGCGCTATTGTCTTTTGTGTTAATAGGATCGCAGGCGTGGACTTCGGACGCCGCGAAGAAAGGGAAGCAGGTAGTCGGATTTACTTAGCTCGAGATCACCGGTGAATATATTTAACATCTACGGGGAAATCGTCCGTATAGCGTTATGCGTCAGGGCTTGATAGGATATTAGCCACATATTTATATTCATATAGGTTGATTGCGCATGAGCATCATTACATACTATTACTTGTTGTGCCTTGACTTAGTACCTAGTGGACACTGCACCATTACTGACGGTTCATGTTGCACGAGCACTAAATTGTATGCTACACCCACACCATCGGTAATTGCCATGACACGCACACCCTATACACATATGCGGTATTGTATTGTTATTGACATTGAGACATTGATTTCTATTCTATTGCACATATGAAATGCATCGTGCATACATAGTTACATGTACACCTTTATATGATGTTGCATTGGATTTTGGAAGAATTAGGAACCGAATGATATATTTTAAAACTGGATTCATTTAAAAGAGCGGTTTTTCCTTGATATGCTCATATTACTGTTTTATGTTGCATATATCACATTTCATGGATTTATGCATTGAGATATGGATTTCATGTGATTTATGGATTTGAGAACCGTGGTATTATTTTAAGAAAGTATGCATTGTTTTGAAAACCCAGTTTCTCTTGATATGGTATTTTAGTGCGTTCACCATGCGTTTTCTCGGTTCTGAGACGTGTGATAGAAACCCGATTCGAGGAGCTGGATGATCCGTTTGCGGGTTCATGGTGGACCCGGTATGGTACCCCGGGGCAAGAAAGAGATGTTGTGCAGTAGATGCTGAGCCTGGCAGAGGGACTAATACCTACCGGTGATTGGTTGGACCTGGCAGTTATCCGGAGGATACCGACCGGAGTCGAGAGATGGATATGAGCCGATCCGGACTGACGGAGCCCGGGGGCCGATCCAGACTGACGGAGCCCGATATATGTGGATTTGCGTGTCGATATTTGACACAAGTATTTCATGATGTTTTCGAGTGCCGATGTTGGGCACTCAGGTTCCATGAGATTTATAGGATATGAGGGCCGATCAGAGTGACGGCGCCTGAGGTATTGGGATTTGGGATGTTGTTCATATCAGATTTTTGCATTTTTTTATCGCCCATTCTTAATCACATTGCATATAAGTAGGTATTTTTGATCCATGTCTGTTAAATAGTTGCAGGTTGCAGGTTACAGGTTCTCAGCTCTTTACAGTGAAATTCATGAAAAGTCGCAACAAATGCAGGACTACAGCCAACAACAGATAAATAAGGGTTTCCGCGCACTATCTGTATGATGCCACCTACCAGCTCAAGGGTCAAATGGAAAATCATTAGGCACTTCAATGCACAAAGCATTAGGGCAGCACAAGATCCAAGATTTCAACGCGGAGCTCAAGGAAAAAGTCCACATCATTCTGCACTTGAAGAGATTCTAAGAAACCAAGTGAATAAAACAGAAGATATAAGTAACATGAAGAAGCCCTGAAAAGATGGCCCCACGATTCCACCAATTGGCCGCGGAACCGCGGCCAATCAGGCACTTCTACAGCGGAACCGTGGCCGTTCTGTGCATGTCGGTGGCAATGTTGGTGCTTTGACATGGCTCTGTTGGGGTAGTTTTGTAATTTCGTGTATGGATCAGAATGTAAACCTACGATTTTTCTATCTATAAATAGGAAAGTTCAAAGGCAAATTAGGATGCCTTTTTTTTATTGTTAGATCTAGAATTTTAATTTTGTTCTTTATCTTTATCAATTCAAAAATTGTAGAGATTGTTGAGAGGTTATCAATAAAAAGTAAGTTCATTTATTTTTCTCGCATTTTTCTTATCGTATTTTATTATCTGCAATTATTATTTGTTAATCTAGTTGTAGAATTTAATCTGCATTTTTCTTATCTCGAATTTTATTTTTATCTTTCTAATGGTTGAGTAATTTCTCACTTGCTAGGGCAGGAGAAGGAAGGTTTGAGAGAAATAAATCTCTCTCAGTCCTTTCTTTGCCCAACACCTTAAAATTCGGACTCGCTTTAATTGAACCATAATCCACTCACTACGGTAGCCTATCCTACATGATAGCGGTGATTCCCTAGTTAGACCGGTTATGGTTGAATTAACCGGAGGTTAGGGCTAAGAGCCAAGAACGGACTGACAGGGACCAAAAGGAAGAAACTAAGTATGGAAAGCCTAGCTTATACTTGTAAGTTTCTTCCTAGTCGTGCTAATTCCCGTTGTTGCCGATTACTTTAACACCTATAATTAGAAGGGCATTGAAAGAAGTAAGAATTTTCTAAACTCGAACTAACCTAATCCTAACTCTAGCAAGTCTTTTATCATCTTTTATCTCATTCGTAGATCTTAAAACAAAACCCGACTTAATCGGATTTAACTCGTTAAAACATAAAGAAAAAGGATTCCATCTCCCTGTGGATCGACCCGTACTCAACCGGCTAGCTACCAAGCGACACCGTCTTGATTGCGGTAATTAGAATTTAAAGCTCGCAGAGAAAATAGCGAACAATCAAATGGCGCCGTTGCCGGGGAGACGATAGTTTAATTCTTTATGTAATTTCGGGTTAATTAAAAAAATTGCAAATATAAAAATTGAAAAACCAAAACGAAAAAATCATCTTGTTATTTTTGATTAGTTTTTGTGCAAGTATGAAGGCTCGGAGCAAACTCTGTTTCAGTTCTGGAGCAAAACTCAGTGAACAAATCAAGAATCAGGGATCTAAACAGAAAGAGGAGAACCAACTAAGCACAGGGACCAAATTTGAAGATCCAAACGAACTGTTCAGCCGCGGAACCGCGGCAGAAGCAAGGGTTTGACTGCGGAACCGCGGTCAACGGGTGACGTCAGCAACTAAAAACTCTCTGTGAGTATCTCTTTTCTCTCCTCCTCTCCTCTTGTAATACCCTAGTTCATTTATATCAGTTCTAGTTCATGTGTTTCTTTATTTTTGGTATTTTCCTGATTTATTGTGTTTTGGGTGCGAATAGTGTATTTGACATTTGTATTTGCATCCGACCCGCCCCGCATGCTTGAAACCGGTCTTGATTCATGTTTATGATTTATCCTGATCTGTTATATGGACTCGTGCATTTTCATTTTAATTTATACATCTTGAATACTGGCATTTTATCTGGCATTTGCATTTTTACAATATAACATTTTAAGTCACATAAAATAATTTTAAAATACATTGCATGGCCTGCATGATACCCCTAGCCCCGTAGTAGCATCCGCGCATCTTGTTCTCGTCCCGTTCAGTGAAACGGACTTGTTTGGATGGCTAAGCGCACGTGCGTGCATCCGTTCTTGGGGGTATGCATTTTTCGTTATCCGGACATTCATTTTTATTTTGGTCGACATGTATATTTTTCGTATTTTAAAACTGAATTTTAGACCCGACCCGGGCATGTTTTGGACTATATTTGTATTTACCAGAATATCAAATTTTATTGATATAATATTAATTTTATAAATTGATACAAATTAAAATTTAATTAACTAATAAAAGATTTTTTTAAATTTAAATCTAAACTAATTTCCTAACAAACTAATAACCCCTTTCTCTCTCTCTCTCTCTCCTCTGCATATATATATTTATATAATTTTTTTATTTAATTTTTTCTTTCCTTATTTAATACACAGCCTTTTCTTCTTACTTCTTCTTCTTCTTTCTTCTTTCTTTTTCTTGATCTTGTTTCTTGATTCCGGTGATCACCACCGGAACACGTGCACGTCGCTGACGATCCGAGTGCTCCAGTGAACGTACCTGACTTGCGTGATCACCCTCGTGCGTTGTTTGGAACCGTTCCATGTACCGTGCGCGCGTCGCGACATTTCACCGACGAAGGACGTTCCGTACACATCCTTTCTTGTTCCGTCTAGGCAAGTTAATCTTGCTACATGCTATATAACTTATTATATACCTATTTAAATAAATATCACACCTGTATTTTAAATCAAGCATCCCATGTTTCATATTACAGCCTTTCGACGTTCCGTTTACATTTGTATAGTGCATTTCAGATATAGGGCATGCAAACCAATCTTAATTACATACTACATTACTTTAGACGCATCTATTTTAACAAATGGAATACCTGTATTTAAAATCATGTACCCCATGTTTAGTTTTATAACTTTTCGATGTTCCGTTTGCATCCATTCATATCATTTCAGATCTAGGTCATGAAAACTTATCTTGTTACATACTATACTTTCATATACTGCATCAAATTGAATAGTTACATTTCATATTGCTTAATTATATGTTCCGCACTTGTTAGTTTATCATTTTACGATTATGTGATACCCGTTTGCATCCATATCTATAAAAATATATATCGTCGTAATATTTCTTATTATTATCTTTAATTAGTTTATAATCTGCATTTTATAATGTTATACAAAATATAGTTTTAAAATATTATAGTTTACACATGAAACGTCGTTGCAAAGCGGATACGACAAATATGAAATTTTCTGTACAGCTTACCTTATAAAATTCATTATAAATCATAAAAAAAATCATTAGTATAAGTTCTTTAGTTCGTTACGAAGCTAACTAAGAATACTATAACTCTATGAAATATTTACTCGCAAAATAAATTGTTTAAATAACATAAAATGCAAATGAAAATATCTCTAAACTGCTATCCAGGGAAATTCCAGCAGCAAACTTTCAACTTTGAATATTCATAGATTTTTGTAAGAACAACCTGAGATGCTTATACTTATAAAAATGAAAATCTTATTGAATTATCTTTGTTTTGGTATAAGACACGTCCCTTTTGGAGAACGTTTGTTATTTTTAAGTTATTTTACAAATCAGGGTGACGCTGAATTTCTGAACGGAACTTTCTTGTGCATGGTTAATCAATACCACTTTTATAGTTATTAATCCATTTGAATATGTTATCCATGTTAATATTATTATATCAATATCTATTTAATAAATAATAGTGCTTGTGTTTTAATATTCAGCAAATTTTATCGATTTACAGTTTTATAGTATCTGTTTGTATCCGTACGGTTTATTACATATCTAGTTGCACGCCGAGACCATATTATTTCATGTTACTGTTGTATTAGTGCACCATGCTTGATAATTGTGCATCCTACATAGTCATGATGTAACCCCTAACAAAATATTTGTGCATCCATACTTCACCGTGCATCCGTACTTGCTACAGTTTTAGTATGAGCATCCGCTTGACACATGTGCATTATCTGTCATAACCTGATATACTACTGCTTGACTTGATACCTGATACACCACTACTTGACATGACTTGATACATGTACACTACCTGACATGACCTGATATATCACTACTTGACATGTTACCTGATCCTGTTTCTAATGCCGACAATCCGGACATGTTGTCCCGATGGACATATCCTGTTGTCTGTACGGACAAACCTGTTCCTGCTTGATCCTATGTTGGCATTAGTCTCAGATTTATAAATACCTGACTTACACACATAACTTGGGGGTATAGGAAAATCAAGAATGTAGCTGAACGTAACTCAAAGGGCTATTATATCATTTTACCGTGGTCCCGTAGGGAATGAACGGGACATAGACTCACAGTCTATTACATCATTTTACCGTAGTCTCATGGGGAATGAATGGGGCATAGACCGATGGGTTACGCTGAAGATTACATTAATTGATTTCGAATAACTTTAGAGTAGATAACCCTATAGCACAGTTTAGACTACTCACCGCACTTCACATGTTTATATCCTGTACACTGATCTATATTCATGTTACTGTTTACTTGTTACTGATGACTTGTTACTGTTCATACTTCATGCCTGCATATTTCATCATATCCTACTTGCTTAGAATTATTGATATTATGACGCACTGACGTCTGGGTTTTGCATGGCCCAGATCCTCTACCTTCGTCGCAGGCTGATCAGGAGTGTTTCCGCCATCAGGCCGAGCAGTGAGGATCCTGTTAGTATCCAGTTAGTTATTTCCTTACTTTCCAGATGTTATTGTTACTTGGATTTATTTCTTCCGCATACTATTTCTTGACTCGTTTATTCTGGCTCATGGACATGTACTAGATAGTTTATTTACTTTCCTATTCTTGATATCTCTACAGCCGTAATATGACTGTGGAGGGATATTTCCTATCCACAGGTAGCATGGTTGGCTCTGTCACGCGTCTATCTTAGTGCACTCTAGGAAGCGGGGCGTGACAGGGTTTGTTTGGTATCAGAGACATAGGGTTTAGGTTAATCGGGTTTGATTCTTTTGTAGTTGGGTATTGGACCCAATACACGAATCAGAAAACTCATGATTAGGAACATGTCCTACCACATTGTTATCATGATTCTTGAATCATATCTTTCTCTTGACCCCTGTCCTGACGATATGCAAACAACTTTGCATCTCGAGTTGAAATTCTTTTGGTTTCCTATTGTTTCTTCCATCCTATTCCTTTGATTCTGATACTAGGATTTGGGTGACTTGAACGGAGTTATGTGATTGTAACTATGAACTGCAGCATGGTTACAATGCGGTACTCTATTTAAGTAACTTGGAGTCCTGGCCTTGTTTCATTTCCTTGTTTCATGGGCGTTTTATTACCTTGGTTCTCTCAGTTTCATTGCTTACCAGTTCATGTTTTGCAGATCTCTTGGTGATCGATACCGGCAGTTATGATATTGTCTTGGGAATGGACTTTCTCGGCACTTTCTACGCTCATTTTGATTGTAGGGCAAAAAAAGTGATTTTCCAGATTCCAGGACATCCGGAGTTTGTTTTTGCTGGAGGAAGCAGTTCTATCGGGCCAGTCGAGTTTAGGGCTAGGCCGACAAGCAATATTCTTTCGTCAATGGAAGTTGATAAAGAGGAAGCGCCGGCTGTAGTTCGAGAGTTTATGGACGTGTTCGAGGACATCTCGGGTTTATCGCCAAAACGAGATGTGGAGTTCGCGATCGATCTTGTTCCTATTGCAGCGCCAATCTCAAAGGCGTACTATCCAATGGCGCCAGTGGAATTGGAAGAAGTCAAGAAGCAGGTTACCGAATTACTTGAGAAGGGTTGGATTCGCAGCAGTAATTCACCTTGGGGAGCCCCAGTTCTTCTAGTCAAGAAGAAAGATGGCACAAGGAGGATGTGCATCGATTATCGAGAATTAAACCGGGTGACTATTAAGAACAAGTACCCGAACCCTCGCATTGGCGAATTATTCGAGCAGCTTAGTGGCGCGAGGGTATTCTCGAAACTGGATTTGCGATCCGGATATCATCAGGTCCGAGTTAAATCAGAAGATATTTGCAAGACGGCGTTCCGAACTCGGTATGGACATTACGAGTATTTAGTGATGCCCTTCGGAGTAACGAATGCACCGGCGATATTTATGGACTTGATGAACCGAATATTTTCACCATTCTTGGACCAGTTTATAGTGGTGTTCATTGATGATATTCTGGTCTACTCAAAGAGTATCGAAGAGCATGCAGAACACTTGAAGATCGCACTACAGACATTGAGGAAAGAAAGATTGTATGCAAAGATGAGCAAGTACGAGTTTTGGCTTGAAGAAGTGAAGTTTTTGGGGCATGTCGTGTCCGGAGATGGAATCGCCATTGATCCCGAAAAGATTGCAGCAGTTCGAGATTGGCCAATTCCAAAGAACGTTGTAGAGATCAGAAGCTTTCTTGGACTTGCCGGGTATTACAGAAGGTTCGTGGAGAATTTTGATCGTTTGGCTGAGCCTTTGACCAAGCTTACGCGCAAGGAAGTACTATTTGTGTGGACGGATAAGTGTGCGTCAGCTTTTGAGGCGTTGAAGAAGAAATTGATAACCGCTCCTATTTTGACCGTACCAGACAGTTCCGGAGGATTGGTGTTTCACAGCGACGCATCTGGGAAAGGATTGGGATGTGTTTTGATGCAGCATGGGATGGTTATAGCTTACGCATCGTGACAGTTGAAGACCCATGAGAAGAATTACCCAACTCATGATTTGGAGCTTGCAGCAGTGATTTTTGCTTTGAAGATTTGGAGACACTACTTACTGGGCGAAAGGGTCGAAGTATTCACCGATCACAAAAGCCTAAAGTATGTGTTCACACAAAAAGAGCTTAACATGAAGCAGCATAGATGATTGGAGCTGATGGCTGACTACGATCTTGATCTTAAGTACCATCCGGGAAAAGTTAATGTTGTGCCGGATGCGCTTAGTCGGTTGCCAGCAATTCAGATGTTGACTGCACAGAAGGAACTTATCGAAAACTTTCGGAGATTTGAGTTGGAGATCGTGCTACCGCATTCTTCGGAACAGTTGATGCAGCTGCAAGTACAGTCGTCGTTGATCGAGAATATTAAAGCAGCGCAGTTACAGGACCCTAGATTGCAAAAGTTTCAAGAACAGGTTGAAGCTGGACTTCGAACGGACTTGTTGATTCATGAAGATGGTTCGTTGCGATATGGTAGCCGTTTGTGTGTGCCTAAAGGAGATATTCACGAAGAAGTTATGAAGGAGGCGCACAGTTCCGCATATTCCGTACATCCAGGAGGCACGAAGATGTACTGAGACCTACGACAGCATTTCTGGTGGGAAGGCATAAAACGGGAGATTGCCCGCTTTGTAGCGAAGTGTTTGGTGTGTCAGCAAGTTAAGGCTGAACATCAAAGAATTGCTGGTTTATTGCAACCACTTCCGATTCCTCAATGGAAGTGGAAACATATAACCATGGATTTCGTGACAGCTTTACCGCAGAGTCCAAAAGGCAACAATGCAGTTTGGGTGATTGTTGATCGATTGACCAAGGCAGCTCATTTCATACCATTTCGAGTTGGTCAATCAACGGAAACATTGGCAGAACGGTACATGCAGGAGATTGTAAGATTGCATGGAGTACCGGTGAGTATCGTGTCCGACCGTGACACCCGTTTCTTATCACACTTCTGGAGGAGCTTACAGGAAAGTTTAGGGACTCGATTGAAGTTTAGCACAGCTTATCATCCTTAGACAGATGGCCAGTCAGAGAGAACGATCCAAACTCTTGAAGACATGTTAAGAGCGTGCATGTTAGACTTCAAGGGTTCATGAGAGGATCATATACACTTGGTGGAGTTTTCTTACAATAACAGTTTTCAGGCGACTATTCAGATGGCTCCATTCGAAGCATTATATGGTCGCAAGTGTCGTTCACCTGTCTGTTGGGATGATATTGGAGAACGAAGATTGTTGGGACCGGATTTGATCGTGCAGACAGTAGAGAAAGTCAACACTATCCGAAATCATATGAAGGCAGCACAAGATCGGCAGAAGAGTTGGGCCGATATATTGAGAAGACCTCTAGAGTTCGCTGTTGGTGATCTGGTATTCTTGAAGATATCAGCTACTAGAGGAGTGATTCGTTTTGGGAGTCGAGGCAAGCTTAGTCCTCGATTCATGGGGCCTTTCGAGATTTTGGAGCATGTTGGAGAATTGGCTTATCAATTGGGTTTACCGCAATCTTTGGCGAATGTTCATGACGTGTTTCATGTATCTTAACTCCGTAAATATGTTCGAGATGAAACACACGTGCTGGATCATTCGGAGCTGACTGTACGAGAAGATTTGACTTTTGAGGAGCGACCGATGTCGATTGTTGATCGAAGAGAAAAGGTTCTTAAGAACAAGATTATCCCTCTCGTACTTGTTTCTTGGGGAAATCGCTCGCATGGAGAATCAACTTGGGAACGAGAAGATGAAATCCGACAGAAGTTTCCACATCTATTCTTGTAGTTTCTTGATTGTTTATCCTTTCTTGTTCTTGGAATTTCGAGGACGAAATTCTTTTTGTAGTTGGGTATAATGTAATACCCTAGTTCATTTATACCAGTTCTAGTTCATGTGTTTCTTTATTTATGGTATTTTCCTGATTTATTGCGTTTTGGGTGCGAATAGTGTATTTGACATTTGTATTTGCATCCGACCCGACCCGCATGCTTGAAACCAGTCTTGATTCATGTTTATGATTTATCCTGACCTGTTACATGGACTCGTGCACTTTCATTTTAATTTATACATCTTGAATACTGGCATTTTATCTGGCATTTGTATTTTTACAATATAACATTTTAAGTCATATAAAATATTTTTAAAATACATTGCATGGCCTGCATGATACCCCTAGCCCCGTGGTAGCATCCGCGCATCTTGTTCTCGTCTCGTTCAGTGAAACGGACTTGTTTGAATGGCTACGCGCACATGCGTGCATCCCTTCTTGGGGGTATGCATTTTTCGTTATCCGGACATTCATTTTTATTTTGGTCGACATGTATATTTTTCGTATTTTAAAACTGAATTTTAGATCCGACCCGGGCATGTTTTGGACTATGTTTGTATTTACCAGAATATCAAATTTTATTTATATAATATTAATTTTATAAATTGATACAAATTAAAATTTAGTTAACTAATAAAAGATTTTTTAAATTTAAATCTAAACTAATTTCCTAACAAACTAATAACCCTTTTCTCTCTCTCTCCTCTGCATATATATATTTATATTTTTTTATTTAATTTTTTCTTTCCTTATTTAATACACAGCCTCTTCTTCTTACTTCTTCTTCTTTCTTCTTTCTTTTTCTTGATCTTGTTTCTTGATTCCGGTGATCACCGCCGGAGCCGTGCTCGTCGCTGACGATCCGAATGATCCAGTGAACCTACCTGACTTGCGTGATCACCCTCGTGCGTTGTTTCGAACCGTTCCATGTACCGTGGGCGCGTCGCGACATTTCGCCGACGAAGGACGTTCCGTACACATCCGTTCTTGTTCCGTCTAGGCAAGTTAATCTTGCTACATGCTATATAACTCATTATATATCTATTTAAATAAATATCACACCTGTATTTTAAATCAAGCATCCCATGTTTCATATTACAGCCTTTCGACGTTCCGTTTACATTTGTATAGTGCATTTCAGATCTAGGGCATGCAAACCAATCTTAATTACTTGTTACATTACTTTAGACGCATCTATTTTAACAAATGGAATACCTGTATTTAAAATCATGCACTCCATGTTTAGTTTTATAACTTTTCGATGTTCCGTTTGCATCCATTCATATCATTTCAGATCTAGGTCATGAAAACTTACCTTGTTACATACTATACTATCATATATTGTATCAAATTGAATAGTTACATTTCATATTGCTTAATTATATGTTCCGCACTTGTTAGTTTATCATTTTACGATTATGTGATACCCGTTTGAATCCATATTTATAAAAATATATATCGTCGTAATATTTCTTATTATTATCTTTAATTAGTTTATAATCTGCATTTTATAATGTTATACAAAATATAGTTTGAAAATATTATAGTTTACACATGAAACGTCGTTGCAAAGCGGATACGACAAATCTGAAATTTTCTGTACAGCTTACCTTATAAAATTCATTATAAATCATAGAAAAATCATTAGTATAACTTCTTTATTTCGTTACAAAGCTAACTCAGAATACTATAACTCTATGAAATATTTACTTGCGAAATAAATTGTTTAAATAACGTAAAATGCAAATGAAAATATCTCTAAACTGCTGTCCAGGTAAATTCCAGCAGCAAACTTTCAATTTCGAATATTCATAACTTTTTGTAAGAACAACCTGAGATGCTTATACTTATAAAAATGAAAACTTTATTGAATTATCTTTGTTTTGGTATAAGACATGTCCCTTTTGGAGAACGTTTGTTATTTTTAAACTATTTTACAAATCAGGATGACGCTGAATTTCTGAACAGAACTTTCTTGTGCATGGTTAATCAATACCACTTTTATAGTTATTAATCCGTTTGAATATGTTATCCATGTTAATATTATTATATATATATCTATTTAATAAATAATAGTGCTTGTGTTTTAATATTCAGCAAATTTTACCGATTTACAGTTTTATAGTACCCGTTTGTATCCGTACGGTTTATTACATATCTAGTTGCACGCCGAGACCATATTATTTCATGTTACTGTTGTATTAGTGCACCATGCTTGATAATTATGCATCCTACATAGTCATGAAGTAACCCCTGACAAAATATTTGTGCATCCATGCTTCACCGTGCATCCGTACTTACTACAGTTTTAGTATGAGTATCCGCTTGACACATGTGCACTACCTGTCTTGACCTGATATACTACTGCTTGACTTGATACCTGATACACTACTACTTGACATGACTTGATACATGTACACTACCTGACATGACCTGATATATCACTACTTGACATGTTACCTGATCCTGTTTCTAATACCGACAATCCTGACATGTTGTCCCGATGGACATATCCTGTTGTCTGTACAGACAAACCTATTCCTGCTTGATCCTGTGTTGGCATTAGTCTCAGATTTATAAATACCTGACTTACACACATAACTTGGGGGTATAGGAAAATCAAGAATGTAGCTGAACGTAACTCAAAGGGCTATTACATCATTTTACCGTGGTCCCGTGGGGAATGAACGGGACATAGACTCACAGTCTATTACATCATTTTACCGTGGTCCCGTGGGGAATGAACGGGACATAGACTCACAGTCTATTACATCATTTTACCGTGGTCCCGTGGGGAATGAACGGGGCATAGACCGATGGGTTACGCTGAGAATTACATTAATTGATTTCGAATAACTTTAGAGTAGATAACCCTATAGCACAGTTTAGACTACTCACCGCACTTCACGTGTTTATATCCTGTACACTGATCTATATCCATGTTACTGTTTACTTGTTACTGATGACTTGTTACTGTTCATACTTCATGCCTGCATATTTCATCACATCCTGCTTGCTTAGAATTATTGATATTATGACGCACTGAAGTCTGGGTTTTGCATGGCCCAGATTCTCTACCTTTGTCGCAGGCTGATCAGGAGTGTTTCCGCCGTCAGGCCGAGCAGTGAGGATCCTATTAGTATCCAGTTAGTTATTTCCTTAATTTCCAGATGTTATTGCTACTTGGATTTATTGCTTCCGCATACTATATCTTGACTCGTTTATTCTGGCTCATGGACATGTACTAGATAGTTTATTTACTTTCATGTTCTTGATATCTCTACAGCCGTAATGTGACTGTGGAGGGATATTTCCTATCCACAGGTAGCATGGTTGGCTCTGTCACACGTCTATCTTAGCGCACTCTGGGAAGCGGGGCGTGACACCTCTTCACTCCACTGAAATATTTTTCCTGCAGAATTCTTTGCACAGATTCTCTTCCCCTCTCCAATAAAATTGTTTTTGTGCAGGATTCTTTGCGCAGCCAAAATAAAAAATTTTGCAAGTGTTTTAGATTTTTGATTGTTACTGCTTTGCATAACTAATATGGACTTTAAGGGGCTATAACACCAATTCAGATTGGGTGGGGATTTCATCACCTTTCCTAAGACCCCAATAATCACTAAAAGCATACGCATCACCATTAAGCTTAATTAAAAAATATCTAGACTCAGCCAACTAAGGACTGTCGTGCTCAATAGGACAGAGGAAGGTTGTGGGCATTCAATTGTTTATCTAAACTTAACTTTGTAGTGCCTAGGCTAGACAAGTGAGAAAGCTAATTTTAAATGGCCCGTCTCACGGTGATTCATGAGCGGAACCCTCCTTTTTTCATTTGTGCTTACCTGGCCACAATTGGCAGTGAAGAGACGATTTAAGGGTTATCTCAAAACTTGTCACTTTGGAACAGTTAGGAGCAGTCTAGTAGACTTAGTAGATCGTAGCTCTAGGTTTGATTGTGCATGTTTTAACTGTGATTGTTTGAAGTAAGTCCGTACACATTCTTGCAAAAAAAAAACTCTTTCTAAAAAAAACACCAAACAAAAACTCTTATAAAAAAAACTTGCCCTTTAAAGCCAGAATCCCATTTCACCCACCTTTCATTCACATTTCTTCATTAACGTTTTCTTACCCTCACATTCTACGTTTTGACTATACTAAACTTGTTTAGTGTATGTCCGGTTGGACTCGGGACAACAGCGCCCGCCTAGTCCGTGTTTCGTTAGTCGCTGCCGACTACGCGATCGACTCCGACGTCGAAACTCTCTCCACACCTCTTTCATCTTTACTTTTGCCGGCCAACTCCGACGTTGACCGGAATTCTGTTCATACAGCTTCACCTTCATCTTCATCTTCTGAGATGTCAGGATTCAATTCTAACAACTCTTTACCTACCCCGGGACTGATTCCACCTCAACTGGGTGCGAATAACCCGCAACCACCTCCTGTTGAAGCGCCACAGCGAATCGCGCTCCAGGATCGTTTCTATCCTACCCGCTTAGCACTTCCTACCTCTCTTTCACTTCCGCCGGCCAATGGGGATAATTTCGAAATTAAGCCCCACTTCATCAACATATTGCCTAAATTTCACGGGCTGGAATCCGAAGATGCCTATATCTTCATTAATAAGTTCCAGAATATTTGTGCAATGATGAAGACCACCCAACTGTCCGACGATGCTATACGGCTATGAGTTATTCCTTTCACTTTGTGTGACCTAGCTGAGAAGTAGCTGTATAGTACCATATCGCATTCCATAAATAGTTGGGAAGAGTTTGTAAAAGCGTTTCTAAAAAAATTATACCCAAATCACAAGACCGCGAGAACACGAAATGAAATTAACCAATTTTCCCAGCTTCCTGCCGAACCTTTTTGGATGTGCTTTGACCGTTACAAAGACTTTCTTGTTCGGTGCCCTCATCACAGTATTGAGAGATGGCAACTTTGCCAGACCTTATATGAAGGACTGAACCCAGCAACTAAGCAGTTTCTGGAAACCATTTGTCAAGGCCACTTCCTATCCAAATCTGATGAGAAAGCTTGGCAATTTTTCGACGATCTCGCGAAGCGAACACTTCAGTGGGAAAGCACCAGACCGAACACTTTATCTACTACTTCTTCCGGTCTGTCTAAGGCAGGCGTTCATCAACTTGATATCTCAATTGCAATGAAGGCCGAAATGGCAGCAATTACACGAAAACTAGAAGCAATTGAGAGCAAATTTTCATCTCCTTCTCCTGCCCCTGCTCTTCCCCCTCGTACCATCTGCGTTTGTTTTTCAGACCCATCATATTTAACCGAAGAGTGTCCTTACAATCCACCTGCTCAAGGACAGGATCAAGTCAATGCTGCATTTCAGTAAAGACAAAGAAATGATCCATACTCTTCCACTTACAATCCTGGTTAGAGGAACCACCCCAATTTCGCCTGGAATCAGAACCAGCAACAATTCCAAGGCCACAACAACTTCCAGAGGCCTCCTCCTCCTCAATAACAAGTTCAAAATCAATATCAGCAGCCTTTCCAACCCCAACCTTTTCAAAATCCGACGAACAATTTTGCACCCAACAATTCTTTTCCTCAAAACAATTTTGTTCCATCAAACAACGATAAGGTTTCCTCGCTAGAACGAAGTCTGGAGGCGTTTTTAAAGCAATCAACTCAATCCTCCGCTAACATCTAGTCTTCCATTCAGTCTTTGGTGCAACACACTGCTGCACACGGGCAAAGCATCAAAACCATTGAAGCTCAGATTGCACAACTGAATGCGGTTTTAAGCGAGCGCGAGAAAGGGAAGCTTCCTTCTCAACCACTCCCAAATCCTGGTCACCCACATAATGCACATGTTGCTCTTGAACAACAAAACTATAAAGTGAGTGCCGTGACTACATTGAGATCTGGAAGGATGCTGCACAACAACGTTGGCATAGATGATGACATCCCGGATGCTTCTTCTTCTTCTCCTCCTTCTTTGTCTTCTGAGCATGTTCTCTATTCTTCAAAAGGCTCTTCTTCTTCTGCTACTCCGAACGGAACCACATCTCACTCCATGAAAACACCAGCACTGGGATCCGTTCCAACTCCACAATCTCCTCCACAAGTATTGACTCAACCAATTTCCAAAACATTCCATTTCCAAACCGGTTGAGGTCCAATAAACAAAGTCCACAAATGGAGAAGATTGTGGAGTTGTTTAAACAGGTTAACATTAACATTCCCCTCTTCGATGCAATCCAACAAGTCCCTTCCTACGAAAAAATCTTGAAGGACTTGTGCACTAAGAAGAGGAAATCTCAGGTACCTAAGAAGGTTTTCTTAGCTAGTGCTGTGAGTGATGCTCTTACGCAAGCTTTACCTCAAAAACGGAAGGACCCTGGCTGTCCTACGATTTCAATAACTATTGGGGATAAGAACATTAACCGCACACTTTTGGATCTTGGTGCCAGTGTTAACCTGCTTCCGTATTCGGTATATGAGCAACTAGGTGTAGGAGAGCTGAAACCCACACACTGTACTCTCCAAATGACCGACCGATCTATCACCCATCCTAGGGGTGAGCTAGAGGATGTGTTAATAAAAGTAGGGGATTTCATATTCCCTGTTGATTTTATTATTCTAGATACACAACCTGTAGCAAACCCACGGAACCAAATTCCGGTGATTCTCGGTCGACCCTTTTTGGCCACTTCCAATGCTGTAATCAACTGTCGTAACGGCTTTATGACTCTATCCTTCGGGAAAATGTCAATTGAGCTTAATATCTACAAGCTAGGAAGTCAGCCCTCCAAACCTTCTACTCATGCATGTTTTGTCGAATTAATGGATGTGGATAGCAGCGAATTTGATCAGCTTCACGATACTGATCTAGACTCTTTTCATATGTTGTTGACCCAACTATGTATTATATATATACGGAATCTTCCATTGAGTTGTCAGGGTCAACATCTAACGCTGATTATGTATCTTTTATGGAGTCTAGAGATCATCCCGCTCTTTCAGATGACATTATTCTTCGGGTATCGATGAAAGCTTTGAGGAAATTTTCGCTGATAAGCTCGCATTTTTAGCAAACACGGGTGTTGAGATGAATCAACTCTAAAAATAAATTGAACCTCCACCCCTTCTTCTTGACAATCACAAAAATGCGAGTAATCCATCATCACAATCACTGTGTCGTCTCTCCAAATTGAGACACAAACCCTTTCTTTTACACCACTTATCTCTTCCCCACTTCTTCCTGGCTCCATACAACATGTTCATCCACCAACCGGTGCGTTTCACTGATAAATTTGGTGTTGACTTTTGGTCTTTGCAAAGCCTGGCATTGACCAGTAACTTTGACCCCCCCTCTTTAAAAACCTTAACATTGTTTAACTCAAGTTTGGGGGGTTATTATTTGGCTCTTGATAATAATTTTTTTTTACTCAAAGTGGTGAACCCAAAAAAAAAATAAGTTTGGGGAAGATTTTCACAATCATATTTCATGTCCCCGTTAATATATTTTTTTCTCCCAAGTTTACAGGTTTCTGAGATTTAACAGATGGCAACAGTGAGGACACTGTTGTAAACAAGTTTGGGGGAGGTTTGTGCTTATTTACGCATCAATTTGCATCATATTTTGCATAAGCACAAAATTTTCAAAAAAATTCTTTTATAATAAAAGGTTAGAAAGTGAAAAATTACATCCAAAAGATTATAAAAATTTAAGAAAACCTAAAAATTTAGATGTTTTCTTAAACGAAACTAGTAATAAGTAGTTATGAGCTATTGTCCCAAGGGTTAGTAAGATGAAAGAAGTCACTAATCTGCGGATAAAAATAAGTCTGAAAATTAGGTCTTATTCTGGACGCCAAACATTTGAATATTGATACCCTACTATACGCACTTACACACATCTTGAAACTCGGGATAATAGAGGATACCTTGAAATGCTCTTGTCTTAAAGTCAAAGTATGAAGGAAATTATAAATGGAGTATAAAAGATAAAATGGTGTAGAAAAATGAACACTGGTTTTGTAATCACCAAGGCAGCAATAAAAAAATAGCGAGGGTGCTTCATCACTTAGTACCTTAGACCAACTGGTTTGTGAGTCACTGCTAAGCCTTAGGTGTTGCAAGATGAGGAAAATACTAAATACACCTAATAAGTAAGCACATGAGTAATTGATCGGTTAATACCTCAAGAAATATTAACGGTCGCATGAAAAATGTGTGAGCAATTCCATCTAAATATTCATTAATTAAAAATTACTAAGGTAGATGGACAAGACTATGATAGCTTGAATTGAATTCTCCGGGTGTAGGGATGTTCTTTACACATATGTAGGGGTATATAATCAGTGTTTGGAAGAAAGGTAGGAATAAAGAATAAAGACGATGTTTTATTGCGGGATGATGTGATTTCTAACATTTTTTCATGACTATTAAAATAGGGCTCCTGGCAACCGAAAAGCTAGTATAGTTGGAAACTCTAATTTTCAAAGTCTTTCTTTTATAATTCTTATCTTTATATGTAACTTTCACAGCCTTCCTTTTATTATAAGATTTTGAGGGTAGTATCCGCTGAAAACCCTCAGGAGACAACACTCCTCCTACTAGGGACACCTAGAGGTTTAACGGCTTGTTGCACGAGCTCAGTGCAATCACGTTCCCTGCGAAAGTGAGTTTAGGACATTTTGAGAATAAAATTGGCTTTCCTCGGGACGAGCAAAAGATAAGTTTGGGGGTATTTATTCATATCAGATTTTTGCATTTTTATATTGCCCATTCTTAATCACATTGCATATTTGTAGGTACTTTTGATCTATGTCTGTTAAATAGTTGCAGGTTACAGGTTCTCAGCTCTTTACAGTGAAATTCATGAAAAGTCGCAACAAATGCAGGACTACGGCCAACAAAAAATAAATACGGGTTTCCGCGCACTATCCGTATGATGCCGCCTACCAGTTCAAGGGACAAATGGAAAATTATTAGGCACTTCAATGCACAAAGCACTGGGGCAGCACAAGATCCAAGACTTTAACGCGGAGCTCAAGGCAAAAGTCCACATCATTCTGCACTTGAAGAGATTCTGAGAAACCAAGTGAATAAAAAAGAAAATATAAGCAACATGGAAAAGCCCTAAAAAGATGGCCCCACGATTCCACCAATTGGCCGCGGAACCGCGGCCAATCAGGCACTTCTACCGCGGAACCGCGGCCTTGTTCTGCGCATGTCGGTGGCAGTGTCGGTGCTTTGAATCGGCTCTCTTGGGGTAGTTTTGTAATTTCGTGTATGGACCAAAATGTAAACCAAGGGTTTTTCTATCTATAAATAGGAAAGGTCAAAGCCAAATTAGGATGCCTTTTTTTTATTTTTAGATCTAGAATTTTAATTTTGTTCTTTATCTTTATCAATTCAAAAATTGTAGAGATTGTTGAGAGATTATCAATAAAAAGTAAGTTCCTTTATTTTTCTCGCATTTTTCTTATCGTATTTTATTATCTGCAATTATTATTTGTTAATCTAGTTGTAGAATTTAATCTGCATTTTTCTTATCTCGAATTTTATTTTTATCTTTTTAATGGGTGAGTAATTTCTCACTTGTTAGGGCAGGAGAAGGAAGGTTTGAGAGAAGAAAATCTCTCTCACTCCTTTCTTTCCCCAACATCTTAAAATTCGGACTCCCTTTAATTGAACCATAATCCGCTCACTACAGTACCCTATCCTACATGATAGCGGCGATTTCCTAGTTAGACCGGTTGTGGTTGAATTAACTGGAGGTTGGGGCTAAGAGCCAAGAACGGACGGACAGGGACCAAAAGGAAGAAACTAAGCATGGTAAGTCTAGCTTATACTTGTAAGTTTCTTCCTAGTCGTGCTAATCCCTGTTGTTGCCGATTATCTTAACACCTATAATCAGAAGGGCATTGAAAGAAGTAAGAATTTCCTAAACTCGAACTAACCTAATCCTAACTCTAGCAAGTCTTTTATCATCTTGTATCTCATTCGTAGATCTTAAAACAAAACCCGACTTAATCGGATTTAACTCGTTAAAACATAAACAAAAAGGATTCCATCTCCCTGTGGAACGACCCGTACTCAACCGGCTAGCTACCAAGCGACACTATCTTGATTGCAGTAATTAGAATTTAAAGAACGCAGAGAAAATAGCGAACAATCAGGTATCGTTGATAGACACCGGTTTTTCCACGATGATGATTCATTGATGATGATATATTTTATCGCAAACTCAGCATTCATTCGATATGCATTGCTTCATGTATTTGTAGTACCTGATAGAGTACCTTTCATGATTGTTGCATATCCTGATTACCATATTGATACTATCAGATTGCATGTGATAGATTATCGTTGTACGTGCATACTTGCAATTATCTGTATGATGTTACTTACTATTCACGAGTTGGCAACTCACCCCCGTTGTGTCACAGTGTTTTGCAGGCTTGACCCTCAGAGTAATCGCGACAAGGCTTCTTATTCTATCTTCTTGCAGTGGATACCGCTACGGTTGGCTGTGAGCCGTTTTGTTATAGGTGGGTTTTGCGGTTATCCGTTTACATTCATTGTATATCTCTCGTTGTATCCAGTACTCTCCATCTACCATTTCTGTATTGACTTAGAGACGAGTTGTGAAGACGATATTGTATATTTTGTGACTCTGGGTGTCGTGCTCGTGTGAGCCGGCTTTTATTATGCAGTTTTATCTCTTATGATGTTTTCACTTTATATTGTCTATTTCTTCGCTACGACGTCGTATATTATGCTTGTGGTGGTTGTTTCCGCGTTTGGGTTTGATTTGCTCCCGTTTGGGGATGCTTTATTTATATCATATGTTGTTTTACTTATATCTTATGTTTGTATTCGTTTCGGGACTAGTTTTTACAAAAGAGGTGCTGCCAAAATTTTTAAGAAAACGATCTTAAGTTTAAAGTTTTTTACTTGAGATTTCCAAATGTTTTTAATAATGTTTTTATCAGTTACTACTTTTGATGGTTTAGATTTCTGGGTTTTCGGCTTACATAAATTGCGTTACGCCTATAGACGTTACGTGGTTTATGTGCCGGTCATGTGCCAAATTTTGGGTCGTGACAGTAACACAGTCACTAGGTTATCGATGCTAATGAACACTATATACAAAGGTATGACCTTCATGCAATATGATGGGAATATAGTAGATGCACTGATAAAAACATATGAGCAGCCGGTGTCGGCTGGATTAGAAAAAATCATATAAAATCGCACGTGTATAATTTGGTGAAACAATATAAAAATCTTAGGCAGTATATTTAATTATCTGTACATAAAAATTGGTTTCGTGTCAATCCAATTTCTGAACTGGAAGTCCATTTTGTAACACGTTTTACTCTCTGTTGAGAGCATAATTAGGCGAATCTACAGTTAGATTATATTTATATTTATCTCTTATGTTTCCAACGCATCAGACGGATTCACAATAGTCATCTTGGTTTAGGAGTTGTGATCAGATTACTGATGAAGGCTGCAAACTGAATTGACAGAAAACTGTCGTACATATCATCCGTTTAAAATATGATTTAAATACCAAATTATACTGGAATTTGGTGAAACTGGTACCATTGAGAAGCTAACACAATTGTATATGCAGCGGTAATTGGCTTCGCACACTTTCACAATTAAACATCAAGTTTTCAGGGGTATAAATGCATGTCAAGGGGTAAGTTCCTGCTCTGAACTGCAGTCCAAAGTCAGGTAAGTTCTTTGTTTTCGATATTCATAGGATATATCTAACAGTAAAGCTACATGTTGTTTAAATATTATATATTACCCTTCGCAATGAACCCAGGCACACTGCGATTGGATTTTTCTGGAATTAATTATGAATTTAACAGTGTCAAGTATTCAGTAAAACGCAAGTTTCGGTATAAGCATTAGGGGCATCACTTTGGGTGTGTGATTGCGTTCTTTGCTATGAAACTTTTAGTGTGTCTCTATCAATCACTAAACAAACATAAATATCAGTGGTACCTCCATCAAGGCGTAAATACGACGATTGACCTAAAGAGAGTCGCATTAGTCTGTTTCGATACTCGACTAGGGGGTATCCAATCCATGGTCAAACATTATCCGATTAGTGCCAATTTTCAATATGTTGTTCTTCATCATGTATAGAATTCACTGGTTACATGTTCCGAAAATATTAATGGGTGATTTATACTAAAGTTTCAATTTCGGTTCATTTAATATTAAAAGCGTTGTATTTATA
Source organism: Agapanthus africanus (assembly GCA_030015575.1). NCBI lineage: Eukaryota > Viridiplantae > Streptophyta > Magnoliopsida > Asparagales > Amaryllidaceae > Agapanthus > Agapanthus africanus. The sequence continues at coordinate 395,540,678 of JASDDO010000018.1, forward strand.
CACAAAATGTTCTAACTATAGCATGAAAACAAGTGAATGGGTTCACTTGCCTCAAGATGAAAATGGCACAGAAACGACGACAGCGATCGCACGCACGAGCACGGCACACACGGCAGTACAAACAGCAACAGTAGCTCGGCTAAGGTTCTGGCTATGGCTCGAGCTTGATACGGACTGCGACGGACATGTGCGGTGTTGCGACGACGACTACGTTAACGACCATGACAACTACAGAGACCGAGGCCATGGCTTGGACGGCGACAAAGGCGATGGGAACAGCGGCTACAGCGACTGCAACAGGTGCTCGATAAAATGCCGGGGTTGATGCTGACGTCGATTTAGGTTCAACAGTGGCGGAGCTCGACGGCGGTGAGTAGAGGGTAGCTAGGAGACTGTAAGGAGGCTGGCAAGGATGCGGTCGGAGGAGGCGCAGGCATGGCAAGACGGTGGTGCCACGGCGTTAGCATGGCAGTGGGCACGTCTGTTTACCGCCAAAAATAGAGACGAAACCACGTAGGTCTTCTTTCCTGAATTTGAGGGCAGATGCTATTTGATTTTATCCGTCCTCCTCTCCGAAGATGCCAAGCTGATTTATGGCACCATGTATCGGGGGTCTGGACGGATGCGGCTGTTGTAGCAGACTTCGTCAGATTCCCCCTTGTTATGAGGGGTTTTTGATTTTGGGGACGCTCTTCCCTGCAGGCGCAAGCCCCTACAGTTAATTACGTTACCATATAGCGATAACCACTTTCTCCTGCTCCAGAAGGTCACTTCGTGTCGTGTGTGTTTGTTTTATTTTTGGTTTCCCGTGGATTGTATACGGAGACTAATTTGTGTTGTCGCCCATAGGGCGTGGATTAGTCCAAATCCATATATTGTTAGATTTGGGTTTAGTTTGATTTAAGAATTGTTAACCTTGTTTGACATTAGGGTCGAATTAAATATCTGTTAAGGATACATTAATCCGATATTGGACTAAGATCTACTTAACGGGGGTTCAGGATCATTTTTGATCCAACGAAGAGCATTTGGGCCCTATCGTTTTAGTTTAGGGACGTTACGGTCCACAGCTAGTTTTAGGACATTACGGTCCACAGCTAGTTTAAGGACGTTGCGGTCCATAGAATTGTTGGTTGTCGGGACCCGCCGCCTCTCTGAAGATGTTGAAGAATTACAACGACATATATCAGAGGTGTATGGGAGATGTACCCTTGAACCAATGAATGTTCGTCCGAAGCTTGATGGTCTTGTTTGGGACTAAGACCAATCTGGAAAATAAAGAGCCCATGGGCTCGGTTGATTAGGAGTTGGGCCGACTTGGGTTCAACCCAGTCATTTCATTTTTGAATAAAGTGTTAAACACTTGCTTGGGTTTGGTCTCCTTTCTGTGCCAACAATACCGAGCATTCATATGGGTTCTGATGCCCTTGCTTCCCTTTTTTTTTGTTTTTTATGGAGTGTTAAACACTCTTTATGGCGCCAACGTGAGGGACACGTGGGACGCTTGGCGCTGAGCACCAACCACTGAGTGCTAGGCACTACTTATTGAGCATCGCCCATGTGAAGGGCACATGGGGCACTGGGCACCAACCACTGAGTGCTAAGCACTCTTTTTTAAGCAGCGCCCACGTGAGAGGCACGTGAGGCGCTTGGCGCCGGGCGTTAATCGCTGAGTGCTAAGCACTCTTTATTAAGCATCGCCCACTTGAGGGGCATGTAAGGCGCTCGGCGCCAACCACTGAGTGCTAAGCACTCTTTATTAAGCAGCGCCCATGTGAGGGGCACGTGAGGCGCTCGGCGCTGTTTCTTTCTTTGTGCATTTTTCTAAAGAGTTAAATTCTTTGTTCTCCCCTAGATCTTCAATCCCCAAGAACAAATTCATCTCCATGAGAATTAAATTATCATTTGTGGGAAACTTTTCTCATGGATCTCAGATCCAGGGAAAGAACTATGTTCTTTTATGAAGGTTAAACCCTTAGATATGCAGATGAGATGCTCTGCTCTCTATCATCTTTATTTATCTTGAAGAAAGTTCTTCTTCCTTCTTCTCTCTTAAAGCTCTATTTTTTGCTTGCTCTTCTTTTTTGAACTTGAAGTTTATAGGGGGTTCCTCCCTTTAAGACTTGAAGTCTTGGGGCTTTTATATAGTGAAAGCAAGTTTGCTGATTTAGTTAAAGAAATCTCTCATTGAGAGATCCTTAATTGATTTGAGGAATTTCTCCACCGTTGGATCTTTGATCTAAAGACTTCTGTTTCACAGAAGATATTTTTCTTTTTTTTAACAAGATTGGAAAATATTTTCCATACAGAGCTTATTCTGTAGCTTGGTAATTTTTAATCACCATTGGATCTTTAATCCAACGGTGCTCTGTTTTACAGAGCATAATCTTTCTTGTTTAGAAAGATTGGGAAAAATATTTTCCCCTACAGAGCTTATTCTGTAGCTTGGTGATTTTTAATCACCATTGGATCTTTAATCCAACGGTGCTCTGTTTTACAGAGCGTAATCTTTCTTGTTTAGAAAGATTTGCGGAGTATTTCCTCCATCAGAATTTAATTCTGTGTTTTGATGATTTATCATCTCCGTTGGATTTTTGATCCAACGGCAGAGAAATTTTAGTTATGGCGGCAGCGCCCTCGTGCGGTTCACGTGAGGCGCTGCCTCAATGTTTTTAACTCTTGACGCTGGTGCCCTCGTGCAAGGCACGTGAGGCACTGTCTCTTTCAAATTTTGAACAGAGCTCTGCTCTTTTATTGGGGGGGAACAAATGCCCCCACCGTTGCGCTCACGTGGCTTACACGTGAGTGCAGCGGTGGCAGCTTTTCCACCGTTGGATCTTCTTGGAAATTGGATCGTCTTTTCATGCCTATAAGTAGGGCCTTCGGCCTTTGAGATGACTGTTGTTCATCTTCTTTTGTTTTTCTTTCTTCTGAGATTTTAATTCTCCTTTCAGAGCTTAGATCTCTGCCCAAAGAAATCTCTTCTTAGAGTTAGAACTCTTCCCAAAAATTTGGAAAGGATTATAATCGAACCCCTTGACAGAGCTTTGCTCTTTTGAGATCGTAAATCTTAAGATGTATTTTAGGGTTTCTTTAACCCGTTGATTAAAACACTGTTCATCTTTCTTAAAGAACTCTTAAGAGTTTGTTTTACAGATCTTAAAGATCTTGGGGTTTTACTCTGTAAAAAGCTTTGCTTTTGAGGGTTCTGGTAGATTATACCATTGTTTTTTACAGAGCATAGCTCTTTAGAAATTTTTGGGGAATTTTTATTCCCCCCTTAATTACATTTGACAGATATGATTTCTGTCTGCAGAGTACTGCTCTCGAGGGAGTTCAACTCCTTGGCCTAATGAGTTTCTCATTAAATGAGAATCCTTTTAAGATTCCCTCCTTAATGAGTGACTGTCTCATCAATGATGAGCCGTCACTTTGATTTTGTGGGCCCCCTTGGTCCCTTTCTCTTGCATTGCAGTGTGGTACAATTTTAAAGTACCAAGTGTCAGAATTCAGATTAAAGTGTTGGCAACTAACCCTCGCCTTTTTCGTGCAGGTACCATGGCTTTCGATTCTTCTTTTACTTTTGTTTGTTCAGAGAGCGCTTTCGCTGACGCGCCTGTGGATAAGGAAGTCTTCGCGCTCATTAAAGATCACGACCCAGAGCAGAAATCTTTTCATCTATGGGGGTCGTAGTACAATCAAATCATTCAGGGTCGGCATAGTTTTTCTTGTGCAGTATCCTCAGAGCCCATTTCAGCGATTCACTACGCCGACTCGCCTAAGGTGAATTACGCCGTAGAGGAGGTCAACTGGATCTCAGAGGGTCGCCTTCAGCCTTCTATGGACTCAATACCTGTACAGCCGCCGATGGCTTTGGATATTTTGGGGCGGCGCATATGTCAAGGCGAGTCGCGTCCTTTGGGACAAGTATACATGGTTGGCTTGACTTCTCGCCATTCAGCCGGATATCTGCAGTGGGCTCGATACATCTTGTCGGCCAAGAAATCACTGCTGCTGAAGCTCGGGTTGTACCCCGCAATTTATACGTCTCTTTTCCAGTATTCCACGCTCCCTGTATGGTGGGTCAAAGTTTTCTTGGAACAATGGAACATCCCGACTCACACCTTTCTTCTATCAGATCGAGAAGTTTCAATCTCCTTGGAGGAGTTCACGGAGATCTCCAGTTTACCCGTCAGAGGCGAACATTACGAGGAGATACTTCCCCCTAACGAGTACATCTTCGCCACCAAATCAGTGGTGATGGGCCTTACCCCGGAGAATGCCATTCAACATCGATTCCCGAGCCTGATCAAGGTGTTGAACATTTACGAGAGTCTATTACTATAGTCTGGAGGGCATGGAGTCAGCTTCACAGACTTCATCGCTCGCTTTCTTCGCCCAGAAGTCTTATCAAAACAAGCTGCGAAATTCGTCAAGCTTGATGACCGTTTGGTTTTGGTTTGGATAACCAGCCGATGGCGGAAGCAGATTTAAGAGGCTTCTTCATTCCGGAAACCCCGGTTGTTCTTTTCGCAGAGCTTGCTACTTCAGACGTCGATGAAGAGACGTTCTTCCTGGGGTTTATTGGCTTGTGGTTGAACTAGTTCGTGCTTCCAATGCACCCTCGCTATATGAGGCCGTCAGTCTTTTACCCGGCCCACCGCATGGTTGCGGGGACGCGTGTGGCCGTTGGGATTGCGAGGCTGGCTCATCTATACCACGGCCTGAGCTTAGCAGTGGATGCTACTCAACCTGGAGTAAAACCTGTACATCTTCCGCTGCACTACTTTACGTCCTGGGTCGAAATGCACGTGCTTGGTTGTCACGACCCAAATGTGGCACGTCACCGGCACTTAAATCACGTGATATCTAAAGACGTCGACACGGTTCAAGTAAGCCGAAACCCGGAATCTAAACCCTTTAAAATATTGGAGGTGAGTTTAAAATAGTCATCAGATGGAATCAGTTTAAATAACATTTAAATTTAACTAAGTATGTTTGAAAAGCATCTATGATGTTTTGAAATTCTACAACACCTCCTTTGCATTCTTGTATAACCCGATACAACATAATAATATAAATAGCATCCCAACGGGAGCTAGCCTCCACGTCCAAATGACGGAGCAGCCAAACCATCTATATCAGAAGTCGACTCCAATGAGTGAGACCTCACAATTTTTAAGTCTCGCTTCTAAGTCCACAATATACCATCACTAAGTTGATGGAGTTTTCACTAGATACAAGAATATATGAATAATTAAGGGTGAGTACGACACAATAGTAACCCACTTACCAATCAATCACCGAAAGGAATGTGTGCCCAAACCGCTGATAATCCAAGCGGTAAAACTTGCAAGAAACTGTGGCACAACGGGGATGAGTTGCCAACTCAGTGAATAAAAGTACATCTAAAGGTAGAAATTGAAATGCATGACGATACCTAGGTCATAAATATAGTATTATCAGAACCTGTACTAATATAATATGATATGCGTATGTATCATAATACAACACTAACTATCATGATATCCCAAGTAGAATATCAGACATTTCAAAACAACAAGTCCCTAGCTCGTGTTTGAATTCCTTTTTGTGTATATGAATGCCCGTACAGTATATATAGGTACTGTCCCCCGGATCAGTCCTAGTCGGTTACAATAACTGTAATCTACCTGTGTATCTCATGATAGCAATCATATCAATATATATGGATGTCCAGCTTCCACACCCGAAATCAAAAATCTCTCGTGTCCATCACCGACACGTAAATGCAGATATCGTCGACACCATCTCAACAGATGATCGCACCCGATAACCCTGGACCCGATCGGTATCCCCTGGATATCCGCCGTGCCCAATCGAACCCCGGTCAGTATCCCCCGGATATCGGCCGTGCTCATCTCTATTTCCGGTACCAAGTATCCTCGCTAGGCTCCCCACCTATAATGCGGCTTTCCTGCCCCTCGGTCTGGACCCGGGTCCACCATGTATCCGACTGTATAGCTCCCCCACTCAGTTTGGATAATAACAAGTCCGAAACCGTATAACCCCCCCCACTCGGTTTGAAATAAAACCATCATAAAACATCAAACTCATGGTGGGCGCCAACTCAACATATCCATAAATATCAAGTAAAGAATGAGAATACTTGCCGAGATTATCCTGATGATATATATTATATATACATATATAGCAGCGTCCCATACCACTGATATATATCATCAAAAGTAAAACATCCAGAAAACTCATAAATCAATTATAAACATCTATAGTACTGGTATTCACAATGCTTAACAAATAATAAGGTAACGTGCGTAAATAAATCATACAAGCAAATAACGTATCAATTCTACTGTGTCATGGCAAGACTAATGATATGTAGTGTAACATACGCGTCTGTGCTCGTGCAGCATGGCAATCATTAGTATTCGTGCAAGTGCTCTAAAGGTGAAATGGACTACTTATATCAACATTTATATACGTATTACATAATATAACGGTTCTACAGTGACATGACAGTACCAATGAGGTGTGGTGTAACATATGCGTATATGCTCGTGCAATATGATACTCATTGGTAATTGTGCAGTGTTCTATCAGAGTGTTCGTATCACGGAAACACATAACATCGATAAATATGATACGTTGGATTTGAAATAAGAAAGCTGCCTTAGGTTAAAATAGATATTCGTTTTGGAAATTGGCACCGCATCCTTGTGTTTTATCATTAAAAGAGAAACAAATCGTAGTTTTTAAAAGAATATAGCGCACACAAGTATTACGTTCTAAAACGGAGTATAATCTAACTCTACGAGTCTAAAGGAAAACTTGGTCGTTATTCGGTATACAAATCTCATCATTTCCAATACGTATAGTTTCTCGTATCATAACTCACTGTATCACTATATCTAAATCATCTCTGGAACGTCATAATCCTTTATACTAACTTACCAAGCCATAATTAAACTACATGCAATTGAATATCATGCTAGATGCAAACTATCTCTAATATTAATATCTTGAATAAATACTAAACTATCAAGATACCATAATACTATTTGTAAGGTTGCGGGGGTGCTATACGCCATCCACCCGACTTCCCCCGTAGATGTAAATCTACTCACCAACTTCATAAGCTTGCTGAAATCCACGCTGCTATATCCGCCAACTCCGTCTCAGAAATCCTCGCGACGGCACCTATAATTGTATTTAAAACCACATCGATGTAAATATCATATTGAAACCCAAAACAACGAGCTAAGCACCCGTAGATTAGAACCTACAGCATACTTAACCCAAAAACCATAATATGCCACTGAAATCTACGTATGAACGTCGATGTTTCAGTCTCAGTACAAAATACGTAAAAACCATTTCGGAATATCGGAAAATTTGATAAAACCATAACCAGCCACTTCCAGATTTCTCTGTATACTTCTAGAAACAAAACAAACAATACTATAGATCATAAACTCCCAAAAATAGGCCACAGAAGAAAACCAACACCAAAATCCAAAAAAGGGGGCCGGCGAGCTCGGAAAATGATGGAATGTCGCCGGTTCAAGTGTGGAGTTTGGATCTCGAGTTTTGTGTAAAGTCTTCTAATGATCATATTATAGTTTTGGTCCTGCTAGTTTTTCTAGTAATTGCACCTAATGGTTCCAGATTCAATTACAGTGAGCTAGATATCACAATTATCCTAGTTTATGATACTGCTCATACTAAACATGCTACGTGAAGATATCGTGAGTTAACTGAACTTAGGTTTTTCTGAGATAACCCTCTTCTGGTCGTAGTAGGCAAAAACAGAACTCGTGATACGATATATCCGTGTCGTATATAGAATTTTAACTCAAAAATAGATATTTACTTCCAGATTTCATATACTGATAAACTAGCAATACCAAATATCCTAATACATATATATAGAGCTACCCTAAAAATTCCAACACCTAACTCCCATAAAAATCCGGCGAGCTCGGATAATTTGCAAGTGTCGCCGGTCAAAGTCCGATGGAATGGGTTCGTCTTCTTAGGGATTATTCTAGTTCCACTTTATAAGATTTAGGCACTGTTTGATTATGTTAAAAGTTTCCTAGACTATAGCATATTCATAAACAGAGCCTAATTTATCAAAATACTGTATTTCCAATATCAAACTTATCTCATAAAACAGTATCGAACTAAGATCTGCAGAGTTTGAAACTTATACCTATTGAATGATCAACTGAAAGGCTTCCTCCAAGATACACAAGCACTTCTAATCCTAGCTTGAGGGTTATGGTAAAGATCCCTAGTACCTTGCTTCTCTTCTTCTCTTTTGATATTAGGAACACATAGGAATTGGGTGTTAGTGATTGAAGAATTTGATAAGAGTTCAGTTTGAAAATGCTAAGGAGTTCCTATATGTGTGTGTTGTGTAGAGAAAGCATGTGGTGGAGGTTGAGAGGTGGAGGTGGCATGAGAGGGGTAGGAGGTGTAAGCATGAAAGGTGGTAGTATTTTCATGTAAGGAGGAGGTGTATGCATGAAGTGTCACCAAGGTTATGTTATACCATGAGTGTGATTTAATCTTAACCATGACCTTTACCCTTTTACACATAAACCCCCACAAAATTCCAATTTCCACAATTAACTAAACTTTTCACAAAACCCCCTCATGACACTTCTTATTGTAAAAACAAATTATTTCTTTACTAATCTATTCTACCACATATTAAAAGACCTTTTTATTACAAACACAATAAAATAAATATTTTAATTAAATAAATAAAATAATTAGTTATCTAAAATATTTCAAAATGTTACATTGGTGCTTTCGGAGTCCACAAACGGCCCCGCTTCTACGACAGCTATAACTTTCCCCGGGTCATGTTTCTAGTTGACGCTTCCGCATTAGATCCTTCGCAGCGAGAGGATCGACGTCTGGTCCTTCACTCGCGTATGGTCAGGGATAGTATGACTTTGTCGACAGAGTCTTAACTATCGGCAAGGAATCTACTAAGGCAGTGCAACCGCTGCGTGATACTTTCAAAGACAGGCTCCTACGTTGAAGGCTTGGGAGATCCTGCACTTATATTCGATCAGGCCAGGCTTTCTAGTGTTCAGGAAAGGCGCCTCGGCATTGTTCATGAGGTATAACCCACACTTTTTTGCTCAACAGTCGGATTATGATCAGGGTATCCCGCTCGAGGCTTTCTTAGCTGAGCCAGTTGCTACGGAAGAGGGTATCCGCAGCGCGCTGCACCACTTTATGCGGCTAAACACGGGGTCTAGCTTTCTCATCAGCGAGCCAAGCTACATGCCAAAAGGTTCGAATGCCTACGTTGCGTGGTATCAGCATGCGACAGGTGCTGTTATCAGGGAAGAGAGGCGGCTATTACTTGATCACAAGGATGCTGTCCCAGCTGGTAATCCAGCAGTCTCTTTGAAGCGACGGACCACTGTTCGTCCTTCCTTAAGAGAAGCTGAAGCGGTTGTAGTCCCGCGCACCTTCCCTGAGAAGCCTCTACGCTATGTTCCTATAGAAACTGTAGCTGTAGCATCCCCGGAGTCTGGCATTGGTGTGGAAATCGGGACCCGCCGCCCAAAAATGCCCGTCAAGCGCAAGCTCTTGTCATCGGCCGCTGGGGCTCGCTCGGAAAAGAAGAAGAAGTCGTTGTTTTCTGCCGACGTTATATTTGGCCAGGAGCCACATGTCCTTACAGCGAGGGTTTGTGCAAGTATGGGACCAATGAGGGTTTATTCATCGCGCCTGCGGATGATACTGATCTCCAGGCTGCCCTTGTGGCTTCCGAACGACTAGCTTGCGCAGAAGCGACGCTGATTACTATCGCGAAATCTGGTATACTTTCAGTTATGTTCTTCCGCGGTTATCACTTTTCTCTTTGTTATGTTTGTATTGATGCTTTCTTTTTCTATAGGTATTTCTGCCGAAGAGGCTCTCGCGGCTTCCCTCCGGACATTCGAAGAGGAAGAGAGGCTCTGCGCTTCTCTGGGCCTTGGTAAAATTCAGTTCATTACGCCTTTATTCTTTTTATTTATGCCTTGAACCCCTCCTTTATTTTATTGCAGGGACTACCTCGACTCAGGTTATTCCGAGTGCGGTGTCGATCTCGAGTGGTGATGCGGTGACACTTATAAAGCCAGCCACCGCAGCCCCGGCTCTCCCAAAGTCGCCGCAGGAGGTTTTACCGAAGCAGCCGATGATGGACGCCGTAACGGCTCGAGAGGCAGAGCTTGGTTCGGATGATGACGTTCCCCTGTCGGAAGTCTTGAGGAGGTCATTTCTCATGGTCCAGACCGAAAGGAAGCACAGGAAGTGTGCAGCGAAGGAGTACGACGCCATCTTGGCCGTAGGTGCTGGCTCAAGTAATATTCCATCTGTTGATATTCTTTTGGCGGATGTTCCAGCCGCCTTGTCTACTGCCCATAGACAGGTTGCGCGCGCGGCTCGTGAAAAAACTGGAAAGTTATTTCAAGGTAATGTAACGCCCAGTCTTTTTATTAGAACTCGATCCTCAAATTCTGATATACTCATTTCCTGCAGGGCCAAGTCCTGACGATGGGATGGCAGGCGGAATGCTGGCGGTTACAGAGCCCGAAGTTGCAACTCTCTCTCGGGAATCTGGGACTGTCTAGACTGCTGCCCTTTCTCCCTACGGCTCCTTGATATCGGCAGGCATCACAAGCGTTACGACGGCCCTCGTCGAGTCAGAGGATGAGGCTATGGGTGCCGAATCTATTCCTCTGAGATAGAGTGAAGACGTCGTTACACCTGGTGATGACCCCGTTGCAGTTTTGGTCCATGATCTATCGGGTAGTCCTTGGGTCACTTTTTTTTGAGTTTTTCGATCATGTTCAGCCCTTCTGATGATATTTTGTTTGTTTTGAGTATAGTCGTGGTGAACCCTGAGGCAGTGCCATCTGAAGAAGTGTCGCCAGTCGCTGTTCTGACGGTCGTTACCCCCTCGCCTTCTCCTATGTCCTCTCAAATATTGGAAGGTATGGGTTTGTGACTTATCGGTTTCACTGTGGTACCATCCTCTTTGTATTTACAGTATACTGTCGCAGCCCTGCAAAAGTCCTTTTCGATCATCTATACCAGGTGTTGAACCCGCATTTCTCCTTCCAGTCAGAAATCGCTCCACCATCTGGTATTAGTTAGTATATTTTTCAGCTAATGTCTCCCTCTTTCTTTTATGAATAGCCATATTGTTGCCAAGTCTTCTTTATTTTGATCGTAGCGTTACGGATCGGAGGAGGAGACGAGAGAATAGCCGTGCCTCCGGTACTCCCCATTCTGCCACCTGCCACAGCCGGTATAATAGACTCCATCCCTCATGTATTTTCTTTACCTCCCGAGTCGACATTTGACCATAATTTGTTTTGCAGCAATTGCACCAGCTCCAGCTCCTTTTGAGTCTCGCATTCCAATACCTGCAAGGCCCTTTGCTAAATGCACATCTTCCAGGGGCGCTGCGAATAGCCGGCGAATGTTGAGCGAATTCATCGAAGATCTCGATGCTGAGGCCCTCAGTTCTACTACGGATTTTTCTGTTGAAGTCAATCTAATGCTGGCAACACTCGTGAACTTCCATGATGAAGATCTCGTCGGCTCTTAGGTTGATTACTGCAAAAAGATCGAGGCTTGCCTGCACGAGATTGAGCTCAAGCGTCTCGCTCCTGAAGTATTAACTTCGAACTCCCAGCGGGCAGCGTGGGTCGAGCATAGTGATCCTTTCATTCGCCATTTTGAACAAGAGGCGACCTTGAGGCGAAAGGAACATGGAGTGGCTTCAAGCGAATCTTCCCGGTTACGCGCCCAGGTTGAAGTGAATGCTACGCAGTTAAAAGCTGTTTTCGACAATCTCCAGAGATGTATTTTGGATGGGTTGACGCTGAGGCGGACGCTTGACTCTACCGAGCGGATCGTACAGGACTACGAAGCTGCCATGCTAGGAACCGATGAAAAGCTTTCATCCTGTTTGCGACAACGGGCTCAAGTTGAAGCGGAGTTGGCCGCAGCGGCCGATCACGAGAAAGGATTGAGAGGAGCACGCGAGCGGCTTGCTGATTATTTAAAGACGCCTCCTCCTCAATAAACGTCTTTGTACCCCCCTTTTTTTTACTGTAAACTTGCGGTTTATGAATAATATGTATTCATTTTGATTCCTTTATGAAATGTATCTTGTATTCACTTGAATTTATGAATAAAAGACATATTTCATTTTATATGGGCGTGTCCCTTTAGCAAATGCATCTTGTAGATAGTCTACCTTGATCTCCTTGCAGGGCAGCGATGGCTTAGAAGACAGGTTCAGAACTGCCGCCTAAGACTTTTCAACTTTATGAGCCGTGAGGGTCTCATAAAGACTTTTCTCCCTACGAGTCGAGAGGATCCCGTAGGTGTATTTTCTCCTTAGGAGTCGTGAGGACTCTTAAGTGTGTGTTTTCTCTTGAGAGTCATAAGGATCTCACAAGAGAATTTTTCCCCCTTACAAGTCGAGATGACTTGTAAGTGGCTGTTTCCCTCCTTGTCGATACTCAACTTTGGAGAGCGTGGCCCGTGAAAAGTATGCAATAGTCCATCTTGTAAGTGGCTGTTTCCCTCCTTGTCGATACTCAACTTTGGAGAGCGTGGCCCATGAAAAGTATGCAATAGTCCATCTTGCAATAGTCCATCTTGAAAAGTATGCAATAGTCCATCTTGTAGGGCCCCATTACTTAGGAAACATGTCCTTATCCCCATTGCCTAAGCCTTTTCCCTACGAGTCGAGACTAATCGAGAAGTTCTCGTAAGAACACTAATTTCCTAACGAGTCGAGACGAATCGAGAAGTTCTCGCAAGGGTTTCCTAACGTCACAGTTAACTCTTGCTAATAGAAGTCCGTTAGGGTCTGTAGTACTAGGGTTTTTGTCCGTCGTATCGTCGCGTTGGCCAATGTATTCCCCGATATGCAATCTTGCTATTCGAGTAGCCCCACGACTGTCGTGTCTCTGATCCCTTCGGGGGCTGGACAAGACGTCTTCAAGTAATCTCCCAGGTCATATTACCGTCGAAAGAGCAAACGTCAAGGATTTTCCATGCCGCTTTTACTTGAGGTTAGGCTCAGTTTGGGAGCCGCGATGAGTCACAACCACCTCGCGTTGGTGTGGGATGATCTCCGATAGTCTTTAAGGTTTCATTTGAGTTGTCGTCAAGGCCCTGAAGCTAGGGATCTTCCTTTGCTTCGTTTGTTGACATTGTGTTTGTTACATTGCGACGAGTGTCGAGATTGTCACTAGGTTGTCTGTGAACCGTCGTGGCTCAGAACTAGGGACTTTGCCATGGCTCCATTGTTTTGACCCTAGGGTCCGTTGTTGACGTTGTGTCTGCATCCTTCTAGTGTGAGAAGGAACACCGTGGTGATCTCTTGGCTATAGATGTTGCCGTCAAGACCCTGAAGCTAGGGATCTTCCTTCGCTTCGTTTGTTGACATTGTTTCTGCTATATTGCGATGAATGTCGAGGTTGCCTCTAGGTTTCCTGTGAACCGTCGTGTCTTGGAACTATGGACTTTGCCATGGCTCTATTTGCTGACGTCGCGTCTACATCTCGCTGGAGTGAGATGAAACGCCGTTGTTGATCTCTAAGCTGTCGATGAACCGTCAGGATTTGACTCACCTTTTGACAGAGCCCAGTAGGAAAATGTGGTTCCCTTTTTCGTTTGTGCCCATGGATTGTATACAGAGGTCGATGTGGACTCACCTGCAGGGCAGAAGTTTCATTTTTTATTCTTTCTTTCCGCGATGCTCTATCATTTCAGCTTTTTATATCGCGAAAGTCGCGATTGCCCAATCATTTCGGCTATTTTTCGATGTGCCCAATCATTTCGGCTATTTTTTCTTTTTACTCGCTGCTTTTTATTGTGAGTTGCCCAAACATTTCGGTTGTTTTTATATGCATATATTTTGCTCGCTGATTTTTATTGCAAGTTGCTCTATCATTTCGGCTATTTCATATGCATTTTTTGTTCGCTGATTTTTATCGTGAGTATGGAACTCGAGATCTGATACCAATCTTAGCATTAGCATCACTGCGACTAGAATATCCCCAGGAGCGAATCATCATTTGCTTTGAAAGGACTTGGAATTTGATACCGATTTAGGCATCAGCATCGCTACAACTGGGATATTGCCAGGAGCGAATCATCATTTATCTTTGTCGATTTGAACAAAGGTGGCTTAGCAAATAGGGTTAGGATCCTGTCGACTAAGGCTTTTTGACTTCATGAGCCATAAGGGTCTCATAAAGGTATTTCTCCTTACGAGTCGTGAAGATCTCGTAAGTATATTTTCTCCTTAGGAATCATGGGGATCCCTAAATGTGCGTTCTCTTATAAGTCGTAGGGATCTCATAAGAGTATTTTCTCCTTATAAGTCGAGAGGACTTATAAGTGTTGTTCACCATATGAGGACACTCTTCGTCATTGGTAGGACTTAGTGAGGGAACCTTTATTTGTGCCCGTGGATTGTATACAAGGGTCAATATTGGACCGCTTGTAAGGCAACTTGGGGAGTGTATCTTAAGGCTTTTGAATCCCATGAGCCGTGAGGGTCTCACAGGGTGGAATTCTCCTTAAGAGTCGTGAGGATCTTGTAAGTGTAATTTCTTCTTAGGAATCGTGGGGATCCCTAACTGTGTTGCTCCCTTGTGAGTCGTAAGGATCTCACGTAGGTGTTTTCTCCTTACAAGGTCGAAATGACCTTACAGGTGTCTTTATTTTAATGAGATTACGCCCTTTCGGGTTTTCACAAACTCACCGGTAGTCCTGCTGTTTTTACTCACGGCGCCCTTTCGGGTTTTCATCCGTGCCCATTTCGCTTGTGGACGTACCGTTTTTTTGGTCTTTGCCGTGGGAGCTTTGATTGCAACACAGATCCCAGAAAAAGATATCGCCATGTTTGGGGTGAAGAGTACTAGTTTAGGGACATCTCGGTCCATTGTTAGTTTAGGGAAATCTCGGTCCCGTGTTAGTTTAGGGACATCTCGGTCCAAGTAGCTTCGAGGCGAAGTTTTGCCGGATACTACTTATAGAGCTTAGACTTAGGAAGACAGCGAGCGGACACGAGCATCGTCATCTATCATTAACCTGAGCCGTGACTTGTCAAGCATAGTATTTCTTAAGGAACCGGCCGTTTATTGGCCCGAAGGGTCTTTTTCCATGCATATCCATAAGCAAATAGGCCCCATCTTGGTAGACCTTGTCTATGATGTACGGACCCTCATAATTTGGTTCGAATTTCCCCTGCTTCGCACGGTTGGGAATCATGGGTCTTTTTACGACTAGCATGAGCTCGCCTTGGTGGAATGTTCTCGGCCTAGTCAGTCTTTCGTTTGAGCGCGTCATCCTTACTTTGTAAGCTTCCAGGTTTTGCTGCGCCATGAGACAATTTTCATCGAGGGCATCGAGCACCTCAAGCCGAAGATGGGCATTTTCTTCATCCGTCAGCTCATATCGAACTGCTACTCGTAGAGAGGGTAGCTCTATCTCCAAGGGAAGTACCGCTTCCGTGCCGAATACCAACGCGAATGGCATTGTATTCGTGGCCGTTTTGAACATGGTTCGATATGCTCAGAGAGCTTCATGCAGTATTTCGTTCCAGTCCTTTTTATTTCTGGACACCATTTTCTTTCTGATCTTCATCAAGGTCTTGTTGAAAGCCTCAGCTAGACCGTTAGCTCGGGGATTATAGACCGAAGAGTATCTCCAATCTATTTTATGCTGCTGTGTGAAGCGGCTGATCTTATGGCTTCTGTAGGCTGACCCGTTATCGAAGATAATCCGTCGCGGAGTGCCGAACTGGCAAGTGACGTGTGTCCTAAAGAAAAGGAGGATGATCTCTGTCTTCACCTCCCTTAAGGGTACTGCCTCTGCCTACTTAGAGAAGTAATCGGTTGTTGCCAATATAAACCAATGTCCTCTGGATGATGCTTGCTCGATGGGCCCGATTATATCGGTTCCCCATATTTCGAACGGCCAACTAGCCAATTTGGATGTAGCGAATTTGGATGTTGATGGATGAAGTCCCCATGAATCTGGCATGAGTGACACTGCTTCGCGTATTCGAGACAGTCCTGAATCATCGTGGGCCAATAGTAGCTTATCCTTTTGATCTTCAGCTTCATCTTTAGCCCCGGTTGATGGGAACCGCAGAGTCTGTCGTGAGTTTCTTGGACGACCCTTTTTGCTTCTTATGGTCCCAAGCATCTCAACCACAGACAGGCAAATGATCTATTATAAAGAGTATTATTGACGAAGGTGAAAGACAGGGCTCACTTCATGAGCTGATGTCTTGACAACGCGTCTTCAGGTGTTCGATGGGATTTGAAGTAGTCTATGAAGACTTCTCTCCAATCTGTAGCCTTTTCTTCGTCTTCTATTCGGCAAGCTGCTTGCTTGGTCACTTCCTTTTCTTCAGATGACTCCAGAGATATTTCTACTGGTGCGAGAATCCGGCGGCTTTGCACAATGATCCTCACGTCATCAAGGTTTTTGTCAGCCATTTCCTTAGCGAGTTTGGCTAGCGCATCCGCTTTGCTATTTTCCGCATGCGGTATGGTTTTCAGGATGTAGGAGGGAATTTGTGTCAGCAATTGCTTCACTCTTTCACCATATTTTACCATCTCTGGATTGCACGTTTGATAATCGCTATTTACTTAGCTAACGACCAGCTGGGAGTCTCTATATATGAGGAGGTTTTCGATTCCCATGTCAACAGCAATCTCAAGACCTGCTATCAAAACTTCATATTCCGCTTCGTTGTTTGTCCTTGGCTCTGTTAAGAAAAGGGCAAAATGCATTAATCCTCCTTGTAGCATTACAAAGATAAGACCTACCCCGGCTTTGATTATGGGGGTGTTGTGCTTTCGCTTCTTCATGGAAGATGCTCCGTCGAAGTATAGTTCACATCGGTCATTATTCCCTTCTTTCTCCCCGTTGATTTTGTCAAACGCATGTTCGACTGGCAGTTCGCAATTTACAAGAGTATCGGCTAGTATCGGATGCTCAGCGAGAAAGTCGGCGATGGCCTGGCCTTTCAATGCCTTGAGGGGTCGATATATTATCGAAAACTCCATCAAGAGGAGGGCCCATTTGGCAAGCCTTCCTATTAATATGGCTCTTGACATCAAATACTTGAGAGGATCCACCTTTGATATGAGATGGACCTCATGTGCCAGGGCATAATGTCGAAGCTTCGTTATCGCAAAGATCAGTGCCAGGCAATGCTTTTCGATGGGGGAGTAGTTGTTTTCTACCCCTAGGAGAACTCGACTCAAATAGTAAAGAGCTCTCTCATTTCCTGATCGTTCTCTTATGCCAATAGCGCGCCTAAAGAACCTTCAAGGGCTGTTGTGTACAGGATGAGAGGCTTTCCCTTGACCGGGGCGGTCGGTACTGGCGGGTTCTGCAGGTATTGCTTGATTTCATCCAATGCACTCTGGTATTTACGATCCCAATTGAACAGGGTCGCCTTCTTCATTAGATGGCTGTAAGGGCGGCATTTGCTAGAGAGGTTAGCTATGAACCGATGGATATACGCGAGTTTCCCTTAGAGAGACCGCAGTTTCCTGAGAGTTCTTGGCGCGGGAATTTCCATAATCGCCTTGATCTTTGATGGGTCTATTTCGATGACTCGGTGTCATATGATGAATCCTAGGAATTTACCTGAGGAGACTCCAAACGCGCATTTCAAAAGGTTCATCTTCAGGTTATATTTCCGAAGACGCTCGAACACTATCTTCAAATGCTCCCAATGCGCCTCGTACGATTTTCTTTTCACCACGAGGTCGTCGATATAACATTCAACAATCTCGTGTATGAGGTCGTCAAAAATCTTCGTCATGGACCTCTGGTAGGTAGCGCCAGCATTCTTCAAGCCGAAGGGCATCACCCTATAGCAGAATATACCCAGCGGAATCCGGAAGGCAGTGTGCTTTTGGTCTTCGGGATGCACCTTTATTTGATTGTACCCTGAAGATCTGTCCATGAAGGAGAAGGCCTCATGAATGGACGTGTTATCGATCATCATCTCGGTAACAGGCACTAGGAAGTTATCCTTCGGACATGCTTTGTTGAGATCCCGAAAGTCCACGCAGATGCGCACCGTCCCATTTTTCTTCATCACTGGGACAATGTTGGCAATCCAGTCAGGATATTAAACTTCTTGGATGAAGCCGGAGTCGATTAGCTTCTTGACTTCGGCATTGATGCTCATCTCGAGTTTGAGCTGCATTCTTTTTGGCGCTTGCTTGACTGGCTTAACGTCCGGCGATATAGCCAGTTTATGCACTGCTATTTCTAGATCTAGTCCCGGCATCTCGGAATAATTATATGCGAAGCAGTCTTTATACTGCATAAGCACGTCTTTTAGTATAGCCACCTGCTCTTTAGATAGCAGCTCACCGACGAACGTTGGCTTCGGATCGTTTGTCGTCCCAAGTCGATTTTCTTCAGATTGTCTACTGTGGTGTGTATCCCATCTTCCAGCTCTTTTGGCGTCGGTGGAAATTTTGAGATCACCTCATCCCCATCTTCATTTGTGAAGCACTGGGAGGGGTCATCCACATTCTCATGCTCTCCCTCCTTTAAGAATGTTATCATGTGGCAGGTACGAGCTCGTTTCCAAGCTCGATGTTGATCCGGACTTTCCATCCCAGTGTAGGTTGCTCTTGGCTCATGCTTTCGTGGCGGGGCTACCCTCCAACTATCGGATAGAGCGAACTTGCCTTGCTGATAATGGTCTTCGACCCAGTCTTTGAAGGTGAAGCAATCTTCAAGAGGATGTCCTAATGCTCGGTGGTAGGAGCAATAAGCCGGATGATGGACCCCGTTTATTTGCTCAGGGTGCCGAGACTCCGGGTGGGTCATCATTTGATGCTTCATGACAAGGTTGAATATTTTCCTTGTCTTGTCTTGAGGAAAGAGTACTCCCGACCCATCTTCTTCATAAAAGACGGGTTCCAGCTGACCTTTTCTAGATAGCGTGGCTTCTTGGACTCGGTTTGCTATTTTTGAACAGCATTCCCATTGCTCACCTTATTGTTACTTCTATGTCGGGCCTTTTTCTTGCCGTGAGAGCGCACAGCGGGCAGAGGATGAAGGGCATCGTCGTCTTCTTTTTCCGTGGAATGCTAAATGAGACGTTGCATCATGGCTTTCTTGTAAATGGCCATTTCATGACTATGGTCATCCCGAACCTTTTGCCCCGCTTTCCTTATTAGCTTGTTAATTTGTTCTTTGAATGACGGGCTTGGTATTCTCACGGCGGGGTCTCGCTCTGGTTTGACATCAACACTATCTGGAAATGCATTCTCTTCTCCACCAGAGTTATTTATGACATGGCAGCTATGAAATCACTACCGTTTCTTAGACCGAACGTATCCAAGCCCCGTCGTCTCTATCCTCCCGTTGGGCATTTTTCCCTGAGTCCCAGGAATGTTCCAAATCTTATTGTAGAACTGGGCTTGTCGAGTGATTTGTTTAAAAGGTATGCCTTAGCATCTTAGTAGCCTTTTCAATCCCTTTGCGTAATATCTGGGCAGACGGATTGGTTGGATCCTATCGAGCGCAAAATCGGCACCATGCTCGACTTCTTTTTCTACCTTAGTCTCCGTAGATTGGTAGAAGAGGATCGACTTTTCACCTTTTCGCCTAGGAGGAACGTAGAAGGTCTGCAGCTCTTGCATACCGTATGTATCGAGCGCATCAAGTTCTCTGTAATGGTGCTACGGAACCATGGTGATTTGCGAGCTCTGATCATCTCCAATGAAGGTTTGTATTAATGTACGCACAGAGAATACTGTGTTGACTTCATCTTCAGAGTCGCTGCCAAAGACCAAAATAGGCGTAGACGGTCTTGGCCCGCTGCCTTGGGGTTGCCCCGAGAAGACCATTTCTTCATCATCTTCGATATCGCTCCCAAAGATCGGGCTGGTGGAGACGGATTTTTGTTTATTCTCTAGTTTACGACATCTTTCCGTGTCTTCAAAATCTGGTAGGAAGTACTTGGCGTCTTCATATTTGCGGACTTCATTTATGGAGAATGGTTTAGCTCCCCTATAACTGTGTACTCGAGGCCATCTTTGAAATACTTCATAAACTGATGTTGTGTAGAAGGGATGATGTTGTACTCGTGTAACCAAGGCGGCTGAGAAGAGCGTTATAGTAAGTTTTGGCGTCAATGACATGAAACTTGATGTCAGTGACGAGCATCTCGAAGCGTAATGTTAGTATTACGGACCCAAGCGTCCGTGATGGCTGCGAGTCAAACCTGGAGATAGTAATTTTGTCCCGAGTCAGGTGTTGAACGTTCATGCAAATCTCCTTCAACACTCTCACATTGAGAAGGTTGACGGAGGACCCGTTGTCAACCATGATCTTCCCTATCTTGATGTCGTAGCAGTATCCAGTGACATACAGAGGACGGTTGTGCTCGCATATTCTGAGGAGGAGATCTTTATCGCCGAATGTGATGTCAGCTGTGTGAACTTCTTCCAGCTCGTCCTTCATCTTTTCTTCTGCAAGGAAGGCTTGAAACTGATCGGGCTCTTGTAATGCCTTGATCAGAGAATCTCATACCTCTTTGGACAGGAGGAGAGCATCCAGTATGCTCAGTTGTGAAGGTATCTTCCTCAGGTGTGCCAGGATATTGTAATCCATCTTGTTTTATTAGGCAGGTCCTTAGCTATGAGCTCTTCAACGACTCTATCATCGAGGGCAATTTCCTCAGGAACCTTTTCCTTCCCCTTGTCTCACTTACCCGAACCTTTATTTGAGGGACCGAGATTCTTTTCAGGCAACGTACGATTACGCGGCTGGATGTTCTCGCATTTCTTCACCTCTTCATCTTTTCCAAAGGTGGATTCCTTGAACAGAGGGCCGAGGGCTATTTCTTCATCAGAATCACTCCCGAAGGTAAGAACTTGAGATTTCCCTTTTGTTGAAATGACATCAGCCATATGACAGTTACCGGTTGTTCCTTTATGCTCATCTGTCATGCTTCTCTATTCCCGACGGGCTTTGTGTTTCATTCTCTTGAAGTGTTGTCGGTGGGCAATGTATTCCTGCCACCACTTCTTGAAGGCATTGTACTCTTCGGTAAGGTGTATAACCCTCCGATGGTATAAGCAGTATTTCGGATGTACATCCGCTTCATCAAGGCACGTACTCTCGGGAGTATTTCCTTCGAGAGGCGGTAGCTTTATTTCCATTACAGGGCTTTGGTAAACCGTTTTCCCATCTTAAACCTTCTTTTGTTTACCGTGGGTGTAATTCGATCTGGTTGGAGTGCTTTGTGACTCTTCCTCGCCGCAGCTTCGTCGTCCTGACGCCGACGCTTGACCTTTTCGTATATGGTTGTTACACGCTCTCGGTCAGCTTTGCTATTTTGAAGGGCTTCGTTCAGCAGTTTATCGATCAGGTCGTCTGACGGTTCCAGGGATTTTAACGCCGGTCTTGCACCTAGATCTTCTGTGTTGCTTTCCAATGCCGAGGGAGCTTCTTCGTCTTTTAACGACAGGTAAGAGACCATGTGGCAACTTGCTACATACTCCTCAGGTTCTTCTGACGAGTCGTTCCCCTCATCATTGTCACTATCTCCGTTCTCAAGAATATGCTTGAGAAACTCTTCTAGTGTGATTGGGGTCCGCGCCTTCTTGTTGTATTCCTCCAGCGAATCAATATAATTCTGCAGGTCCATGCGCTTGCCGTCAGGCTACGCAGGCTTCTTGTTCTTCTTCTTTCCCTTCGAAGACTTTGAAGACTTGACCTGGATGTTTTGCCCATTATTACCGGTGTTCGGTGCCGAGCGCGCTTTAAGAATCCCCTCAATGATCTCGGGCTCTAGCAGGCTTTTCCACCTGATCGCTGGGCATGTTTGAAAATCTTTCAGCATTCTTTTATTTTAGTCGAAAGGACAATTTCCCACAGAGCTTCTTCTATAAATGAGCATGATGCCCCCAGCGTGTCAACCTTTTTAGGAGCGTGCTGCTGTGGCGGGTTTACCCAGTTTTTGGACAGCACGAACTTGCCTTGTTGGTACTGGTTCCCAACCCAATTTTTGAAGACGTAGCAATCATCAATTGGGTGGCCCATTACTCTATGGTAGGGGAAGTAGTTGGGATTGTTGCCGTCACCAGGCTGCAGTGGGTGCTTCGGATCCGGCAGGGTGATGAGCCTGTTGCGCACTGCCAATTCGAACAGTCACCTCGTTTTTCCCGGGAAAATGAGTAAGGACGTCTCAACTTCTCTTCGAGGGATCAGCTTGTGTTGCTCTGACGAGCAACCGGTTTTGGATCACTCGGTTGCTGTTGAGCTTTGGCATTGAAGGCCGCTTTCCCTTTGCCCTTTTCATTCTGGAGATCCATTTTTGAAGAGGACGGCCTATGGCCCATCTGGTCTATTTAGGCCAGCTTGTCAATCAAGGCCTGGAAGGTGGTCGGCTTGAAGAACATCATAAATTGGGATATAGTTGCCTGAGGATCAAGGGTCCCCATGAACATGCCCACGGCAGAAGCTTCTTTGATGCGTTGTTCGCATTTTGACCATAGGTTCCGCCACCGAATTGCATATTGAACCCAGGTTTCTCCCGTCTTCACCTTGGCATTGATTAATGTGGTGATCGGGGAGCACTTGCGAAACGCTGCGTGAACAGTAGCTCCATTTCTGTAAATATTTTGATGGAGTCATTCGGAAGCTCCGGGTACCATTCAAATGTTGTCTTTGCCAAGCTGCCGATGAACTGGCGAAGCGGCAGTTTGTCATCGCCTCCAGTATTGCCACATAGAGCTCTGAACTGAGCAACATGCTGATAGGGATTGCCTGTCCCTTTATACACGTGGAATTTAGGGATCGTATATCCTGGCGGGTACTTGATTTGATCGTACCGGCCTGGATAAGGTCGCCCAGCTCTAACGACTTGGCCAGCCGCTTCGCTTGTCTGATGAGCTCGTATTTGTTGAGCTATATAGTCATCAAGGGCGGTCTTTGAAATTGTCTCTTGTTAGGCTGCTGAGACAGCCGGAGGAGGGTTCGTTGTCTCCCCTCTGTCGTCTTCAATGATTATTGGAAGGTCTTGAGCTGGAGGATTCGGCTGTATCATCATCCCAGCCATGTCTTGGAACAGAAGCGCCATCTGTTTTATATTAGCCGCTTGTTCCACGGCCTCTTTATCTTTCTTTTCAAGCACCCTCCATAGGAATTCGGTTTCGGTCTCTTGCTCTGGCGTTGTTCCGACGATCCTTCCGGGCTTTCTTTCTGCCCAGTAAGTGCGGCCATTCTTGTTAACATTTCCTGGAGCTTTTGTTGCTGCTCCTGAGCTTTCGTTACAGACCGTGTAAGTGGTCGATGGCCCATGGAACTACGGCTTTTCTCTTTGCTGGAAGCCATGTACACCGTGTGCATAACCATGCCCCCAGACTTGGGGCGTTTGGGTCCACTACTTTTGAAATTTACCGCAGGTATGAGGATCTTTTCCGGCCTTCTCCTCTTATGGGAGGTCGAAGTTGAGGGGACCATTGCGGCAGACACCCATGCAGAAGATACCTTTCGTGGTATGGCGGAGAGATGGTCCTCCTCTTTCCGAGCCTTCATCTTCTTCAGCCGGCAAGAGCAACCTTTGTCAATTACAGAATCTTGGACTTTCCGCCAAACTCTGTAGATCTTGGAGAACAACCGCTGAAGAGGCTGTTCTGGCTTTACCCGTGTTGTGTTTTTGACAGGAGGAGGAGACTTTTTCAAGATGGAGGTTGGAGAGTTCTTGCGCACCCTCCTTAGCAGTTCGAAGTTGTTCCCGGTTGGAACAACAGCGTCAATTTCCACCATTGGAGCTGGTGGGGTAAGCCCAGCGGGGGAATTGCCCCAGCTTTCCTCACTCGGTGCTAGTGACGACGTCGAGCGTGTTTTGCAGATGGGATCACCTCAGTTATAGAAGCGACCTTGTCATGCCCTTTGCTTTGATGAGAGGCTGCTTTTGGTGCAAACCTGTCGAAGACTGACATCCGTTGAGAGGGAATGTCTAGTCTGTCGAAGACTGACTTTCGAATAGGGGAGGCACTTGTAACGATCTCACCCGTAGCAGGAGTTGGAACGGCCAGTCTTGCGAAGACCGATCCCTTAGCATGAGAAGTCTCTTTGATCGTTTTCTTATGCCCATAGTGCACCTAGAGAAGTTTCAAGGGCCATTGTATATAGGATAAAGGGCTTTCCCTTAACCGGAGCGGCCAATACCGGCGGATTTTGCATGTATTTTTTGATTTCGTCCAATGCATTTTGGCATTTCTGATCCCAAACAAACGGGGTCCCTTTCTTCATCAGATGGCTATAGAGACGACATTTTCCAGAGAGGGTCAATATGAACCGCCGGATATACGCGAGCTTTCCTTGGAGAAATCGTATGTGTTTGAGGGTTCTTGGTAAGGGTATTTCTATAATCGCCTTGATTTTTGAAGGATCAATTTCGATACCTCGGTGGTGGATGATGAAGCCTAAGAATTTTCCTGAGGAGACTCCAAACGCACACTTTAGAGGGCTCATCTTCAGACTATACCTCCAAAGATGTTCGAACACGACCTTTAGATGCTCCTGGTGTTCCTCATGAGATTTGCTTTTGACCACAAGGTCATCAATATAACATTCGACGATCTCGTATATAAGGTCATCGAATATCTTTGTCATGGCCCTGTGGTACGTAGCTCCAGCATTCTTCAAACTGAAGGGCATTACCTTGTAGCAGAATACGCCCAACGGTGTCCGAAAGGCGGTATGCTTCTAGTCTTTAGGATCTATCTTTATCTGGTTGTATCCTGAAGATCCATCCATGAAGGAGAAGACTTCGTGGGTGGACGTGTTATCGATCATCAGCTCGGTAACGGGCACTGGGAAGTCATCTTTCGAGCACGCTTTGTTGAGGTCCCGAAATTCCGCGCAAATGCGAACCGTCCTATTTTTCTTCATCACCGGAACGATATTGACGATCCAATAGGGATATTGAACTTCTTGGATGAAACTGGAGTCGATTAATTTCTTAACTTCGGCGTTGATACCCATCTCAAGTTCGAGCCGCATCCTTCTTGGTGCCTGCTTGACAGGTTTTTTGTCTGGCAATATAGCCAACTTGTGTACCACTACCTCTTAATCTAAACCCGGCATTTCGGAGTAGTTCTAAGTAAAGAAGTCTTTGTACTGCATAAGCACATCTTTTAATGTGGCTACCTATTTTTCGGACAGCAGCTCACTGACAAACGTCAGCCTTAGATCATCCTCCATTCCCAAGTTGATTTTACTTAGGTTTTCCACCGTAGTATGTATCCCATCCTCCAGCTCTTTTGGTGCCGATGGAAATTCTGAGATCTCCTCGTCATCATTTTCATTTGTGAAGCATCCAAAGAAGTCAATCATATTCTCATCCCCTCCCTATTTTGAAAGTGTTATCAAATGACAGGTATGAGTCCGCTTCCATTTTCACGATCGAGCTGGTCCCATCCTGACGGTATAGATCTTCTTCGGCTCGTGTTTTTATGGCGGATCTATCCTCCAATTTTCAGATAATATGAACCTGCCTTATTGATATTGGTCATCAACCCAGTTCTTGAACGTGAAGTAGTCTTCAAGGGGGTGACCTATTGCTCGGTGATAGGAGCAATAATCTGGGTGATGAACTTCATTTATCTGTTCGGGATGCCAAGACTCCGAAAGCGTCATCATTTGGTGCTTTATGACAAGGCTGAAATCTTTCCTGTCTTGCCTCAAGGAAATGAATATTTCCAACCCATCTTCTTTATGAGAGAAGGGCTGAGAGCGAACTTTCCTCGCTTAGAAGGCGCCCTGGACTTGCTTTGTTGTCCCTGAACATTACTCATGATTGATGCCTCATTCCCGTCTCCGCTTCGGGATTTTCCTTTTTCACAAGGGTACATAGCGGGCTGTGGTTGGAGAGTATCATGATCTACTTCTTCCACTAATTGCTGACTGAGATGCTGCATCTTGGCCTTTTCATAAATGGTCATTTTGCGATTGTGGTTGTCTCGGCTGGCTTAATAAGCTTATTTTATTATCTTGGCAATCTGCTCTTCGAGCGACGGATTTAAGAAACTTTTCTCTTGTTCGGCAACATGGCTGCTTGGAGAAACATTTTCTTCTCCATTTGAGCTGTTTATGGCATGGCAGTTGTAGATTCACTCCCGCTTCTTAGACCGGACATATCTCAGCTCAATTGTTTCCATTTTCCCGTTAGGCTTCTTTTGTTGAGTCCTGGGGATATCCCAAATCTTTTTGTAAAATTGGGCTTGCCGAACCGTTTGTTCAAGTGGTACACCTTGGCACTTTAACAGTTTCTTTAATCCCTCCGCATAATATTTTGGCATACGGAAGGGATGGAACCTATCAAGAGTGGGGTTGGCACTATGTCGGACTTTTTTTCCACCATAGTCTCCATAGATTTGTAGAAGAGGATCGCCTTTTCATCTCTTCGTCTTGGAGGCATGTAGAAAGTTTCCAGTTCCTGCACGATGTATTTATTAAGCACGTTAAGTTCCCTGTAGTGTTGAGGCGGTGTCATCATAATATATAGACTTTGATCTGCTTCGGCAAGAGTTTGTGTTGATGGGCGAATGGAGAACGCCACGTTCGTCTCATCTTCAGAGTCGCTGCCAAAGACCGGGATAGGGGTCGATGGTCCGGGCTTATTGTTCTCCCTTTGAGGTTGTCCCGAGTAAACTATTTGTTCGTTTTCTTCAGTATCACTTCCGAAGACTGGGATGGTGGACACGGATTTTTGCCTATTCTCGGACTTATAACACCTTTCAGTGTCTTCGAAAGCTGGCTGAAAATACTTTGCATCTTCATACTTTCATACTTCATTCACCGAAAAAGGATTAAGCTCTCCTATGACTGTGTACTCCAAGTCATCTTTGAAATATTTCATACACTGATGTTGTATAGAAGGGATGACGTTGTATCTGTGTAGCCAAGCCCTGCCGAGTAGAGCGTTATAACAGGTCTTGGCGTCAATGACATGGAATTTGATGTCAGTGACGAGCAGCCCGAATCGGAGCGTCAATATTACGGACCTAAGCGTCTATGACCACTGCGAATCGAACCCCGAGATTGTAATTTTATCTCAGGCAAGATGCTGAACATTCATACATATTTCATTTAGCGCTCTCACGTTGAGAAGATTAACAGAAGATCCGTTGTCGACAAGGATTTTCCCTATCTTGACGTCATAGCAGTACCCGGTGACATATAGTGGTCGATTATGTTCGCATGTACCGAAGAGTAGATCTTCATCGCTGAATGTGATGTCAGCTGTGTGGACCTTTGCCAGTTCATTTTTCATCTTCTCTTCTGCGAGGAAGGGTTGAAACCGATCAGGCTCCTGCAGGGCTTTGATCAAGAAGTCTCGTGCCTCTTTAGACAAGAGAAAAGCATCCAATATGCTTAGTTATGAGGGTATCTTCCTCAAATGTGCGAGGACATTATAGTCCACCCTGTTTTTCTTAAGCAGGTCTTTCGCGGTGAGCTCTTTGGCCACCTCTTCATCAAGGGCAATCTCGTCAGGTATTTTCCCCTTCCCTTTATCCTTTTTATTCGAACCCTTATTTGTGGGTCCGAGGTTCTTTTCAGACAGCATATGGTTACGCAACTGGATATTCTCGCAATTCTTCTCCTCCTCTTCTTTTTCCAAGGCGAAGTTTTCAAAGAGAGGGTTGAGGGGCATTTCATCCTCAGAATCGTTCCCGAACATGAGAACCTGAGGTTTTTCCCTTTCTAAACTAGTACCAGCCATATGACAGATTCCAGTTTCTTTTTTGTTCACTGCCATCTCGCCGTTCTCATCTCGACGAGCATGAGCTTCACGCTTCTCCTTCTTGAAGTGTTTTTTGTGGGCAACATATCCTTGCCAGCACTTCTTGAAGGTGTTGCATTCCTCGATGGGATGAGCAATCCTTCGATGATATGTGCAGTATTTAGGATGTCCCTCTCCACCGTCGAAATATGGGACCCGAGGAGTGTACATCATGAGAGGTAGTAGCCTCATCCCCTGTGATAGGGCTTTGGCAAACCGCTTCTCAAGTTTAATCCTGCTCTTATTTGTTGCAAACATGCCTTGGTTTGGTCGGAGAGCTTTATGACTCATCCTCGCTGTAGCTTGACGCTGACATTTAACCTTTTCATATATGGTCGTCTCACGTTCTTGGTCATCTTTGCTCTTTTGAAAAGTTTCGTTTAGTAGCCTTTCAATCAGGTCTTCTTTCGGCAGTTTCGGGGAGTTTGGCGCCAATTCTGCCCCCAGTTCATCCACGTCGCTTTTTGACGTTGGCAAAGCTTCTTCATCATATAGTAATGAATGGGAGATCATGTGGCAGCTTGTTTATAGTGATGAATGGGAGATCATATGGCAGCTTGCTACATGCTCTTCCGTTTCTTTTGATGAGTTATTTTTCTCATCATCAATGTCCTCGTCCTCAAGAATATGCTTGAGGAATTCTTCGAGTGTGACTGGTGTTCGCGCTTTCTGATGGCGCATCTATATATTTCTGGACGTCCGTGCACTTGTCGATATATTCAGCAGGCTGCACAGGCTTCTTAGTGTTTTTCTTTTTCTCAGAATACTTTGAAGGCTTGACTTGGGGACTTTTCCCCTTGTCGGCGATTTTTGGCACGAGACACGGTTTTAGCATCCCTTCGATAATTTCGGGCTCAAGATGGTTTTTCCACATGATGGCCGAACATGCTTGTAAATCACTCAGCATTCTCTTAGTTTTTGCTGAAAAAAATACTTCTCACGGAGCTTCTTCCACGAGTTAGTAGGATGCCCCCTGCGCATCCACTTTTTTGGGAGCGTGCTTTTGAGGCAGATCTATCCTCCAACTATCAGACAGTGTGAATTCGCCCTGCTGGTACTGGTCCTCGACCTAGTTTTTGAAAACGTAGCAGTCCTCAATTGGATAATTCACTACCCGGTGATAGAAGCATTAGTTGGGATTATTGACGTCGACGGCTTGTGCGGGTCGCCGCGGGGCAAGAAATGTCATCAGATTATTTCGCATTACCAGCTCAAATAATCTCCTGGTCTTATCACGAGGGAATGAATATGCACTTCCCAGCCTTTCTTCCAAGGAAGGGCGCGTGCGGGTGTTGTTTTAGCGAGCAGCTGCTTTTGGACCGCTCGGTTGTTGCAACGTGTTGGCAACAAAGACTGCTTTTCCTTTCCCTTATTATTTCGGGGGTCCTTGCTTGAAGAGGAAGAATGTAACATTTCAGAAAATAGAAAATAATATTTTTGGAATTTAAATAATAAAATAATAAATTTCACGAATATTATACAAATATAGATTTGAGTTTTCATAAAATGGTATGATTATATACCTATATTTTGGAAAATAATTGGAATTTAAAATAAACTATTAATTATGAAAGCATTTAATTGATTTTGGTATTTTACAAGTTAATATATATTATTTACATACAAGTTGAATGTTAAACTTGATTAATATTTTCTTAATTGTGCATTAAACCAAGCTTATTTTGTTAGCCATGTCATAATGTGCCATCGCACATTTATTTGTAAAAATCAGCACATCACATTTGCATTCTATGTATGTTTTTGTTTTGATTTTTGGTTTTACTTTTTACAAAAGAAAAAGAAAGAAAAAAGAAAAGAAAATGAAAATGAGGGGGGGACAAGAAAACAATGAGGTATGGGCCCAAGAGAGAAAATGAGAGAGAGAGGGAGAGAATTCATGGCTACAACCTTAGCCATTCTTTCCTCCTTCATTTCATCATCTTCTTCTTTTCTTCTTCATGGGGGTGGAAATGTCAGACCCCTAATAACCCGATAAGTCGTGTCGGAGTCAAACTCATCACCAACCGAGAAACTACTGAACTTATATCAGTAAATCTCATCTACTGTGGCCACGGATTTAGGATGATAGCCAACCAAACAGAGAACGACATCGACTCTTAATATCAAGAGAGACGAATCCCCGACAATCACTCACTGCCTCTATATGGCTCGGGACTGTACCCAACTAAAACCTTTTTGCACGACTCCTTTGAGTTGTGGTATGGTAGTAAGCAAAGTATAGTAGGAACTCACACGAGATAAATGACAATCTCAGGTCAAAAGACTAGCCTGTACTAATACCACTCGAGAACTTCCATCTGACGATAGATATAATACCATCTAGAAGTTCTCAGCGAGTCCGTCCAGTGTACTCTGTGAGACCGGCCACCGCTCCTCGTTAGGGTCTCGAAACGTATACACTAGTCTACTCCGGAATATCAATGCCCCGTCTAACTGTCACGACCCGAAAGTACGGAACGTGACCGGCACTTAGATTACGAAGCGTCTAGAGGCGCCACGTGACCTAAGTAAGCCGAAGCCCAGAAATCTAAACCATAAAAGAAGAAAAAGAAGAAAAGAAAAGAAAACAAGTATAAAAACATCAGCAAATTTTACCAAAAATTTCGGCAGAGTCTCCTCTGTAAAAACTGGCCCCCAAACGGGTACAACAAGTATAATATGAATAAACAATAAAAAGCATCCCCAAACGGATGCTAGCTCAACGCCAACAGGCGGAGACAACCACAACAATCACAATAATATACAACGCCAAAGGGCGAGGCTCAAATCTCAAAAGAAAACAAAAACCATCAGATCAGAATAACACATGCGCGACTCTAAGGTCGAAATAAACAACTGGTCCAATAAACTTATCAAGTAATACAAATATGGTTGATGGAGCTTTCTAGATACAAATGAAATAATAAAAATACAACGGCGGTTCAGATACAAATGAACCAACCTACCGTGCAAATCACCCGAAATGAAAATGATGTGCCAGCAACTGCCAAGGGAAACCTGTACATCGCACCTGTAAAGAATTTGGCACAACGGGGGTGAGTTGCCAACTCGTGAGTAGAAGACATCTACGAAAAGAAATCGAATGCACGACGCTATCCTAAGTCATAATAATACAATACTATATCCCAAACATCTAGTAATAGCAGGGTAACACTACGTATAAGTGCAAATACTCCGTGTCGTGTCCGTGCCTCATATAATACTATGTCATATGAAATGAAATGCATGCACCATGAATGTAAAGTAATAAATCCAGAAATCCAGATATATATGTATGAGAACCTTTAGCTGTTATCATAGTAAGGTGGGTATAAGCATCTGAAATCTCAACAATGAAATCCATGGAAATCCGTATCAAGCATCGACACAACACATGTAACCTCAAGTCTCAATATGTCGGGCTCCGTCAGTCCGGATCGGCCCATATCATCAAATCCCACGACAACGGTCGGTATCCTCCGGATATCCTCCGCGCCAGACATCACCGGTAGGTAGCCTTCCCCTGCCAGGCTCATCGTCTACAACTCGATCTTCTTGCCCCGGGGTACCATACCGGGCCCACCATGTACCCGAGACGGTTCATCCACTCCTCGAATCGGGTCTCGAAATCCATCAGAAAACATGAAATACTCATGGTGGACGACACATACATCACGAGAAAACCGCATCTTATTTTAAAAAGAGAAGAGGAGAGTGAGAGAGAAGTTTTTATATATTTTTGCGGTTTTCCCCAAAAATCCGGAAATCTCATAGAAATCCAAATCTCAAAATCATGAGTAACTATATGATAAGTGTCGGCATATGCCCATAATACTGCATGATAACACGAAAATATGAATGCATGAATGTCTAAGTAATGAATGTCATGTCTTATACTTAACATCAGAGAGTGATCACAATATTACATCGGTTTAGTTGTTAACTGATTCTATCAATAAAAGATAATATGATCTAAAGTGTACGTGACATAGCAATTACCGATGATGATGTGTGTGAGCCGGCAAATAAGTGTGCGTGGAATATGCGCATCATCGGTAATGGTGCTGGTGTCCTAACAGGTAAAGGTTATACTGATTATAGCAACATATAAAAGACATGCACCATGATGATTACAGTATGAATGTAAATACAGACGTGCATTATCCGCTCCTCTGTGAGATACGAGTACAACTACCACTATGTGAGTCGAACCTAAACCAGTGTCCATCTAACATCCTAAGGAACTAAACCTAATAGACTAGTCAGTAAGAAACTAGAGTCTACCTAAGGTCTGAATCAATATCTCTAATAGTCGGCGATCCCGCCTCAACAGCGTCACGTACGTAGTACGGCTTCCTCGAATCAAGAGTGCGGATCAATCATCAAATCTAAGCCTCGTACGGTAAAATCCATCGTACGGCATCCCAATGTCGGGGTACGGTCAAGTATCTCCTAGGTGTCTCCTCATTCGTATAATGTCATATGTATCATATTGTGATTAAGTCATACTTATATGATATCGGCGTCAGGTCACACCAATATAGTGTCGTAATCAAGTTATACATATATCATATCGTAATCAGTCACAAGTTACAGTCCGGGTACTATTCTAGCGTCCCATGTACATCAATATCACCACCACTCTTTATAATTTATATATTCATGTTCATTATCTCATTCTCTAATGATCCGCTAACACTTTATTACGACTGTAGTCAAGAATCCCGGCATCAAGCCCAGTTATACTGTTTCATCATACCTCGGATATCATATCACATCAATGAATCACCTATACGTGTTGTACATATATGTATATACCTATACCTAGTTCTATATATATATCCACATACACGTACCCCATGTCGAGTTTCAGTGTGTGCGTGGGTGTGTTTCTATTTGAAACCTACGAACCTCTTCCAATGTACTCATCCTCTGATATGGTTTTCCTAAATCGGTCTAGTCCAACCTAGGGTCAATACTAGGGTCCTACTAGGGTCATGTCTGGTTTCCTAATGTCAATAAGTACTATTCCTATTCTACGTTGCGGGGGTGCTAAACGCCATCCACCCGACTTCCCCCCGTAGATATGTATCTACTCACCTGGTCCATGTCTGCCGAAGACAGTGTCGCCATCCTCCTCCTCATCGCCCGCAGTCCACGTGGGGGTACCTAGACGCAAACATATAAATAGCATCGTAAACCGGAATCACATACAAAGTCGAAACGATGCAAGGAACAAGCATAGGTTAAAACCTATGTCCCGCCCACGCAAAAGAACCAAATACCGCTCGATATCGGCGTACAAACTCCGATGGATCGAGATAACATCAACAAACAACTTGTAGTTTTAAAACACATTACTTATATTATAAAACATGATTTAATTCATCGAAACACAAAAATCGATCAAATCGTCCGTTTTCGAAAAACCCGAAAATGCCAATTTACCGTTTTTCATCGAAACTTGACATTTAAATGAAACCAATGGTCATAAAACTCATTAAATAGTATAACTAGACTATATAAACCACTACTATATTTTTAGCACCCTAATTTATATTAGTTTGGAAATTCTAGTTTGCAAACTTGCCCGATTTCGGTATTTTTAAGCAAAACTTTATAATTTCACTTCCAAACTTGATTTTGCATAACTTAAATCGTTAGACCACTCCTTGAAACCTTAAGGATTTTCTAAAAACCTAACTTTAGTTTTAATTCCTCATTTTAAACTAATTAACAAAACCTAGTTTAATAACATAGCAATATTATGACAATTTTTAAGGTGGAAGCTAGAAATTGCAACTAGATTATATTTCACTCTCATTTAACATGTTAATCCACACACTAATTCCACAAACTAATAATAAAACCCAAATTCTAATTTTATCTAACTTATTTACATGTTTTGTAAAAATCTAGTTTACAAAAATAACCTATTAAACAATTAAAATGCAACAACTATAAATTTTTGCTACAAGATTAGGTTAACCATTTCCTAGTATGTTAAACTAAAATTTTAGATCAAAACCTAAGAATCAAAACCCTAATAATAATTTAGTAACCATATTCTAGAAATTTAAATCTTGAAACAAAACCATAATTAAACATTTAGTTTGATTAGGTTGAAGTAAAATAGCAACAAATGAGACATGGGTTTAGAATTATACCACTAAAATTTGAGATTACACATGCTTCATGACCTCCATGATGGATCTCTTGCTTTCAAATTCCAAGCCAAATAGAAGCAAAGAAAATTAGATAAGGTTGAATGATGAATTTATGATAATTTGTATTGATTTTTCATGGATTTTTGATGAAAATTTGAGGTGAAAAGGAGGTGGAGAATTTGAGGGCTGCCAAGGTGAGGGCCGGCCACCATCTTGAGGGGAGGGAGAGAAAGAAATTGTGTAGCCAAATGTAGAAACTTCCTCCATTAAATTCCTTCTTTATGTCTTTTCAACCTTTATTCATTTTCTTTTATTTAATTTCCAAAAATCTAATCTCTAGATTCTACTTGAAGAAACAAGAGAAAGAGGGCAGCCAAGATCAGCCCAAAAAGTGTGAGGGGGTAAAAGAGAGTGTGGTTTTGTTTGGGAAAAGATAAAAGTTATACCGCACTTCATTTGCACTAATTTCACCGAAAAAAAAGCCTTTTTCTTCGATATTTTCTAATACCGGTTAACAACCCTATTTTAATTCAAAAATCACTTGTTAAAATTTTGTTTAATGTATTATGATGCACAAAATTTGTTTCAACTCATTCCGGTTTGTAATTTTCCCTAATTAAATTTATTAGTGACGGCTTAAAATAATATTAAAATAATTAATTTCGGAAAAATTTTCAGAAATTTTGAAATCTCACCAGTGGCTCAATAAACACCAAATACTAGCAATTACATAGCTAGAATATTTATATTTAATTTTAAAATAAAGATATTTGTATTTTGACTTTTTACAGAAAACCCCCTTATTTTCCCGATTTTCCGAAATTTCACCAGAACGATTTTCAAGGCGTTACACTAACTAGAGACATTTAAGGATGTGCTTATAGACTACCCAGCTCTCACGTATATGATCGCCATCATAATGCTGGTAGTCAAGCAAGAATCCTACGGGCTTCATCATTATGCATTAGCGACATGTAATAACAAGTAAAATGTGTACACATCAATGATAAAGACAAACCGGATAGCATACTATCATTTCGAGTAAGATTGTTCTACCTGTATAGGTCCTCCATCAATTATCATAATCGCGTACCTGCAATTACAATAATTTCCTTGAGGGTACTATATCCAACAATCTTCCACTTGCACTTAAGGCTAATTATTGTGGTATCGCATACCCACATCTCGTGTGCTATCAAATACCCAACTTCTCTACTAATCAATTTCTCAAATCTCGTTTGAGGAACATCCGTGTTCGAGAAATAGCCTCAGTGAGTGGATCCGCTATAATGTTTCAATTTCCTCTCTCTATATCTCAACTTTGCGGAGATGAACAATCTCCCGAACTGAGCGATGCCCCGCCTCAAGAATTTTGTCTGGATACAAGATGGGACCAAGTTCATAAATGAACAATCTTATCCAACAAACTTCTTGGGTTGTATCCTCTATTGAGTCATAACCAGCATCATGAACCATGCTTACCTCGGTATCCCTATTGGAACCCTATCTAATATACTGATCCTTTGAAGAGGCAAAACTCAAAACTTTGACAGTATCTCTGTAATCCAGGTCATCTTAGAAGCTTAAACCGATAACCGCCTCCCGGAGGAGGCTGCCGTTACCAAATACCAAGAACATCCTCTAATGTTCATAACTGCTTCCCTTTGTTTCTCCAGGATTGGGTTAATATCTGCTTATTATAGCAAGTGTATAAGCAATATCTGGTTTTTTACAATACATTGCATGATTGACTCAATTGCCTAATCAAATGATATGTCATTCATGCCAGTCCCTCTCATCATCAGTCTAGAAGACATCTCTTTAGAGAGGGTGACTCCATCACATGCAGGTTCACCACCATGTCAGGAGTCTTCCATTCTAAAATACTTTTAGAATGCAGTCTAAGTACCCGGATTGGGACACTTCCCAAATCTAGATCTAAAACCATAGATCTAGTCACCAGAATCCCAGATATTGTATTCATATCCAACGTGGAGAAAACACTATGTGACAACCAAATTTTGACCGATTGTAGTATAGAAATATCACTTCCTATCTAGAGTATGCCATCCGAATCCCAGGACAATACTCCCTACATCCTTCTTACAAGGTTCATCTCTTGTTTTGATGAACTCAATCACCTTGACTGTCACATCAAAACAGATGATCCGTCTCCGCTATACATGTTTTAGTCTATGAATAGACATATGCAACTTGCACACCTTCTGATGCTCCCACTGACTACGATAATCCTCTAGTAGAGTCATATACACGTGCACTTCCAAATTCCCATTTGGAAAGACATTATAGTCATCCTCTTGCCAGATATCATAGTTTAGAGCAGCAGCAGTGCCAAGTCATATCCGTATGGACTTTAGTGTAGACACTGAAGTAAAAGTCTCATCATAATCCACAACGGATATTTGATGAGAATAATTACAACAAGTCTAACCTTATTAGGTTAATACCTTTCCACTTACACAGATCTGGAATGATCTACTTGCTCCTAATGGGTTTTACCCCTTTGGAGCACCCAGCAAAGTCCAAAACCCATAATTTGTTGAAGTGTGTGGAGTCCATCTTAGATATAAAGTATCTGATCACCTGAAAGTTACCACTTCTTATGACCTACAAATAACTAGTAGGGCCATCATAACCATGATACCAACCTCCCTGTCACCGTCTTCAAGAAAACCGAAGTATCTCTCGAGTGGTTGAGGTCACCTACTAAAATATGCGAAGTAACTAATGGATTGTCAAGTCCAATTGAATCCTTAGGTTCTACTAAATTTTCGATAACCGTTTGTGGTTCTGGAATCACTTCCAGATCTATCATACTCCCACTAGTTTCTTTTGCAAAAAGATTCCTTTTATAAAAAAAGTTGGCGAGTCAAGAACAATGTAACTATTGATCTTGAAAATGGTAGAAGTAAAACCCTAGCGAATGCTTGGGATAATCCACAAACAACCATTACCGAAGCGTGCCTTGAGTTTGTCCGGATTCTGCATTTAAACAGGAATCGAATAACTCCATATCTTTATAATCTCAAGATATGTAACCAATCTATGTCCATATAGAATCAAAGGCACTAATTTAGATGGAACCGGATTCAAATATTATGCAGCTCTTTCCAGTGCATATCACCTAAATAGAAAAAGACCAATACAGCATTACTCATCAAGGAGCGAACCCGCGGATGAATAACCTGAGAGAGAATCAAGTTCTCAATATTACTATAATAGAATACCTAACATAAGTATATATATCTTCGATCACTTTGAAGAATCCTGATACTTCAAACGTATGGTTCACTATTTTATTCTTATACTTATAAACTTCTTAAAAATCTTTGGACCTTGTTCCCTTGCGAAAGACGGCGCGACGGACGTCTTGCCTGAAATTCGGGGCAGATGTTAATAGGTGCTATCCTTCCACCTCTCCGAAGATGCCAAGTTGATTTATGGCACCATGTATCGAAGGTTTAAACGGATGCGGCCGATGTAGCAGACTTCGTCAGATTCCCCCTCGCTTGAGGGGTTTTTGATTGTGGGGACGCTCTTCCCTGCAGGCGCAAGCCCCTGCAGTTAATTACGCTACCGCATTGCGGTAACAACTTTCTCCTTCTCCATATGGTCACTTCGTGTCGTGTGTGTTTGTTTTGTTTTTTGGTTGCCCGTGGATTGTATACGGAGACTGAGTTATGTCGTCGCCCGTAGGGCGCGGACTAGTCTAAATCCGTATTATCTTAGATTTGGGTTTGGGGGTTTGGGTTTAAGGATACGTTAGTCTCGTTTGAGACTAAGATCGACTTAAACGTTTGTTAAGGATACGTCAGTCTAGTTTTTAGACTAAGATCAACTTAACGGGATCATTTAGATCCGACAAGAGGGCAATTAAGGGAGCCATGTTGTTTAGTTTAGTGACATTACGGTCAACAGGTAGTTTAAGGACATTACGGTCCAATGTTAGTTTTAAGACATTGCGGTCAAGGTTAAGGACATCATAGTCCGTGGATTCAAGGACTCCACAGTCCGATGTTAGTTTTAAGACGTCACGGTCAAGATTAAGGACGTCATAGTCCGTTGTTAGTTTTAAGACATTCCGGTCAAGGTTAAGGACATCATAGTCCATGAGTTTAAGGACCCCACAGTCCGTATCAATGTATGGTCATCGGGACCCGCCATCTCTTTGAAGACGTTGAGGAATTACAACGCCAAGTATCAAAGGAGTGAAGAGATGTACCCTTGAACCAAGGTAGATTAAATAGTCTTCGGCCCAATTTGGGACCAAGACCAATTAATTATGTTATGAGCCCATTAGCCCAGTTAAGTCTGAATTGAGGACTTATGGCCAGCTTGGGCTAAGTCCAATCATGTTTAGAATATTGGCTTTCTGCTGGTCCATTGAAGGAGAGGCTTTGCCTCTAGAAACTTAGCCGATTGGGCTAAAGTTAGTGTTAAACACTAAAGACCAACAGTGTTGAACACTGGGAGTGAGATTGACAAGTTAGTGTTTAACACTAAAAGATAGTTAGTGTTAAACACTAGCAACAGGGCTTTCAAATTAGTGCTTATACACTAAAGCAAATCAGTGTTAAATACTGGCAATGAAGATTTCAAATTAGTGTTTAACACTAAGGCAGATCAGTGTTAAACACTGGAAACAGGGTCTTCCAAGTTGGTGTTCAACACTAAGAAAGTCAGTGTTAAACACTGTAAATAGAGTTTTCCAAATTAGTGTTTAAACACTAAGAAAATCAGCGTTGAACACTGGATATAGAGCTTTCAACTTTAGTGTTAAACACTAAGGCAAGAGGGGTCACGTGGTAGCACGCGAGAGCGCCCTCGATTCATTTCATTCTGCCAAAAGTATTGAATACTTTGGAGCATCACGTGCTGTCACATGATGGGCATTTAAATGTTTGTCTGTTAGAGCTTCTGCCAAGGGATCACGTGGGGCACGTGAGGCGTTGCCTGAAAGCCCTTCTCTGTGAAACTTTTCAGGGGTCACGTAGTAGCACATGACCCTTCTTCTTTGCATGTTTGTTTATCTTTTTTAAGAATTAAATTCTTCATAGGGTTAAACCCTAATAATAACTTTAGAGGAATTAAATTCCCACTTTCTTCTGAAGAATTATATTCTTAGATAGAGTTATACTCTAGTTTCTTTTCTGTAAGAATTAAATTCCTCATAGATGTGGAGAACCAAATTCTATCATAGGGTTAAACCCTAATTTCTCTTTTTTCTTTTTTTTTAAAAGGAATTAAATTCCTGTTATTTTGATAGAATTAAGTCCTTAATTAGGGTTAAACCCTGGTTCTGTCCATTTTGAAGGAATTAAATTCCTATAACATAGGGTTGAACCCTAATTTTATCTCAAAGGAATTGAATTCCTATAGTTCTGTGAGAATTAAATTCTCAAACTTCCATTCCCCTTCTATGCTTTGGATCTGCATGGCAGGATCTCAACCGAATGAGAATTAAATTCTCAATTCATGGGGAGATGTGCACTTTGCAGATCCTCTGCTAGAGAAAGAACCAAGTTCTTCTTTTTTACATAAGAGTTAAACTCTTTGAGAATTAAATTCTCTTTTTTTAAGCATCTCCCTTCTTACCTAAGGTTTTCTTTTGCAGAGGATCAAATTCTTCCCAAAATCTCAAGGCTCTATTTCTCCCTCTCTGTATGTCTCTCTATCTCCGTCTCTGTCTCCCCCCGTATGTATTCTTCTTGGCTCCTATTTATAGGAGAAAGAAGAAAATCAATCAGTTTTAGTGAATCTTTCATTGAAAGATTTGATTTGTTTATTGAGAGATTTGATTTACATTCATCATTCATCTGGACCTTTGGATTATTAGGTGAATTTTATTCACCATTGGATTTTAAATCCAAAGATATCCCTTCGTTATTTCAGTTAGATTTTAAGGGGAAATCTTTCCAAGTTCAAGATTTTTCCGTAAATAGGTGACATTTAATCACCTTTAGATCTTTAATCCAACGGTTCCAAATAATCATTCTCTTTTGGAAAGATTTGAATGCTCTTCAGAATTTAATTCTATTAAATAAAGAGGCTCTTGAGACCGGTCACGTGTGGCCACGTGACCCCTGGTCACGTGTAGGCACGTGACCCCTGGAACGGGCCTTTCTTCTCCTTTTGCGCTCTGTTCTCTGGCCGCTGCTCAGCCGTCACGTGCCAACACGTGACCCCTGGTCACGTGTGAGCACGTGACCTGTTTCTGGAGCCTTTTTTCTTGATTTAATCAGGGAACGAATGCGTCTGGTGCCGTTGCTTTTAAATGTCACGTGTCAACACGTGACCGCTAGTCACGTGTTAGCACGTGATGACTCCTCCGTAAATTTTCCTGATTTTTAAATCAGGAAACAGACCTTGCATTACAACGAATGCGTGTCTAAAACCAGAGAATTCATAGGTAAATCTGAATGAAATAAGAGTACCAACCCCTTGTCCAGAAGGACACTGGACAACAAACATTTTCATGTATAAATCCCAAGAGTATACTAACTCAAATTCCGTGTGTTGTAGGTTGAAAACTGTATTTTTGGTCGAGAATGTCTTACACCGTTATTCAATGCACCTTATCTTATCATCAACTGATAAAGATAAATGTTTGGAACATAATTTCAAAATTTATATCTCACCTTATAAAATAAAGATACAGATATTTCATTTTAAAAATCGGTGCATAACAACGGTTATTCGAAACCAAACATTTTGCCGTTAGGCAAAACCAGGTGATTCAATCCAATATCACCAATTACAACGAATTCCGATATTGAGGATTAGATCTCCCATTTCTCAATATTCTACTCCTTTTCAGTATCTATAACACCGTACAGATGTGAGATCCAAATCCGGTAAATACATATTCTGGAGTCAGAATTAATTGAGAAAACAGTTTTCATTTACAAGTACACAGAAAATCTGAAACATAAATGTTTCAAGGGGTGGCTGGGTATTCCTAGTAATGCCTTTTCCCAATCTAGATTCAAGACAGTAGTAGCAATTTCGCTTGCCCTCGCTTCAATCCATTTTATATGTCTCTACATCTTACCTTCTGCACATCATATTTAGGCTAATTGATTTTCTTCCTTCCCTACCTTTCGGCACCAGCCTAAGGTTTGAAAGAAGACTATCCAATAAGCGTAATGGTTGTACTTTCCTAATACAAGGAGCTGTCACAGTCTGAGAGAAGGTAAAGAGAAGAGATAACCGAATAGTCATATTCAATTTCTTCAGAACCAATGGCCATCCTCGACTGAAATAACTTCTTCGAGTTCGTATGTAACTATACGATGGTCGTTCCAAGCAATATGGATTATCGTAGTGATACGACGTGTTCTGAAGAAATACAAAGGGTAGAGTAGGAGTGGTAAGGATATATGCGACTTTGTCATGAATCGTGACAATCCAAAGCCAAAGGGTGTAAGAAGGTTCGGCCAATTTGGTTCATGAGTTTTTAAGGTAAGTCATGGGTCGCTGTACCACAGAGAGAAAAAAGAAACACTCAGCGTGCACTCTATGAAGATTAGATTGGTTAGCATTTTATCTAATCAAGATGGTTCCCACTATTTTCTCGAATTCTCCTTCAAACCCTAAAAGGAGAACTGGTCGGGATTATTTACACCGTACAAGTTCGCTAACCGTTCAGCCAGGACAGTGTTGGTACTCCGAGGGAGCTCCCCCATGCTTTTGCACGGACCCAATTAATGACCTCGTTTTCCGCAGAGGCGTAACCTCGTTAACACTTTCTAGACACCTAATAGGTTAGCTAATTGTGAAGTGAAAAATCACCCTAGGAGTAATACATACTCATCAGTGGGAATCGGAACCCAACTATCATCATGTGACAACCTGATGGAATCCACTCAAGTCACCACACTCCAGAAGGTATACGCATGCCTAGAAAGTTTCCCGTATATTTGAAACTCCCGACATGGTTTTGCCCCTAGGATCCAAGTGACCTTAACACAGTCAACAAATCAAAAGGTCCTAGTCAAGTTAAACCCTTGATTATCTTGATTGCATTAAACCCACCCGTGCGAGCCCTTGACATGGTCAACAAGGCCGCGCGACTAACCTAAACAATCGCAGTACTTGCTACAAACAAGCACCACTTAGCTACCGCACACTACGTCTTGACACAGTCAACAAACGTAGCACGAATACTAAGTATTACTCATAGGAAATGATAAAGGGTTGCGGCTGGTTTTTGGCGAAAAACCTTTAACGTAATGAACTTGATATCATTGAAGGAACTCGAGTGGCTTTGAATGAAGTGGCTTAAGCTCTGCTTTTTAAAACTAGTAACATAAACATTTGCATAAGAGCGCACTCCCCGTGAAGGGATCAAGGCTCTTCCCTAATGAGGTGCGGGATATTCCTAACCGAATACCTCTATGCAAAGCAAAAGAATACGACCATGAGTTTTGAAGAAAACCGAGTAGTTTTAAAATTGGTTTCGACAACATCATTTAGGTTTGTTTTCCTTGCATTATTCAGATAATGTGTTCCCATCATTTTAAGTTTCCAAGCCACAAAAGAAATAACCAAAATAGCATGCTTTTTATAAGTCATCCGCATTCGCCACGGGACCCCGTCATGCACCGTTAGATTACTTAACTACCGGCAGAGCGGGGGCAGGACTAGCGCGGATGCAAAACATATAGAAGCATCTACTAAATATATATAATATATATATCAACATAGCAGGCAGATGATAATCATCACAAGTATGCGAACAATAATATGGAATAGCGGATACACTAGGGGCCCCGCGTTTCATTTGAGCCGTAAATGAAAAGCGACGTTCCCCGGTCGTGTAAATAGCACGTAAAAAATCGATCCTAGACCCCTACGAGTGCGGTAAGCCACCTGCCAATTCTAGAAACTGGGTAACACACCCTCAACAAAGTGAGTCGGCCACCCACCGCTTTCTAGAATCCAGTGAATTGTGCACCCCTTCGCGGGTCAATCCTACCCCCTACGAGTGCGGCAAATAGCCCGCCAATTCTAGAGTAAAGCCCCCTAGTATCAACGCCATGAGATGCGGGCCCGTTACTCTCTAAAATCCGGCTATTCGAGCACTCCACCGCGGGGTAATCCTAGTACAGAAATGAAATATATGTACAAGGGTGACAACAACCACAACCTAGTCGAGTCCCAATAAAAAAATATACATAACGGCAGAAATGGATGTCCACAAGTCGGACGCTCGCCCCGCAATAATGAATATATAAATTGAATCAAAACTATACAATCAATATCACACTAAGGGCTATCCCACATGACAATCCGCACAAACCATAACGAGATATATCCATATATAACTACAAAAGCAAGCGACACCAGAATGTGTGAAATCCCGTTTAATGAACATATAGCAATTAGACGACGTTCAGCAACACATATATCACAGATATCGACGTTGCAAAAGTTTCGAGTTTTTAAAACTCCCAAGTTGTCCTAAAGCTAAGATGACACAAAGTTAAATTTGGGATAAATCAAACAACACCAAAAATACCAATTTACAAAACCCAAGACACAGCATGAAAATAAGCTCCAAAGG
Source organism: Agapanthus africanus (assembly GCA_030015575.1). NCBI lineage: Eukaryota > Viridiplantae > Streptophyta > Magnoliopsida > Asparagales > Amaryllidaceae > Agapanthus > Agapanthus africanus. The sequence goes on from JASDDO010000018.1 coordinate 395,584,320, forward strand.
TGAATAGTAAAAAGGTGAGGCCGGCTAAAACACAATTTCTGGCGGTTCAAACATGATGAAATGTGCTCATCTTCATTGTGTGTCTCTATCAAGTCTAGAGTAAGCTTCTTCACTTGTTTAAAAAAAAATTAGAAACCAAAAAGTTTTCTGGACAGAAACTGGGTTTCGAAATCGGAGTTTTCGGTTTTGAAACTAAAGCATCGTCTAACACTAGTTTGGGGTGTTTGGGTGGCCCTGATACCATGTAGGAGTCCGGTGCCCGCCCCGCGAAGGCCGTGGGCGAGGCAGAAGCGAAAACAAAAAAATTTTGCAGGCACCAGACGCGCAAACCAAAGAATTCGATCCAAACACCCTAAACTAGAAAACTAAAATAAGGAAGGTTGAGAAATTACAACCTTTGTCGTGTGTCCACCCAATTGTGGAAGATCCCTCCAAGCTCGTAGCCACCGGGATCGTGCTTGAAATACGACCACCCTCATCGAAGACGATCCACCCGAGCGAAACCGGATGTTTTCACGTCTCACCGTAGTGCCCGGTTTGTCTTGATTAGAGATTGATGAACAAGAAGGGCTCAAACCGATGATCCAAACTTGCTAGGTGTGGATGGTCAGTGATGTAGAAATATTTCACTAAACTTTTCTCTCTAGAATCCATGCTCATGAGAGCAAGATAAAGAATGAAGAGAAGGAGGTGTGGAAGCAACCAGGAAGCATGAGGCATGAGATGAAGAAAAATCATCAAGTCCCACGTGTAGAAAAGAATGGCTATATAATCCAACCATGGTGCAATAGTGCATCCAAATCATTTTAACAATATAAAAATCCAAGCCATGCTTTCCTACGTGTCCACAACCATGCTTCTTGTCTCCTCATTTCCTTTTTATTTTTCTAAATAGAAAAATAAATATGAAGTGTCCTTCTTCTAGAAGCATTCCCATATAAATACAGAATACTTCACCTGGTATGTGTATCGCTACATATACACGTATCCATATAAAAATACGAATAGCACGAAAGAGAGAAAATGAATAGTGAACAATAATACTAAAATATATGTATCAAAATACATATATATAAATTATTAAATCAAAACCTGATTTAATAATCCGGTTTAATCCTAAGCCGGCTAATATTATCAACCGTCCGAATAAAGTCCATGTATTATGTACACATATTTAATCGAACCCCTGCACATACCAACATACGGCTCCTACATCTGTCGCCTGAGCCGGGAAAAACCCTCTGTGTGGGACTCTAAAGACTCGACAATACACTGGCAGTGGGTTTAACCATAAGCAAGACAACGGCACTAGCTGTACGTAACGGCTGCCCAGGTATCTGTCGAAAGGGAGGTCAATAATCAAGTTCGTCCGAACCCTACTGAGCCTGAATGTGACAATCTCCATACAGTCTTGTCTCTTCATTTGAAAGTATCGCATGCCGGGTTTAGGAGGTGGACATCAGACCCCTAATAACACGATAAGTCGTGTCGGAGTCAAGCTCATCACCAACCGAGAAACTACTAAACTTATATCAGTAAATATCATCTACCGTAGCCACGGATTTAGGGTGATAGCCAACCGAACACAGCACGACATCGACTCCTGATATCAGGAGAGACGAATCCCCGATAATCGCTCGCTACCTCCATGTGGCTCGGGACTGTACCCAACTAAAACCTGTTTGCATAACTCCTTTGAGCCGTGGTATGGTAGTAATCAAAATACTGTGGGAACTCACACGAGATAAATGAAGATCTTAGGTCAAAAGACTAACTTGTACTAATGCCACTCGAGAACTTCCATCTAACGATAGATATAATACCATCTATAAGTTCCCGGCGAGTCTGTCCAGTGCACTCACCTCCAGTAAGCACATGTATACTATCTTAGGTGACATAACACCAATGGCTTGTGAGACCGGCCACCGTCCCTCATCAGGGTCTCAAAACGTATACACTAGTCTACTCCGGAATATCGATGCCCAGTTTCGATACTCCCACGACTAGGGACATTTAAGGATGTGCTTATAGACTACCCAGCTCTCACGTATATGATCGCCATCATAATGCTGGTAGTCAAGCAAGAATCTGACGGGCTTCATCATTATATATTAGCGACACATAATAACAAGTAAAACGTGTACACATTAATGATAAAGAAAAACCAGATATCATACTATCATTTCGAGTAAAATTGTTCTACCTATATAGGTCATCCCTCAATTATCATAATCGCGTGCCTGCAATCACAATAATTGCTTTGAGGGCACTCTATCCAACAATATATTCATTGTAATATTGCTTAGAGTTTATATTAACGTTAAAATACCCTTGAGTCTAAAATACCTTTAATTTTAACCCTTCCATTGTAATTTCACCTCTACAACCCTCATAAGGGGAACCCTATTGCAGATGGTGCGGATTATCACACGTCTTAAGTCTAGTAAAGTGAGATGCAGAGCTCTTCACGGAGCGCGGTCTCGAAAGGAAACGAAATACGGTTTTAAAAGAAAGTAAACCAATCTATATTAAAAGAAAAGACTATATATTAAGTTAAATTGGTTAATACCTATTACTATAATTTCTAATTAGTAAAAGAAAACAAAGTGTTAAATTAGAGTTTTCAATAAAATACCTTAATTTTAGAAAGATTGGTTTTTACTAAAATACCCTAAGTTACCTAAAGATTATTTTATCAAAACGCCTTAAACTTTTAAAAAATAAATTCTTTTATCAAAACAATCTAGAGATATTAAAATATAGTATTTTACATAAATACCATGAATTTTCTAAATAACATATTTACATACACATATATATATACCCTATACATGATATCCTATATGACTTAAAATGAATTCTTGAACACTTGGCATGACGACATGAATACTTGACATGTCTACATGACCATTTGATATGACTTGTATTGAACTATTCATACTTGATACAACTTGACTCGAACCATGAATACAATGGACATGAATCCTTGCAATTGACATGACTACATGAACTCAATCTTGAAACTTGATATTATATATCTTGTTTTGTATTCATGGATTCGATCAAGACTCTTAACATTAATCATAGACTATTGTGCGCGGGGTGTTGGGGTAGTTCAAGTATGAATCCAACAGAATCTCATGAGTTCCATTACTACAAATCATGTTGTTGTGTTACCGGGCCAAAATGGTACAAAATCATGTTGCTGTGGTACCGGGCTGAAACGGTACAAATCATGCTGCTGTGGTACCGGGCTGAAATAGTACATCACGAATTCACGAATAAGGGCCCGTGTTTCCAATCCCCTAAACGATAGTCTGTTGGTTTGGAATACTTCAATAAAAATTAAAATCCCGCTATTTTGGGCCCGTGATTTCTTGTCCCTGGACGATAGCCTTGGGTTCGAGAATGCTCTTGAGATTCGGTTGACATTCACACTTGAACTCTCGTTAATTAAATTTACCGTTTTAGAGACCCTTTTAGGACACTTACATTCACTTCATGTTCGCTATACCTACACTCCACGGCCATGTTATACTTGTTTGCAATGCTGATATAATTGACATACACATTACCATGCATGCTACTATACTTGTTTACATGTATGATTTATATCCATGCTATATCATATATCGCATTACACCTTACATTTCATTTATATACATCACACCGTCCTTTTGGGGACTTACCGAGCGTTAGTTCACTGACGGTCATTCTATCCATACTATATCATATATCGCATTACACCTTGCATATATCTTGTTATTCTTGCACTTTTTATATTGTTTACTTACGCTTAATGTATATATTAAGGGAAACGACATTCTCATAATAAATACATTGTGGGCTTGCCACGCCACCGTTTCCGTCTACTGGGAAGCGGGGCATGACGGTTTCTTATTCCTATGAGGGAAGATGGCCTGTCCCATAGCCATTGGTGTTCGACGCCAAAGATAGTATACAGGTGCTCATTAGGTTATGAGTTACACTGTGACATAGGTACAGGTTAGTCTTTAGACCTGACATCGTCATTCATCTCGAGTGTGTTCCCACTGTATTTAAATCACTCCCTACCATATCTTTAAAGAGTCGTGCAAACAGGTTTTGGTTTGGTACAATCCCGAAGCACTTAGGGGTAGTGTGCGATAAAAGGGATTCGTCTCTCCCGGTATTGGGAGTTGATGTCGCGCTGTGTTCGATTGGTCATCACCACGAGACCTTGGCCAAGGCAGTTGAGATTTACTGATTGTGAGATCAGTAGTTTCTCGGGATGGTTTTGGGCCACATCGACATGACTTATTGAGGTATTAGGAGTCTGACGTTTTCCACCCCCTAGACCCAGTATGTGATACTCTCAGACGAAGAGACCGAACTGTACTAAGATTGTCACTTTCTGGCTCAGTAGAGATACGGACAAGTTTGCTTGTCGGCCTTCCTTTCGATCAATACCTGGGAAGCCGTTACGTACAGCTAGTGTCGCTGATGTGCTTATGGTTAAATCCACTGCCAGCGTATTGTAGAGTCTTTATAGTCCCACAAAGAGGTTTTCCCAGGTTAGGAGAACTGATGTAGTGTACGTATTTTGATACGTACCTGGGTTCGATTAAATACGTGTTTTAGTACACGCACCTTTTAATCGGACAGTTTGTTAATGCTAACAGGGTTTGAAAGATAACCAGGTTATCATATTTGGATTTAATGTGAGTTAGTATAACTTATCTCTTTCTAGTATCTCTCTTTTCGTATTCGTATTTTGACAAAATACGGTATTTATACGAATACGGGTATTTGTATAAATACGTGTATTTGTGTCTTAATATAAATACGGGTATTTGTATCTTTTATATGAATACGGGTTTTCGTATTTTATACGAATACAGTATTCGTATTTTGATACAAATATGGGTGTATATATTTGTAGCATATATTTATATTAGTGTATTTGTATATATTTATATATGTGCATATATATATATATATATATGTACATGTACATATATGTGTGTGTGCGCGCGCGCGCAAACGAGATGGCTCATTCTTTTTCTCTCATCTATTCTAGAGTTTGTGAGAAGAGTGTAAGCTTGTGACTCACCATGGTGAGTCACAAGTCCACCCACTTTCACAACTAAAGATAGAGATGAGAAAGAAATGAAATGAGGTTGGATTTTCTCTAGTTGCCATTCTCTACTTCATCACCATGTTCTTCTTCTTGATCTCCTCTAGGTTTTTTTGAGTTGAGAAAAGGAAAGAAAAGGAGAGATTAGATTAGTATATCATCTAGTGAACCATTCTTAGCAAATCTAGTTCGCTAGTTTCTTCACTTAGTTTACTAGTGTGGAGATATAGCCTATTCTTGGGTTCCCTCGGGTGGATCTTCTTCGACAACGAAGGCCGGCTTCCAAGCTCGATCCCGAAATCCAGAAGAGTATAAAAAGAAGGAAAGAAGACGAAGGACACGACTACAAAGGTAGCTAAACCTTTATTTGAGTAGTTAACCTTCTCAAGTCACTAGTTTAGTATTTGGTTTCAATTCTAGCTCGTAGAAGTTCGTGCTCTCGACATAGAAATTTTTGTTTTGTATTATGCCTTGGTCGCTAGTTTGCGACACGAGCATGAGCATCTACTTACAGTTGTTGTTGCAGGAAGTGCAATGGGAAGCCATTGATTCTGCACAGAGATGAAACACCAAATTTTAGTATCTCGAATCCAGGGGCAACCATGAACATAGCGAACCACGATTTTGTTCGCGAAACACGACACGCGAAGTGTGGAGTGGAAAGAGGAATTGGTCCCACCGGACATGCCAGAATCTGTTTACCGCCGAAGACTGGACCGAGACACGGAGGACGTCTAGCATGAATTGAGGATCGGATGCTATTTGGAACATATCTGTCGACCACTCCGAAAATTCCAAGTTGATTGATGGCACCGTATATCGAAGGTTTAGACAGATGCGACCAATGTAGCATGATTTTATCAGATTCCCCCTCATTTGTAAGGGGTTTTTGATTGTGGGAACGCTCTTCTCTGCAGGCGCAAGCCTTCGCAGTTAATTGTGTTATCACGTTACGATAACCACTTTCACCTGCTCCGGTAGGTCACTTCGTGTAATGTTATATTTATTGTTTATTATGGTTGCCCGTGGATTGTATACGGAGACTAGTTTATGTCATCGCCCATAGGGCGCGGATTAGTCCAAATCCGTATATTAAATTTGGGTTTGAACCTAGGTCATATGCTCCGTCAGTTCAGGGGATATTTTATTTCATTTAAGGACCATTAATCTGGTTTTAGATTAAAATCAACTTAAAGATATAAGCATATGGGCTCAATTTATTTTAACTAAGGATACATTAATCGTATATAAGACTAAGATTGACTTAGAAACATGGTTAAGGATCAATAAATTTTGTTAAGATCTATTAACAGATATGAGCATATGGGCTCGGTTGTGATGAGCAATATGGGCTCAATGTTTCAGAGGCTCAGCCTATTTTGGAGCTTAATTCTGGGCTTTTTCATCATTAAGCAGTACTAAGCACTTATTCTGTTTTGCTTTCTGGCACTCACGCGGGTGTCACGTGAGGCTCTCAGGTTTGGGGCGTTGCCCGATCAGTGCTAAACACTTGGTCACTGTGGATATTTATTATGTGTTGGTGCTCACGTGGATATCTTGTGAGGCGCTGAGTCCTTGGACATTACCATATCAGTGCTAAGCACTTTATACAGCGCTCACGTGGGTATCACGTGAGGCGCTCCTGCTTGACATTTTTTTAAATGCTCACGTGGGTATCACGTGAGGCGCCAGATCTTTGCTTACGGGCGCTCACGTGTGTGGCACATGAGGCGCCATATCTTTGCTTACGGGTGCTCACGTGTGTGGCATGTGAGGCGCTATCTTCATGGGCCTTCTGCACGTTCACGTGAGTGTCACGTGAGGCGCTAACTTTATAGAATCTTTTGGGTGCTTACGTAAATATCACGTGAGGCACTGGGTCCTTAGAGATTTAATCTTTGTTCATGTTTTGAAGAGAAGTTAAACTTCTATTAATGGTGTTTTAGCCATTAATGATCACCAAAATCTCTGTTTTGAAGATCTGGGATCGGATTTTTTGAGAACTAAGTTTTTCTGTTTCTTTTTTTGCAAGAACTAAGTTCTTTGAAAGGTTAAACCCTGTTTTTTTAGAGGAATTAAATTCCTGGAATGTAAATTCCACTTCTTTCTTTCATATTTCTTTTCTCATATTTAGTTTTTCCCATAAATCTTGAATCTGAAGAACAAAATCTTCCCGATAAGAATTAAATTCTCAACTTATGGAAGATTTGTCTTGCGGATCTCAGATCCAAAGAAAGAACTAAATTCCTATAAATGGTTAAACCCTTATATCTCTATATATGAGAGGCAAAGGAGATACTTTGATCTCTGTTTTTTTCTTTACTTAGAATTTGAGAGGAACGAGAAGATCTTCTTCAGAAAGAGAATTAAATTCTCGGTTATAGCTTCTATCTTTTTTTTTTGCAGAAGCCTATAGAGGGTTTTCTCTCTGTGAGACTTAAAGTCTCGGGTCCTTTATATAGGGTGTGAGAAACTGTTGTTTAGTTTGAGAAAATCTCTCATTGAGATATCTCAATTGATTTAATTAATTTCAAAGATCACTCGGGAAATTTTGTCCATCGTTAGATCTTTGATCCAGTAGCTTTCTGTTTAATAGAAAATATTTTTCTTGTTTTTAATAAGATTGGGAAAATAATTTCCCATGTAGAATTTAATTCTAACATTAGATCTTTGATCACATGGCTCTCTATTTAATAGAGCATATCTTTCTTATTTAGAAAGATCAGGGAAATATTTTCCCTAATAGAATTTAATTCTACCATTGGATCTATAATTCAATGGCTCTCTGTTTAATAGAGAATATCTTTCTTGTTTAGGAAAATATTTTCCCATGTTGAATTTAATTCTACCCGAACCAAAACTGCTTCAACTTGGGCGCTGACGCTCACGTGCTATGCACGTGGCGTAGCCAAGGAATTTAATTTTTAATAAAATAGATACCAATGTGCTATGTACGCCGGCGCTCACGTGCCTAACACTTGTCACGACCCGAAAACTTAGTTCGTGGCCGGCACTTAAATCACGCAACGTCTAAAGGCGTAACGTAATTCAAGTAAGTCGAAGCCCAGAAATCTAAACCCTTTTTAAGAAAATAAAAGAGGTGAAATTTGAAATAAAGGTATGATGAAATCAAATGTTTTATTAAATGCATAAATAATGTAACATGAAAAATGCAAGTGGATTTTACTAGTTGAAAAACATGTTTCGTCTTTTAAAAATTTGGGCAACACCTCCTTTGTATATTTTGATCAAAAACCTCATATATATGATAATATAAAAGGCATCCTCAAGCGGGAGCTAGCTCTTCGCCAATCGGTGGATTCACAACCACGCAAATCATAAAATAAGTATACGACGCCCAACGGCGAAGATCAGTGCAAAGAATAATGAAAATAAAGAAAGACATCAACCCACCAAGTGAACATATAACTCATCGCTCTAAGTCTCGCAACTACAAGTCTCACTAAGTCTTACTAATTATACAAATACTAGTTTTCTAATTGATAGAGTTGACTAGATACAATATGAATGATAAATACAAGAGGGGTACGATCCAACATGTAACACCTACCAAAGAAAAACACCCGAATGCAGCTGTGTGCGAGCGATGCCGCTACTGATCCATGCGACCAACCTGCAAGAACTGTGGCACAACGGGGGTAAGTTGCCAACTCGTGAGTAGAAAACATCATCAGGTAGAAATCGAATAAAACAACTATTCCTAGGTCAACTCTATCATAAAGGTAATACTATGATATCTAGGGTGACCGTATCTGCATATGTGCCAACAATAATCAAATGCCTATCTGCATGTAGATAACATCTATGTGTCCATCAATGACACAACAACATCATGCATGTAAATATCATGAAAGCATATGCATGTAAGTATGAGGATATCACTAACATGTGTCCATCAACGACACATCAAAAATCATGGAACCTGAGTATCCAACACCGACACTCGAAACATCATGAAACTCATGTCCAGTATCGACACGCAAATCCTCATATATCAGGCGCCGCATCCTAAGATCGGCCCTCAGGCGCCGCATACTCTGGTCGGCCCTCACATCCATCTCACTACTCCGGTCGGTATCCTCCGGATAACCGTCAAGTCCAAATACTATCACCAGTAGGTAGTGCTCCCCTGCCAGGCTCGCCGCCTAACTATACGAGTCTTCTTGCCCCGGGGTACCTCACCGGGTTCACCATGTACCCGCAGACGGTGCCTGCCGCTCTTCGAATCGAGTTTCACATGCCAATCTCAGAACCGAGAAAACATATGGTGGACGTCTCAAAATATCATATCAAGATAAACCAGGTTTTTAAAACATATTCATAATTTCCTTTGAAATTTGACCACGGTTCTAAAATCCAGAATCTCATGAAATCAGCAAATCTCAATACGTATAATCATAAAGTATGATGTATGCAAACATATAACAGAAGTGTGAGCATATCATGTATATCATGCGACATGGTATGGTGATGTGAACATAGCAAGAATATCATGCGACGTGGTATGGTGATGTGAACATAGCAATTATATCATAGCATAGCATGATGTAGCAATTCTACTATGTAAGTGACATAACAATTATATCATAGCATAGCATGATGTAGCAATTCTACTGTGTAAGTGACATAGCAATTATCAATGATGAAGTGTGTGAGTCGGCAATTTGTGTAAGTGTAACATATGCATCATCGATAATTCTGCAGGTGTACTAGCCAACGATATCATAACAAATAATGAAAGTATATATAATGCAAATGAGAATATCCAAAACATAGCAGAAAGTAATTCGTACGCGTATCTAATCTAACATCTACACATGAACCATACGGTCAGATTTTAAAAGATGCGAATCGTAGTTTTGAAAGAAGGGGCTGTTGGTGTCAAAAATTGCACCCCGGTTGACTAAGTCAAAGTCAAAGCCAACCCCAAACCAAGTGGGCCCAAGCCCAGGTCAAGTGGGTCCATGCCCGAGTCGAGCCCAAACATGAAGCGGCCGGCCTCCCCTATGCTGACATAAAAATCATGTAATAAATAATTTTAATGTAATTTTTTATGCATGAATAGGCATAAAGCCAAATTTTTGTAAAGCCCATGGCTTATGTGCAAAAAAAATAGCACATAAGGTATGGGATGGGCAAAATGCCATTTTGTAAATCCCAAGGGGCTATATATTGTTAGTTCTATGTATGCCCTAGAGGCCATTACTGTACATACGATGTATATTGTAATGGATGCTTGGACATATATAAGGAGGACTTTCTTACTCGACATGATAGTATGCTATCAGGTTGTACTTTATCTTAACATGTACTCTGATTGTCTCTATGTTACATGTTGATAAAGCCCTTAGGATATGTACTTGACTACTGGGACTATGATGAGATCATACTAGTGGGGTCACGGTAGTCGACGAGTACATCCTATAACTGTTCCTAGTCGAGGGTGTATCGAGACAGGGCATCGATACACCAGAGTAGACTAGCGTATACGCATCTTGACCCATATGATGGGCGATGGATGATCCCATATCCATCGGTGTTTGACATCAAGGATGGTGTACGGGTGTTCAGTAGAGACTGGGTACACTGGACGGACTCGCCGAGAACTCCTAGATGGTATTATACCTCACGTCAGATGGCAGTTCTCCGGTGACACTGGTACAGAGTAGTCTGTTGACCCGAGATCGTCATAGAGTCTTGTGTGATTCCCACTGTGCTTTGATTTCCATCATACCACATCCAAGAGGGCGTACAAAATGGTGGCTTTTGGGTACAGTCCCGAATCACATGGAGGCAATGAGCGATAGGAGGGGATTTGTCTCTCCCGGTATAGGGAGTTGATGTTGCGCTGTGTTCGATTGGCTATAACTGGAAATCCCTGGCCAGGGTTGCTGAGATTTACTGGTAAGTGTTATCAGTAGTTTCTTGAACTGTTATAGACCTCATATCGACACGACTTATCAAACTACTGGGGTCTGACGTTTACCACCCCTAGGCGAGATATGCGACATATCAGACGACGAGACCGAACTGTACGGGAGTGTTACTGATTGGATTCACAGGAGAATGTACAGGCTTGATTGTTAATCTTCTGAGCGCTCAATACCTGGGTGGTTGTTACGTTTAGCTGACCGCTTGCAGCTTGTGGGTGTTTGATATGATCATCACCTACTGCCGGCGTATTGACGATTCTTTAGAGTCCTACACAGAGCTTTCTTGACTCAGGCAAAACGGAGTAGGAGCACATATGTGATATGTGCGGGACTGAGGATAATGCGATATGTGATACCGTATTGGATTCTCGCGATATGAGATATCGGCCGCGTATATGTAATATAGCCGGGTCATCGTATTAGTCGATTATATGCGATATAGCCGGATTATCGGATCAAGTGTTGATTCGATAATTTAATGTATAATAATATATATGATATATTAAATTACATTAACTAATATTAGCTCACTAAAAGATTCTTTTTCTCACTCGAGTAATACATTGATATATATACGATATATGTTAAATGTATTATTTTATTTTGTTACAATAAATATTATATATGTGATATATAATATTGTAACATGATATGATTACTAATGCAACCTGTTTAGTGGAGATTAAACAAGATTAGGGTTTGATTTGGGTTAGTGCATTCATGAACCTTCTAGAAGGTTTTCTTTTGTTTTTGCAAAGATATTTTCAAATGACTCATGCTTTAACCCAACCCAAACCCTAGCCCTAGTTAATTCTCTACATGGGTTTAGTTGACCATGGTTACATTATTCATCATATTTATCTTTTCATTATTCATCACAAAAGGTTTCTAATCATTATTCATCTTCTTCTTGCTTGAGTTCTTCATGAAAAGCTTTCTTGCTTTGATTTTGTGATGAAAAATGAGTGAGAAAAGATTATAAATGAGAGCAAAAATCCTACTTCATCATCCTCATCTACCCTTGCCCTTTAGATGAGAGTGTTCACTTCATTTCGTGAGTGTTAGCTTGTGTTAATGAAACTTCAAGGTATATCATGTTTGTTATCGAAGATCGGAAGCAAGACTGTATCTTTCTCTTCGTGGAGCCTCTCAAGAGTCCGGAACACGATGATCACAGCGAAGGGACCTCAACACGGAGCTTAAGAAGTGAAGGACCGGATCTACAAAGGTTGTAATCCCTCTCACTTAGTGTTAAAGTGTTTAACATGCTTAGTTTTGCATAAACTCTAGTTTAAAGATCCGGCTTTGGGTTGTTCGGCACGGCTAAAATTTTAATCGGGCATAGTTGATGCCTCGTAGACCCTTGTGAGCGTGCCTAGCAACCCTACAGTGGTATCAGAGCCAAGCTAGAGTTTTAGGCGAAGTCTGAGCGAAGTTTAAAGTCCGATCGAACCCGGAAACCCCGACACGAACCCTTCTCTGGACATTTTCCAAAAATGTGATTTTTTATGAATTAAAAATGCTCAGAAAAACAAGCAGGAAAAAATAAGAATTACTGTGAAGTACGGCCCACTAATTCGCTCATTCGGCCGCGGAACCGCCGCCAAACCCTTGGTTTGGCCGAGGTTCCGCGGCCAAAATTTTGAATTAGTCCCTGGAACTTCATATATGTATTCTTAGGTCTTTTCTTGTCATTTTGTTCTGGGAATTTTTTAATTCCACTCAAATGTTGAGTTTTCTAGGGTTATATTGGGGACTAGTTGATTCGATCGCATAATTTAACTTCGTTTAGTTTTGTCCGGGTAATTATTAGAAACTGTTAAAAAGTTCGACCGGATATCAATAACTCACTTTTTCCCCTTCCGGAAAATTTCCAAGCGTTGGATTTTTCCGTAGTTTAGGAACGTTCTAAGTCGTGCAAGTAACGCGGTGGACCCTCTAGAAGACAAGAAACCTTAACTCGATTATGTGACCGTCTTGAACTGCCTCTGAACCTTAGGGTTTGTGGCAGTACGGCGTGCCACATGTGAGGCGTTGGCTTGACCCTTCTACGGCTGGACCATTGGTACTGTGGCATGTGATGGATTTTTTTTTGAACTCTGCTCAAGTGTTGAGCTATTTGGGAAATCTTGGGTGTTTGTTTATTCGATCGGAAAGTTTAACACTGTCTTTTTATCTGGAATGTGATACAATATTTAGAATCCACAAGTAGTTATGAGATAACTAATTTGAATGTTATAAATCTAGCAGTTCAGTCTCAGATGATCGGTTGCCACGGAATTTTGATGTGATCAAATGTCCGTCGCAATCACGTAGCGTACGCGGATACTCGCCGGGTAAACTTAACAGACAGCCACGCCCCATAGCCCCGACCAAGTGACTGTAGGAGAACCCCGTCGCCAAAAGTATCCGTTCGGGTGCTCGCGGCAGCGGTGTTCCGCCTTAGTGCACTTCGTCGACGGCATCCGGGGGTGCGGCCGTCTACTAAAGTTTGCGACGAGCATTCGATCTGGATGTCGGGAATCTTGTTGAATTGCCCGACTTGATATTGAAAAGATTTTTCGATAATGAGACTAAAATGCGGGGTTTATAATTGTTAGGCATGCGATGTCTAAGGAATTCATTTAGTTAGGCATGAGATGTCTAGGGAGGTTGCGGATTCCAACTGTTGTTATTTTACACTTTCTTTTCTGTGACCGTAAGCGTAGTATGTGGTGTATCGCCGGCTTCGTTGCTATACATCAACGACAATCGGGATACGCATACTTGCTTACATTGATGATATGTGATATTATGTGTTGATGTGATATGTTATATTGGATCGTCGCGTTCTGAATAGCCGGGGGTTTTATGTGAGATGAGGGTTTTTATTTTCATTCATGTAAAATTCATTTGTATGTAATATTCTTTTATTGGGGCACTTCCGGGCTGAGGATGATGTCACCATTGTATATTATTTACTTTTCCGCATTAGGTAGACCCAAGGCGGGGAGCACAAGTAACCGGGTTCTAGGATCCAGTGGGAGACCATATCGAGGAGTCGAGACCGGGTCTCCTAACCCTAGAATTGGCAGTGTTACTTGCCGCTCTCGTAGGGGTCTGGGGATGTTGGTTTGGCTATTCATCGCGACCGTGGAATCCGTGTTTTATACAGGCTCGTATTAAAACACGGACGTCCTAGTATATCCAATATTTCATATATATTCTTCTGCTGCAATGTTCTGTGATGAGAACACATTACTGCCTGAGACGAATGTTTATATTATATATATGAGATATATGTTATATATTGTTGATTTCGTTTCATATCGGATGCTTGTGAAGCATAATTAAAATGGGACTTCATTAATGAGATTAATGAAACTAAAAGAAACCTAAGATGTTGTAGAAACTTGTTTAAAAACTGGTAGCTCTAGTTCTTGCTTTGCATAGCGGTGTTCCTTGTAGAACATCCAGCACCTTATTCGATAAGGAAAGAGCCGAGATCCTTTTATCGGGAGTGACCTCTTTAGTGAAACTAGCAGATGCTACAAACTCGGTTTGTCTTTTGATTGTTTCTATAGTTTTTGCTATGCATAGTGATATTTGTGAAATATCTTGCACCTTATTCGATGAGGAAAGAGCCGACGATCCCTTCACCGGGAGTGACCTCTTTAGCGAAACTAGAAAAGCCTCAAAAACACTCCATTTAAAATCACTCGATTCTACAACGATATCAAGTTCATTACGCAAAGGGTTTTCTTAAAAACCTGCATAGCCCTCCGTCATTTCAGATAAGTATTACTTAGTATTCGTGCTGCGGTAGTTTGGCATGCGTCAAGGCGTAGTGTACGGTAACTAACTAGTTCTTATCTGCTAGCATACGATGTGATTGGATTAGGGTATTCGTACGGCGTTGTTTGGCATGCGTCAAGGGTCGTGCGGATGGGTTTAATTCAATCAGGAAATGCACGGGTTGAACTTGACTAGCGGACTATGGGTTGTTCGGCATGCGTCAAGGTCATAGCACGCTAGGGGTAAAAGAATTATCGGTAATTTCAAGTGTTGAGATTTGCAAAGAGATTGCATACCTTCTATGAGATAGTTGGATCCCGATACCCACTGCGAGTAAGAGTTACTCCTGAGAGAGTTTTACACATTACAATTAGTCGATCAAGTAGGTGTCTAGAAAGGTGTTAACGGGGTTACGCCCCTGGGAAAATGAGGTTTACTTTAATTAGGTCCGTGCGAAAGCACGGGGAACCTCCCTCAAAATACCGGCACTGGCCTGGCTGAAAGATTGGCGAACTTGTAGCGTGTAATTAATGCCGGCTAGTCTTTCCTTTTAGGATTTGAAGGAAGATTTAACTAAAACAGTGGGAGATATCCTGATTAGATATATTAGATAACCAATCTAATCTTGCAAGAGCATACGCTGAGTGTTTTCTTCTCTCTCTCTCCAGGTAGCGACCATATCACGCCTTAATCAAGATAATAATACGGATATATTGACCGAACCCGCTTGTTCTACTGAGCTGGGGAACGTTGGTTCCGCTCCAACTTATAATTGTTATAAGACAGAGCATGAAATTTGGGGATTACCAGAATTCCCGTGCCGCCCAAACGAAGAGAGTGCATGTTGATGCATCATCTTCGGGTGTGTTCATTACAGAGAACTGTTTCTCAGCTCCTTTACGTCCTGGGTATGAGATACCGGATCAGGATCCCACATATATAATCTGTTAAATGGGCTACAGAAAGGTAGAGAACTGAGAACGGGTGATAAGTTTCATGAGACAGAAAACGGTGCAAGTGTTGCAGCCAAGTCTGTTGGTCACTATCACCCTATATTGCCAGAATACATCGATTCAGAACGAATGTTATTAGATACCGAACCTGATATACAACATCATATCAGTCTCTTTATTAGTAAAGAAAGGATATAATTTTGTATTGTTGGATAATGTTTTGAACATTTCCTATATCAAGAGTTGATCGGTTCAGGCACGTTATCTAAAAGTATTGACGTTCTAAATCAAACTACAGTTCTTAGTATACAGAACACACACAAGAGGAAGAGTTCAGAAATGAACGGATCCTTCTTGAAGCATTGTAGACTAGGTCATATCAATGCGACCCGACTAGCTAAGTTACATTTAGATGCATATTTAAATCTGTTTGAATTTACATCTTGTGAAACTTGCCGGTCATGTCACAAATATTTGATGACCATAGCTCTGTTTATTGGAAACAGAGAAAGAGTTAGTGAACTCTTGAGATTGATACATGTTGATGTATGATGGTCCCCTGTCTACATATGCCAAGACTGGTTCTTTGTACTTCATTACATTCTCTTATGATCTCTCAAGATTCAGACATATGTTCCTGTTGAAACACAAGTCCGAAGCTTTTGAGATATTCACAGAATATAAGTTAGAAGTAGAGAACCAAAACAGGTATAAATATTATGTCCTTTGATGAGATCAGGGAGGAGAATACTTGAGCACAGGATTCCTGGAATATTCTAAAGGAGAATGAGATTCTCTCTCAGCATTACTCCTCCGTATACACCATAGCACGATGGTATATCGGGGCGGAGCAATAGCACCCTATGTGATATGGTATGCTCTATGATGAGTACTACTGAGTTTCCTATTTCCTTTTGGGAGTTATGCACTTGAGAAGCTGCATACCTATTGAATGTGGATTTAATAGTTTCCAACGAACATCAGCCTCTCCGCCGATCTAGTAGGGTTCCTCACCCACCTGAGAGATACTTCGGTTTCTCTATGACAGTGGGAGCGAGGATTACATCATGAGATGATGACCCAACTAGTTTCGAGCTGGCCATCAAGAGTAGGACTCTGTAAGAATGGATGGATGCTTAGCGACCTGAGATGGAATCCTTATACACCAACAAAGTATGGACTTTGGTTGCTTTATCTGAAGGGTTAAATCCCCATCAGGAGCAAGTATATCATGAGAAGATTACTTGGTGTACATGGAAAAGTTGAGACTTTCAAAGTTATGCTTAAGTCCGTCCAGATCCTAATTGCCACGGCTACATACCATGACAACGATATCTGGCGGTTGGGTGTCATGACTGCTTTTCTAAATGATGATTTAGAAGAGAGCGTATATAAGTACACAGCCAGAGGGCTTCATAGACAGTGGGAGCAGCGGAAACGTGTGCAAGTTGCTTTATAGGATAAAGCAGGCATCGCGGAGTTGGAACGTCTGTTTTGATGTGGTAGTCAAAGAGTTTGACTTCATCAAAATGGTAGATGAACCTTATATATACAAAAAGGTAGTAGAGAGTATGGTGGTGATCCTCGTAGAGTACGTGGATGACATACCCTTGATAGGTAAAGAGTTTTCTATGCTACGCTCGGTCAATCTCCGCTTATCACAAGGATTCTCCATATAGGATCAAGATGATACCTCCTAAATCCTAGGTTTTATATCTATGAGATAGATCTAAATGGATGTTAGGATTCTCACTAGTTGTAGTGAGATGGTATCAATGGATCCTAGGGAGAATCACTGGAAAGGTTCCAGGGTGATAAGGATGACTGAATGTCAGTCGCGGGCATTGTCTTTACCCTCAGTGGAGGGATGGTATGTTGGAAGAGTTCCAAGCTAGATACCGTGACTTACTAGACGATTAAAGGCAAGATACATCGTTACCAAGGATGCTACCAAAGAGGCAGTCTGGATATATATAAGTTCATGAGATGAACTTCGTTCCTACCATTGTGTGACAATGGAGTTGTGGCTTATGCCAAGGAACCCCTGTCCCATCAGAAATCCAGATATAATTCTTAAGCGGTATCACCTAATCATGGAGATGGTTGATCTCCAGGGAGATCGAGGTTAGGAAAGTAGACACAGAGGACAACAGCGCGGATCCACTCACAAAGGCCTTTTTCCCAGTAGAGACTTTTATGAGATGGTTGAGTATGAGATACATCAACCACAGCTAATTGTTGGGTATGCGATACCACAACAGATGGCCCTAGTGCAAGTGGGAGATTGTTAGTTATATGTATGCCCTAGAGGCCATTACTGTACATACGATGTAAATTGTAATGGATGCTTGGACATATATAAGGAGGACTTTCTTGCTCGACATGATAGTATGCTATCTGGTTGTACTTTATCTTAACATGTACTCAGATTGTCTCTATATTACATGTTGATAAAGCCCTTAGGATATGTACTCGACTACTGGGACTATGATGAGATCATACTAGTGAGGCCACGGTAGTCGACGAGTACATCCTATAACTGTTCCTAGTCGAGGGTGTATCGAGACAGGGCATCGATACACCAGAGTAGACTAGCGTATACGCATCTTGACCCATATGATGGGCGATGGATAATCCCATATCCATCGGTGTTTGACATCAAAGATGGTGTACGGGTGTTCAGTAGAGACTGGGTACACTGGACGGACTCGCCGATAACTCCCAGATGGTATTATACCTCACGTCAGATGGCAGTTCTCCGATGACACTGGTACAGAGTAGTCTGTTGACCCGAGATCGTCATAGAGCCTTGTGTGATTCCCACTGTGCTTTGATTTTCATCATACCACGTCCAAGAGGGCGTGCAAAAAGGTGGCTTTTGGATACAGTCCCGAATCACATGGAAGCAATGAGCGATGGAGGGGATTCGTCTCTCCCGGAATACGGAGTTGATGTTGCGCTGTGTTCGATTGGCTATAACTGGAAATCCCTGGCCAGGGTTGCTGAGATTTACTGGTAAGTGTTATCAGTAGTTTCTCGAACTGTTATAGACCTCATATCGATACGACTTATCAAGCTACTGGGGTCTGACGTTTACCACCCCTAGGCGAGATATGCGACATATCAGACGACGAGACCGGACTGTATGGGAGTGTTACTAATTGGATTCACAGGAGAATGTACAGGCTTGCTTATTGATCTTCTGAGCGCTCAATACCTAGGTGGTTGTTACGTTTAGCTGACCGCTTGCATCTTTTGGGTGTTTGATAAGATCATCACCTACTGCCGGTGTATTGACGATTCTGTAGAGTCCTACACAGAGCTTTCTTGACTCAGGCAAAACGGAGTAGGAGCACATATGTGATATGTGCGGGACCGAGGATAATGCAATAAGTGATACCGTATTGGATTCTCGCGATATGAGATATCGGCCGGGTATATGTGATATAGCCGGGTCATCGTATTAGTCGGTTATATGCGATATAGCCGGATTGTCGGATCAAGTGTTGATTCGATAATTTAATGTATAATAATATATATGATATATTAAATTACATTAACTAAAATTAGCTCACTAAAAGATTCTTTTTCTCACTCGGGTAATACATTGATATATATGCGATATATGTTAAATGTATTATTTTATTTTGTTACGATAAATATTATATATGTGATATATAATATTGTAACATGATATGATTTCTAATGCAACATGTTTAGTGGAGATTAAACAAGATTAGGGTTTGATTTGGGTTAGTGCATTCATGAACCTTCTAGAAGGTTTTCTTTTGTTTTGCAAAGATATTTTCAAATGACTCATGCTTTAACCCAACCCAAACCCTAGCCCTAGTTAATTCTCTACATGGGTTTAGTTGACCATGGTTGTATTATTCATCATATTTATCTTTTCATTATTCATCACAAAAGGTTTCTAATCATTATTCATCTTCTTCTTGCTTGAGTTCTTCATGAAAAGCTTTCTTACTTTGATTTTGTGATGAAAAATGAGTGAGAAAAAGATTATAAATGAAAGCAAAAATCCTACTTCATCATCCTCATCTACCCTTGCCCTTTAGATGAGAGTGTTCACTTCATTTAGTGAGTGTTAGCTTGTGTTAATGAAACTTCAAGGTATATCATCTTTGTTATCGAAGATAGGAAGCAAGACTGCATCTTTCTCTTCGTGGAGCCTCTCGAGAGTCCGGAACACGATGATCACAGTGAAGGGACCTCAACACGGAGCTTAAGAAGTGAAGGACCGGATCTACAAAGGTTGTAATCCCTCTCAGTTAGTGTTAAAGTGTTTAACATGCTTAGTTTCGCATAAACTCTAGTTTAAAGATCCGGCTTTAGGTTGTTCGGCACGGCTAAAATTTTAATCGGGCATGGTTGATGCCTCGTAGACCCTTGTGAGCATGCCTAGCAACCCTACATATGTAAATGTGTAAGCCTATAAAAGGCAACATGATGATGAATAAAAAAACAATTCATTCTCCAAAAAAACTAGGGTTTGTGCCTCCACTCTCTCTTTTTCAAGTTCTTCCTCTTTCTTTTCATTTTCCAATTAAATCAAGAACTTAGCTCTTCTTCTTCTTTTTAAACTAAATAAAGTTCTACCATAAACCCACCTCCCAAGACTCCATCAAGAGAAGAAAAAGAGTCTCTTTTTTTATCATCTAAGATCTAGATCTTGGAGTTTCAAGAGAACCCATTTTGGATTTCTTCTCAAAAAAGAAAGGAGAAAATCTTTTGGAGTTTAACTCCACAAATAAAATTATTTTGGAGTTTAACTCAACTACAGAAATTCTTTTGGAGTTTAACTCCACAGTAAAAATCTTTTATTTTTGGAGTTTAACTCCACATTAAATCTTTTTAGGAGTTTAACTCCATATAAAATTCTTTCGTAGTTTAACTCCACATTTAAAATTCTTTCGGAGTTCAACTCCATTTAAATTCTTTTGGAGTTTAGCTCCACAAACAAAAATTCCTTTGGAGTTGAACTCCACAATAAAAAAAAATTTGGAGTTGAACTCCATTTAAAACTCTTTTGGAGTTTAACTCCACAATAAAAATCTTTTTGGAGTTAAAACTCCATTTAAAATCTTTTCAGAATTGAACTCAATTTTAAAATTCTTTTGGAGTTTAACTCCATAAAAAAAATTCTTTTGAAGTTCAGCTCCATGTTAAAAAAAATTTAAATAAAATAAAATAAAAAATAAAAAAATGCCCTTTCTGCCCCGATCACATGCTAGCACATGAGGGGGAGGGCTCCCATTTAATGGGAGCCCTTTTGGCCCCCCTCACATGGGGTCACATGCTAGTCACATTCCAGCATGTGGCCCTCACATGCTATTTTGGAGTTTAACTCCACTACAAAAATTCTTTTGGAGTTTAACTCCACAGTAAAAATCCTTTTTTTTTTGGGGGGGGGGGGGGGGGGTTTAACTCCACATTAAATATTTTAAGGAGTTTAACTCCATATAAAAAAATTTCGGAGTTTAACTCCACATTTAAAATTCTTTCGGAGTTCAACTCCACAATAAAAATTCTTTCGACTTTTGGAGTTTAACTCCACAATAAAATTTCTTTTGGAGTTTAACTCCACAATAAAAATCTTTTTTTGGAGTTGAACTCCATTTAAAACTCTTTTTGGAGTTTAACTCCACAATAAAAATCTTTTTGGAGTTATAACTCAATTTAAAATCTTTTCGGAGTTGAACTCCATATTTAAAATTCTTTTGGAGTTTAACTCCATAAAAAAATTTCTTTTGGGGTTGAACTTCATAAAAAAAATAAAAAATAAATAAAAAAAATTGGAGCCCTTTTGCCCCCCCCCCCCCCCCTCACATGCTAAGGGTCATATGCTTGCATGTGACCCTCACATACTGGTCACATGCCAGCATGTGACCCTCACATGCTCGCATGTGCATGTGAGGGGAGACTCTCATTTAATGGGAGCCCAGGCTTCCCCTTTTTTCTCTCTTTCTTTCTTCTTCTTTCTTCCTTCTTTTTTTATTTAATCCTTTTTTTTATTTAAAAAATATATATATAATAAAATAAATAAATATTAAATAAATTATAAATAATATTTTTAAAATAAAAAATAGTAAATTAAAAATAAAAAAAAGTTTTCTTTAAATATTTATTTACCTATTTATTTATATATATATATATATATATAAATATATATATATATATATATCTTTTTTTAACAAATGGAATAGATTCAAAAAAAAAAACACACACCAACGCATCATATTGAGTTCGCATGACCAGTTTAACCCGTCAATCGGAGGTTCTCTCACTCCAAAGGCGAGGGGTAATTAATGGCAGCTTAGTTCGCGGCTACCGGAGATTCGGATACCCACAATCAATAAACCCTGGCCTACCCTAAGTATGGAGAATCTGTAGTACGCCTGACAAGCGCGGGCATATTCCCATCTCAATGGGGTGACGAAAAACACCCTACAGATTCTGGCACGCCCGGTGGGACGAATCACTCCTCCCATATTTCGGGTTAAACGTTCATACGAACTCAATCAATATACATATCTATATTTATACTAAAATAATGCTCTTTCATGCAGGTTTTCAAGCAATCACTGTTCAACAATGTCTCCAAAAATAAACTCAGCTCTCAGCACGGCTTTCATCTCCTACACGATGAAGATGGACGTCAGGACGGTCCTTCCGGCCAGTCTCGGGCGACAGTGGAAGGAACCGCCGCTACCATTTTACTCTATTTTGTTCGTGCCAGCTAACGCCGTCCTTGCTCTTCAAGCCCCGGTGATGGATAAACCGATCTCAAAAGGCAGGAGGCCAAATGTGGTGATCTCGAAGGCACCACTACCCAAACGCAAGTCGGTGTTTGAACGACTTTCTTTTGCTCCAGCTGGAGACAAGTCCATCAACACTAACAAAGCAATAAGGCGTCGCGAACAAGCTCCAACGGTGCCCTTGACAACTGCTCAATTGGGTATCTTCTCTAAGCTCCCCGTTATTCGGATCACGATGGCTTCCCGAAGAGCAGAAGCCTGCCAAGCGCTCAAAACAGAGAAACTGAGGCAGAAGCGGCTCAAATACAGAGCCAACAAAAGGACTAGGGCTTTGGCCATGTTAAAATTTGTGAATTTCCAAAGCCCAGACCGCTCTTCAAAATCAACCGCTAAAGATAAAGAGATGGCTGGATATGCATTCCACACTGTCTACATGGTGGGCACGCGCAGCAAGAGTAAAGCTGCGGCTACTACATCTCAAATCCAATCTGGTATGAATATGGATGCCACATTCCAAGACCATCCTCCTCTGGAAGGTAATGAAAATCCTCCCAGTGAAGATGATAAGCAGAGAGATCTCTCGATTCATGAGGAGTCGAGCTCGAAAAGCGAAGAAGAGGAAATCTTCCATCCCAGGAATGAAGAGCAGCAACTTCTCCAAGATCTCCGAAAACAGCTCAGAAGTAAAGACAAGGAGATGGCTAAACTTTACTCCAAGATTGACGACTTGACGAATGTCGTGATGCAGCTCACGGCCCGACTTGCCTCTCAGCCGCCCAATCAAGCGCAGGGCTCTGCTCATGAACCGGGAAACGGTGTCCAGAGACAGGCGATGCCTATTCCCTCAAATCCAAAGGTGGGCGGACCGCATGAAAGTCAGTCGCATCCTATCTCGGGAAATGTCTTGGCTACCAATGACATCAACCCTCTAACTCAAGATCAAATCATGGATTTGGTTGCCAACAAAGTCAAAACATTAGTAACCGAAGCCGGAGAGCAAAAAGATGTCAGCAGTAGCGGGAGACCATATCCTGCTTGGTACGATCTTGTGGAGTTTCCCACTGGCTATGTCGTCCCCAAATTTGAAAGGTTCAATGGGACGAGAAATGCGAACCGACACATTGCCCAATTAAAAGCATCATGCGTGAATACTGGGGGGAATGATACGCTCCTTCTCCGACAGTTTGTCAATAGCTTGACCGATTTTGCTTTCGATTGGTATGCAAGCATACCGGATGACTCGATCACGACATTCTCTCAAATAGAATCCATGTTCAAGCAAAGGTTCATGAGTGTCAGTGATAAAATCACCATTGCCGACCTCGTAAGGACCGAGCCAAAGAACAACGAAAGCAACATGTATTTTATAGTCCGATGGCGCAATCTCTCTATCAAATGTGAACCGCCATTGGAACAATACCAATCCGTCAGTCTTCTTATAGAAAATCTGAAGGACTGGATGAAACCTTTCCTGTGCACCGCAGGCCTTAAAACATTCTAAGAGCTAACCAAGAAGGTCCAAATGTTGGAACGCTCAAAGCCCGAGTCCACTCAGGATCTTTAGTTCACAAATAGACTGAAACCTTGGAGGGACGACAACCAAAAAGGCGAAATTTCTAACAGCACCGATTCTCTAAATAAGTAGAGAGCGTGCAGAGCAAAAACTAACAAATCTCGAGAGCCAACTTTGGAGGAAAGAAGAAATAAGGTCTACTCTTTCAGAAGGGACAAGGTCCACAAAATTTTCAAAGATACTCTGAAGAATGGCCTGTGGCTACCAGAACCAAAAAGGCTAAGTTATGCGAGCGGGACTGATCATCCCAATTTTTGCCCATACCACCGAGTTCTAGGGCATACTATTGAAGACTGTTGCATCTTCAAGGATTGGGTCGAGAAACAATACAAGGCGGGAGAAATATCATTGTCCCCTGGCGTGTTGAAAAACAATCAAGCTGCGACCGCCAATTTCATATAAACGGAGACCGAAGTCCTTCGGGAACATGATTCTCTCAGACATCTGCCTTTCTCTGAGAAGAGCGGACTAAGGCAACAAGTTAAAAGCCAGGCGAGCAACATTGCCAATGGAGAAGCAATAGACGGGTACACAACCCATACGGTCTACATGATGGAGCTCAGAGGAGCAAGTCCTCCTACGCCTTATAGCCATGACAATGACGTGGCTGTTGCCATCCAACACCGGCTCGATCCAAATGATGAAGAGCCCGCTCAGGCCATTAAGCCAAAGGAACCCGTGGTTCTTGTTGAATTAAGCTCAGGCAGCAAGGATGATCCCGTTGTCGTACCCGGGACTATAGACAAATATTATTCCAATGGCTTCAAAAGCAGCTTCAGGACAGGGACAAAAAGATGGCCAAGGTCCATTCAAAAGTCGATGAGCTGGCAAACGTCGTGGCAGATCTCACGACCCAAGTCGCCTGATTACAATTACAGCAAAATCAAATTTTGGTTCGTGAGCTAGGGATTGATATCCGGAAGCAGTCAACCGATACTCCCTCCGGCCTAAAAGCGGAACACCTTTGCGAAAAACGACCGCGGTCAGCCTCCAGTCCCTCTGATACGTACACTGAATGTGGTAAGCGGATAGTAGGCGAACCAAAGACTGATAGTCCTTAGGGTCCAGCATCAGTAAGGGCACCTACTCTAATGGAGAGAAAGAAGAAAGTATACTCCTTCAGGAGGGAGGAAGTCCGTAAAATATTCGAGGACGGCTTGAACAATGGTCTTCAGCTGCCTATTCCAAAGAGACCACATGAGATGAACATGACCGGCAATCCCATATACTACCCATATTATAGAATGGTGAGTCATACCATTGAAGACTGCTATGTTTTTAAAGATTGGGTGGAGAACTAATACAAACTTAGGAAAGCCTCACAGTCGTCAGATGTACCGACAAGCCACAGAGCTATGGTCATCAACACAGCCCCACCAAGATCAAAGTCTGAGGAGCTGGGATAAGCAAACCACAGACCGCCAAGTCTTTAAACTGGGAATAAATGACCACCACGTCGTTAAACTGGGAACAGTCGACCTCTAAGTCGTTAAACTGGGGATGTAAAAATGTGTAAATAAAACAAAAATAATAAAAAGCTGAAATGATAGGGCAACCGCAATAAAAATCAGCGAGTAAAATAAAGATGAAAATAAACAGCCGAAATGATGGGGCAACCGTGAATAAAAAGCCGAAATGATGGGGCAACCGTGAATAAAAAGCCGAAATGATAGGAAAAGCTGATAGGAAAAGCTGAAATGATAGAGCAATCGCGGTAAAAAAAACCTTCCAAATGGCGAATGATGAGTCGCTCCTGATACCATATTCCAGTGCAGCGATGCAGACGCCAACCAAATCCCAAATCCCTAAATTTCCAACGGCGAATGATGAGTCGCTCTTGGTACCATATTCCAGTGCGGCGATGCAGATGCCAACCAAACTCTGAATGTCCCGACAGCGAATGATGAGTCGCTCCTGGTACCATATTCCAGTGCAGCGATGCAGACGCCAACCAAAATCCAATTTCCCAAAATTCTTCCAGCCCTACGGCCAGTCTCCAAATTGACTACCGTATACAATCCACGGACTCAAATAATTCTCATCACACCCATGCCCCACCGCAATCACCAGTTACGCGGCTGGTCTCCGCCCTTAGAATTATGCTCCATTTGGGAAGACCCACTCATGTGTCCTCACGATACATGAGGAGAACAAACTTACAGGATCCTCACGACTCATAAGAAAACACCTTCGTGAGATCCATATGGCTCATAAAGGAAAAACACACTTAGGAGTCCCACGACTCCTAAGGAGAAAGTACACCTACGAGATCTTTTCGACTTGTAGGGAGCAAATGCTTTTATGGGACCCTTACGGCTCATAAAATTGAAAAGTCTTAGATGGTGGGGACCTAAACCCGTCTCCTAAGCCATCGCACCCCAACAGGACAGGCAAATGATGAATTGCTCCTGGCACATGTGCTTCAGTGTTAGCAACGCTGATGCCGACCCCTACCCCAAAATTCCAAGCTTCCGATCCAATAGACCCCTAAGTCTTTAATCTGGGAATAGATGACCTCTAAATCGTTAAACTGGAACTAGATAACCTCTAAGTCGTTAAACTGGAACTAGATGACCTCTAAGTCGTTAAACTGGGCACAATGGACTCCTAAGTCTTTAAACTGGGAACATATGATCTCTCAGTCGTTAAACTGGAAACAGATGACCCCTAAGTCATTAAACTGGGAATGAGGGAAATCCACTCGTGTGTCCTCACGATGCATGAGGAGAACAAAACTTGCGAGATCCTTACGACTCGTAAGAAAACGCCTTCATGGGAGTCTTACGACTCACAAAGGAAAAACACACTTGGGGGTCCTCATGACTCCTAAGGAGAAAATGCACCTATGGGATCCTTACGACTCGTAGGGAGAAAATGCTTTTATGGGACCCTTACGGCCCATAAAATTGAAAAGCCTTAGGTGATAGGGATCTAAACATGTCTCCTAAGCCATCACCTCCCAACAAGGAAAGGCAAATGATGATTCGCTCCTGGTACCATATTCCAGTGTAGCGGTGCTGATGCCGACAAAAAAAAAACCAATCCCTAAATCCTTTCAAAGGCAAATGATGATTCGCTCCCGGTATCATATTCCAGTGTAGCGATGCTGATGTCAACACAAATCAAACCAACCAATTCCAACATCGACCTCTGCGTCAACCATCCGAAACTCCGTAACGGGGAAACGTCAAGCAGACACTCCGTGCCGGAGGCACGTCGATTACAGACACTCCGCCTCGGGGAAACGTCGACCAGCGACACTCCATACCGGGGAAACGTCCAACAGCGACACTCCGTAACGGGGAAACGTCAAGCAGACACTCCGTGCCGGGGGCACGTCGACTACAGACACTCCGCCTCGGGGAAACGTCGACCAGCGACACTCCGTACCGGGAAAACGTCCAACAGCGACCCTCCGTAACGGGGAAACGTCAAGCAGACACTCTGTGCCGGGGCACGTCGACTACAGACACTGCGTCTCGAGGAAACGTCGACCAGCGACACTCCGTATCGGGGAAACGTCCAACAGCGACACTCCGTAACGGGGAAACGTCAAGCAGACACTCCGTGTCGGGAACACGTCAACCAGCCGACACTCCGTAACGGGGAAACGTCAAGCAGACACCCCGCCTTGGGGAAACGTCGACCAGAGACACTCCGTGCCAAGGGCACGTCTACCAAATCACTCCAAGCCAGGAAAACGTCTACCACAAACACTCTGTCTTGGAGACGCGTCAAGCGTCGACCGTCCGTATCGTTAAAAGGGCAGTACATCCCAAAAGTGGGAACCAAAGCAAGTCGTCTCCGCGTGAAAGAAGATCCATCGATTTCATGCATACGACTCACATATGTGGTGTGCATTTATTGATGGGGGGCATTTTGTTGGGGTCGAAAATTGCACCCCGGTTGACCAAGTCAAAGTCAAAGTCAACTCCAAGCCAAGTGGGCCCAAGCCCAGGTCAAGTGGGCCCATGCCCGAGTCGAGCCCGAACATGAAGCGGTCGGCCTCCCCCATGCCAACATAAAAATCATGTAATAAATAATTTTAATGTAATTTTTATGCATGAATAGGCATAAAGCCAAATTTTTGTAAAGCCCATGGCTTATGTGTAAAAAGAAATAGCACATGAGGCATGGGATGGGCAAAATGCTATTTTGTAAATCCCAAGGGACTATATGTAAATGTGTAAGCCTATAAAAGACAACATGATGATGAATAAAAAAGCAATTCATTCTCCAAAAAAAATAGGGTTTGTGCCTCCACTCTCTCTTTTTCAAGTTCTTCCTCTTTCTTTTCATTTTCCAATTAAATCAAGAGCTTAGCTCTTCTTTTTTCTAAAACTAAATAAAGTTATACCATAAACCCACCTCCCAAGACTTCATCAAGAGAAGAAAAATGGTCTCTTTTTTTATCATCCAAGATCTAGATCTTGGAGTTTCAAGAGAACCCATTTTGGGTTTCTTCTCAAAAGAGAAAGGAAAAAATGTTTTGGAGTTTAACTCCACAAATAAAATTATTTTGGAGTTTAACTCCACTACAGAAATTCTTTTGGAGTTTAACTCCACAGTAAAAATCATTTTTTTTGGAGTTTAACTCCACATTAAATCTTTTTAGGAGTTTAACTCCATCTAAAATTCTTTCGGAGTTTAACTCCACTTTTAAAATTCTTTCGGAGTTCAACTCCTCAATAAAAATTCTTTCGGAGTTCAACTCCATTTAAATTCTTTTGGAGTTTAACTCCACAAAAAAAATTCCTTTGGAGGTGAACTCCACAATAAAAATCTTTTTTTGGAGTTGAACTCCATTTAAAACTCTTTTGGAGTCTAACTCCACAATAAAAATCTTTTTGGAGTTAAAACTCCATTTAAAATCTTTTCGGAATTGAATTCCATATTTAAAATTCTTTTGCAGTTCAGCTCCATGTTAAAAAAAATTTTAAAAAAAATAAAATAAAAAATAAAAAAAATGCCCTTTCTGCCCCCATCTCATGCTAGCTCGTGAGGGGGAGAGCTCCCATTTAATGGGAACCCTTTTGGCCCCCCTCACATTGGGTCACATGCTAGCATGTGACCGTCACATGC
The DNA here is from genome assembly GCA_030015575.1 of Agapanthus africanus. Lineage (NCBI taxonomy): Eukaryota > Viridiplantae > Streptophyta > Magnoliopsida > Asparagales > Amaryllidaceae > Agapanthus > Agapanthus africanus. Next base: position 395,613,548 of record JASDDO010000018.1, read on the forward strand.
TAGTCGCATGCTAGCATGTGAGGGTCACATGCGAGACCCTCACATGCTAGTCACATGCTCACATGCCAGCATGTGACCCTCACATGCTAGTCATATGCCAGCATGTGACTCTCACATGCCAGCATGTGTCACATGCCAGCATGTGACCCTCACATGCTATTTTGGAGTTTAACTCCACTACAAAAATTCTTTTGGAGTTTAACTCCACAGTAAAAATCCTTTTTTTTTGGAGTTTAACTCCATATTAAATCTTTTTAGGAGTTTAACTCCATATAAAATTCTTTCGAAGTTTAACTCCACATTTAAAATTCTTTCGGAGTTCAACTCCACAATAAAAATTCTTTCGGCTTTTGAGTTTAACTCCACAATAAAAATTCTTTTGGAATTTAACTCCACAATAAAAATCTTTTTTTGGAGTTGAACTCCATTTAAAACTCTTTTTGGAGTTTAACTCCACAATAAAAATCTTTTTTGAGTTACAACTCAATTTAAAATCTTTTCGGAGTTGAACTCCATATTTAAAATTCTTTTGGAGTTTAAATCCATAAAAAAATTTCTTTTGGAGTTGAACTCCATAAAAAAATAAAAAAAAAAATTGGAGCCCTTTTGACCCCCCTCACATGTGAAGGTCACATGCTTGCATGTAACAGGCGAGCATGTGACCTTCACATGCTAGTCACATGCCAGCATGTGACCTTCACATGCTACCCTCACATGCTAGCATGTGAATGTGAGGGGAGGCTCTCATTTAATGGGAGCCCAGGCTTCCCCTTTTTTTCTCTATTTCTTTCTTCTTCTTTCTTCCTTCTTTTTTTTATTTTATTTTTATTTAAAATATATATATATATAATAAAATAAATAAATTATAAATAATATTTTAAAATTAGAAAAATAGTAAATTAAAAATAAAAAAAAGTTTTCTCTAAATATTTATTTACCTATTTATTTATATTTATATATATATATATATCTTTTTTTTAACAAATGGAATAGATTCAAAAAAAAAACACCAACGCATCGCATTGAGTTCGCATGACCAGTTTAACCCGTCAATCGGAGGTTCCCTCGGTCCAAAGGCGAGGGGTAATTAACGGCAGCTTAGTTCGCGGCTGCCGGAGATTCGGATACCCACAATCAATAAACCCCGACCTACCCTTGGCAGGGGGAATCTGTAGTACGCCTGACAAGCGCGCGCGTATTCCAATCTCAATGGTGTGACGAAAAACACCCTACAGGGGCTACGGTGTTTTCAAGAAAAAGACACCATTTGAAAATCCGTAACATCCCTCAAGGTATCCATTTAAGAGATGCATACGATTCGTCAGTTTTGGAAATATGTATGGTTCGGGTGACACATTCACGTCGGTTATCCAGTCTCATAATATCTGATACAGCGATACCCTCGAATAACATCCTCAAGAAAACACGAGCGCGGATCATCCATCCGGTAACTCACATCGCGTACAGTAATCCTTCGTATGGTGACTTAAAACAAAAATAGAGATTCTATCGACCTATATAACAATGAGGGTACGGATCTCAAGTCTAGTACGGCATATCACTCATCATTCTCATATATATATATATATATATATATATATATATATATATATATATATATATAGCGTTCTCATATCATACCACTATAAATCTTATATCAATCGTATCCGCTCATATCATCTTATCCCATCATATTGACATCTCGAATCTCATCATCACGTATTCTCTTGCAACTACATATCTTTATATATCGTGATTCACATCCTTATATATATCAATCATTCATAGTTTTCTAATATAGGTTTCCTTAACCATGCTCTAAATATCGGTTTCCATCAAAGTTTGCGGGGGTGTTATACGCTATCTACCCGAGTTTCCCCGTAGATATAAATCTACTCACATTGATCCTTGCATGCCGAAGTCAATGTCGTCATTCTCCTCTTCGTCATTCGAAGTCCACACGAGAGTACCTACAATAAATACACAATCCTAAATGCTATTAACATCAAGTTCGGAAAACCAATACGGCACACGGTGTGCTCATAGGTTAAAACATATAGCCTACGCATGCAAAACAATCAAACAACCCTTGTTGTTGACGTACAAATGCCCAACAACCAAATACACATCCAAACATCAAAACCAAGCATTCAAAACTCGAAATACATAGCCAAAAACAAAACAGCAACTAAAGAAAATGGTCCCAGAATTTGGTTCAGGTAAAATAAGGCCAAACTAGCAGTACAGTGGGGTTGTATAGGGGGTAAGTGAGCTACAGACCAAACCTAGACACCAAATACCCCAACTTGGCCGGCCACATGCCCTAGAAAACCGGCCTGCTCGGCCCGGGGTGCTCCATTGGGGTTCTTCTTCTCAGGGTGGTCTTCTAGTGTCTTAAATAGGTCTCTGGAGTTGCTAGATTTTCTCGTAAATAGCCCAGGTCATCCCAGATTCCCTGTAGGCACACAATACCTCACAAAACCGACACGGGTGAATTTCCTAAGTCCTTATTCTCTGTTTGGGCATACAATCAACACTAAGGTCTGTACACAGCTACTATTCATCATCATTCCACACAAACACCCAAACCCTTCTCTTGAATTTTCCAAACACCACATACCGTAACTAAATCACATTCTAAACTAAACTAGGGTGCAAGAAACTAAAACTAAACTAAATGAAAGAAGATATAGCTCATTTGGGAAACTCAAGAAAAACCCTAGCTTCCCAAAGTCTTCAAAATCTAACTTTGAGTGGTCCAAAGTGTTGAGGATGAGGTGGGGATCAACTTTAATTAAAGGAGTTTAGGGTTTTGATGAAGATTTTGAGATGATATATGGAGGTGGAGGTGGAGGGAGTAGCATGAAGGAGAAGATGAAGAAAATAATGGAGGAAGATGAATAAGGCAGCCCCCCCTCTCTCTCACTTATTCTCACTCTCATTCTCTCTCATGGCATGCTCACTCTCTCATCATTGTGTCCCCTCTTTCTCTTCAATAAAACACTCTCTTTTCTTTTCTTTTCTAAATACCAAATATCAACATTTACTAATGAAACAACATGCACCAAAAATGCAACATGTCATGGTGCACTAACCATGATTAAAATGTAGAAACAAGGATTTGGCTTAATCGCGATTAGTAGTGCACTGATCGGGTTAAATTTTTAAACTTGCATATAATAAATTATAAAAATGGCAAATCTGATAAATATATATATTTAAATGAATAAATCGTTTTAAATCTCCAATTATTTCACAAATATTGGTATATATTTATACCATTTTACGAAAACCCCAAATTTGCAAATCGGGTAATTTTTGCAAAATATATTATTTTAATATTAAATTCCAAAAATAATATTTTATATTTTCTGAAATGTTACAATGTGTGAGGTGCCGCCCTAGGATTTAATGCTATCAGAGATAGGCGTCTATGTGCTTTGCATGCCGACGCTCATGTGCCCAGAACATGAGTCGTTGCCTTAAGATTTAAACCTATCAGAGACAGGCATCCACGTGCTTTGCACGCCGACACTCACGTGCTCAAAACGTGAGGCGCTGCTTTAGGATCTAATCCTATCAGAGACAGGCATCCACGTGCTTTGCACGCCGACGTTCACGTGCCCAGAACGTAAGGTGCTGCCTTATTTTTTATGAGGGAACAATAGCTATCCTCAAATCATCTTCCCTTCGGTTACAGTTTCGGTTTCGGTTTAGGATATTTGGATAGCTTAATGGGACAATCTGTCTTATGAGTTCCTTATGGTTTTGAGGATTGACCCTTCTATAAATGTCATTAGTGGCATGGTAGATTAGGTCAATATATAGATAGGATGACTTAATCATCTAGGGTGGATAAGTTGGCATTTGAGCCAAAGTCAAACCATCTATTTGTGAGAGTTGCCTTGGAGACAAAACTACCAGAATAAAACCATTTGGATATCCATTATAGATAATTCACTCTGATAGATACGGACCAATAAACGTGAAGACACATAGTGGAGTTTCCTAATTTAACACCTTTATTAATAATTACTCGATATGGCTATTGATCTCACACGGAACTAAAGCGTTGATTTGTATCAAACGTGGTATTAGTGAAGTGAAGAGTCAGTTCACGCAAACAAGGTTGTGCGTGTTTCACGGAGCAGTTCTAAAAACTATAAGCAATCCATGAGTATTTATTTTAGCAGTTCAGGGAACTGAATGAAGGAAAAAAGTCGTCAGATAGCTGATGATACCGTAAACTCTGCAACAAAATGGTCTTGTAGAGAGGAGAATTAGGAAACCTCAGATATGATAAAGAACATGATGACAAGGGCTAATCTTACATATTATTTAGGAAATGCGCTGTTGGCAGCGGCATATATTCTTGTTCATGTGCTTTCAAAGTCAGTGCAGTCAACACTCTATGTATAGTGGATGAATAAGAGACCTAGGTGGTCAATTGTATCCATGAGTTTGTGATAGGATTGTGACTGACATTTGGTCGTGTGGTGTTGATTTTCTCGGGGAGGAAACAACGAGCGATTTCCTCAGGGAGGAAACATTAAGCGATTTCCTTAGAGAGGAATTTATGCAAAAGGCAGAAATAGGTCAGGATTTGGGATTCTACGAGATTGAGAAGTATCCTAGTCGGTCAGCGGTGCAGAAGGAATTAGTTCCTTCAGCAGCTGGCGACAGTGGGAGCAATATTTCCGTTGATGACTCTGAGCTAATCACGGATCCTCAAGTGACTTGTTGATAATGTTGCGGATTGACACCCCAACGATGTTTCAATATTAAAGGGGAGACGTCTATGGTAACTCCGCATTGGTTGCGGAACCCAAGTCATTTGTGGGCACTATTTCTGGACCTACTCTAAAGGAGTGAATAACAACAATGGAAGAGATTCAAGAGTCAACGAGAAAGGATCAAGTATGGGATTTGATCGATTATCCTACCGGACGCAAGACTGTTGATAAAAACTAGGTTTTTTATGTCATGAGAAGGGAGGACGATACTATAGAGAGCTACAAGGCACACTTGTTGGCGAAGGGATTCACCTAGCATAGGTGGACAATGAATAGACACTTTTCACTCAAGGTGATAATTGCGTCTATTTCACATTCCCTAAACAATCGTTACACATAAAGATCTTGAACTAGTCTTGGGAACTTAGATCGTATTGTCGATGGAGATTTGGATAAGAAGATATGCCTACGGGTTTCAAAGCCAAGAGGACTCGAGTCGACTCAAAGAGTCCATTTATGGCTTGAAACACTTATCCAAGCAATTATTGGTTCGATATCATCAATCTATATTGGATATGGATTGATGATGATTGAATGCGCTAACTGTAGATTCAAATATCTTATTGTGAACGATGTTGTAATGACCAAAAGTAACTTGAAGACAATGTATACCATTTGGAGTGGTTGTTCTCACTATAGAGGATATGCTAGATGTTGAGTTCGTGCTAGAGAATTGGATCCATAAGGAGCCATTTCGAAAGCATCATATGTTTGTCTTCGGAGACTCACATGAGGTGTGTCTTAAAATGGCTCATCTCGCACAATCACTCTCTAATTTATTACTCCAGTCACTAATGGACATATTTTTAACCTTGATTTTTGCTATAAGACTCTTAACAAAGAGAGACAAATTTTATGGGTTCCATAGTTAGTAGTCTAATCCATGCATAGTGTGTACTTAATCAGACATATAATCCTTACCGATTAGACTTAGTATTAGGTTCTGCTTGTTGGGAAGAAGTGATGAGCATTTTCAGGTATTTATGTGGGACGACCCACAATACCTAGTGTTATGAGGAATCAGGTTTGCATTCAAATGGACACACATTTGCCGACTGGGCCAGCAATATGTAGGGTTACTTAGCACGGCAGTAAGGCTTCGGGAGACATCGTCCATGCTGTTTTCAAATTTTTGCCGTTCTAAATAACTCTAACCCTAAATCTTTAACTAGAGATATAAACAATAAGCATGCAAACAACTTTACACACTAAGTGAATGGGGAATACAACCTTTGTAGACCGGTCTTTCACTTCAAATGCTCCGTGTAGATGTCCCTTCGCTGCGAGTATGATCTCCCGAACTCTTGAGAGGCTCCACAAGGTGAAAGATGCAAACTTACTTGAAGTCTTCAAAGGCCGAAGATGATCTACGTCGAGAAGACTCAAGCTCATGCTATCTCTTCACTAAATTAGGGTTTAGTGAAGCAAACACCCTAAACTAAATGGCTAATAGTAGAGGATGGTGAAGTAGGAAATGGGCTCTCTTTAGTTTTCTTTTTCTCTCAATATTTTCTCACCATTTTCAAAAGCTAGAAAGCTTTTTATGAGGAAGAAGAAGATGAAGTGATGAACAAATGAAAACTTATGAGGTGAGAATATGAACCATGGGTGAGTTAGTGTCATGCACTAACTCATGTAGAGACTTAACCATGGGTGAGGTTTAATGGTTAGGTTAATAAATATCTACAAGTGAAACAAAAAGAGTGGACTTGGTCAACATTTCTACAAGCTTCTACAAGCTTGTAACCATGACAAAAATCCATCTATTTTTGAATTACTTATATAAATAAAAACCATACATTAAATCAAGCATGGTATAAGTCTCATACACCCATGAATCATGTATCATCAAGCATGACACAATAAAATGTACATTAATATATATCACATATATACTACATGCACACAAGTGAGAAAAAGAATACTTAGTGAGCAAATATTAGTTAATGTAAGTTAATATATCAAATATATAATTATACATTAAATTATCAAATCAACACTTGATTTAATAATCCGGCTATATCACATACAACCGACTAATATCATATGAATTATCTTATCAAATCAACACTTGATCCGATAACCCGGCTATATCACATATAACCGACCGATATCACATATCGTGAGAATAGAATGCAGTATCAAATGCGCGCATTAATCACGGTCCTGCACATATCACATATGTGCTCCTACTCCGTTTCGCATGAACCAGGAAACCTCTGTGTAGGACTCTAAAGACTAGTCAATACGCCGGCAGTAGGTGATGATCATATCAAACACCCATAAGCCGTAAGCGATCTGCTAAACGTAACGGTCACCCGGGTATTGAGCGATCAGAAGATCAACAAGCAAGCATGCTCACACTCCTGCGAATCCAATCAGTAACACTACCGTACAGCCCGGTCTCTTCGTCGGATATGTCGCATATCACAGCCTGGGGTGGTATAACATCATACCCCAATAGCCTGATAAGTCATGCCGATATAAGGTCCATAACTGTTCGAAAAACTACTGGTAACACTTATCAGTAAATCTCAGCAACCCTGGCCAGGAATTTCATATTATGGCCAATCGAGCATAGCGCAACATCAAATCCCAATACCGAGAAAGATGAATCCCCTCCCATCGCTCATTGCCTCCATGTGACTCAGGACTGTACCCAAAAACAACCTTTTTGCACGATCTCTTAACCGTGGTATGGTGGAAATCAAAGCACAGTGGGAATCACACAAGACTCTATGGCGATCTCGGGTCGACAAACTAACCTGTACCAGTGTCACCAGAGAACTGCTATCTGACGATAGGTATAATACCATCTAGGAGTTCTCGGTGAGTCCGTCCAGTGTACCCAGTCTCCACTGAGCACCCGTATACCTTCTCTGATGTCAAACACCAATGGATATGGGATCATCCATCGCCCATCATATGGGTCGAGAAGCGTATACACTAGTCTACTCTGGAATATCGATGCCCCGTCTCGATACTCCCACGACTAGGAACAATCTAAGGATATACTTACCGACTACCTCTGCCCTACTAGAATGATCCGCATCATAATCCTGGTAGTCAAGTACTCATCCTAAGGGCTTTATCAACATGTAAGAGAGAGACAATAAGTGTACATGTTAAGATAAAGAGCAAACAGATAGCATACTATCATGTCGAGTAAGAAAGTCCTCCCTATATATGTCCAAGCATCCACTACAATATACATCACGCGTACAGTAATGGCCTCTAGGGCATACATATAACTAACAATCTCCCACTTGCACTAAGGCCATCTGTTGTAGTATCCAATACCCAACAATATAGCAGTGGTTATAGTATCCCATACTCAATCATCCTATAGAAGTCTCTCTAGGGAAAGGCCTTTGTGAGTGGATCCGCCGTGTTATCCTTCGCGTCTACTCTCCTGACCTCAATCCCTTGGAGATCAACCATCTCCCTGATCAGGTGATATTGTCCTCAGAATATGTCTGGAACGCTGATGGGACCTGCGTTCCTAGGCCAAAGCTATAACTCCATTGTTGTCACAATAACAGTTATTAGATGCTCAATGGTAGGAACCTTGTTCATCTCATGAACAAGTAATGCCCAGAAAGCCACTTTGGCAGCATTATTGATAGCAATGTATTCAGCCTTTATCGTCTAGTATGTCACGGTATCTAGTTTGGAACTCTTCCAACATACCGTCCCTCCACTGAAGATAAAGACAATGCATGTGACTGACTTTTAGTCGAACTTATCACTCTGGAAGCTAGGACCAAGAACTTTCTTTTAGTGCTTCTCAAGTACTTAAGAATGTCCTCCACAGCTATCCAGTAATTCTCCTAAGATCCGATTAATTCCTAATCACTACACCTAGTGAGTCATCTACATATGGTCTGGTACATAACATCCTGAGTAACTGGACGAGCCACCACGCTTAGAATCTTCCATACTAAACCCCTTTAGTATACCTGGATTTGGAACACTCCCAACATCCATTTAGATCTATCATCATAGATCATAATCCAAAAGATGTAGTAGGTATCATCCATATCTTTATGGATAATCCTCGTGATAAGAGGAGCTTGACCGAGTGTAGCATAGGAAACTATTTCCTATCAAGAGTATGCCATCTGCGTACAATACATGGAGGATAACCTTAGTCTCTACAACCTTCTTATATATACAAGGTTCATCTACCATTTTGATGAAGTCAAACTCTTTGACTGTCACATCAAAACAAATATTCCAACTCCGTGATGCGCGCATTGATCCTGATGGTCTTAAGCATAGCTTTGAAAGTCTTAACTTTTCCATCTATACCAAGAATCTTCTCAAGATCCATTTGCTCCCAATGGGTTTTACCCCTTCAGGTGCAACATTCAAAATCATACTTTGTTGGTGTACATGGATTCCATATTTGATCGCATAGCATCCAGCCATTTCACAGAGTCCCCACTCGTGATGGCCTGTATGAACCTAGTTGGGCCATCATCTACCATGATGCAATTCTCGCTCCCACTTTCACCGAGGAAACCGTAGTATCTCTCAAGTGGATAAGAAACCCTACCAGATTCATGGAGAGGCTGAGCTTCGTCAGAGACTATTGAATCCTTTGGTTTCACTAAATCATCAGCTGTTAGTTTGTCAAGCTGGAACAACTTCCAGTTCTACCTCATGACCACTAATTTCTTCACAAGAAATTTCTTTTCTAAAAAGGTGGCATGCTGAGAAACAAAACACATTTTGCTCCTCAGAGTGGTAGAAGATATTCCCTCGCAAATGTTTGGGATATCCTAACAAACTTATACAGAACTGACCTTACCTCAAGCTTGTCTAGATTTTTCTTTTCAACATAGGCCGGACAAGCCCATATCTTAACTCGTTTAAGACATGGTATCTTCCCATTCCATATCTCATATGTAGTGGTAAGCACTGATTTGGTTGGAACCCCATTCAATAGGTATGCAGCTTCTCAAGTGCATAACACCCAAAAGAAAACAGGTAACTCAGCAGTACTCATCATAGAGCGTACCATATCTCATAGGGCACGATACCTCCGCCCCTATACACCGTTGTATTTTGGTTATTCGAAGGAGTAAGCTGAAAGAGAATCACATTCTCATTTTAGAAACTCCAGGAACTCCATGCCCAAGTATTCGCTTCCTCGATCGCATCGAAGGAATTAATACTTCTACCCGCCTGGTTCTCAACTTCAAGCTTATATTCCTTGAATTTCTCAAAAGTTTCAGACTTGTGTTTCAACAGGAACACATGTCCGAATCTTGAGAGATGATCAGTGAATATAATGAAGTACGAAGAACTAGCCCTGGCATTTGTAGACATAGGATCGTATACATCATCATGTATCCATCCCAAGAGTTCAATAACTCTTTCTCTGTTTCTAGTAAACGGAGTATTGGTCATATTACCTTTGAGACAAGACTGGCAAGTAGCATAAGATGAAAATTTGAACAGATTCTCATATTCATCCTTATGTTACTTAGCTGGGCGTATCGCATTGATATGACCTAGTCTATAATGCCACAAGAACAATTTGTTCATTTCTGAACTACTTCTCTTGTGTGTGTTCTAGATACTTTGAACTGTAGTTTGATTTAGAACGTATATGCTATTATATAACGTGCCTGATCGAATCAACTCTTGATTCAGGAAAATGTTCATAACATTATCCTCCTATACAGAATTATATCCTTCTTTAACTTAATAAAGAATCTGATGTAATGTTGTATATCAGGTTCGGTATCTAATAACATCTGTTCAGAATCAATATATTAATATAAGGTGATATGTGCCAACTGACTTGGCTGCAACACTTGCACCATTCTATACACTTAGAGATATATCACCCATTCTCAATTCTCTACCTTTCTGTAGCCCATGAAACAGATTATATATGTGGGATCCTAATTCGGTATCTCATACCTAGGACCTAGAAGACACTAAGAAACAATTCTTGGTAATGAACACATCCGAAGAATATGCATCAACATACACTTTCTTCGATTGGGTGGCATGGGAATCCGGATATTCCCCTATTTCCTGCTCGGATTTATAACAATTATAAGATAGAGCGGAACCAACATTCCTTAACTCAGTATAATAAGCAGGTTCGGTCAATGCATCCATATTATTATCTTGATTAAGGAGTGACTTGGTCTCTACCAGGAGAGGGAGAGAAGAAAACACTCTGCGTGCACTCTTGCAAGATTAGATTGGTTATTATTTTATCTAATCAGGATGGCTCCCACTGTTTTTATCAAATCTTCCTTCAAACCCTAAAAAGTAAGACTAGCCGGGATTAATTACACCCTACAGGTTCGCCAATCTTTCGGCCAGGCCAGTGTCGGTACTTTGAGGGAGGTTCCCCGTGCTTTCACACGGACCTAATGAAAATAAACCTCATTTTCCCAGGGGTGTAACCCCGTTAACATCTTTCTAGACACCTACTTGATCGGCTAATTATAATGTGCAAAACTCTCCCAGGAGTAACTCTTACTCGCAGTGGGTATCGGGATCCAACTATCTCATAGAAGGTATGCAATCTCATTGCAAATTTCAACACTTGAAATTCCCGATAATAGTTTTTACCCCTAGCGTCCTATGACCTTGACGGAGGCCAAACAACCCATAGTCCGCTAGTCAAGTTCAACCCGTACATTTCATGATTGAATTAAACCTACCCGCACGACCCTTGACGCAGGTCAAAGTACGCCGTATGAATACCCTAATCCAATTGCATCGTATGCAGCAGATAAGCATTAGATAGCTACCGTACACTACGCCTTAACGCAGGCCAAACTACCGCAGCACGAATACTAAATAGTACTTATCTGAAATGACGGAGGGCTACGCAGGATTTTAAGAAAACCATGAGCATAATGAACTTGATATCGTTGTAGAATCGAGTGATTTTGAAAAGGAGTGTTTTTGAGGCTTTTACTAGTTTCGCTAAAGAGGTCACTCCCGGTGAAAGAATCCCAGCTCTTTCCTTATCGAATAAGGTGCAGGATATTTCACAAATACCATTATGCAAAGCAAAAACTATAAAAGCAATCAAAAGACAAACCCAGTTTGTAGCATCTTCTAGTTTCTCTAAAGAGGTCACTCCCGGTGGAGATCTCGGCTCTTCCTTATCGAATAAGGTGCTGGATATTCTATAAGGAATACCGCTATGCAAAACAAGAACTAGAGCTACCAGTTTTTAAAACAAGTTTCTACAACATGTTTAAGTTTCTTTTATTTTCATTAATCTCATTAATGAAGTCCCATCAAATTATGCTTCCTAAGCATCACAGAAGAAACGAAAGCAGCAATAGTTATTATATATCATATATATAATATAGGCATTCGTCTCAGAACATATCAAGTGATCACATCACAGAATATCAGCAGCAGAAGAACATATATGAAATATTGGATATACTAGGAATTCCGTGTTTTAATTTAAGTCAATATAAAACACGGATTCCACTGTCGCGATGAATAGCCAAACCCACATCTCTAGACCCCTACGAGAGCGGCAAGCAACCCTACCAATTCTAGAGTTAGAAGACCCAGTCTCGACTCCTCGAGATGGTCTCCTACTGGACCCTAAAACCCGGTTACTTGTGCTCTCCTCCTTGGGTCTATCCTAATGCGGAAAAGTAAATAATATATATCAATGGTGACATCATCCTCAACCCGGAAGTGCCCCAATAAAAAAATATTACATACAAGTTTTTACATGAATGAAAATGAAAAAATCTCATCTCACATGAAAAAAACCCGGCTATTCAAAACACGACGATCCAATATAACATATCACGGCAACACATAATATCACATGTCATCAACGTAAGTAAATATGCGTATCCCAATTGTCGTTGACATATAACAACGAAACCGGCGATACACCACATATTAACTTACGGTCGCAGAAAAGATAGTGAAAAACTACAACAGTTGGAATCCGCAAGTCCTTAGACATCATAAACCCAACGTATCTCATACTTTGGATTTCATGCCCAACAAATGAATTCTTTAGACATCATATGCCTAACAATTATAAACCCCGCATTTTAGTCTCGATATTGAAAACACTTTTCAATAATCTGTCGGGTAATTCAACAAGATTCCCGATAATTTGATCAAATGCTCATCGGAAACTTTAGTAAACGGCCGCACCCCTGATGCCGTCGACGAAGTGCACTAAGGCGGAACACCGCTGTCGCGAGCACCCGAACGGATGCTTTTGGCGACGGGGTTCTCTTACAGTCACTTGGTCGGGGCTATGAGGCATGACTATCTAGTAAAGTTACCCGGCGAGTATCCACATACACTGCGTAATTGCGACGGACTTTTGATCACATCAAAATCCCGTAGCAACCGATCAAATGAGACTAAACTGCTAGATTTATAAAATTTAAACTAGTTATCTCATAACTATTTGTGGATTCTAATTATTGTATCACAATCACAGATAGCTAGACGAAGTTAAACTTTTCGATCGAAAAATCAAACACCCAAACTTTCCCGACAAGCTCAACACTTGAGCGGAATTCAAAAATACCCAGAAACTGCCACAGCTCCTATGAACCATCCGTAGAAGGGCCGACCCATGCCTCACTCATGTCGCCACGGAACTGCGGCAAACCCTAGGATATCACCGCGGTTCCGCGATCCAAAAAAATCGAGTTTGGGTATCGTTCTTCTAGAGGGTCCACAGAATCGCTTACATGATTTTCTGAAGATTTTAAATTCGATAAAAATCCAACACTTGGAAAATTTCCAACGGGGAAAAATTGGGTTATTGATATCCGTTCAAACCTTTTAACATCGTCTAAATAACCCGAATACATGTTAGAATTAGACTGCGAAACACTCCGAGTTGCTTTTGCAGAAAGTTAACATCACATGAAAATTTAGCAAAAACAAACAACACCTGAAAGATCAAAACTTAGAAACTAGAACACCCTGAAAATTTGAAGCCTGAACTCCCAAAACGGGCCAAGCTCGCCGGTTTTTAGCACAATGTGGCCAGCCATAATTGCATAAAATCCTTTCAAATTTTCATGGTGTTCATGTCATATCTCATACAACATTCTCCTTTTAAATCTCTAGCTTGGCTCTGATACCACTGTAGAGTTACTTAGCGCGGCAGCAAGGTTTCGGGAGGCATCGTCCATGCCGTTTTCAAATTTTTGCCGTTCTAAATAACTCTAACCCTAGATCTTTAACTAGAGATATAAACAATAAGCATGCAAACAACTTTACACACTAAGTGAATGAGGAATACAACCTTTGTAGACCAGTCCTTCACTTCAAATGCTCCGTGTAGATGTCCCTTCGCTGCAAGTATGATCTCCCAAATTCTTGAGAGGCTCCACAAGGTGAAAGATGCAAACTTGCTTGAAGTCTTCAAAGGCCGAAAATGATCTACGTCGAGAAGACTCAAGCTCATGCTACCTCTTCACTAAATTAGGGTTTAGTGAAGCAAACACCCTAAACTAAATGGCTAATAGTAGAGAATGGTGAAGTAGGAAATGGGCTCTCTTTAGTTTTCTTTTTCTCTCAATATTTTCTCACCATTTTCAAAAGCTAGAAAGCTTTTCATGAGGAAGAAGAAGATGAAGTGATGAACAAATGAAAACACATGAGGTGAGAATGTGAACCATGGATGAGTTAGTGTCATGCACTAACTCATGTAGAGACTTGACCGTAGGTGAGGTTTAATGGTTAGGTTAATAAATATCTACAAGTGAAACAAAAAGAGTGGACTTGGTCAACATTTCTACAAGCTTCTACAAGCTTGTAACCATGAAAAAAATCCATCTATTTTTGAATTACTTAGATAAATAAAAACCATACATTAAATCAAGCATGGTATAAGTCTCATACACCCATGAATCATGTATCATCAAGCATGACACAATAAAATGTACATTGATATATATCACATATATACTACATGCACACAAGTGAGAAAAAGAATACTTAGTGAGCAAATATTAGTTAATGTAAGTTAATATATTAAATATATAATTATACATTAAATTATCAAATCAACACTTGATTTAATAATCCAGCTATATCATGTACAACCGACTTATATCATATGAATCATCTTATCAAATCAACACTTGATCCGATAACCCGGCTATATCACATATAACCGACCGATATCACATATCGCGAGAATAGAATATGGTATCACATACACGCATTAATCTCGGTCCCGCACATATCACATATGTGCTCCTACTCCGTTTCGCATGAACCAGGAAACCTCTGTGTAGGGCTCTAAAAACTCGTCAATACGCCGGCAGTAGGTGATGATCATATCAAACACCCACAAGCCGTAAGCGGTCTGCTAAACGTAACAGCCACTCGGGTATTGAGCGATCAGAAGATCAACAAGCAAGCCTGCTCACACTCCTGCGAATCCAATCAGTAAAACTACCGTACAGTCCGGTCTCTTCGTCAGATATGTCGCATATCACAGCCTGGGGTGGTATAACGTCAGACCCCAATAGCCTGATAAGTCATGCCAATGCAAGGTCCATAACGGTTCGAGAAACTACTGGTAACACTTACCAGTAAATCTCAGCAACCCTGTCCAGAGATTTCATATTATGGCCAATCAAGCATAGCGCAACATCAACTCCCAATACCGGAAGAGACGAATCCCCTCCTATCGCTCATTACCTCCATGTGACTCAGGACTGTACCCAAAAACCACCTTTTTGCACGATCTCTTGACTGTAGTATGGTGGAAATCAAAGCACAGTGGGAATCACACAAGACTCTATGGTGATCTCAGGTCGACAGACTAACCTGTACCAGTGTCACCAGAGAACTGCTATCTGACGATAGGTATAATACCATCTAGGAGTTCTCGGCGAGTCCGTCCAGTATACCCAGTCTCCACTGAGCACCCGTATACCTTCTCTGATGTCAAACACCAATGGATATGGGATCATCCATTGCCCATCATATGGGTCGAGAAGTGTATACGCTAGTCTACTCTGGAATATCGATGCCCCGTCTCGATACTCCGACGACCAGGAACAATCTAAGGATGTACTTACCGACTACCTCTGCCCCACTAGTATGATCTGCATCATAATTCTGATAGTCAAGTACTCATCCTAAGGGCTTTATCAACATGTAAGAGAGAGACAATAAGTGTACATGTTAAGATAAAAAGCAACCAGATAGCATGATATCATGTCGAGAAAAAAATTCCTCCCTATATATGTCCAAGCATCCACTACAATATACATCACACGTACAGTAATGGCCTCTAGGACATACATATAACTAACACAATATGGGTATGCGCCATATCTGCACGTGCTTTCTTGCATAATGGCAAGGCCATCATTCAGAGTGGCAAGAAGTAGGTTGTTTAGTTTTTTCACCATGGAGGTAGAATTTGCGGCTATCTCAGTAGCGCCAAAGAGGCTGCAAGGCTGAGGTGATTTCTCGAGAGTCTACGCGTGATTCCATACGCAAAAGAAATATGGTTTCTCTTTATCGTGACATCATGTCAATGATAATATACCCAAACAATCCCATATATATAGAAAGTTGAAGCACTTATAGATCTGACGACACTTCATCAAGAAGCAAGTGGCATGAGAAGGTGGTCTAAACTATAAGTTTTTCCTTCAAGTCGGACGATCGGGGATCCGATGACGAAAGAAATAACTGAGTAACGCTATATGCGTTTGGGTTTCGTCCTGAATGACGTATTGCATTTCAGATAGCTTCATAGGCCTTACTCTTATATTTGGTATTATTATTATGGATGGCGACATTTTATAGATGCATATTTTGATATTGATTGTGTGTTGCTTTCTTTCTTTATGATCTGAGATGGATATGTCTATATTTTTGTTTGACTATTTCAGGCATGGAGTACAAGTGTACTGGGTACACGATGTGTGCAGGACACACATTTAATAAAGATACATCGGCAGGTAGGAACTCTCCCTCACATAAGAGATCCCCTTTATACTAAGGAAGCATACGAAAGTGAGACTAAGTGCCAAACGCCGTCTGCTCGGAGCAGTAACTGTTTTTTGTTGCATACTGAGTATGGCGACAGTAGGAGCACTTAATAGAGTCATCCTGACCGGGTCAGGATGAGATTGCCATGTGCTATAGGCTGAGCGACCGAAGTGGTTATCCCATGGCCATTTTTACCTGTTTACATATAGCCGAACTACGGGTCTGACTCGTCGTGCGGGGTGCGAGCTTGTCGGGAGATTTCAAGCATATCACAGGGCAATATGGCCAGGCAAGTCATTCATAGGGTGATTGGACTTAGATCCGTACAGTATAACTTTAATGGCGTACGCTCTCAAGGAGAGAATTTTATACCGTAGCACGTTGTCATACGACGTGCGCTTGGATCCTGCACATAAGGAGGTTAAGGGATAGATCCCATCTCCCTCACTGTATGAGCCCTTATGACAACGTCCTTCTTGGAAGGACGGGCAGTCTATACCCTTAGCGACACTAGGTTGTCTGGATAGGCATGTTATGAGCATCTGCTACTTTGGCTATTGTTTCCTATCGCGATGACAATATAGCGCACATACGAGGCAGTGTTAGGAAAGCGGGTGAATAGCAGACCTGACAATTCAGAGCCGGAGGAAGATCGATTGGAATGTCTCATATGTATCGCATGGACAACTCTTATTGACGTCATGATGGCAAAATTTAAGAATGCGATGAATCGAGAGATATACCTAGGTGTTCGAGTACGCTTCTGAGAGAGATCAAAGGTACTTGAGCAGACATGTCTGATCGGATCTGGGGTGTAAGATTTCACAAGCCTAACATATTTCTGATTTATATTGTCTTCTTTTAGGGAGATCTTTATGTCGGTCCTAACGGATCTAGCTGCAAGGCTACACGCTTACAGGTTTTCAAATGTCCACGCCGCACCAACATGTTATGTATGGGTAGGAATGAGGAAGAGAGGGAAGAGATTCTCGGAGAGACAATAGATTCTGGGAATCCGCTCAAGGATCTATAGACGGCACCCACTCAATGTACGAGTGAGAATATGTTAGTCATTAGGCCCGATCCGATCCGATATCCGTCCATATGAATGGGTGCTCTATATATTCATATATATGCGGTTAGGGTTTCATATGAGACATATGATAGCTATGATACAACATAAAGAGTTTTTCTAGAGAGAATAACAAGAGAGTCGTCGTCTCTTTTCCTCGTTCTCTTCTATTTTGGGTTGGCTTGCGGGTGATCAAGAGAGAGATTCCTGCTATCTACCAAAGTGTAGTTTTGTCTAAAGACAGATCTTTTATGTGACGTAGACAAGGTGATCGATATAATTAATCAGATCAGGTATATCGTAAACTTTTAGGGTAGATACATGTATTTCTGCTACGTATGTTTGTATGTCATGTATCTACGTCATCTAAATTGAACATAAATATATATCATGTATCCAAAAATTTCAAAACTTATAACAAATATTCCTTTGTTCAAAATTTGAGTGAGGGCATGTGTATCCTTTTTTTCCAATTGGGTCTCTCTTTCGTGTGATGCACGTGGATATATAATAAATCGTTTTTTAAGCAAAGTTTAAGTTAATATTTGTTGTAAGTTAATAAGATGTGATGTACAGCAGATGGTTTGAGTTGATACAATGTGACGTAAGTACTTTGATTTTTAAATAAAGTTCTTTAGATGTCTCTAACAACCGAAAGGAACGATTTAGACAATCAATCAATCGACGAGATGATCTTCACCTTTAGAGTTCCCATTACAAGAGCAGAGATATATTTGTTTGGCTTGTGTGGAAGGCTTACCATGAGACCGTTTCTTCTCCTACAAATCCGAACAATGACAGAGAAAAGCAAGCAGAAATCATCTCACAACCCCATCTCCTCAATGATACAATACATAGACAAATATTGCCAACCATGAACCATCCAATTTTTACTACAATTTGCCTATAAAAGCTTCAAAACCAATAGAAACACCTGCAGTTGCATGATCTATAGGAAGACCAAGTCCCTGTACGGAAAAAATCGAAAAAAAATGAAGTCCTCGATCTTCCTGACTGCCCTCCTCCTCGTCCTCCTTCAAAGCTTCACTTCCGCCGAGAAATCGGTCCAAGAAGCCTGCAAAGGCACCGTGGAGTACGACTTCTGCGTATCTGCTCTCGCATCCAGATCCGAGAAAGTTTCCGTCGACCCGAAAGACTTCACCGCACTCGCGGTCGAGCTCACCATCGAGAGCTTTAAGGAGACCAAATCTAAGATCTCGAATCTGAAGAAGAACAAAGGGTTGACCCACGAGCAACAGGGGGCGCTCGTGATCTGCAGCGAGTCGTATACCCTCAGCTTGTCGAAATTTGAAGACGTTCTGCCCTTGTACAAGAGAGGAGGATTCATGGCTGCTACTAATCATTTGACCGCGGCGTTGGATAAAACCACGTCATGCATCGATGCTTTTATTAAGACGGGGATCGATTCGTTGTTGGCTAAGGAGAATGATGAGGCAATGCATCTCGTTGCTTTGACTACCTCCCTTATGGAAGAATCTTAATTATGTAGTTCATGATATATGGAGTATATATGTGTTTAAAAATGGTTAATAAGAGCAAAATAACAGTTGGTGATTTGTTTGATGTTTGGCTAAATATTTGAACAGGTTCCTTCTTTTTTTTCAGGTCATTCAATTTCAATGTTCTAATGAAATGATAACTTGAGAAATATTTAGAGTTGGTTTGCATGACTGACATTAACCGTGTGAAATTCATGTGCACGTGTCAAGCAGACCAGCCGATTTCTTAACGATGTGTGGTTGAGGCCAGGTTTGTTTAGTAGCTGTCGACGCATAAGGAATAGAGTACTTGTCAAAAGAAAACTGAATTTTCATTTTTGGCGGACATTGAAAGTAGGAAAAAAGGTTGAGAGAGGGTTACTGGATTATTTATTTATTTATTTATTTTGAAGTGGTCTGTAAGTCTCATTCAAGGACATACCACACTGCACATCCAAGCACCATCCAAAGGCCCCACACATTTGTCTCGAAAATATTAATTTGTGGCCAGTGGCCCTTCTCCGAGTTCAAACCCCACACTCTTCTCAGAAGAGAAAGTGTCATACCAACGAGCTATTGCTCGATAGCTTTTTGGTCTTTGATTTTAATACGATTAAATTTGGGTTTCTTATAAATTAATTCTATCAATCCAAAATAAAACTAAAGGTTGCTGCACTTGACTTAAAGTACTTTTTGATCCCTTGTCATAACTACTATGTTCTTCCAATCCCTTGATCTATACAACATGTCCTCTAAACATCAAAACATTACTTGATTACAAAGAAAATTTTATTATTACCATCCAACAATAATTTGAACGTACTTAACATACACAGACTAAACAATCGAATACCAACAACAGCTAGCATACCATCAACCTACACACTTTGCCCGCAATTTACCAAATCTTCCCTCATCCTTACAGTAGTCATACAGCAAATGCCGTGCTCTCACCCACTTGAGCTGCCTCCACTGGTGCGTGTCCGGGCCGCTCATCGTCAATCCGTCCCACCAGAATGCCATCGATCCCGAACCCATGAAACTCCATAACAAACGGCGCATTGCTCCAATCGGTCTTCACTCTCCCCACTTGAGTAGCCCAGTCGTCCGCATTCCACACCAATGCGTACACTCCCATCACCTGGTCTTTCGGGTAAGGCATTTCGTTGGATTCTTTGTTGGTGAATGCTCGGATAGGGACGTTGTCGACTAGGAATCGAATGTGGTGGCGGTTCCAAAGAAGAGTGTAAATGTGGAAGGTGTGGTGGTGGAATCGAACCATAGGCTGTGGCGCTGCTCGCGTTTGCCGGTGCCGTTGATGTAGATGTTGGTTTGTACTAGGTAGGCTTCGCCTGATACGTTATCCCGGAATTAAAAGTCTAGTTCGTTATGGTTGGGACCTTCAGATGACATCTGCGTTAACGCATACACGTGTTTATATTTTTGTAAATTCTATTAGACTTCTGAAAAACGAAAATAAAACGGTAGTAAAAGAATGGAAATTAATAAACTCTAAGTTAAACATTACTTACATAGAAGGCAGTCACGGTTCCAGCAGAATCACCTGCCACCAGCTATATGTCCATATTGACTTGGCCTAACAGGTACTTGTTCTTCCACCCAACCTACATCCTACGCAAAATTAATTATAACAACAGAGTATGTAAACGTAAATCGCCAATACAAATAAAGACCAGTGATCTTAGTTTCTTTAATGACAGTACATATGCCTGAAGTATTGTCAAGTTGAAGTTTAAGAGTGTTGAGTATGCCTCGTATTCTTGATCCCTATTAAAGTTTAACAGCGATTCGGCATTTTACAGAGATTTGAAGTTGAGCCGGCTTAATGTCTCAATGAGCCGGCTCACAAATCGTTCAGAATTGGAATTTGCTCTCTGGGTACAAAAGACGGCTCAAAACAATCTTGAGTCATCTCACAAGACGTTTAGAATGATCATCTGCTCTTTGTTTGCAAGAGACGGCTCAGGATATACTTGAGCCGGCTCACGATTAGTGTGGAGTTCTCTGTTTGTATGAGCCGGTTCATCATCAACTTGAGCCGGCTCTAAAGCGGATCGGACCGAATATCTGCTGTTTCGAGATAATTGGGAAATTGGTTATTTATATATATATATATATATATATATATATATATATATATATATATATATATATATATGAGGTTAACGGAGGAAAGAGACTCCCTCCTATGGCGTCGAAAAAATACACCCTCCCTCATTTTTTTCCGACGATCGGCACCCACCATCTTCATCGTTACCATCTAAGATGTGGGTACACCAAATTTCATATGATTCTACAACTTTTTCACCGTTGATTTAGTGGGTTCAAAATTAACGGTTTACCGACAATAGAACTTTTTACATTGCTAAATCAATGGTGAAATGGTTGTAGAATCACATGAAATTTGGTGTACCTACATATTAGATGATAACGATTAAGATGGTGGATGTCGATCGGCGGAGAAAATGAGGGAATGTGTATTTTTTCAACGCCATAGGAGGAAATTCCTTCCTATGGCATCTTTCCTTTATTATTCTCTCTCTCTCTCTCTCTCTCTATATATATATATATATATAGATATAGATATAGATATAGATATAGATATATTATAGTATTTTGTAACTCTAGATCTGATGGCTTTTGAAATAATTTTTTAGAGAACCTTTTGTAATTTAAGAGCTAGGATTTTGAGGGGGATTTGAGAGATTCATCCACCATTTGTAATTCTCCATAATTTTGTCGATTAATAAAGCTTCTCTTTCGCCCGTGGTTTTTCCCCAAAAGGTTTTTCATGTAAAATCTAGTGATTTGTGGTTAGTACTCTTATTCCTATCGCGTTTGTTTATTTGATTACTTCTCTATATCGTTTGTTATTACTTCGAAATCATATTTGCTACAACAAACTGGTATCAGAGACAACAGACCGGTATCAGAGCTACGTTGTGGTTCTTTAGATGATTTGGTATTTTTCTTGAACCGCTAGGTCTTCGATCTCACAATCTAAGTTTACGGTGGGTAATAACGCTTGTGTCCTCTTCCCTGTCTTTTTAGATTGTGATCTTAAAGTTTTAGGGTTTGTAAGCACTTAAGGTGTTTTCTTTTGATCTTACATCATGTCACCAACGATTATGAAGTTCGATAATGAGAAGTTTGATGGGTCTGTGAGTTTTAGTATATGAGAAGTTCGTATGATTTCCGTATTGACACAGAATAATTTGATAAAGGCGATTTTTGGAAAGGATTCAAGGTTTTCCACTATGACGGAGGAAGCATGGGAGGAGTTAGATGAAAAATCCCTCACGGCTATCCAATTGTGTTTGATAAATGAAATTTTGCAAGAAATTTTGGTGGAGAAGACGGCGGCTAGTTTGTGGTTGAAATTAGAGAAGTTATATTTGAAGAAAACTCTCACAAATCGACTCCTGTTGAAACAGCATCTCTACACACTTCGTATGTCAGAAAACTCTCTTATCAAATCTTACATCGGCTAGTTTAATTCGACCATTACAGATCTGGGTAAGATCAATATTAAGGTTGATGATGAAGATCAAGTATTATTATTGTTATGTTCTTTTCCATCCAATTATAAGCACTTTCGTGACACCATAATTTATGGACAAGATACTATCTCGATCAAGGATATCAAAAAAAATTTGATGAACAAGAAGAAGATCGATTAGGAGTTAACTTCTAATGAAAGCGATGGTCAATCTTCACAGTTATTTGTTCGAGAGCGAGCGGAGAAGAGAGATCCGGAAGATAGCAAGAAGAAGTCAAGGTCGAAGTCCAAGATTAAGAACTTGACCTACAACTATTGTAAGAAGAAGGGGTTGTTTACCGCCGAAAACGGAGACGGATCCGGGATGGATCGACTTGCCTGAATTTGGGGGCAGATACTATTTGGTTTTATCCGTCCACCTTTTCGAAGATACCATGTTGATTTATGGCACCGTATATCGGAGGTTTGAACGGATGCGGCCGTTGTAGCAGACTTCGTCAGATTCCCCCTCGTTGGTGAGGGGGTTTTGATTGTGGGGACGCTCTTCCCTGCAGGCGCAAGCCCCTACAGTTAATTACGTTATCGCATCGTGATAACCACTTTCTCCTACTCTAGAAGTTCACTTCGTGTAGTGTGTGTTAGTTTTATTTTTGGTTTCCCGTGGATTGTATACGGAGATTAATTTATGTCGTCGCCCGTAGGGCGTAGATTAGTCCAAATCCGTATATTCTTAGATTTGGGTTTGGTTTGGTTTAAGAATCGTTAATCTCGTTTGAGATTAAAATCAACTTAAATGTTTGTCACGCCCCGCTTCCAGTATACGGGCAGAGGTCGCAACGAGGCCGCTACTTATTTACTCAGAAGTAAACATGCTGAGCGTATCTAAGCAATATAAGTAAAATGCACAAGAAACAATGACAATAGATATAAATGAATAGCAACTTTATTTATTAACATTCTTTTTACAATACATCTGAAAAGTAAATACATGGAATGAAAAGAAATGCCTAAACAGTGGCATAACAGAAATGGAAAATACAGAATGTAAATGTGTACAAGGAATCTAAAGCTCCGGGTCGAAAGCTAGCAGATCCAAGTCCTCGCTGGTGGGCTCGATCTCCTGAAGGTCCGATCCACCTGACAATATTCCAAAGAAGAAAGAGAAGGAATGTCGTCAGCGAACAATCGCTCGGTAAGTCCCAAAGATAAGGGAGAAGTAGAATAGACAGAGAGAGAGTGTGTAACTTTTAAATTGGTATTATATTGTTATAATGTTGTATTTAGTGGAATTGGAGTTGTTATAATGTTTGTGGAGGATACGTTAGTCTAATTTTAGACTAAGATCTACTCAACAGGATTTTAGGATCAATCAGACCCAACAAAAGAGCATTTGGGCTCCATTGTTTTAGTTTAAGGACGTTTCGGTCCGTTGTTAGTTTAAGGACGTTTCGGTCCGTAGCTAGTTTAAGGACGTTGTAGTCCGTTGTCTCCATTTTAGGAAGTGTATCCAAAAGCAATTGATTGTCGGGATCCACCACCTCTCTGAAGACGTTGAGGAATTACAACAACATGTATCAGAGATGTAGAGAGATATACTCTTGAACCAAATTCCAGATTGAAGGAAGAGATCATGGTAGACCATCTAAGAATCATTAGTCATTTTTGGGAGACTAATATTAACTTAAGAGATGTGGGATGGACATCGTTCTGGTCAATTAGTTTGGGAAGTCATGAGCATAGAGGCTCGGTCTATTTGGAGATCCAAGATATTTTAATCTCAGAAAGACTTAGCCAATTTGAGGCTGAGGTTAGCTTCTTATAGTGTTAAACATTAATATATACTCGGTGCTCGCGTGCTCTCACGTGAGTCGCTAAATCAGTGTTAAACACTGAAATTTGGGGCGCTCACATGTGACACGTGAGGCGCCTGAACGTTGGCGCTGTACACTTGGGTCCAAATCCCTGTCTATATATAAGTGCTAAACACTTAATTCTTGTGGGCATCACGTATGGGCACGTGAGGTGCCCCAGAGTTGGGCACTGCTTTTTTATGTTTATTCCCTCTTTCTTTTATAAGTGCTAAGCACTTAGCTCATATAGTGCTCACGTGCGAACATATGAGGAGCTCAAAATGTGAGCGATGTCTTTGGATTTTTCCCTTTTTCCATTTAAGCAACTGTTTGGGGGTCATGTGGGAACACGTGATTCGATCTCAGTCATTCCTTTTTGTTCATCGGAGGTGCTCACGTGGGAACACGTGACCAGTCTTTTCTTTTATATGCATAGAGATTTTGATCTGAGTTTTAAGAATTTCAGGTCCCTTATTTTATAAGAATTAGATTCTTTTACAGGGTTAAACCCTAGTTTTATCAGAGAAATTAAATTCATGTATACTTTTGGAAGAATTAAATTTTTTGGACTTAGTTCTTTCCCCTAAGTTTTGATTCTGTATAACAAAATCTCCCCGATGAGAATTAAATTCTCAACTTGTGGGGAGATCTGCTTCTGTAGACCTCAACCAGAGGAATAACTAAGTTCTTGTATGAAGGGTTAAACCCTTAAAGAAGATATAAGATAATCTATGTACTTTCTTCTTACCTAGGATTTTTTTTTAAGAAGGGAATCTTTTTCCTCTAGAGAATTGAATTCTCTTTTTCTCTTATTCTTTTGTTTCTCAAAACTTATGGGGGGTCTCACTCTTTTAGAGAATTAAATTCTCTCTGTATTTTTCTTTCCCTCTCTCTCTTTCTTTGTTTCTCCTCCTCTTCTTGCTCCTATTTGTATGAGAAGAAAAAGAATCAGTTTGTTAAGAAAATCCTTTATTGAGAGATCATGATTGATTTCATGATCTTTTAGATCAATCGGTGAATTTTATTCACCGTTGGATTTTTAATCCAAA
Organism: Agapanthus africanus; assembly: GCA_030015575.1. Lineage (NCBI taxonomy): Eukaryota > Viridiplantae > Streptophyta > Magnoliopsida > Asparagales > Amaryllidaceae > Agapanthus > Agapanthus africanus. Next base: position 395,639,334 of record JASDDO010000018.1, read on the forward strand.
GGCTCTCTATGTAACAAAGAAGATTTCTTGTTTGTTTAACAGGATTATGAATATCTTGTTAGTTTTAACAAGATTAGAATTTTATTCTATCATATCTTTTTAGTTTAATAAGATCATAAATATATTTTCTTAATATAGAATTTAATTCTATCATATGGATATCTCGTTAGTTTAACATAAATTTTATTCTTATCATATGAATATCGTGTTAGTTTAACAAGATTAGAAAAATATTTTCCTATGATAGAATTTTATTCTACCAGATGATCACCATTGGATGTTTGATCCAAAGGTCCTCTGTTTAACAGAGAAGATATTTCTAGTTTGGGGAAAATCAGGAAAATATTTCTCAAATAGAATTTAATTCTAGAATTTGATAGAAGCATTTTAAATTGGGGCGCTCACATGCTTTGCATGTGAGTAGCACGAGAACTCACGTGTTTAACACGTGACCCCTAGTGTGGGTTTTATCCTATTTATTTTTAGCGCTCATATGCTTTATGCTGGGTTCCCTATCACGACCACAAGGTTTCGGGAGGTATCAACCATACCGTTTTCAAAAAATTGGCGTGCTAAAAAACACTAACTAAGAATTTTAACTAGAGAATTAGGCGAAACCAAGTATGTAAATATCTTTACATCTAAGTGAATAAGAAATACAACCTTTGTAGACAGGTCCTTCACTTCAAAAGCTCCGTGTAGTAGTCCCTTCGCTACAAGTAGTGATCTCCCGGACTCTAGTAAGGCTCCACAAAGTGAAATGAACAAGCTTGCTTTAAGTCTTCGAGGCCAAAGATGATCTACGTCGAGAAGACACTAACTCAAGCTACCTCTTCACTAATTAGGAATTAGTGAAGAAAACAATCTAACCTAAATGGATAATCTAATGTAGGTTGATGAAGTAGGAATTTTGCTCACTTTAGAAAAAAAATTCTCACTAATTTTCTTCACCTCCCAAAAACCTAGTGAGCTCTTGGAGATGAAGAAGAAGAAGAAGTAGAGAATAGAATGAAATGAATCCATGAGTGAGAATAGCAACCATGGGTGAGATAATATCTTATATTAACTCATGTAGAGACTTAACCATGGCTTAAGGTAATGGTTGGGTTAATAAATATCTAATGTAAAACAAAACTAGTGGACTAAGTCAATGGTTCTACAAGCTTCCACTAAGCTCAAACCATGTGACTAATTTCCAACTAATTATGATTTAATTTAAATAAATAAAACCTTTCATTATGATAAGTATGGTGTGAGTCTCATACACCCATGTAGCATCTAGCAACAAGCATGACACAATAATATATATCATATATATATTAAGTGTACACAAGTAAGAAAAAGAAATGCTTAAATGGGCTTATATTAGTTAATGTAAAATTAACATATCAAATATATATAATTATACATTAAATTATTAAATCAACATTTGATATAATAATCCGGCTATATCACATATAACCGACTAATATTATTTGTATCAACTTATCGAATCAACACTTGATTCGATAACCCGGCTATATCACATATAACCGAACGATATCACATATCACGAGAATAGAATACGGTATCACATACGCGTATTAATCTCGGTCCCGCACATATCATATATGTGCTTCTATTTCGTTTCGCCTGAGCCAGGAAACCTCTGTGTAGGACTCTAAAGACTCGTCAATACGCCGGCAGTAGGTGATGATCATATCAGTCATCCACAAGCCGTCAGTGGTACTAGCTGGACGTAACGGATATCCGGGTATTGAGCGATCAAAAGATCAATAAGCAAGCCTGCTCATACTCCTGCGAATACAATAAGTAACACTACCATACAGTCTGGTCTCTTCGTCTGATATGACGCATATCCAGCCTGGGGGTGGTAAACGTCAGATCCCAATAGCCCGATAAGTCATGCCGATGTGCCCATAACGACTCCAGAAACTACTGATAACACTTACCAGTAAATCTCAGCAACCCTGGCCAGGGATTTCCTGTTATGGCCAATCGAGCATAGCGCAACATCAACCCCTAATACCTGGAGAGACGAAATCCTCTCCTATCGCTCATTGCCTCCATGTGACTCGGGATTGTACCCAAAAACCACTGTTTTGCATGTTCTCTTGAACGTGGTAAGGTGGAAATCAAAGCACGGTGGGAATCACACAAGACTCTATGACGATCTCGGGTCTACAGACTAACCTGTACCGGTGTCACCAGAGAACTGCTATCTGACGTGAAGGATAATACCATTTAGGAGTTCTCAGCGAGTCCTGTTCAGTGTACCCAGTCTCCACTGAGCACCCGTAAACAATTTTTGATGTCAAACACCAATGGATGTGGGATCATCCATCGCCCATCATATGGGTCAAGAAACGTATACGCTAGTCTACTCTGGAATATCGATGCCCCGTCTCGATACTCCCACGACTAGGAACAATTGAAGGATGTACTTATAGACTACCCTGGCCCCACTAGTATGATCTGCATCATAATCCTGGTAGTCAAATACACATCCTAAGGGCTTTATCAACATGTAACAGAGAGACAATAATTGTATATGTTAAGATAAAGAGTAACCAGATAGTATACTATCATGTCGAGCAAGAAAGTCCTCCATATATATGTTTAAGCATCCACTATAATATACATCATATATACAATAATGGTCTTTAGGGCATACATACAACTAACAATCTTCCACTTGCACTAAGGCCATTTGTTGTAGGATCGCATACTCAACGCCCCATAAAAGTCTCTTTAGGGTAAGGCCTCTGTGAGTGAATCCGCCGTGTTATCCTTCGCGTCAACTCTCCTTACCTCGATCCCTTGGAGATCAACCATCTCCCTGATCAGGTGATACTGCCTCAGAATATGTCTGAATCACTGATGGGACCGGGGTTCCTAGGCCAAAACCACAACTCCATTGTTGTCACAATAACAATTATTGGACGCTCAATGGTAGGAACCATATTCATCTCATGAACAAAAAATATCCAGACAGCCACTTTGGCAGCATCATTAGTAGCGATGTATTCAGCCCTTATCGTCTAGTTTGCCACGGTATCTAGCTTGGAACTCTTCCAACATACCGTCCCTCCATTGAGGGTAAAGACAAAGCCTGAGACTAACTTTCAGTCGACCTTATCACTCTGGAAGCTCGAATTGGTAAAGGACTCCCACTGGAGTTCATTGTTACCAAACACCAGGAACAATTCTTCAGTGCTTCTCAAGTACTTAAATATGTCCTTTACAGCTCCAGTGATTCTCCCAAGATTCGATTGATTCCTGATCACTACTCCTAATGAGTCAGCTACATCTGGTCTGATACATAACATTGCATACATGATAGAGCCTACTGCCAAAGCATAGGGTATCCCTTGTATGCGAGCTCTCTCCAAATCAGTCTTGGAAGACATCTTTTTGGAGAGAGTGATTCCTGAGTAAGTGGGCGAACCACCATGCTTAGAATCTTCCATACTGAACCCCTTTAGTATGGTGTTAATGTACCTGGATTTGGGACACTCCCAACATCCACATAGTCTATCTCTATAGATCTTAATCCACAAGATGCAGTAGGTATCATCCAGATCTTCCATGGAAAATCCTCGTGATAAAAGGAGCTTCACCGAGTGTAGCATAGGAAACCATTTCCTATCAACAGTATGTCATATTCGTACAATACGAGGAAGACAACCTTACTCTCTACAACCTTCTTGTATATACAAGATTCATCTATCTTTTTGATGAAGTCAAACTCTTTGACTGCCATATCAAAACAGATGTTCCAACTCCGCGATGCATGCTTTAATCTTGATGGACTTAAGAATAGCCACTGGAGAAAAGCTTTCATTATAATCCTCACCTGGTTATTGACGAAAACCTTTTACAACAAGTCTAGCTTCGAATGTCTCAACTTTTACATCTACACCAAGAATCTTCTTGTAGGGTGTTTTTCGTCACCCCATTGAGATGGGAATACGCGCGCACTGGTCAGGCGCATTACAGATTCCCCCTGCCTAGGGTAGGCGGGGGTTTATTGATTGTGGAGATCCGAATCTCCGGCAGCCGCGGACTAAGCTGCCGTTAATTACCCTTCGCTTTTAGAGCGAGGGAACCTCCGATTAACGGGTTAAACTGGTCATGCGAACTCAATGTGCAGTGTTGTGTTTTGAAGGGGTTTTGGATATATCGGGGGCTCCGCAGAGTTTTTACGGGAGTCCCGCTACCCAGATAGCGGGCTGGGGGTCAAGGGGGATAGTAGCCCCCTTGCAAGGTGTAGGGCAGCGCCCCGTTAGAAATTTTTTTCTAACAGGGACAGTGTCGTGGAGTATGTGTGTGTGTGTATGTATATATATATATATATAAAGGGAAAGGGCATCCAAAGGATGCGTGGGGGCCAGCGCCTCGCGTGCATGGCACGCAGGCGCTGGGCACTAGCGTACTGGGCGCTGGGCGCACCACATGCTCGGCACATGGGCGCGAGCGCTCTGGGCGCTGGGCGCACCACGTGCTCGGCACGTGGGCGCGAGCGCTCTGGGCGCTAGGCACACCACGTGCTCGGCACGTGGGCGCTAGCGCACGGGGAGCTAGCGCTCTGGGCGCTGGGCACACCACGTGCTCGGCGCGTGGGCGCTAGCGCTCTGGACGCTGGGCGTCAAACAAAAAGGGGACTTTGCTCCCTGCACTGGGAGCTGTGCTCCCGATTTATGGAGTTAAACTCCTAAAAAGTTTAGAAATGATTAGAGGGGGCTGCTTTGTTTCTCCCTTTGGCTCTGGATCTTCCCAAGATGGGATTTTTGGAGATGGGTCTCCTCCTTCCTCCTCTGTTGGCTGGGTCTTAAAGAACAAGAAGTATGAGATTTTAAAATTTTATTATTTTTAAGATCTGATGGAAGAACTAAGTTCCCCTTTGTAGGTTTTGTGGTAAAAAACTATTTAGTTTTGGAAAATGAAGAGTAAAACTCTTGATTTAATTGAAAAAGAGGAAGAAAGTTTAGAACCTTGATGAAGGAGCAGGAGGTATAAAGAACCCTAGTTTTTGGGGGAATGAAAAAGTATCTTAGATATTTTCATCATGTTGCCTTATATAGGCATACGCATTTACATATAGCCCCTTGGGCTTTACAAAATGGCATTTTTCCCATCCCATGGCTCATGTGCCATTTCTTTTTGCACATAAGCCATGGGCTTACAAAAATTTGGCTTTATGCCTATCTTGCATACATTCATGCACAAAAAATTACATCAAAATTATTTGTTACATGATTTTTATTTTGGCATGGGGAGGGCCGGCCGCTTCATGTTCGGACTCGACTTGGGCATGGGCCCACCTGATCTGAGCTTGGGCCCACTTGGCTCGGGGTTGACCTTGACTTTGACTTGGTCAAACGGGGTGCAATTTTCGACCCTAACACTTCTCAAGATCCACTTGCTCCCGATGGGTTTTACCCCTTTAGGTGCAACATTCAAAATCATACTTTGTTGGTGTACATGGATTCCATCTCTGATCGCATTGCATCCAGCCATTTCACAGAGTCCCTACTCATGATGGCCTGCCTGAACCTGGTTGGGTCATCATCTACCATGATGCAATCATCGCTCCCACTGTCATCGAGAAAACCGCAGTATCTCTCAGGCGGATGAGGAACCCTACCAGATTCGCGGAGAGGCTGAGGTTCGTTGGAGACTATTGAATCCTTTGGTTCCACTAAATCATCAGCTGTTAATTTGTCTAGCTGGAACTCCTTCCAGTTCTACCTCATGACCACTAATTTCTTCCATAAGAAATTCCTTTTCTAAAAGAGTGGCATGCTGAGAAACAAAACACCTTTTGCTCCTCGGTGTGGTAGAAGATATTCCCTCGCGAATGTTCGGGATATCCAAAAAACTTATACAGAACTGACCTTGCCTCGAGCTTTTCCAGATTTTGCTTTTCAACATAGGTTGGACAGCCCCATATCTTAACTCTTTTAAGAGATGGTCTTTTCCCATTCCATATCTCATATGGAGTGGTAGGCACTGATTTAGTTGGAACCCTATTCAATAGGTATGCGGCTTCTCAAGTGCATAACTCCAAAAGGAAACAGGCAACTCAGCAATACTCATCATAGAGCGCACCATATCTAATAGGGTGCGTTGCCTCCGCCCCAATACACCATTGTGCTGTGGTGTATACGGAGAAGTAAGCTGAGAGAGAATCCTATTCTCTTTTAAATAATCCAGGAACTACGTGCTCAAGTATTCCTCTCCTCGATCGCATCGAAGGACTTAATACTTCTACCCATTTGGTTCTCAACTTCAAGCTTATATTCTTCGAATTTCTCAAAAGTTTCAGACTTGTGTTTCAACAGCAACACATGTCCGAATCTTGAGAGATGGTCAGTGAATATAATGAAGTACGAGGAACCAACCCTGGCATTTGTAAACATAGGACCGTATACATCACCATGTAACAGTCCCTAGAGTTCAGTAACTCTTTCTCTGTTTCCAGTAAATGGAGTATTGGTCATTTTACTTTTGAGACAGGACTGGCAAGTATCATAAGATGAAAATTCGAACGGATTCAAATATTCATCCTTATGTAACTTAGTTAATCGTGTTGCATTGATATGACCTAGTCTACAATACCACAAGAAGGATTCGTTCATTTCTGAACTACTCCTCTTATGTGTGTTCTATATACTTTGAACTGTGGTTTGATTTAGAACGTATATGCTATTATATAACGTGCCCGATCCAATCAACTCTTGATTAAGGAAAATGTTCACAACATTATCCAGCAATACAAAATTATATCCTTCTTTAACTTAATAAAAAAAACTGATGTAATGTTGTATATCAGGTTCGGCATGTAATAACATTTATTCAGAATCAATGTATTTATCATTTGGTAATACAAGATGATATTTTCCAACTGATTTGGCTGCAACAATTGCACCATTCTCTATACTTAGAGACATATCACCCTTTTCTCAGTTGTCTACCTTTCTTTAGCCCATGCGACATATTACATATATGGGATCCTGATCCGGTATCTCATACCTAGCACGTAAAGGATACTGAGAAACAGTTCTTGGTAACGAACACACCCGAAGAATATGCATCAATATGCTCATTCCTCGATTGGGTCGCGTGGGAATCCTGATATTCCCCTATTTCCTGCTCAGACTTATAACAATTATAAGGTAGAGCAGAACCAACATTCTCCAGCTCAGTATAATAAGCAGGTTCGGTCAATACATCCATATTATTATCTTGATTAAGGCATGTCACAGTCGCTACTAGGAGAGAGAGAGAGAAGAAAACACTCAGCGTATGCTCTTGCAAGATCAGATTGGTTATTAATTTATCTAATCAGGATGGCTCCCACTGTTTTTGTCAAATCTTCTTTCAAACCCTAAAAGGTAAGACTAGCCGAGATTAATTACACCCTACAAGTTCGTCAATCATTCGGCCAGGCTAGTGTCAGTATTTTGAGGGAGGTTCCCCGTGCTTTCGCACGGACCTAATTAAAATAAACCTCATTTTCCCAGGGGCGTAACCCTGTTAACACCTTTCAGACACCTACTTTGATCGGCTAATTGTAATGTGCAAAACTCTCTCAGGAGTTACTCTTACTCGTAGTGGGTATCGGGATCCAACTATCTCATAGAAGGTATGCAATCTCATTGCAAATTTCAACACTTGAAATTCCCGATAATATTTTGCCCCAAGCGATCTATGACCTTGACAAGGTCAACAACCCATAAATCGCAAGTCAAGTTCAACCCATACATTTCATAATTAAATTAAACCCATCCATACGACCCTTAACAGGGTCAACAAGGCCGCACGACTACCCTAATCCAATCGCATCACATGCTTTAGCAGATAAGCACTAATCAGTTACCGTACACTACGCCTTGACAAGGTCAACAAACGCAGCACAAATACTAAATAGTCCTTATCTGAAATGACGGAGGGCTACGACAGGTTTTTAAGAAAACCTTTTGCGTAATGAACTTGATATCATTGTAGAATCGAGTGATTTAGAAAAGGAGTGTTTTAAGGGTTTTACTAGTTTTGCTAAAGAGGTCACTCCCGGTGAAGAGATCTCGGCTCTTTCATCATCAAATGAGATGCTGGATATTCAGGAATACCACTATGCAAAGCAAGAACTTAGAGAAGCAATCAAAAACAAAACCGAATGGGTTGTAGCATCTGCTAGTTTCGCTAAAGAGATCACTCCGGGTGAAGGGATCTCGGCTCTTTCCTCATCGAATGAGGTGATGTATATTCTACAAGGAATACCGCTATGCGAAGTAAGAACTAGAGCTATCAGTTTTTAAAACAGAATTCTACAATATCTTTAGGTTTCTTTCTTTTTCATTAATCTCATTAATGAAGTCCCATCATTTATGCTTCCTAAGCATCACAAATGAAACGAAAGTATAACATATACTTATGCCATCCGCATTCGCCACAGTGTCCCGTTATACACCGTTAGGTTACCTAACTAACGGCATAGTGGGGCGGGACTAGCGCAGGTGTAAAATATAAGCAATGCTTATTATATATCATATATATAATAACAACATTCGTCTCATCATATAAAGTGACCACATCACAGAATATCAGCAGCAGAAGTCCACATATGAAATATTGGATATACTAGGAATTCCGTTTTTAAATTAAGCCAGTAAAAAACACGGATTCCATGGTCATAATGAATAGCCAAACCCACATCTCTAGACCCCTACGACAGCGGAAAGCAACCCTACCAATTCTAGAGTTAGGAGACCCGGTCTCGACTCCTCGAGATGGTCTCCCACTGGACTCTAGAACCCGGTTACTTGTGCTCCCCACCTTGGGTCTATCCTAATGCGGAAAAGTAAGTAAATAATATACATCAATGGTGACATCATCCTCAATCCGGAAGTGCCCCAATAAAAGAATATTACATAAAAGTTTTTATATGAATGAAAACGAAAAACTCTCATCTCACATAAAAAAAACCCGGCTATTCAAACACGACGATCCAATATAACATATCACAGCAACACATAACATCACATGTCATCAACATAAGTAAATATGCGTATCCCAATTGTCGTTGACATATAGCAACGAAACCGGCGATACACCACATATTACACTTACGTTCACAGAAAAGAAAGTGAAAACTACAACAATTGGAATCCGCAACCATCTTAGACATCATAAACCCGAAATATCACATACTTCGGATTTCATGCCTAACCTATTAGTTATGTATATGCCCTAGAGACCATTGTTGTACATATGATGTATATTATGATGGATGCTTGATATATACAGAGAGGACTTTCTTGCTCGTCATGATAGTATGCTATTTGGTTTCTCTTTATCTTAACATGTTGACTTGTATTGGTTTACTGTTTTTCTCTCACATGTTGATAAAGTCCTTAGGATCTGCACTCGACTACTGGGCTATGATGAGATCATACTAGTGGGGCCACGGTAGTCGATGGGTACATCCTATAACTGTTCCTAGTCGAGGGTATATCGAGACAGGGCATCGATACACCAGAGTAGACTAGCGTATACGCATCTTGACCCATATGATGGGCGATGGATGATACCATATCCATCGGTGTTTGACATCAGAGATGGTGTACGGGTGCTCAGTGGATACTGGGTACACTGGACGGACTCGCCGAGAACTCCCAGATGGTGATATACCACACGTCAGATGGCAGTTCTCCGGTGATACTGGTATAGGGTAGTCTGTAGACCCGAGATCGTCATAGAGTCTTATGTGATTCCCACTGTGCTTTGATTTCCACCTTACCACGTCCAAGAGGGCGTGCAAAACGGTAGCTTTTGGGTACAGTCCCGAATCACATGGAGATAATGAGCGATAGGAGGAGATTCGTCTCTCCCGGTATAGGGAGTTGATGTTGCGCAGTGTTCGATTGGCTATAACTGGAAGTCTCTGGCCAGGGCTGATATAGAGATTTATTGGTAAGTGTTACTAGTAGTTTCTCGACCCGTTATGAGCCACACATCGACACGACTTATCGGTTACTGGGGTCTGACATTTACCACCCCTAGACTTGATATGTGACATATCAGACGAACAGACCGGACTGTATGGGAGTGTTACTGATTGGATTCACAGGAGAACGCACAGGCTAGCTTGTTTATCTTCTGATCGCTCAATACCTGGGTGGCTGTTACGTTTAGCTGACCTCTTGCAGCTTGTGGGTGTTTGATATAATCATCACCTGCTACCGGCGTATTGACGATTCTTTAGAGTCCTACACAGAGGTTTCTTGGCTCAGGCGAAACGGAGTAGAGGCACATATGTGATATGTGCAGGACCGAGGATAATGCGATATGAGATACCGTATTATATTCTCGCGATATTTAGATATGAACTGGGACATCGGATCAAGTGTTGATTCGATGAATCGGTACATGATATATTAGTCGGTAATATTCGATATAGCCGGATCATCGAATCAAGTGTTGATTCGATGATTTAATGTATAATAATATATATGATATATTGTATTACATTATCTAATATTGGCACGCTTTATTATTTCATTTTCTCACTGGATGATACATTGATATATATGCGATATATGTTAATTGTATTATTTTCTTTTGTTGCAAATATATAATATAAATGTGATATATATTATTGTGGCATGATATGATTTATTATTAAACATGTTTAAGGATGATTAAATGGGATTAGGGTTTGATTAGGGTTAGCTTCTTCTTGCACCTTCTAGAAGCTTTGTTTTTGTCATGCTTAAGATATTATGGTTGATATTTTTACATGACTCATAACTTAACCTCACCAAACCCTAACTCTAGTTTATTCTCTTCAAACTTTTAGCCTATCATCCTTGACCATGGATCTATAATCAATCATATACATTTCTTTTCTATTCATCACAAAGGATTTTTATCTTTTCCATTATCATCTTCTTCTCTCTTGAGTTCAAAAAGAAAAAGCTTGCTAAAAATTCCTTTTGTGATGATTTCTTGTGAGAAAGTGAATTAAAAGGAAAGCATAATTACTACTCCCTCATCCTCATCTAATCTAGCCCATTAGATTAGGGTGTTCATCTCTTTAGAGTGAGATAGCTTGGGTTATTGCAACTTCGACGTAGATCATCGGAGATTCGGAACACTTCAAGCTAGCATGGATCGTTCGAGTCGTGTAGCCTCTCTAGAGTCCGGGAGATCGTGGATCGCGGCAAAGGGACTTCTACTCGGAGCTTATGAAGCGAAGGAGCGGACTACAAAGGTTGTAATCCCTCACACTTAGATAAAAAGATGTTATCTTGCATGCTAAACCCTAATAATCTCGCAAAGATCCCGGCTTTGGGTTGTTCGGCACGTCTAAAATTTTATCCGAGCATGTTTGATGCCTTATGAACCTTCATAAGTGTGCCTAGGAACCCTACAGTGGTATCAGAGCCTAGCTAGAGCATTAGGCGACGTGTTTACGAAGTTAAAACTCCGATCGAACCCGAACCGACGAAAATGAACCCCTCTCTGTACATTTTTTAAAATCTGGATTTTTTCTGAATTAAAAATACCTGAAAAATACAGCAGATAAAAATAAGAATAACTGTGAAATTCGAGACTGTGATCCGTACAAACGACCGCGGAATCGCGGCCATTGCCTGCTTGGGCCGCGGTTCCGCGGCTGTATTGTTTGATTGGACATTTTTTTCCCACAGTAATTCTTTATTTGTGCTTTTATAGTTTCTGGTATTTTTATATTGACTCAAAGGTTGAGTGATCTGGGGTTTGCTTTGTAATCGTAGATTCGATCGGAATATTTAAATTCGTTATTTATTTCCGGATATTTAGAAACTGTTAAACTGTTTGAACGGATATCATTAACTCACTTTTTCCCGGCACGGCAAACTTTCAAGTGTTGAATTTTTATCGGGTTTAAATCTTTCGGAAAAATTGTACAAGTTAAGCGGTGGACCCTCTAGAAGACAACAAACCTTAACTCGATTATGTGACCGTCTTGAACTGCCTTTTGAACCTTCGGGTTTGGGGCAGTACGGCGTGCCACATGTGAGGCGTTGGCTTGACCCTTCTACGGCTGGATCACTGGTACTATGACATATTCTAGGATTATTTGAACTCCGCTCAAGTGTTGAGCACTTTATGAAATTTTGGGTATTTGATTATCTGTTCGAAAAGTTTAATACTGTCTATTTATCTGGAATGTGATACAATATGTGGAATTCATAGAGTTAGGCATGAAATGCGGAGTATGTGATATTTCGGATTTACGATGTCTAAAGTGATTGTGGATTCCAAATGTTGTAGTTTTACAATTTCTTTTCTGTGACCGTAAGTGTAATATGTGATATCGCCGGTTTCGTTGCTATATGTCAACGACAATTGGGATGCGCATATTTACTTACGTTGATGATATGAGATATTATGTGTTGCTGAGATATGATGTGCAGGATTGTCGCGATTGAATAGCCGGGGATTTTATGTGAGATGAGAGTTTTATATTTTCATTCATGTAAATTCAAATGTAATGTAATATTCTTTTATTTAGGGCACTTCCGGGTTGAGGTTGATGCCACCAGTGTTGTATATTATTTACTTTTCCGCATTAGGAAGGACCCAAGGAGGGGAGCACAGGTGACCGGGTTCTGGGGTTCAGTGGGAGGCCATCTCGAGGAGTCGAGACCGGGTCTCCTAAACTACAGAATTGGTAGGGTCGCTTGCCGCTCTCGTAGGGGTCCAGGGTGTGGGCTTGGCTATTCATCGCGACTGTGGAATCCGTATTTTCTATTATTGGCTAAGTACTAAATACGGACGTCCTAGTATATCCCACATTATATCTATGTTTCTGCTGCGATATTTGTGATGTGATCATTTGATATGTTGTGATGGATTCAGTATATAGTATATATGATATATTGTATAGATGTTACTTATGTTTTACACCCGCACTAGCCCTGCCCTGCTCTGTCGTTAGTTACCTAACCTAACGGTGCACGAGAGGACATCGAGGCAAATGCGGATGGCATAAGTGTACGTCGTATTTATCTGTGATGCTTAGGAAGCATAAGCTGATGGGATTTTATTAATAAAATTAATAAAAGGAAAAGAAACCTAAAGATGTTGTAGAATCAAAACTTTATAGAAAAGGGTAGCTACAGTTTTGCTTTGCACAGTGATATATATGATATGTCATGCACCTTATTCGATGAGGAAAGAGCCGAGATCCCTTCACCGGGAGTGACCTCTTTAGCGAAACTGGCAGATGCTACAAAACTCGGTTTGTCTTTTGATTGCTTTTAGAGTTTTGCTTTGCACAGCGGTATATATGATATATCCTGCACCTTATTCGATGAGGAAAGGGCCGACGATCCCTTCACCGGGAGTGACCCCTTTAGCAAAACGAGAAAAGCCTCAAAAACACTCCATTTAAAATCACTCGATTCTACGACGATATCAAGTTCATTACGCTCAGGGTTTTCTGAAAAACCTGCGTAGCCTTCCGACATTTCAGATAGGTAATACTTAGTATTCGTGCTACGTTTGTTGGCTTTCATCAAGGCGTAGTGTGCGGTAGCTAATTATTACTTATCTGTTACATATGATAAGATTGGGTTAGGGTAGTCATGCGGCTTTGTTGGCTTTCGTCAAGGGACGTACGGTTGGGTTTAATTCAATCAAGAAATGTTCGGGTTGAACTTGACTAGCGGACTATGGTTTGTTGGCTTTCGTCAAGGTCATAGAACGTTTCGAGCAAAATATTATCGGGAATTTCAAGTGTTGAAATTTGCAATGAGATTGCATACCTCCTATGAGATAGTTGGATCCCGATACCCACTGCGAGTAAGTGTTACACCTGGGAGAGTTTTACACAGGACAATTAGTCGATCAAGTAGGTGTCTAAGAAAAGTGTTAACGGGGTTACGCCTGTGGGAAAATGAGGTTTACTTTAATTAGGTCAGTGCGAAAGCACGGGGAACCTCCCTCAAAGTACCGACACTGATCTGGCTGAAAGATTGACGAAATTGTAGGGTGTAATTAATCCCGGCTAATCTTACCTTTTAGGGTTTGAAGGAAGATTTGATAAAAACAGTGGGAGACATCCTGATTAGATAAGATAATAACCAATCTAATCTTGCAAGAGCATACGCTAAAGTGTTTCCTTCTCTCTCTCTCCAGGTAGCGACCGTGTCAGGACTTAATCAAGATAATAATATGGATGTATTGACTGAACCCGATTATTGTACTGAGCAAGGGAATGTTGGACCCGTTCTTTCTTATAAGAGTTATAAGACTGAACAGGAAACAGGAGAATATCTGGATTCTCACGCCGCCCAAAAGAACTTGCATGTTGATGCATCTTCATCGGGTGTGTTAGTTATTGAGAACTATTTCTCAGTTCACCCTGCGTCCTGGATATTAGATACCGGATCAGGATCCCATATATGTAAATTGTTACATGGGCTACGGAAAGGTAGAGAACTGGGAAGAGGTGATCATTCCGTTCAAGTAAGGAATGGTGCAAGTATTGTAACCAAAGCAGTTGGCGAATATCACCTAGTATTGCCAAGTCGTAATACACTGATTCTAAATGAGTGCTATTATATACCGAACATGATGTGCAACATTATATCAGTTTCTTTATTAAGTAAAGAAGGATATAATTTTGTAGTACAGGATAATATTATGAACATATTCCTAGATCAAAAGTTGATTGCATCAGGCTCGTTACATAATGGCATATTCATTCTAAATCAGAATACAGTCCTCAATATACAAAACACACACAAGAGGAAGAGTTCAGAAATGAACGAATCCTTCTTGTGGCATTGTAGACTTGGTCATATCAATGCGACACGACTGGCTAAGTTGCATAAAGATGGATATTTAAACCCGTTCGAATTATCATCTTATGATACTTGCCATTCATGTCTCAAAGGAAAAATGACCAAAGCTCCGTTTAGTGGACACGGAGAAAGAGTTACAGAACTCTTAGGACTGATACATAGTGATGTATGCGGTCCCATGTCTACGCATGCCAGGAACGGTTCTTCCTACTTCATTACATTCACTGACGATCTCTCTAGATACGGACATGTGTTTCTGATGAAACACAAGTCTGAAGCTTTTGAGAAATTCAGAGAATATAAGCACGAAGTAGAGAACCAAACGGGCAAAAGTATTAAGATTCTTCGATCTGATCGAGGAGGTGAATACTTAAGCAGTGAGTTCCTAGATTATCTAAAAGAGAATGGGATTCTCTCTCAGCTTACTCCTCCTTATACACCACAGCACAACGGTGTATCGGAGCGGAGGAATCGCACCCTATTAGATATGGTGCGCTCGATGATGAGTACAGCTGAGTTACCTATTTCCTTCTGGGGGTATGCACTGGAGATAGCTGCAGACCTATTGAATATGGTTCCCATCAAATCTGTGCCAACCACTCCATATGAGATATGGAAAGGACAGAGACCATATCTTAATTATGTTAGGATATGGGGTTGTCCGGCATATGTGAAAACACAAAATCCGGACAAACTCGGCGCAAGGTCTATTCTGTGCAAGTTTATTGGATATCCCAAACATTCGCGCGGGTATATCTTCTACCACACCGAAGAACAAAAGGTGTTTGTTTCTCGGCACGCCACCTTTTTAGAAAAGGAATTTCTTGCAAAAGAAATTAGTGGCTTTGAGGTAGAACTGGAAGAAGTTCCAGCAGAACAAACTACAACAGATGATTTAGTGGAACCAGAGGATTCAGTAATACCTGACGAACCCCAGCCTCTCCGCCAATCTAGCAGGGTTTCTCGTCCACCTGAGAGATAATACGGTTTTCTCATTGATGGTGGAAGCGAGGATTGCATCATGGACGATGATGACCCGACTAGTTTCGAGCAGGCCATCACGAGTGGTGACTCTGTGAAATGGCTGGATGCAATGCGATCTGAGATGGAATCCATGTACACCAACAAAGTATGGACTTTGGAAAATACTCCTGAAGGGGTAAAACCCATAGGGAGCAAGTGGATCTTTAAAAAGAAATTTGGTGTAGATGGAAAAGTTGAGACTTTCAAAGCTAGACTTGTAGCAAAGGGTTTTCGTCAACGACCAGGTGTGGATTATGACGAAACCTTTTCTCCAGTGGCTATGCTTAAGTCCATCCGGATCTTACTTGCCATTGCTGCATACCATGACTACGAAATCTGGCAAATGGATGTTAAGACCGCCTTTCTAAACGGTGATTTAGAAGAGTGCGTGTACATGACTCAGCCAGAGGGCTTCGTAGATAGTGGGAGCAGCGGAAAGGTGTGCAAGCTGGTTAAATCCATTTATGGATTAAAGCAAGCATCACGGAGTTGGAACATCTGTTTTGATGTTGTAGTCAAAGAGTTTGACGTCATCAAAAATATAGATGAACCTTGTATCTATAAGAAGGTAGCAGAGGGTAAGGTTGTCTTCCTCGTATTGTACGTGGATGACATACTCTTGATAGGAAATGATATTCCTATGCTGCAATCAGTCAAGCTCTTCTTATCACAGAGATTCTCAATGAAAGATCTAGGTGATGCCTCCTGTATATTGGGAATCATGATCTATAGAGATAGATCTAAACGGATACTAGGATTGTCCCAATCCAGGTACATTGACACCATACTAAAGAGGTTTAGTATGGAAGAATCCAAGCGTGGGAACCAACCCACGATCTCTGGACTCACTCTCTCCAAAGAGATGTCTCCCAAGACTGATTTGGAGAGAGCTCGCATGCAAGGGATACCCTATGCTTCGGCAGTAGGCTCTATCATGTATGCGATGCTATGTACCAGACCCGATGTAGCATACTCACTAAGTGTAGTGAGTCGGTATCAAGCAGATCCTGGAGAGAGTCACTGGACAGCTGTGAAGAACATTCTCAAGTACTTACGAAGGACTAAGGAGATGTTCTTGGTGTATGGTAACGGAGAACTCCAGGTGGAGTCCTTTACCGATTCCAGCTTCCAAAGTGATAAGGACGACTCTAAGTCACACTCGGGATTTGTCTTTACCCTCAATGGAGGGGCGGTGTGTTGGAAGAGTTCCAAACAGGATACCGTTGCAGACTCGACGATGGAGGCTGAATACATCGCTGCCAACGATGCTGCCAAGGAGGCTGTCTAGATAAAGAAGTTCATTAGTGAACTTGGTGTGGTTCCATCCATTGAACATCCAATACCTCTGTATTGCGATAACAATGGAGCAGTGGCTTTGGCCAAGGAACCCAGGTCCCATCAAAAGTCCAGACATATTCTAAGGCGGTATCACCTGATCAGGGAGATAGTTGATCGCCGGGAGATCGAGGTCAGGAGAGTAGATACGAAGGACAACACTATGGATCCACTCACGAAGGCTATTCCCCAGATACAGTTTGAGAGATTATTCGGGATGCTAGGTATGAGATACTACAGCGGCTGGCCTTAGTGCAAGTGGGAGATTGTTAGTTATGTATATGCCCTAGAGGCCATTGTTGTACATATGATGTATATTATGATGGATGCTTGATATATACAGAGAGGACTTTCTTGCTCGTCATGATAGTATGCTATTTGGTTTCTCTTTATCTTAACATGTTGACTTGTATTGGTTTACTGTTTTTCTCTCACATGTTGATAAAGCCCTTAGGATCTGTACTCGACTACTGGGACTTGTAGGGTTCCTAGGCACACTAATGAAGTCTCACAAGTGATCAAACATGCCCAATTGAAAAATTTCATGTGCCTACAAACCCTAATACGGATCGTTAACTAGATAATGAGGCGATGCAATGAAAGTTAACGACTTTAACTAAAAGGGAAGGGGCTACAACCTTTGTAGATCCGATCCTCTACCTCCATAGCTCCGTGATGAAGTCCCTCCACTGTACCCATCGGATCTCGGACTCTCGCGGTGGTTTCATCGAAGAATTGATCGGGCTAGGTCGTCGACTTCGATGCCGAAGATGATCTACGTCGAGGCAACACAAGATCAAGCTCCAACTTCACCAAGTCATGAAACTTGTGAAGAAAACACCCTATACTACTTGGAAAGTGGTAGAGAATGAAGAAATAGGAAGTGGGTTCACTTTAGAATTGGATTTCTCACTCTTTTTCTCAAGTTTCCATTAATGGAGGCAAGGTTTTCTTCTTGTTGATGAAGAAGAAGAAGAAGAAAAAGAATATGATAAGTATATATCAAATAGAAAATAAAATGAATACTTATCATATAGCAACCATGGTTAAGTGTAGAGACTAAACTAGGGTTAGATTGAATGGTTAGGTTAAGGAAAAGAACAAGAATGGTCAAGCTTTCAACACTTCAAGAAGTTTCAACAAAACAACAAAATAAGCCACCATTCTTTCTTGCCTTAAAATTAAATAAATAAATGAATAAGTAAATAAAAGCCCTAACCATTAACATAACCATGGTTTAAACTAAACATACACCCAAACATTCATGTATCATCAAACATGATACAATCAAGTGCACAAAAATATATCATATATACAATGTGCACATCAAGTGAGAAAATCCTTTTAAAGTGAACAAATACTAGTTAATGCAAACTAATATATCAAATATATAATTGTGCATTAGATCATTAAATCAATACTTGATTTAACGATCCGGTCATATCGCATATAACCGACTAATATCCAATGTATCGGCTTATCGAATCAATTCTCGATTCGATAACTAGGTTATATCACATACAACCATTCGATACATTCATCGCGAGAATAGAATACGGTATCACATACACGCATTATTCTCGGTCCCGCACATATCTCATATGCGCTCCTATTTCATTTCGCTTGAGCCAGGAAACCTCTGTGTAGGACTCTAAAGACTCGTCAATACGCCGGCAGCAGATGATAATCATATCAAGCACCCACAAGCCGCAAGCGGTCTGCTAAACGTAACGGCCATCCGGGTATTGAGCGATCAGAAGATCGACGAGCAAGCCCGCTCACACTCCTGTGAATCCAACCAGTAACACTTACCGTACAGTCCGGTCTGTTCGTCTGATATGTCGCATATCTCGCCTAGGGGTGGTAAACGTCAGACCCCAGTAGCTTGATAAGTCATGCCGACGTGAGGTCCATAACAATCGTGAAACTACTGATAACTTTTACCAGTATATCACAGCAACCCTGGCCAGGGATTTCCTGTTATGGCCAGTCGAGCATAGCGCAACATCAACCCCCAATACCGGGAGAGACGAATCCCCTCCTATCGCTCATTGCCTCCATGTGAATCGGGACTGTACCCAAAAACCACCTGTTTGCACGACTCAGTAGAGCCGTGGTAGGGTGGAAATCAAAGCACAGTGGGAGATACATAAGACTCTATGACAATCTCGGGTCAACAGACTAAGCTGTACCAGTGTCACCAGAGAACTGCCATCTGACGTGAGGTATAATACCATCTGGGAGTTCTCGGCGAGTCCCTTCAGTGTACCCAGTCTCCACTGAGCACCCGCATACCATCTCTGATGTCAAACACCAATGGATATGGGATCATCCATCGCCCATCACATGGGTCGAGAAGATATACGCTAGTCTACTCTGGAATATCGATGCCCCGTCTCGATATTCCCACGACTAGGAACATTGAAGGATGTACTCATGGACTACCCAGGCCCCACTAGTATGATCTACATCATAGTCCTGGAAGTCGAGTACACATCCTAAGGGCTTTATCAACATGTAACAGAGAGACAGAAAGTATACATGTTAAGATAAAGAGTAACCAGATAGCGTACTATCATGTCGAGCAAGAAAGTCCTACCTATATATGTCCCAGCATCCACTACAATATACATCCAATGTACAGTAATGGCCTCTAGGGCATACATATAACTAACAGGACTATGATGAGATCATACTAGTGAGGCCACGGTAGTCGATGGGTACATCCTATAACTATTCCTAGTCGAGGGTATATCGAGACAGGGCATCGATACACCAGAGTAGACTAGCGTATACGCATCTTGACCCATATGATGGGCGATGGATGATCCCATATCCATCGATGTTTGACATCAGAGATGGTGTACGGGTGCTCAGTGGAGACTGGGTACACTGGACGGACTCGCCGAGAACTCCCAGATGGTGATATACCACACGTCAGATGGCAGTTCTCCGGTGACACTGGTACAGGGTAGTCTGTAGACCCGAGATCGTCATAGTGTCTTGTATGATTCCCACTATGCTTTGATTTCCACCTTACCACGTCCAAGAGGGCGTGCAAAACGGTGGCTTTTGGGTACAGTCCTGAATCACATGGAGGCAATGAGAGATAGGAGGGGATTCGTCTCTCCCGGTATAAGGAGTTGATGTTGCGCAGTGTTCGATTGGCTATAACTGGAAGTCCCTGGCCAGGGCTGATATAGAGATTTACTGGTAAGTGTTACCAGTAGTTTCTCGACCCGTTATGAGCCACACATCGACACGACTTATCGGTTACTGGGGTCTGACGTTTACCAACCTAGACTTGATATGCGACATATCAGACGAACAGACCGGACTGTACGGGAGTGTTACTGATTGGATTCACAGGAGAACGCACAGGCTAGCTTGTTGATCTTCTGATCGCTCAATACCTGGGTGGCTGTTACGTTTAGCTGACCGCTTGCAGCTTGTGGGTGTTTGATATGATCATCACCTGCTACCGGCGTATTGACGATTCTTTAGAGTCCTACACAGAGGTTTCTTGGCTCAGGCGAAACGGAGTAGAGGCATATATGTGATATGTGCAGGACCGAGGATAATGCGATATGAGATACCGTATTATATTCTCGCGATATTTAGATATGAACCGGGACATCGGATCAAGTGTTGATTCGATGAATCGGTACATGATATATTAGTCGGTAATATTCGATATAGCCGGATCATCGAATCAAGTGTTGATTCGATGATTTAATGTATAATAATATATATGATATATTGTATTACATTATCTAATATTGGCACGCTTTATTATTTCATTTTCTCACTGGATGATACATTGACATATATGCGATATATGTTAATTGTATTATTTTCTTTTGTTGCAAATATATAATATATATGTGATATATATTATTGTGACATGATATGATTTATTATTAAACATGTTTAAGGATGATTAAATGGGATTAGGGTTTGATTAGGGTTAGCTTCTTCTTGCACCTTCTAGAAGCTTTGTTTTTGTCATGCTTAAGATATTATGGTTGATATTTTTACATGACTCATAACTTAACCTAACCAAACCCTAACTCTAGTTTATTCTCTACAAACTCTTAGCCTATCATCCTTGACCATGGTTCTATAATCAATCATATACATTTCTTTTCTATTCATCACAAAGGATTTTTATCTTTTCCATTATCATCTTCTTCTCTCTTGAGTTCAAAAAGAAAAAGCTTGCTAAAAATTCCTTTTGTGATGATTTCTTGTGAGAAAGTGAATTAAAAGGAAAGCATAATTACTACTCACTCATCCTCATCTAATCTAGCCCATTAGATTAGGGTGTTCATCTCTTTAGAGTGAGATAGCTTGGGTTATTGCAACTTCGACGTAGATCATCGGAGATTCGGAACACTTCAAGCTAGCATGGATCGTTCGAGTCGTGGAGCCTCTCTAGAGTCCGGGAGATCGTGGATCGCGGCAAAGGGACTTCTACTCGGAGCTTGTGAAGCGAAGGAGCGGACTACAAAAGTTGTAATCAGTCACACTTAGATAAAAAGATGTTATCTTGCATGCTAAACCCTAATAATCTAGCAAAGATCCCGGCTTTGGGTTGTTCGGCACGTCTAAAATTTTATCCGGGCATGTTTGATGCCTTATGAACCTTCACAAGTGTGCCTAGGAATCCTACATAACCACATGAATTCCTTAGACATCATAAACCCTGAATATCCCATATTCCGAATTTCATGCCTAACATTGTAAATCCCGTATTTTAGTCTCGATATTGAAATCGCTTTTCAATAACCAGTCGGGTAATTCAACAAGATTCCCGATAACCTGATCGAATGCTCGTCGGAAACTTTAGTAGACGGCCGCACCCCTTTTGCCGTCGACGAAGTGCACTTAGGCGGAACACCATGGCCGCGAGCATCCGGGAGGATGCTTTTGGCAACGGGGTTCTCCTACAGTCACTTGGTCGAGGCTATGGGGCGTGGCTATCTAGTAATGTTACCCGGCGTGTATTCGCGTACACTACATGATTTTGACAGAGTTTTGATCCATATCAAAACCCCGTGGTAACCGATCAAAAGAGAATAAATTGCTAGGTTTACAAAATTCAAATTAGTTTTCACAAAACTAATTATTGTGGATTCCAAATATTGTATAACAATTCACAGATAGTTAGACAATGTTAAACATTTCGATCGAATCAACAGACACCCAAAATTTCCCATGGAGCTCAACACTTGAGCACAGTTTAAAAATACCCAGAACATGCCACAGCACCTATGGACCAACCGTAGAAGGGCCGACCTACGCCTCACTCATGGCGCCGTGGAACTGCCGCAAACCATACGGTTTGGCCGCGATTCCGTGGTCAAAGAGTCGAGTTTGGGTATCATTCTTCTAGAGGGTCCATAGAACCACCTGCATGATTTTCTGAAGATTTTTAAACTGAAAAAATTCTAACTTTTGGAAAATTTCTAGAGAGGGACAAAAAATGGGTTATTGATATTCGTTCGAACTTTTTAACGTCGTCTAAATTACCCGAAACGATGTTAAAATTACGACTACAAAACACTCCGAATTGCCTTTACAGAAAGATAACATCATATGCAATCTTAGTAAAAATAAACAACACCTGAAACACCAAACCCCAGAGACTAGAACACCAGAAAAAATTGAATCCAGAACAAGCATATAAAATCGGCCAGGCCGGTCATGTCCTTCATTTCGCCGGGTCAAATCCGGCGAAGGGGTTCAATTTCTGTGGTGTTCATGTTACATCATATGTAACATTCTGCAGCTGCTTAAAAATTTTTAGAGGCTCTGAAAAATTCGACAGAAACTAGGGTTTTGTTTCGATTGTTTCGGAGTTGTTTCGGTTTCGTAATTCTACTAGCATCGTCTAATTCTCTAGCTTGGCTCTGATACCACTGCTTGGTTCCCTAGCACGACCACAGGGTTTCGAGAGGCATCAACCATGCCGTTTTCAAAAATTTGGCGCGCTAAAGAACCCTAACCTAGAATCTTAACTAGAGAATTAGGCGAAACCAAGTATGTAAATATCTTTACATCTAAGTGAACAAGGAATACAACCTTTATAGACTGGTCCTTCACTTCAAAAGCTCCGTATAGTAGTCCCTTCGCTCCAAGTAGTGATCTCCCGGACTCTAGTAAGGCTCCACAAGATAAAATGAACAAGCTTGCTTGAAGTCTTCGAGGCCGAAGATGATCTACGTCGAGAAGACACTAACTCAAGCTATCTCTTCACTAATTAGGAATTAGTGAAGAAAACAACCTAAACTAAATGGCTAATTTAGTGTAGGTTGATGAAGTAGGAATTTTGCTCACTTTAGAAAGATTTTTCTCACTAATTTTCTTCACCTCCCAAAAACCTAGTGAGCTCTTGGAGATGAAGAAGAATATGAAGTAGAGAATAGAATGAAATGAATCCATAAGTGAGAATAGCAACCATGGATGAGATAATATCTCATATTAACTCATGTAGAGACTTAACCATGGCTTAAGATAATGGTTGGGTTAATAAATATCTAATGTAAAACAAAACTAGTGGACTAAGTCAATGGTTCTACAAGCTTCCACTAAGCTCAAACCATATGACTAATTTCCAACTAATTTTGATTTAATTTAAATAAATAAAACCCTTCATTATGATAAGCATGGTGTGAGCCTCATACACCCATGTAGCATGTAGCAACAAGCATGACACAATAATATATATCACATATATATTAAGTGTACACAAGTGAGAAAAAGAAATGCTTAAGTAAGCTAATATTAGTTAATGTAAAATTAACATATCAAATATATATAATCATACATTAAATTATTAAATTAACATTTGATTTAATAATCCGGCTATATCACATATAACCGACTAATATTATTTGTATCAACTTATCAAATCAACACTTGATTCGATAACCCGGCTATATCACATATAACCGACCGATATCACATATTGCGAGAATATAATACGGTATCACATACGCGTATTAATCTCGGTCCCGCACATATCACATATGTGCTCCTACTTCGTTTCTCCTGAGCCAGAAAACCTCTGTGTAGGACTCTAAAGACTCGTCAATACACCGGCAGTAGATGATGATCATATCAGTCACCCACAAGCCGTCAGCGGTACTAGCTGGACGTAACGGCTACCCGGGTATTGAGTGATCAGAAGATCAACAAGCAAACCTGCTCATACTCCTGCGAATCCAATAAGTAACACTATCGTACAGTCCGGTCTCTTCGTCTGATATATCGCATATCCAGCCTGGGGGTGGTAAACGTCAGACCCCAATAGCCTGATAAGTCATGCCGATGTGAGGCCCATAACGATTCGAGAAACTACTGATAACACTTACCAGTAAATCTCAGCAACCCTGGCCAGGGATTTCCTGTTATGGCCAATCGAGCATAGCGCAATATCAACCCCTAATACCGGGAGAGACGAAATCCCCTCCTATCGCTCATTGCCTCCATGTGACTCGGGACTATACCCAAAAACCACCATTTTGCACGTTCTCTTGAATATGGTAAGGTGGAAATCAAAGCACAGTGGGAATCACACAAGACTCTATGACGATCTCGGGTCTACAGACTAACCTATACCAGTGTCACCAGAGAACTGTTATCTGACGTGAGGTATAATAACATCTAGAAGTTCTCGGCGAGTCCTGCTCAGTGTACCCAGTCTCCACTGAGCACCCGTATACAATCTTTGATGTCAAACACCAATGGATGTGGGATCATCCACCGCCCATCATATGGGTCAAGAAACGTATACGCTAGTCTACTCTGGAATATCGATGCCCCGTATCGATACTCCCACGACTAGGAACAATTGAAGGATGCACTTATAGACCACCCTGGCCCCACTAGTATGATCTGCATCATAATCCTCATAGTCAAGTACACATCCTAAGGGATTTATCAATATGTAACAGAGAGACAATAAGTTTACATGTTAAGATAAAGAGTAACCAAATAGTATACTATCATGTCGAGCAAGAAAGTCCTCCCTATATATGTCCAAGCATCCACTATAATATACATCATATGTACAATAATGGCATCTAGGACATACATACAACTAACACTCCTGTTTGGCTATTAGTTATTTATGTTCAGCGCTCATATGCTTTGCGTATGAGCGCTCACGTGTTTTACACGTGAGGCATATTTGGCCCTTAGTTATTTGTTTTCAACGCTCTTATGCTTTGCATATGAGCGCCCACGTGTTTAACATGTGAGGCCAAATTTTGAAGACTCTTCCCCCTTTTTTTATAAGGGAACAAGTAGCTTTTATCCAAAAAATTTGGTGGGAACAAATGCCCCCCACTATTTTGCCCACGTAAGTATGTACGTGGGTGAAGTAGTGCAAAGTTATGCATGGCCATAGAATTAATGGCTTAGGAAACAAGTTTAGGATCCTTATAGCCTGAGGCTTTTTCATCTACCTGAGCCGTAAGGGTCTCAAGAAGGTTTTTCTCCCTACAAGTCGAGAGGATCTCATAGGTGCATATTCTCCTTAAAAATCATAAGGATTTCTAAGTGTTCATCGCCTTCGTGAGTCGTAAGGATCTCACTCGGGTATTTTTTTCCTTACAAATCGTGAGGATTCGTAAGTAGCTTCTTCATTTCATTGGCGAATGTAGCCCGTGGATAGTGTACAAGAGTCAGTTTGGTCCTTCTTGTAGGGCAGCGATGGCTTAGGAAACAGGTTTGGATATGCCACCTAAGACTTTTCAACTTTACGAGCCGTGAGGGTCTCATAAAGACTTTTCTCCCTACGAGTCGAGAGGATCCCGTAGGTGTATTTTCTTCTTAAAAGTCGTGAGGATCTCCTAAGTGCATTTTCTCTTGAGAGTCGTAAGGATCTCACAAGAGAATTTTCCCTCTCACAAGTCGAGAGGACTCATAAGTGGGGGGGTTTCCCCTTGTCGATATTCGACTTTGGAGAATATAGCCCGTGGATTGTATACAATAGTCCATCTTGGACCTACTTGCAAGGCCACAGTGCTTAGGAAACAGGTTGATATCCCCGTTGCCTAAGGCTTTCCACCTTCTTGATCCGTGAGGGTTTCACAAAGATGTTTTTCCCTTCAAGTCGAGACGGGTCGAGAAGTTCTCGCAGGAACATTGTTTTCCCTACAAGTCGAGACAAATCGAGAAGTTCTCGCAAGAACGTCCTAACGTCATAGTTAACATCTTCTCTTTACGAAAGAGGTCCGTTAGGGTCTGTGGTACTAGGGTTTTTTCCGTCATACCGTCGCGTTGGCTGATGCATTCCCCGATACGCAATCTTGTTGTTCGAGTAGCCCCGCGACTGTTGAGTCTCTGATCCCTTCGGAGTTGGACAAGACGTCTTCAAGTAATCTCCCATGTCATAATACCGTCGGAAGAGTAAGCGTTAGGGATTTTCCATGCCGCTTTTTTACTTGAGGTTAGGCTCAATTTGGGAACCCCGATGAGTCATGACCACTCCGCGCTGGTGTGGGATAATCTCCGATAGTCTTTCAAGTTTTTTTTTGAGTTGCCGTCAAGAGCCTGAAGCTAGAGATCTTCCTTTGCTTCATTTGTTGACATTGTGTCTGCTATATTGCGACGAATGTCGGGGTTGTCTCTAGGTTGTCTGTGAACCGTCGAGACTCGGAACTAGGGACTTTGCCATGGCTCTGTTGTTTTGACCCTGGGGTCAGTTTTTGACGTCGCGTCTGCATCCTGTTGGAGTGAGAAGGAACATCGTTGTTGATCTCTAGGCTGTAGATGTTGCCGTCGAGACTGGGAACTAGGGACTTTATGTTGGAGATAGTGCCCTCAGAGTCAATTATTGGATCACAGGCACGTGATTGCAATGATTGAGGGAGGACCTATCCCGGGACGACAGTCTTACTCGAGATGATAGTATGCTATCTGGTTTACCTTTATCATCGTGTACTGCTTTAGGTGACCTGACAGGTCGCTATTGCACGTTGATAGAGCCCCTAGGATTCTTGCTTGACTGCCGGCAGTATGAGGGCGATCATATAAGTGAGAGCTGGAGTCTATAGGCACATCCTTAAAAGGTCCCTAGTCGTGGGAGTTTCGAGACAGGGCATCGATTCTCCAGAGTAGACTAGTGTATACAGTCGAGACCCCGACGAGGGGCGGTGGCCGGTCTCACAAGCCACTGGTGTCAGTTGGTTCACCTAAGATGTATACAGGTGCTCATTGGGTTATGAGTACACCGGACAGGACTCGCCGGGAACATGCTAGTTGGTCTTATACCTGACGTCAGATAGCAGTTCCCAGGTGACATGTGTACAGGTTAGTTCATCGACTTGGGGATCGTCATTTGTCTCGTGTGAGTTCCCACTGTGCTTTGATTACTACCCTACCACGGCTCAAAGGAGTCGTGCAAACAGGTTTTAGTTGGGTACAGTCCCGAGCCACATGGAGGCAGTGAGCGGATCTTCAGGGGTTCGTCTCTCCCGGTATTGGGGGTGAGGTCGCGCTGTGTCTAGGAGAGCCATTACACAAAGTCCTTGGCCAAGGCAGGAGATTTACTGGTAGGTATTCCAGTAGTATCTCAGGGTGTTCTGGGCTACACTCCGACACGACTTGTACCGCTTTTGGGGGTCTGACTTTTACCCACCCCCTAGGCCCGACATGCGATGCTCATAGACGAACGGACCGGACTGTACGGATATTGTCACTGACAGGCTCAGTAGGGTGTCAGGATGAGTTCGCTCATCGACGTCCCTTTTGGTCAATAGCCGGTGGCCCGTTACGTATTGGCTTATACCCCTGACGTGCTGGTGGTTAAATCCACAGCCATAGTATTGACGAGTCTTTAGAGTCCACCACACATTCAGTTACTCAGCTTTCGGGCGAAACGCTGTAGAGGCCGTATGGAGATATGGCAGGGTCCGATCAGATACGTGCGGTATTGCACGGATCAGGATCGGACGGTTAGTACTAGTGGCCGTATGGATATATGGCAGGGTTCGATCAGATACGTGCGGTATTGCACGAATCAGGATCGGACGAACATTACTAGCCGGCTTTGGTTTAAGCCGGATCCTAGTTTAGTACAGTGTAGATTTTGTCTCTTTGCATTTGTATCCGGACGGAATACAGATGCGGGTGTGTATGCACAGTATCGGGGTTTTCCTGTAATTTATTACGGGACCAGTTTTCTGGAGTTGCCAGTTTGCATTCCGTTCCGGCCGGTTTTCGTTTGTTCTTTCCCGGCCGGACTTTTCCGATGGAGGGGGTTATTTGCAATTATGCAAATAACATTTGTGGAAGGGGTTTCTTGCAATTGTATTGATTATGATATCTTTCATCCATCACTTGCATTAATGGTGATTAAGAGAGGGTATGGGTTTGATATGATTTGAGTATGGTTGATGTTTTCTTGTCTTTGGATATGGTTACCTTTTTATTCTCTCCTACACTCACCTCCCTTCATGCTACATATCCATTCCCTCCACCATTTCCCACTAAGTATTGGCCGGCCATAATTTTTTGAGGAGAGGAAAAATGAGAGGTCCCAACTTTGTATGAGGGATTAATTCACATCTCATTTTCCATGCTTGCCAAAATTCTCAAAAACCCTCTCCAAAGTTCATGATTCTCTTCATCCTTCTTGGCAACCAAAACCCCAATGAGACATAGACTCTACACATCCTACAGCAAGTCTTGGGCATGTCGACTTGCCAGCTTCATGCCCGAGTTGCCTCGGTATAGAGGCGGGAGCCCGTAAAAGATGCAGGCGATGTGGGGCCCTTCCGGCGAGAAGGCGACGACCGGAGTTTCCGCGAGAGATCGGGACGATGAAGAGAAGACCGGAGGACTCGGATCACTCGGTATATCTCTTCCCTATCTTGTTACTTTGCTAGGACTAGTTTAATGGCCCGATCCGGGGTTTAGTGCGCGGTGGTGCCGGTTTGCTAAGTTCGCAAAATTAAAGTTTATCACCGTTTCCGCATTTGGCCGTCGGATTGACGACCGGGGCGCCGCAGTGCACTTACAGTGGTATCAGAGCCTCGCCATTAACTTCGTCTAGCTTCCTTTGATGTGTTTTGCTTTTCCGATCGACAAAAATTCCAAAACTTGCATTTTTGTTCACATCAGTTTTCTGTTGAAATTTTTTGGTCTCGAAAAATTTTTCAGGTTGTCTTAGAATGATGTGCAGGGAGCTATAAGAACACTGGAAAAATTCGACAAGATGATCACTCAGTAAGAGCGCGGATCCGCGGCCATTAACCTTTCTTAGGCCGCGGATCCGCCGCAGTAATGAGAGATCATCTGATCGTTTTTTTGCAGTGGGCTTGTGGGCTAAAATTGGGGGTTTTGGAATATTAAAATTGGGCCCAGATTTTCTGTGAGTGCTACAGTATTGCTTGGGGGCCCACTTGTTAATTTTTGATCGATCGGATATTTTAAACACATTTTTCACAGTATTTACATTATATCTGCGACCGTGAATGTCACTCGATCGGTAAATCCTGTCTAACTGCTATAGCCCGGTTAGACGGATTTGCGAACGTGACTTTCACGTTGATGTTCTGTGTTTTGCTGTGATGTTGCGGATCGGTCGGTGGGGATAGCCTGGTTGCAATGCTAGTACAGTTTTGTTGTATTATGTATATTTGATATTGCGGGGCGAGCGTCCGACATGTGGACTGCCGTCACTGCCTGTTTGTATTATTCTTTTGGGGTACGGCCAGGTTGCGGTCGATGTACCCGTTGTATGTATATTTTACTTTCTGTACTAGGATTACCCCGCGGAGGGGTGCACGGATAGCCGGGTTCTAGAAGGCAACAAACCCGCATCTCATGGCATTGGGACGGAGGGGGCTTCACTCCAGGATTGGCTGGCTATTCGCCGCACTCGTAGGGGGTATAGGTTTTCATTGCACAGGCTATCCACACGACCAGGGGAACGTCGGGTTTCAGTAGTGGCTCTGTGAAACCCGGGGATCCCAGATATCTGTATTGTTCTGTGATGCTGTACATTTCTGTGATGTTGCATTTTTATTCACGCCTTGAGCGAATACTATATATTGGTATATATATTAGTAGATGTTGTATATGTTTTTTATCCGCGCTAGTCCAGTCCCCGCTCTGCCGTTAGTTAGTTAACCTAACGGGTGATGACGGGACCCAGTGGCGAATGCGGATGGCATATACGTACGTCAGTATATTTTCGTTCTTTGTGGTGTGATCAATTGATGGGACTGCATTGATTCGGATCAATGCAAGATAAACAAACCTTTTCTGATGTTGTTGGAACACTTTTCAAAAAGCTGTTATTGCAAGGACGTTCACTTTTGTTTTGCATCGTGGTATTCATTTGGAATATCCTGCTCCTCAGTCGACGAGGCAAGGGCCGAGATCCCTTCACCGGGAGTGACCCCTTGGACAGAAGTTTGCGTCAGGGCACTAACTTCACTATAGCCGATTACTTTTGCTTTGCATCGTGGTATTCGGTTATGAATATCCAGCACCCCATTCTACGGGGAAAGAGCCGGGATCCCTTCACCGGGAGTGACCTCTTTAGTAAAGGTTTTCGTCACTATATTTTCTAAAAAGCTATCCGTTCCTTCAACGATATCAAGTTCATTACGTTAAAGGTTTTCGCCAGAAACCATTCGTAGCCCTCCGTCGTTTCATATGGGTAGTCAATAGTATTCAAGCTGTGTATGTTGGCCAAAGTCAAGGCACAGTGATTGGTAGCTATTGGGTATTCATATGTAGCATAGATAGATGTGTTGGTTTGGGGCAGTCGTACTGCCATTTTGGCCCAAGTCAAGGGTATGTACGGGTGGGCTCAAATTAACCTGGAGAATGACGGGTTGAACTTGACATGTGACTTATGATATGTTGGCCAAAGTCAAGGTCATAAGAGCATGGGGCAGAAATCACATCGGGAGTTTCAAAAGAACTGAAACTTGCCAGATATGCGCATACCTTCTGGAGTGTGATACCGTGAGCGGATTCCGTCACGTTATCATGCGATGATAGTTGGATCCCGATTCCCACTGATGAGTTGGTTTACTCCTCGGGTGACCCCGACTAATTCTTCTTTCAGGTTTGGAGGAGAATTTGAGGTACAGTGGGAGGTTTCCAGATTAGATAAATTAGTAACCATTCTGATCTAGGTTAGAGTGCACGCTGAGTGTTTCTTTTCTCTCTCTCTGGCAGCGACCATTGACCCGACCCTAAGACTATGACTCAGAGACCAAGTTGACCGAACCTTCTTAACATTGGCTTTTGGATTATCAGAGTTGCAGACCTCATTGCCACTCCTACTTTTACCCTTTTCTCCAGGACACCCCGTATTACTACGAACGTCCACTTCCATTGGACAAAACCATCGTATGGTTAGATACGAACTCGAAGGAATTCGAGGATGGTTTCCGGTTCTGGAGAAAACGGATAGGATTATTCAGTTGTCTTTTCCCTTTTGCCTTCTCTCAAGTTGTGAGTACTCCTTGGTTTAGGAGATAGTACACCTATTACGCAAATTGGATAGTCTTCTTCCAAACCTTAGGCTGGTGCCGAACAGTGGGGAATGAAGAAAACCAATTAGCATAACGATGGTGTGCAGAAGATATTAAGATTTAGACAAAGCAAGGGATTAGTAAGAGGGCAAAGTAAATTGCGACTGATATTCACGACCAAACCAAGTATCACTTCGCCAATCCTAAATCACCTTTGTATTTCTCCAGGACACTCCATATCACTACGAAGATCCACAGTTTATTGGATACTCCATCGTATGGTTATATACGAACTCGAAAGGAACTTGTTCCAGTTCGGGGATGGATTCTGGTCCAGGAGAAATAGGAATAAGGTTTATTTGGTTGTCTTTTATCTTCACCCTCTCTCGCATTGCGAGTGCTCCTAGGAGTAGGACAGTACATCCATTATGCTTATTGGATAGTCTTCTTCCAAACCATAGGCTGGTGCCGAACGGTAGGGAAGGAAGAAAACCATTTGGCCTAAGGGGTGTGCAGAAGGTAATGACTAAAGACATATAAAGGGATTTGGAGAGGTGGCAAAGAATTATACGGTTATAGTTGTGAATCTGGATAATGGAAGAGGCATTACTAGGAATACCAGGATACCCCATCGAAACATTTCAATATTTCAGTTTCACTGTGTACTGTTAAGAGAAAACTGATTTCCCAATTAACACTTGCTCCAGGGTATGTATTTACCAGGTATCATTCTCACATCTGTATGGTTTTACAGATGATGAGTGGGAGTAAGTTATTGGGAATTGGGTGATCATCCTCATTATATCGGGATTCGTTGTAATCGGTGATATTTGAGGAGATCACCTGGGCTGTTTGTCGGTCGGCAAATATTTGGTTTTGAATATCCGCTGTTGTGCACCAATTTCAAATTGATATATCTGTACGTCTATTTTCATAGAGTGAGATATACCTTTTGATATTATGTCGATGACATTTACCTATATCAGTGGATGGTTAGGTAAGGAGCATTAAACAGCGGTGTAATTCTTCTTAACCATAAGTACAGTTTTCAACCTACGACACACAGTGAAAGAGTTGTTAGACTCGGCGGACTTATACAGAGTATTGTATGTTGTCCATTGTCCATTAGGACAGAGGGGTTGGTCCTCATACTGTGTTCTGTTTACTTTTAACTTCTCTAGTTCTTAGACATGTGTTTCGTAGAAACACAGGGTCTAAGTTTTGAGGAGTTATAGGTATTTGAATAGAGTAGAGAACCAAGTGTAGCAAGTATCGGGATTCTTCAAAGTGATCGAAGATGTAGATACTTGTGTATGGTATTCAGTTGATAGTAATGAAAAAGAGAAATTGCTTCTCTTTCAGGTTACTCATAATTGGAAGCATTCCTAAGTTGAGTAACGCTGATCGGCCTCTCTCCATTTAGTTGACATGCACTGGAGACAGCTGCATGATTTGAATCTGGTTCAATTAAATCAGTGCCTCTGGTTCTATATTGGATATAGTACAGTTCATATCTTAACATTGTTAAGGTACGGGGAGTTGTCCGGCTTATGATTAAAACCAGACTTTGGATAACTCAAGGCACGTTTCTGTAATGGCTGTTTGTGGGTTGACCCAGGCTATGACGAGGGTTGACTTTCTACCATAAGGGAGATCAATAGTAATATTGTTCTAGACTCGCCACAGTTTTATTAAAAATGGATTTTTTCGAAAACAGCAGTGGGAGTATGGTAGAACTGGAAGTGATTCCAGAACCGCAAACGATTACTGAAGATTTGATAAGGAACCTAAAGATTCAATCTGGATTGACATTCCATTGGCCACTCCGCAGATAAGGTGGGTAACTTCAGGCACCCGAGAGGTACTCCGGTAGCCTCAAGGACGGTAACAGGGAAGTTCTTGTTTACCCACACTTGCCATTGTTGTTGTTCCAGGCTGCGAGACCCGGCAGGAGGATGGGTATAGCGTCGTTCTAAACTAGCTTTAGAAGTGCACGTCTATATGACTCTGCCAGAGGGTTGTCGTAGTCAGTGGGAGCAGCGGAAGCATTGGTGGACATCAGGCTTATGTCTATTTATAGACTAAAGCAGATATAGCGGAGATAGATCATCTATTTCTGATATGACAGTCATGGGTTTGACGTTATCAGAATAAAGGATGGATCTGTTGAGAAGGTAGTAGGGTGTGATATCCGGGTTTTGGATGACATACACAGAGTAGGAAAGGAAACTCCTATACTACGATCGGTTATACTTTGGTCGTCACACAGTGGTTTCTCCACAAAGGACTTGGACACAATATCAGACATACTGGTTACTAGATCTATGGTTTTTAGATCTAGATTTGGGTGGTTTCCCAATCAGGGTACTTTGACAGCATTCTAAGAGTATTTAGAATGGACGACTCCTGGCACGGTAGTGTACCTGCAGGTGATGGAGTCACCCTCTCTAAAGGTGTCTTATAGACTAAAGGGGAGAGGGATGCGCATGATTGGCAGATCACTTGCTTAGGCAATTGAGTCAATCATGAGATGTCAAGTACCACACCAGATGTTGTTCTTGCACTAGATGCAATAAGTTGATATTGATCCAATCCTGGAGGAACAGTCGGAAGCAGTTTTAGAACATAAGTGAATGTTCTAGGGATATGATAACGGCTGCCTCCTTTGGGAGACAGTTATCATTCCAGGCTTCCAAGGTGACATGGATGACAAGGAGGATGTCAGAGTTATAGTTTTCCTTCTGACGAGGGGCAGTATTCTGGACAGGTGATCCAAGGCAATACTGAGGGAGGCATGGCGCAGGATACTGATTAAGCTCAGTTGACGATACAGTCTAAGAAGTTTGGATTTGGAGTTCATTTATGAGCTAGGTCCCATCAGACATCCAGACATTCTAAGACAGGTATTGCTCATTTCGGGAGATGGTTTTCTCCGCGAACTTGAGATATAGAGAGACATAGAAAGAAACTTCAAGGCGGATCCACTCACTGAGGCTATTCCTCGAACGCAAGAGTTTCGCAAACAGGCTTTATGAGACTGACTAGTAGAGGAGTTGGGTGTTCGGTATCACACGGGCTGTGAGTATGCGACATCGCAATAATTAGCCTTGAGTGCAAGTGGGAGATTGTTGGAGATAGTGCCCTCAGAGTCAATTATTGGATCACAGGCACGTGATTGCAATGATTGAGGGAGGACCTATCCCGGGACGACAGTCTTACTCGAGATGATAGTATGCTATCTGGTTTACCTTTATCATCGTGTACTGCTTTAGGTGACCTGACAGGTCGCTATTGCACGTTGATAGAGCCCCTAGGATTCTTGCTTGACTGCCGGCGGTATGAGGGCGATCATATAAGTGAGAGCTGGAGTCTATAGGCACATCCTTAAAAGGTCCCTAGTCGTGGGAGTTTCGAGACAGGGCATCGATTCTCCAGAGTAGACTAGTGTATACAGTCGAGACCCCGACGAGGGGCGGTGGCCGGTCTCACAAGCCACTGGTGTCAGTTGGTTCACCTAAGATGTATACAGGTGCTCATTGGGTTATGAGTACACCGGACAGGACTCGCCGGGAACATGCTAGTTGGTCTTATACCTGACGTCAGATAGCAGTTCCCAGGTGACATGTGTACAGGTTAGTTCATCGACCTGGGGATCGTCATTTGTCTCGTGTGAGTTCCCACTGTGCTTTGATTACTACCCTACCACGGCTCAAAGGAGTCGTGCAAACAGGTTTTAGTTGGGTACAGTCCCGAGCCACATGGAGGCAGTGAGCGGATCTTCAGGGGTTCGTCTCTCCCGGTATTGGGGGTGAGGTCGCGCTGTGTCTAGGAGAGCCATTACACAAAGTCCTTGGCCAAGGCAGGAGATTTACTGGTAGGTATTCCAGTAGTATCTCAGGGTGTTCTGGGCTACACTCCGACACGACTTGTACCGCTTTTGGGGGTCTGACTTTTACCCACCCCCTAGGCCCGACATGCGATGCTCATAGACGAACGGACCGGACTGTACGGATATTGTCACTGACAGGCTCAGTAGGGTGTCAGGATGAGTTCGCTCATCGACGTCCCTTTTGGTCAATAGCCGGTGGCCCGTTACGTATTGGCTTATACCCCTGACGTGCTGGTGGTTAAATCCACAGCCATAGTATTGACGAGTCTTTAGAGTCCACCACACATTCAGTTACTCAGCTTTCGGGCGAAACGCTGTAGAGGCCGTATGGAGATATGGCAGGGTCCGATCAGATACGTGCGGTATTGCACGGATCAGGATCGGACGGTTAGTACTAGTGGCCGTATGGATATATGGCAGGGTTCGATCAGATACGTGCGGTATTGCACGAATCAGGATCGGACGAACATTACTAGCCGGCTTTGGTTTAAGCCGGATCCTAGTTTAGTACAGTGTAGATTTTGTCTCTTTGCATTTGTATCCGGACGGAATACAGATGCGGGTGTGTATGCACAGTATCGGGGTTTTCCTGTAATTTATTACGGGACCAGTTTTCTGGAGTTGCCAGTTTGCATTCCGTTCCGGCCGGTTTTCGTTTGTTCTTTCCCGGCCGGACTTTTCCGATGGAGGGGGTTATTTGCAATTATGCAAATAACATTTGTGGAAGGGGTTTCTTGCAATTGTATTGATTATGATATCTTTCATCCATCACTTGCATTAATGGTGATTAAGAGAGGGTATGGGTTTGATATGATTTGAGTATGGTTGATGTTTTCTTGTCTTTGGATATGGTTACCTTTTTATTCTCTCCTACACTCACCTCCCTTCATGCTACATATCCATTCCCTCCACCATTTCCCACTAAGTATTGGCCGGCCACAATTTTTTGAGGAGAGGAAAAATGAGAGGTCCCAACTTTGTATGAGGGATTAATTCACATCTTATTTTTCATGCTTGCCAAAATTCTCAAAAACCCTCTCCAAAGTTCATGATTCTCTTCATCCTTCTTGGCAACCAAAACCCCAATGAGACATAGACTCTACACATCCTACAGCAAGTCTTGGGCATGTCGACTTGCCAGCTTCATGCCCGAGTTGCCTCGGTATAGAGGCGGGAGCCCGTAAAAGATGCAGGCGATGTGGGGCCCTTCCGGCGAGAAGGCGACGACCGGAGTTTCCGCGAGAGATCGGGACGATGACGAGAAGACCGGAGGACTCGGATCACTCGGTATATCTCTTCCCTATCTTGTTACTTTGCTAGGACTAGTTTAATGGCCCGATCCGGGGTTTAGTGCGCGGTGGTGCCGGTTTGCTAAGTTCGCAAAATTAAAGTTTATCACCGTTTCCGCATTTGGCCGTCGGATTGACGACCGGGGCGCCGCAGTGCACTTACACTTTACCATGGCTCCAAGGTGGTCTCTAGGTTGTTGGTGAACCGTCGAGGCTTGGAACTAGGGACTTTGCCATGGCTCCGTTGTTTTGACCATGGGGTCGGTTGTTGACGTTGCATCTGCATCCTGTTAGAGTGAGAAGGGACGCCGTTGTTGATCTATGGGCTGTAAATGTTGCCGCCGAGACCTGGAACTAGAGACTTTTCCATAGCTCCGCTTTGTTGACGTTGCGTCTACATCCGGTTGGAGTGAGAAGAAACGCCGTTGTTGATCTTTAGACTGTCGATGAACCGTCGAGACTTGGAACTAGGGACTCTGCCATGGCTCCGCTATGTTGATGTTGCGTCTGCTTCCGGTTAGAGTGAGAAGAAATATTGTTGTTGATTTCTAGGCTGTCGATGAACCGTCGAGACTTGGAACTAGGGACTCTGAAATGGCTCCACTTTATTGACATTGCGTTTGCATCCGGTTGGAGTGAGAAAGTACACCAGGTAGTCTTTAGGTTGCATGTGAACCGTCAAGACTTGGAGCTAGGAATCTGCCATGGCTCCACTTTGTTTCGACCCTGGGGTCTCCTGTTGACGTTGGGTCTTCAACCTGCTGGACTGAGAAGGAGCGCCAGGTTGGAGCTAGGGTTTTGCCATCACTTTTTGGAGCTTTGTTGACGTCACGTCTGCACTCTGTTGGAATGATAAGGAACGTCGAGCTGGTTTTTAGGCTGTAGATGTTGCCGTCGAGATCTGGCTCTCCTTCTGACGGAGACTAGTGGGAAAATATGGTTCCCTTTTCGTTTGTGCCTATGGATTGTATACAGGGGTTGATGTGGACTCACCGGCAGGGCAAAAATTTTCTCTTCTTTTTTTGTTTCTTTCCGCGATGCTCTACCATTTCAGCTTTTTATATCGCGTGAATCGTGATTGCCCAATCATTTCGGTTTTTTGTCGCGGTGCCCAATCATTTCGGCTATTTTCTTTTTACTCGCTGCTTTTTATTTTGAGTTGCCTAAACATTTCATCTGTTTTTATATGCATACGTTTTGCTCGCTGATTTTTATTGCTAGTTGCCCCATCATTTCGGCTATTTCATATGCATTTTTTGCTCACTAATTTTTGTTGCGAGTATGGAACTTGAGATCTGATACCAATCTTGGTATCAGCACCGCTGCTACTGGAATATTACCAGGAGCGAATCATCATTTGCCTTGAAAGGACTTAGAATTTGCTACCAATTTAGGCATCAGCATCGCTACCACTAGAATGTTGCCAGGAGCGAATCATCATTTTCCTTTGCTGATTTGAACAATGGTGGCTTAGCAAACAGGGTTAGGTCCTGCCGACTAAAGCTTTTTGACTTCATGAGCCATATGGGTCTTATAAAGGTATTTCTCCCTACGAGTCATGAGGATCTCGTAGGTGTATTTTCTCCTTAGGAGTCGTGAGGATTCCTAAGTGATATCTTCTCTTGTAAGTCATAAGGATCTTACAAGAGTATTTTCTCCTTGCAAGTCGAGATGACCTACAAGTGTTGTTCACCAAATGGGGAAATTTCGCACCATTGGTGGAACTAGGTGAGGGAACATTTATTTGTGCCCATGGATTGTATACAAGGGTCAATATTGGACCGCCTGTAAGGCAACTTGGGGGATATGACGGCTTAAGAACAGGTTCAGATCCCTGTAGCTTAAAGCTTTTGAATCTTATAAGCCGTGAGGGTCTCATAAAGGGAACATTCTCCTCGCGAGTCGTGAGGATCTCGCAAGTGCATATTCTCCTAAGAAATCGTGAGGATTCCTAAGTGTGTTGCTCCTTTTGTGAGTCGTAAGGATCTCACGCAGGTATTTTCTCCTCACAAGGTCGAGAGGACCTTGCAAGTACACATGAATTTTTTACGAGTCTGCGCCCTTTCGGGTTTTCACAAACCCGCCGATAGCCCTGCTGTTTTTACTCACGGAGCTCTTTCAGGTTTTCATCCGTGCCCATTTCGCTTATAGACATACCGTTTTTTTCCAAACGAGATTGCGCCCTTTCGGGTTTTCACAAACTCGTCGGCAATCCTGCTGTTTTTACTCACGGCGCCTTTTCGGGTTTCCATCCATGCCCATTTCACTTGTGAATATACCATTTTTTTACCCCTCTGTTCGCCAATGGAACTTACGGGGGACTTCGCCACCGGGGCAGCTGTGCAACCAGCGGGACTTAAGTTGCAGTCCTTGCCGCTGGGACTTATGGACTTGAATTCCACCATCGTCGTGTTGGAGGCGATGTATTTAGTTTAAAGACATTACGGTCCATTATTAGTTTAGGGACATCTCGGTCCATTGTTAGTTTAGGGACATCTCGGTCCAATTTTAGTTTAGAGACATCTCGGTCTATTGTTTAGTTTAGGGACATCTCGGTCCATTGTTTGTTTTGAGGCGAAGTTTTACCGGATACTACTTATAGAGTCTTGACTCAAGGAGACAGCGAGCGGACATGAGCGTCGTCATCTATCATTAACCTGAGTTGTGACTTGTCAAGCATAGTATTTCTTAAGGAACCGGCCGTTTATTGGCCGGAAGGGTATTTCGCCATGCATATCCAAGAGCAAGTAGGCCCCACCTTGGTAGACATTTTCTATGATATACGGGCCTTTATAGTTTGGCTCGAATTTCTTCAGCTTTGCATGGTTGGGGATCATAGGTCTTTTTACGACTAGCATGAGTTCACCTTGGCGGAATGTTCTTGGCCTAATTAGTCTTTCGTATGAGCGCATCATCCTTGCTTTGTAAGCTTCCAGGTTTTGCTGCGCCATGAGATGAGTTTTATCGAGGGCATCGAGCTCCTCAAGCTGAAGATGGGCATTTTCTTCATCCGTCGGCTCGTATCGAACTGCCACTCGTAGAGAGGGTGGTTTGATCTCTAAGGGAAGTATCGCCTCCGTGCCGAATACCAACGCGAATGGCGTTGTATTCATGGCCATTTTGAACGTGGTTCGATACGCCCAGAGATCTTCATGCAGTCTCTCGTGCCAGTCCCTTTTATTTCTGGACACCGTTTTCTTTATGATCTTCGTCAAGGTATTGTTGAAAGCCTCAGCTAGAACGTTAGCTCGGGGATTATAGACTGAAGAATATCTCCAATCTATACTATGATGATGTACGAAGCGGCTGATCTTATGGCTCCTGTAGGCCGGTCCATTATCCGAGATGATTCGTCGCGGAGTGCTGAACCGGTAGATGACATGTATCCTGAAGAAATGGAGGATGTTCTCCGTCTTCACCTCCCTTAGCGGTACTGCCTCTGCTCATTTAGAGAAGTAATCGGTTGTTTCCAATATGAACCGGTGTCCCTTGGATGAGTCTGGTTCGATGGGCCCAATTATATCGATTCCCCACATTTCGAATGGCCAGCTAGCCAATATTGGGTGTAGAGGATTTGAATGTTGGTGGATGAAGTCCCCGTGAATTTGGCACGAGTGGCACTGTTTCGCATATTCGAGGCAGTCCTGAATCATCGTGGGCCAATAGTAACCCATTCTTTTGATCTTCAACTTCATCTTCGGCCCGGCCTGATGAGAACCGCAGAGTCCGTCGTGAGTTTTTTGGACGACCTTTTTTGCTTCTTCTGGTCACTGGCATCTCAGCCACAGACAGTCGAATAATCTCTTATAAAGAGTATCATTGACGAAGGCGAAAGACAGGGCCAGTTTCATGAGCCGATGTCTTGATGGCGCATCTTCGGGAGTTCGATGGGATTTGAAGTAGTCTATGAAGACTTCT
Organism: Agapanthus africanus; assembly: GCA_030015575.1. Classification (NCBI taxonomy): domain Eukaryota; kingdom Viridiplantae; phylum Streptophyta; class Magnoliopsida; order Asparagales; family Amaryllidaceae; genus Agapanthus; species Agapanthus africanus. The sequence goes on from JASDDO010000018.1 coordinate 395,680,150, forward strand.
CTCCAATCCTTAGCCTTTTCTTCGTCTTCTATTTGGAAGGCTGCTTGTTTGGTCGCTTCCTTTCCTTCAAACGACTCTGGAGATATTTCTACTGGCGCGAGAATCCGGTGGATTTGCATAATGATCCTTACGTCATCGAGGTTTTCGTCGGCCAGTTCTTTAGAGAGCTTGGCTAACGCATCCGCCTTGCTATTTTCCGACAGCGGTATGCTTTCCAGGATGTAGGAAGGAATTTGAGTCAGCAGTTATTGCACTCTTTCGCCATATTTTACCAACTCTGGTTTACACGTCTGATAGTCTCCATTTACTTGGCTAACAGCTAGCTGGGAGTCTCCATATATAAGGAGGTTTTCGATGCCCATGTTAACAGCAATCTTAAGACCCGCTATCAAAGCTTCATACTCAGTCTCGTTTTTTGTCCTTGGCTCTGTTAAGGAAAGGACGAGACGCGTTATCCCTCCTTGCGGGGTCATGAAGATAAGGCCTACTCCAGCTTTGATTATGGGGGTGTTTTGCTTTCGCTTCTTCATGGAAAATGCCCCATCAAAGTAAAGTTCCCATCGAGAGTCATTTTCTTCGTCCTTTGTGTCGAACGCGTGTTCGTCCGGTAATTCGCAATTTAAGGGAGAGTCCGTTGGTATTGGATGTTCGGCGAGGAAGTCGGCGATGGCCTGGTCCTTCACTGCCCTGAGGGGTCGATGGATTATCGAGAACTCCATCAAGACGAGAGCCTATTTGGCAAGCCTTCCCGTTAGTATGGCTCTTGACATCAAATATTTGAGAGGATCCACTTTTGATATGAGATGGACCTCATGTGCCAGGGCATAGTGCCTAAGCTTCGTTATCGCGAAGATCAATGCCAGACAATGCTTTTCAATAGGGGTAGTTGTTTTCTGCCCCCAGAAGGACTCGACATAAATAGTAGAGAGCTCCCTCCTTTCCTTGATCATTCTCCTGTACCCATAGCATGCTTAAAGAACCTTCAAGGGCTGTTGTATACAGGATGAGAGGCTTTCCCTTGACCGAAGCGGCCAGTACCAGTGGGTTCTGCAGATATTGCTTGATTTCGTCTAGTGCATTTTAGCATTTACGATCCCAAACGAACGGGGTCCCCTTCTTCATTAGATGGTTGTAGGGGCGGCATTTGCCTGAGAGGTTAGCTATGAACCGTCGGATATACGCGAGCTTTCCTTGGAAAGACCGTAGTTGCTTAAGAGTTCTTGGTGAGGGCATTTCCATAATCGCCTTGATCTTTGATGGATCTATTTCGATGCCTCGGTGTCATACGATGAATCCTAAGAATTTTCCTTGAGGAGACTCCAAACGCGCATTTCAGAGGGTTCATTTTCAGATTATATTTCCGAAGACGTTGGAACACTATTTTCAAATGCTCCCAGTGCTCCTCATATGATTTGCTTTTCACCACGAGTTCGTAGATATAACATTCGACAATCTTGTGTATGAGGTCATCGAAGATCTTCGCCATGGCCCTCTGGTAGGTAGCGCCAGCATTCTTCAGACCGAAGGGCATCACTTTATAGAAAAATATGCCAGGTGGTGTCCGGAAGGCGGTATGCTTTTGGTCTTCGGGGTGCATCTTTATTTGATTATAGCCTGAAGATCCATCCATGAAGGAGAAGACTTCATGGGTGGATGTGTTATCGATCATCAGCTCGGTAACAGGCACTGGGAAGTCATCCTTCAGGCAAGTTTTGTTGAGATCCCAAAAGTCCACGCAGATGCGTACTGTCCCATTTTTCTTCATTACCAGAATGATATTGGCGATCCAGTCAGGATATTGAACTTCTTGGATGAAGCCGGAGTCAGTTAGTTTCTTGACTTCGGCGTTGATACTCATCTCAAGTTCGAGCCGCATTCTTCTTGGCACCTGTTTGACTGACTTAACGTCCGGCGATATAGCCAATTTATGCACCGCTATTTCTGGATCTAATCCCGGCATCTCGGAATAGTTCCTTGCGAAACAATATTTATACTGCATAAGCACGTCCTTTAGTGTGGCCACCTGCATTTTAGACAATAGATCACTGACGAACATTGGCCTCGGATCGTTTTCCGTCCCCAAGTAAATTTTCCTCAGATTGTCCGCCGTGATGTGTATCCCATCTTCCAGTTTTTTTGGCGCCGGTGGAAATCCTGAGATTACCTCGTCCTCATCCTCGTCTGTGAAGCAGTGGGAGAGGTCGTCCATATTCTCGTGCCCCCCTTCTTTGAGAATGTTATCACGTGGCAGGTAAGAGTTCGTTTCTAAGCTCGATGTTGATCTAAACTTCCCTCGCAGTGTAGGTTGCTTTTGGCTCATGCTTTCGTGGCGGGGCTACCCTCCAACTGTCGGATAGAACAAACTTTCCTTGCTGATACTGGTCTTCAACCCAGTTTTTGAAGGTGAAGTAGTCTTCAAGAGGATGTCCTACTACTCGGAAGTAGGAGCAATAAGCCGGATGATGGACCTCATTTACTTGTTCGGGTACCGAGACTCCGGGAGCGTCATCATTTAATACTTCATGACAAGGTCAAATATTTTCCTCGTCTTGTCTTGAGAGAAAGAGTATTCCCGACCCATCTTCTTCATAAAAGACGGATTCCGGCTGAATTTTTCTCTATCGCGTGGCTTTTTGGATTCGCTTCGCTATTTTTTAACGTCATTCCCGTTCTTCAACTTGTTGTTGCCTCTGCGTCAGGCTTTTTCCTTGCCACGAAAGCGCATAGTGGGCTGAGGGTGAAGGGCATCGTAGTCTTCTCTTTCCGTAAACTGCTGAATGAGACGTTGCGTCTTGGTTTTCTCGTAAATAGCCATTTCGCGACTGTGGTCATCCGCACCTTTTGACCCGCTTCCTATATTAACTTGTCAATATGTTCTTCGAATGACGGACTTGGTATTCTTACAGCGAGATTTCGCTCTGGTTCAATATCAGCGCTATCTGGAAGAGCATTCCCTTCTCCACCAGAATCGTTTATAATATGGCAGCCATAGAACCGCTCCCATTTCTTGGACCGAACGTATCCAAGCCCAGTCGTCTCCATCCTCCCGTTGGGTATCTTTCGCTGAGTCCCGGGAACGTCCCAAATCTTATTATAGAACTGGGCTTGTCGAGCAGTTTGTTTGAAGGGTACGCCTTGGCATCTTAGTGGCCTTTTCAATCCCTCTGCGTAGTACCTGGGCAGCCGGATTGGTTGAAGCCTATCGAGCACAAGTTCGGCACCATGCCAGACTTCTCTCTCCACTATGTTCTCCACAAACTGATAGAAGAGGATCGCCTTTTCATCTCTCCGCCTAGGAGGAACGTAGAAGGTCTTCAGCTCTTGCACGTCGTATGTATCGAGCGCATCAAGTTCCCTATAATGCTGCTGCGGAACCATGGTGATTTGCAAACTTTGATCAACTTCAATGATGGTTTGTACTGACGGGCAAACGGAGAATACGGCGTTGGCCTCGTCTTCAGAATCACTGCCAAAGACCAAAATAGGAGTAGATGGTCCTGGCCTATTGCCTTGGGGTTGCCCCGAATAGACTATTTCTTCATCTTCCTCGGTATCACTCCTCGGGATAGTGGTGACAGATTTTTGTTTATCCTTCTGTTTATGACATCTTTCCATGTCTTCGAAGTCTGGCAGGAAGTACTTGGCGTCTTCATATTTGCAAACTTCATTTACGGAGAATGGATTTAGCTCCCCTATAACTGTATACTCGAGGCCATCTTTGAAGTATTTCATACACTAATGTTGTGTAGAGGGGATGATGTTGTACTCATGTAACCAAGGCCGGCCGAGCAAAGTGTTATAGCAAGTCTTGGTGTCGATGACATGAAACTTGATGTCGGTGATGAGCATCCCAAAGTGTAATGTCAATATTACGGACCCCAGCGTCCCTGATGATCGCGAGTCGAAGCCGGAGATGGTAATTTTGCCCCGGGCCAGGTGCTAAACGTTCTTGCAGATCTCCTTCAGCACCTTCACGTTGAGAAGGTTGACGGAAGACCCATTGTCGACCAGAATCTTCCCTATCTTGATGTCGTGGCAGTACCTGGTGACATATAAAGGACGGTTGTGCTCGCATATTCCGAGGAGGAGATCCTCATTGCCGAATGTGATATCAGCTGTATGAACCTCTGCCAGCTCGTACTTCATCGTTTCTTTCCTAAAGAAAGCTTGGAACTGATCAGGCACTTGCAGTGCCTTGATTAGAGAATCCCATGCCTCTTTGGACAGGAAGAGAGCATCCAGTATGCTCAGTTGTGAGGGTATCTTTCTCAGGTATGCCAGGACATTGAAATCCACTTTGTTTTTCTTAGGCGGGTCCTTGGCTGCGAGCTCTTCGACGACTCTATCATCGAGGGCAATTTCCTTAGAGACTTTTTCCTTCCCCTTGTCTCTTTTGCTCGAACCTTTGTTTGTAGCCCGGGGTTCTTCTCAGGCAGCGTGCGATTACGCAGCTGAATGTTCTCGCATTTCTTCGCCTCTTCTTCTTTTCCAAAGGTGAATTCTTTGAAGAGAGGGCCAAGGGTCGTTTCTTCCTCAGAATCGCTCCCAAATGTAAGAACTTGAGATTTCGCTTTTGTCTCACCGGTATCAATCATATGACAATTGCCAGTTGTTCCTTCACGCTCGTCTGTCGCGCTTCTTTGTTGTCGATGGGCTTCGCGCTTCATCCGTTTAAAGCGTTGTCGATGGGCAACGTATCCTTGCCACCACTTCGTGAAGGCATGCACTCTTCGGTAGGGTGTGTGACCCTCCGATGGTATAAGCAGTAGTTTGGATGTACATCCGTTTCGTCAAGGCACGTACTCCCTATAGTATCTCCTTTGAAAGGTGGTAGCTTCATTTCCATTGACAGGGCTTTGGCGAACCGTTTTCCCATCTTAAACCTGCTTTTGTCTGCCGCATGTGTACTTCGATCTGATTGGAGTACTTTGTGACTCTTCCTCGTCACAGCTTCTTCATCCTGACGCCGACGATTGGCCTTTTCATATATGGTCGTTTCACGCTCTCGGTTAGCTTTGCTCTTCTAAAAGGCTTCGTTCAGCAGCCTATCAATCAGGTCATCTGACAGTTCCAGGGATCTTGGGATCGATCATGCCTCCAGTTTCCTCGCGTTGGTCTCCGACGCCGAGGGGGTTTCTTCATCTTTTAACGACGAGTGAGAAACCATGTGGCAACTCGCTGCATAATCCTCGGGTTCTTCTGATGAGTCTTTCCCCTCATCATTGCCACTGTCTCCGTTCTCAAGGATATGGTTGAGAAACTCTTCGAGAGTGACTGGGGTCCGCACCTTCTGCTTGTACTCCTCCAGCCCGTCAATGTACTTTTGCAGGTCCATACGCTCGTTATCAGGCTGTGTGGGGTTCTTGGTCTTCTTCTTTTTCTTTGAAGACTTTGAAGTTTTGACCTGGGTGTTTTGACCATCGTTACAAGCTTTCGATGTTGAGCGCGGTTTAAGCATCCCCTCAATGACCTCGGCTTATAGCGGGCTTTTCTATTTGATCGCCGGACATGCTTGAAGATCCTTCAGCATTCTCTTAGTTTTAGCTGAAAGAACAACTTCCCACAGAGCTTCTTCTACAAATGAGCATGATGCCCCCGGCGTATCCACCTTTTTAGGAGCGTGCTGCTGTGGCGGGTTTACCTTCCAATTTTCGGACAGCACGAACTTGCCTTGTTGGTATTGGTCCTCGACCCAGTTTTTGAAGACGTAGCAATCTTCGATTGGGTGACCCATTACTCTGTGGTAGGGGCAGTAGTTGTGACTGTTGACGTCACCAGGCTGCAGTAGGCGTCTTGGATCCGGCAGAGTGATGAGCCTGTTGCGCACCACCAGTTCGAACAATCTCCTCATTTTATCCCGGGAAAACGAGTAAGGACGTCTCAACTTCTCTTCGAGGGATCGGCGTGTGTTGCTTTGGCAAGCAACTGATTTCGGGTCACTCGGTTGTTGTTGAGTGTTGGCAACAAAGGTCGCTTTCCCTTTTCCCTTTCCATTCTGGAGATCCGTTTTTGAAGATAACGGCATATGGCTCATCTGTTCCATTTGGGCCAGCTTGTCAATCAAGGCCTGGAAGGTGGTCGTCTTGAAGAACATCATGAATTGGGATATAGTTGCTTGAGGATCAAGGGTCCCCATGAACATGCCCACGGCAGGAGCTTCTTCGATGCGTTGTTCGCATTTTGACCATAGGTTTCGCCACCGAATTGCGTATTGAACCCAGGTCTCTCCTGGCTTCACCCTGGCATTGATTAATGCCGTGGTCGGGGTTTGCTCGCTTGCGCTTGAGAACCACTGTGTGAATAGTAATTCCATCTCCGTGAATGTTTTGACAGAATCATTTGGGAGCTCGGAGTACCATTCAAATGTCGTCTCCGACAAGCTGCCAACAAACTGGCGAAGCAACAGTTTGTCGTCGCCTCCAGTATTACCGCACAAAGCTCTGAATTGAGCAACGTGTTGGTGTGGATTGTCCGTCCCCTTATACACATGGAACTTAGAGATCGTATATCCTGGCAAGTACTTGATTTGATCGTACCAGACTGGATAAGGTTGCCCAGTTCTGACGACGTGGCCTGCCACTTCACTCGCTTGATGAGCTTGTATTTGTTGAGCTATGTAGTCATCAAGGGAAGCCTTGGAAATTGTCTCTTCTTGGGCTGCTAAGACAGCCGGAGGAGGGTTTAACATTTCCCCCTGTCTTCTTCGATGATTATCGGAGGGTCTTCGGCTGGAGGTTTCGGCTGGATCATCATCCCCACCATGTCTTGGAAAAGAAGCGCCATCTGTTTTATATTAGCGGCTTGTTCTGCGGCCTCCTTATCATTCTTTTCCAGCACCCTCCGCAAAAACTCGGTGTCAATCTCTTTTTCCTGGCACTGCTCAAACGTTGATTCCCGGCTTTCTTTCTGCCCGGTGAGTGCTGACATTTTCATCAGCATTTCTTGGAGCTTTTGTTGCTACTCCTGAGCTTTTGTCAATGATCGAGTGAGTGGTCGATGACCTACGGAAGCACGGCTTTCCTCTTTCCCGGAAGCCATGTACACCGTGTGCACGATCATACCCCCAGACTTGGGGCGTTTGGATCCATCACCCTTGGGATTTGTCGCCGGTGGTGGTAGATTCTCTGGCCTCCTCTTTTTGTGTGAAGTCGAAGTCGAAGGAGCTATTGTAAAAGGCGCCAGAGAAGTCCCTCGCTGCATGCTAGAGGGATGACTTCCCTCTTGTCGAACCTTCATTTTCTCCGGCCGACGAGAATAGTTCTTGTTGATCACAGAATCCTGAACTTTCCGCCAGACTCTATGGATTCGGGAGGACAGCTGCTGAGGGAGTTGTTCCGGCTTCGCCTGTACCATGTTTTCAACATGTGGAGGCGACTTCTTCAGTACAACGGTTGGAGAGTTCTTTCGCACCCTCCTGAGTGGATCAAAGTTGTTCCCAGTTAGAACAGTAGCGTCAATTTCCACCATTGGAGCTGGTGGAGTAAGTCCAGAGGGGGAGTTGCCCCTAGCTCTTCTCACCCGGCGCCAGTGGCGACGTCGAGCATGCCTTGCCGATGGGACCACCTCAGCTGTAGAAGCGGCTCCGTCGTACCCCTTGCTTTGGTTAGGGGCTTTTGCTGGTGCCGGCCTATTAAAGACTGACATCTGTTGAGATGGGACGGCCAATCTTTCAAAGGCCAAATTTCTGGTAGGGGGAGCATTTTTTACGACTTCACCCGTAGCAAGAGTCGGAACGTCTAGCCATGTGAAGACCGATCCATTAGTAGGAGAAGCCCCTTTGACGACTTCATCTGCCGGAACTGGAATGGCTATCCGCTTCGGGATAACCCTTTCAGGTATCGCGAGCCTCTTTGCGGGCCCATTGGAACTTTGGCTCAGTCTGTCAAAGACCGAGGTGGCAGACTTGGACGACCCGTTGAGAGGGGCCGTGGTGGTTGCAAGTCGATCAAAAACTGACTTCTTCGGAGCTTCCTGTGATAGCACTGGGGCACTGAAGCTTGCTGGCTGGATCATGGTCCCAAAGAACAGTCCAGTGGTGGCCTGAGTCACATGTTCCACTGGCATTGCAAAGATGGAGGCCGCTTGGGGCCGTAAGTCACTCCTCCGGCGGGGACGGAGTCGGAGTTGCTGTTACAAGTGCAGTTGGAAGCCATTGATTTCTCTTCTCTTCTGCATAAGAGCAAGACACCAAATCTTAGTATCTCGAATCCTGGAGCAACCATATTAAACCGCGATTTGTTCATGAACACGACACACGAAGTGTAGAGTGGAAAGAGGAAAAGGTCCCACCGGGCGTGCCAGATTCTGTTTACCGTCGAAAACGGAGACGGATCTAGGATGGATCGTCTTGCCTGAATTTGGGGGCAGATACTATTTGGTTTTATCCATCCACCTCTCCGAAGATACCAAGTTGATTTATGGCACCGTGTATCGGAGGTTTGGATGGATGCGGCCATTGTAGCAGACTTCGTCAGATTCCTCCTCGTTGGCGAGGGGTTTTAGATTGTAGGGACGCTCTTCCCTGTAGGCGCAAGCCCCTGTAGTTAATTACGTTATCGCATCGCGATAACCACTTTCTCCTGCTCCAGAAGTTCACTTCGTGTCGTGTGTGTTGGTTTTATTTTTGGTTGCCCGTGGATTGTATACGGAAACTAATTTATGTTATCGCCCGTAGGGAGTGGATTAGTCTAAATCCGTATATTCTTAGATTTGGGTTTGGGTTGGTTTAAGGATCGTTAATCTCGTTTGAGATTAAAATCAACTTAAATGTTTGTGGAGGATACGTTAGTCTAATTTTAGACTAAGATCTACTCAACAAGATTTTGGGATCATTCAGACCCAACAAAAGAGCATTTGGGCTCTATTGTTTTAATTTAAGGACGTTTTGGTCCGTTGTTAGTTGAAGGACGTTTCGGTCCGTAGCTAGTTTAAGGACGTTGCGGTCCGTTGTCTCCATTTTAGGAAGTGCATCCAAAAGCAGTTGGTTGTCAGGACCCACCACCTCTCTGAAGACGTTGAGGAATTACAACGACATGTATCAGAGGTGTAGAGAGATGTACCCTTGAACTAAATTCCAGATTGAGGGGAGAGATCGTAGTGGACCATCTAAGAATCATTAGTCATTTTTGGGAGACTAAGATTAACTTAGGAGATGTGGGATGGACATCGTTCTGTTCAATTAGTTTGGAAAGTCATGAGCATAGAGGCTCGGTCTATTTGGAGATCCAAAATGTTTTAATCTCAGGAAGACTTAGCCAATTTGAGGCTGAAGTTGGCTTCTTATAGTGTTAAACACTAATATATACTCGGTGCTTACGTGCTCTCACGTGAGTCTCTAAATCAGAGTTAAACACTAAAATTTAGGGCGCTCACGTGTGGTACGTGAGGCGCCTGAACGTTGGCACTGTACATTTGGGTCCAAATCCCCGTCTGTATATAAGTATTAAACACTTAATTCTTGGGGCCATCACGTGTGGGCACGTGAGGCGCCCCAGAGTTGAGCACTGCTTCTTTGGGTTTATTCTCTCTTCCTTTTATAAGTGCTAAGCACTTAGCTCATATAGTGCTCACGTGCGAACACGTGAGGAGCTCAAAATGTGAGCGCTGTCTTTGGATTTTTCCCTTTTTCCATTTAAGCAACTGTTTGGGGGTCACGTGGGAATACGTGATTCGATCTCAGACATTCCTTTTTGTTCATCGGAGGTGCTCACGTGGGAACACGTGACCAGTCTTTTCTTTTATATGTATAGAGATTTTGATCTGAGTTTTAAGAATTCCAGGTCCCTTGTTTAAGAATTAGATTCTTTTACAGGGTTAAACCCAAGTTTTATCAGAGGAATTAAATTCCTATATACTTTTGGAAGAATTAAATTCTATGGATTTAGTTCTTTCCCCTAAATTTTGAATCTGCATAACAGAATCTCCCCGATGAGAATTAAATTCTCAACTTGTGGGGAGACCTGCTTCTGCAGACCTCAACCAGAGGAAGAACTAAATTCTTGTATGAAGGGTTAAACCCTTAAAGAAGATATAAGATAATATACGTACTTTCTTCTTACCTAGGATTTTTGTTTAAGAAGGGGATCTTCTTCCTCTAGAGAATTGAATTCTCTTTTTCTATTTTTCTTTTGTTTCTCAAAACTTATGGGGGTTGATCAGTCGAAAATATTGCATCTTTTAACCGGCAATTTCCCTATCATTTGCACTCATTTAGAAGTGTTCGGTATTCATATTTCACATATTGGCAAATCAGTCGTTAAATATCAGATTTCATGTGTTAGACCTTTAAACCGGCACTTTAAGGGAAATTGACCGCATTTCATGGCATCGCATCATCTCTGTATTTGCGCAACACTTGTGTCGAGATTTGTGCAGGAAATTGCAGGAGCAAAGTCAAAAGAAGCTGATCAAAAATACACCAACTCCATGTTTTCAGATCTGGTAGCAATTCAGAAGGAAATATACAAATCAACATATCAAAGAAAGGCCCACAAGTCAGCCCAAATCATCACCAAAAGTTGCAAGCCTTAAAGCCTCTAAAGCGCCGCGGAACCGCGGCGGGAGCCGGCTTGCGCCGCGGCGGGAGCCGGCGGTTTAGTCAGATCATCATGCCATTTTTAGTGCGTTATTCTTATCTCAGTGGCCACAGCTCAGAATGATATGTCAAATTCCATAATTCTCTCAAAGCTTCTGCCAGATCAGCAAAGATCATTAAGCATGCTAATCCTAATTAAGCTCCTAACTAATCACATCTAGAAGCTTCTCCTCTAACAACCTTTTGGAGGGAAATTCAAATTTCATCTAACAAACTTTTGGAGGGAAACTTAAAATTTAAATCCTAGATCTAGGGTTTTGATGGCTATAAATAGGAACCTAGATCTAAAAGTTAAGGGGGTTCATCATTAGTTGTTAATCTCTCCCATTCCTAAATCTCAATTCTTCATCTTCTTCCACAAGTCTAGTGACAAGGCTTGTGCGAAACCCTAACCATAATTCCACTCCAAATTCAAGATCTTGAGTACCAATCAAGCAAGAAGCCTTCAACCTTTTAGGAGCCGAGCCGATCTTCAATCGGGCAAGTGATCCAAGCCGATCCGCGACCCACAGAGATAAGCGAAGCCAAATCGACGATCGAGTTCTTCCTCTTGTAGTTCTTGAGCGAATGTAATGAAATTGTTGATATAAATAAAAGGTGAAATTCTTTAATCTTGCTTTCTTTTAATTCTTGCATCATGATTAGATTTCAATTTGTAATTGTTGTTCTTGTTGTGATGTTTGAGTAAAACTCCGCTCGTAAAGGAGTCGAGACGATCAATAGAATGATGATGTAACAAATCTTTAAACGATTCTTGAGTCCTACGAGTTTTGTAAACCCTAGCAAGTTCAAGAATCGACAACCTAGTTTCGTTGCGATACTTTCTTGATTGTGATCGCTCGAAATTAGGGATCTACGATCGTTCTTGAATTTACTAAAGGCTAGAATGTGAATGATATCGACAAAAGAACAAGGGATAAGATGAAACCCTAGTTTCATAAGAAATCCCTAATTCTTGATCGATCATCATCGATCTAGTATCAATTCATCGAAGGATAAGAATACGTAATTGTAAGATTACATCACATCTATAGATCCGATCGATTCCTACGAGCCTCATTTCGATTCTTGATATTTGGTTGGAAAAATCATCAAACTATCAATTCTTGATTCTATCTTTTTCTTGTTATTAGATCTAGATTTTCTAATTCTTGAACTTCAAATACAAATCTTGAATTGTTTTGTTTTCTTTCCTTTAAAATTTCAACTCATCTAAATTGAAAGACGAACGATTACACTTTCCCTGTGGACGATCCGCACTTACTAACGCGCTACAATCGACACCGTTATTGATTGCGGTCAAATATTTTTGGTTGTGATTTCTTTACTATTTTCCAACAAACACAATCCGAAATCATTCAAATCAAATGGCGCCGTTGCCGGGGATAGTGCGCTAATTGTTCGTATTTTGAAATTTGAGTTGAAAATTTTATTCCATTATAATTTTTAGATCTAAACTCGCACAAACCCTAATACGTGTTTTGTGATTTGATTGCGAGGAAATCTGGGATCATTGGAGCTTGGGAAAAATTATTCTGAAAATTCCAGAGAGCTTTTTAAGTGAACAGGAACCTACTGTGAAAGTTTTGTGCAGTGATCTGATATTTCCACCGCGGAACCGCGGCATTAGGAGACTCCCGCGGCGGAACCGCGGTGCTACAGTGGAATCACTGTTCAAAAATTTTTGGTAACTCTCCTGACTTTCTTATCTACTTCCTCATCTACTCCAATTAACATTTTGTGCAGGTTTCTTTGCAAATAATCGCAGCGCCGCGAAAAAAGCAAAATAAAATTTGTGCGTGATTTTGATTTTTGGTTGTTTGCATATTAATACGGATATTAAGGGGCACGGCCAAATCCAAATTAGGTGGGGAGTTCATTACCCTTCCTAGGCTCCAAAAATCGCAAAACTTGCATCCGCATTGACCCTCATTAATTAAAAGAAATCTAGAGATGACTCTAAGGACCGTCGCGCTCACTTAGGACAGAAGAAGGCCGTGGGTAATTCATTGCTTATCCGCGTTTTCATGTGGTGCCTAGAAAAGTGTGTCGAAGGCTAGTGGTTATTAATTAGGCCCACTACTTACGTAGTGGAGTACCTTCCTACTTACCTGGCACTTACCTGGCCACAGGGGGACAAAGAGGCAGTGGAGGATTCTATCCTGCGACTTGTCTTTTGGCAGTTAGGAGCGGTCTAGAGACGGACCTAGGTGACCACTAGATTCTAGGGTTATTGCTTGCTGCATTTGTTGTGTTGCATCATTTTTTTAAAAATCCGTCCAATTTTCAAAACAAACACCGCATTCATATCATTTCCCCTAATTATAAATTCACGCCGCCACTTGTACTAATCCTTTTTAGTACAAGATAGGCTGGACAACAGGATTCTAGTGCATGTTTAGTCCGCGTCCCCCGATCGACCCTAAAGTCGGTATTTCTACACTTACCTTTTTTTTACCCACCACCACACCCACATCGATGGATCATTCTCCATCGAACTTCATTTCCACTACCCTGCCGCCGTCCGTTGGTGCGCAGAATCCACCTCGCATCTCTCTCCAAGAGAGGTGCTATCCTACACGAGGCCCACTTTCCACCTGTCTTTCCATACCACCAGCTAACGGGGAAAATTTTCAAATTAAACCCCAATACATCAACCTTCTACCAAAATTTCACGGTCTCGAGTCTGAAGACGCATACGTGTTTATCACGAAATTTGAAAATGTAAGCGCAATGATGGGTACCTCACAGTTGTCTGTGGATGCTTTGCGTCTTCGTCTTCTCCCATTTACCTTATGCGATTTAGCCGAGAAGTGGCTATATAACACTACCGCACATTCCATTTCAAATTGGGATGAATTCGTCAAAGCATTCCTGAAGAAATTTTACCCACATCAAAAGACAGCTCGAGTCCGTATCGAAATCTATCAGTTCACCCAGCTTCCAAATGAAACATTTTCAAAATGTCTTGAACGTTTCAAGGATCTGTTAGTCCAATGTCCACATCACGGCATCCCGAGATGGGAACTGTGCCAAATCATTTATGAGGGCAGTACTCCTTACACAAGACAGACCCTTGAATCCATGTGTCAAGGCAATTTTATGACTAAAGATGATGGGGAAGCCTGGAATTTTTTAGAAAATTTCGCTGAAAAATCTTTACAGTGGGAGGGTGTGAGTCAATCGTCTAGGGATGGCAATGATATTTCCATAGGAATTAGAGCTGAAATTTCAGCTTTACACAAGAAATTTGACGCTATGGAAAACAAATTTTTAGTTGCCGCCCTAAGTCAAATGTCACTCTCCAAAACTGTATGTGGATGCTGTTCTAATCCGTCTCACTTGACGGAAGAATGTCCGTTTCAAGGTCATGAGCATACCAATGCCGCATTTCAAAGACCTAGAAACGATCCATCTTCCTCCACATATGATCAGGGTTGGAGGAATCACCCTTACTTTGCTTGGAACCAATCACAATCTCAAAACACGGTTCCAACCCAAAACAATTTCCAAAGGGTCCCTTCACCACAACAGCACCCACAACTTCTATTGAGTCAGCACCCCTTTCAATCACAAAACTTCCAAAATCCGGCCAACACTTTTGCACCGTCTAGTCCTTTGCAATTGACCGGTACAGATAATACCTCTGCACTAGCACAAACCTTGGATACTTTCATGAAACAATCCATCCAAGGGACGGCAAGTTTGCAATCTTTCTTCGAGAATGTGATGAAGATCATTATCTCTCAAAATGAGAACATCAAATCGATGGAAGAACAAATTGCACAACTAAAAGCCGAAATGAGTGCAAGAGAGAAAGGAAAACTTCCAGCTCAACCTTTACCTAATCCTAGCTATTCACATCATGTGGATGCAATCACGTTGAGATCTGGAAGAGTGCTTGACAATCATGTTGGGGAAGAGTTTGATGATACCGATAAATCAATCAATAACACCCCGGCTGAGACATTTTCTTCCACACACACTTCTAATTCTGACCCCAGTTCTTCTACCCCACCACCTTCTCACGAGCCTATTCTTCGTTTCCCAAAAGGCTCGCCACTTCAGCCCACCTCTTTTACTCCTCCACGGACGATCCCCACTTCTATTTTGGGATCGGTTCCACAAACACTTCCTTCTCCTATGATGGACCCAGCGCTTATTGCTAAAGCACCTTATCCTAATCGGTTAAGGACTAATACACCGAGTCCACATATGGAGAAGATTAGGGACATTTTTAAGCAAGTTAACATCAACATCCCTCTCCTAGATTCCATCCAACAAGTTCCGTCCTATGCAAAAACTCTTAAGAACTTGTGCACTAGGAAGAGGAAGACTCAAGTGCCCAAGAAGATTTTCATGGCAAAAACAGTAGACACGGCTTTCCCCCAACAATTACCGAGGAAACGTAAGGATCCTGGATATCCTACTATTTCCATTTCTATTGGGGAAAAACACATTAACCGTGCTCTACTAGATCTTGGCGCTAGTGTTAACTTGCTTCCTTTCTCAGTCTATGAGCAATTAGGGATCGGAGAGTTGAAGCCAACCCATTGCACTCTCCAGATGGCTGACCGATCAATCACCAAACTTAGGGGTGAACTGGAGGATGTGTTAATAAAAATTGGGGAATTCATATTCCCTGTGGACTTTATTGTAATTGATACACAGCCTGTAGCGAACCCACGGAATCAAATTCCGGTGATTTTAGGTCGCCCCTTTTTGGCCACTTCCAATGCAATAATCAACTGTCGTAATGGTTCTATGACCCTATCTTTCGGGAATAGGTCAATTGAGCTGAACATTTACAAGTTGGGAAGTGTACCCTCCGAACCTACTGCTCAGGTCTGTTCTGTCGACTTAATGGATGTCGACAGCAGCGAATTTGATAATCCTCCTGATACCGATCTTGACTCTTTTCATATGTTATTGTTTGACCCAACTATGTATCATACACATACGGACTCTTCCACCGAGATGTCCGGGTCAACAATTAACACTGATTATGAACTGCTTTTAGAGTCTGAAGATCACCCCGCACTTTGTGATGACATTATTCATCGGGGTATTGATGGAACTTTCGAGGAAATCTTCGCTGATGAACTCGCATTTTTGAATGACACGGGTGTTGAGATGAATTATCTCCCAATCATTGAAATTGAACCTCCACCCCTTCTTCTGAATTGTAAAAAGAATGCGAGTAATCCATCACACTCACTGCATCGTCTCTCCAAAACGAGACGCACACACATTCTATTCCACCACTTAACCTTTCCCCACTTCTTCTTCCACCAACCAGAGCACTGCATTGATAAAATTTTTGAATGGTTGGTGTTGACATTCGGACTTTGCAAAGCTTGGCATCGACCAATAATTCTTTACCCCCTCATGTGATTTTCAAACGATTAACATTGCATAACTCAAGTTTGGGGGGGACATTTTTTCTGGCTCTTGAGAAGAAAATTTTACAAAATTGTGAGCCAAAAAATAAGTTTGGGGGAGGTTCTTCACTTATATATTTTGCCCCCACTAATAAATTCCTCCCAAGCTTACAGGTTTTTCAAGATTTAGCAGATGGCAACAGTGAGGACACTGTTGAAAACAAGTTTGGGGGAGGTTTGTGCTTATTTTTGCATCATTTGTATATCAGTTGCATAAGCACAAAACATTTTATTTTTGAAAACCTATAAAAATTTAAAATTTTTCAAAAAGATAAAAATATTTTTTGTACATAAATAAGATAATAAAAGATTAGATAGTGAAAAATTACATCCATGAGATTAGAAAAATTTAAGAAAACTAAGAAAATTAGAAGTTTTCTTATATGAACTAATAATAAGTAGTTATGAGCCGTTGTCCCAAGGGTTAGTAAGATGAAGGACGTCACTAATCTGAGGATAAAAATAAGTCTGAAAAATAGTTTCTATTCTGGAAGCCAAACATTTTGAACGTTGATACCCTGCTATTCGCACTTACACACGTCTTAAAGCCTGGGATAGTAGAGGATACCTTGAAATGCTCTTGTCTTAAATCCAAAAGTATGAAGGAAATAAAAAAATAAATGAATGAATGAAGAAAATATAAAGTGGTGAGAAAAATGAACGCTGGTTTTGTTATCACCAAGGGCAATAAAAAATATATATAGCGAGGGTGCCTTTTCACCTAGTGCCCTAAGGCCAACTGGTCTGGGAGTCACTGCTATGCCTGAGGTGGTGCAAGACGAGGAAAATACACCAAGTAAGCAAGCACATGAGTAATCGGTCGGTTAGTACCTCAAGAAGTATTAACGGTCGCATGAAAGTGTGTGAGCAATCTCATCTAAATATTCATTAATTAAAAAGTACTGAGGCTGATGGGCAAGAGTATGATAGCTTGAATTGAATTCTCCGGGTGTAGGGATGTCCTTTACACACACGCAGGGTTATATGATCGATGTTTGGAAGAAAGATAGGAATGAAGAATAAGACGATGTTTTATTGAGGGAGGACGTGATTTCTGACATTTTTTCATGACCATTAAGATAGGGCTCATGACAACCGAAAAGCTAGCTTAGTTGAAAACCCTAATTTTCGAAGCTTTTCTTTTTACAATTCTTTTCTTTAAATGTAATATTCATGATCTTTCTTTTATTATTGGATTTTGTGGGTGCAATCCACTGAAAACCCTCAGGAGACAACACTCCTCCTACTAGGGACACCTGGAGGTTTAAAGGCTTGATGCACGTGCTCAGTGCAATCGTGTTGCCTACGAAAGTGTGCTAGTTGGTTTTTCTCTTTCTTTATTTTCTCCTTCTCTTTTTAATAAAAGTTCGCTCGAGACGATCGAAAATAAGTTTGGGGGAATTTGATCAGTCGAAAATATTGCATCTTTTAACCGGCAATTTCCCTATCATTTGCACTCATTTAGAAGTGTTCGGTATTCATATTTCACATATTAGCAAATCAGTCGTTAAATATCAGATTTCATGTGTTAGACCTTTAAACCGGCACTTTAAGGGAAATTGACCGCATTTCATGGCATCGCATCATCTTTGTATTTGCGCAACACTTGTGTCGAGATTTGTGCAGGAAATTGCAGGAGCAAAGTCAAAAGAAGCTGATCAAAAATACACCAACTCCATGTTTTCAGATCTGGTAGCAATTCAGAAGGAAATATACAAATCAACATATCAAAGAAAGGCCTACAAGTCAGCCCAAATCATCACCAAAAGTTGCAAGCCTTAAAGCCTCTAAAGCGCCGCGGAACCGCGGCGGGAGCCGGCTTGCGCCGCGGTTCCGCGGCGGTTTAGTCAGATCATCATGCCATTTTTAGTGCGTTATTCTTATCTCAGTGGCCACAGCTCAGAATGATATGTCAAATTCCATAATTCTCTCGAAGCTTCTGCCAGATCAGCAAAGATCATTAAGCATGCTAATCCTAATTAAGCTCCCAACTAATCACATCTAGAAGCTTCTCCTCTAACAACCTTTTGGAGGGAAATTCAAATTTCATCTAACAAACTTTTGGAGGGAAACTTAAAATTCAAATCCTAGATCTAGGGTTTTGATGGCTATAAATAGGAACCTAGATCTAAGGGTTAATGGGGTTCATCATTAGTTGTTAATCTCTCCCATTCCTAAATCTCAATTCTTCATCTTCTTCCACAAGTCTAGTGACAAGGCTTGTGCGAAACCCTAACCATAATTCCACTCCAAATTCAAGATCTTGAGTACCAATCAAGCAAGAAGCCTTCAACCTTTTAGGAGCCGAGCCGATCTTCAATCGGGCAAGTGATCCAAGCCGATCCGCGACCCACGGAGACGAACGAAGCCAAATCGACGATCGAGTTCTTCCTCTTGTAGTTCTTGAGCGAATGTAATGAAATTGTTGATATAAATAAAAGGTGAAATTCTTTAATCTTGCTTTCTTTTAATTCTTGCATCATGATTAGATCTCAATTTGTAATTGTTGTTCTTGTTGTGATGTTTGAGTAAAACTCCGCTCGTAAAGGAGTCGAGACGATCAATAGAATGATGATGTAACAAATCTTTAAACGATTCTTGAGTCCTACGAGTTTTGTAAACCCTAGCAAGTTCAAGAATCGACAACCTAGTTTCGTTGCGATACTTTCTTGATTGTGATCGCTCGAAATTAGGGATCTACGATCGTTCTTGAATTTACTAAAGGCTAGAATGTGAATGATATCGACAAAAGAACAAGGGATAAGATGAAACCCTAGTTTCATAAGAAATCCCTAATTCTTGATCGATCATCATCGATCTAGTATCAATTCATCGAAGGATAAGAATACGTAATTGTAAGATTACATCACATCTATAGATCCGATCGATTCCTACGAGCCTCATTTCGATTCTTGATATTTGGTTGGAAAAATCATCAAACTATCAATTCTTGATTCTATCTTTTTCTTGTTATTAGATCTAGATTTTCTAATTCTTGAACTTCAAATACAAATCTTGAATTGTTTTGTTTTCTTTCCTTTAAAATTTCAACTCATATAAATTGAAAGACGAACGATTACACTTTCCCTGTGGACGATCCGCACTTACTAACGCGCTACAATCGACACCGTTATTGATTGCGGTCAAATATTTTTGGTTGTGATTTCTTTACTATTTTCCAACATACACAATCCGAAATCATTCAAATCAGGGGTCTATCTCTTTTAGAGAATTAAATTCTCTCTGTATTTTTCTTCCTCTCTGTGTGTGTGTGTCTCTCCTTCTTTTCTTGCTCCTATTTATATGAGAAGAAAAGAATCAATTTGTTAAGAAAATCCCTCATTGAGAGATCATAATTGATTCCATGATCTTACTTTTAGATCAATCGGTAAATTTTATTCACCGTTGGATTTTTAATCCAAAGGCTCTCTGTGTGACAGAGAAGATTTCTTGTTTGTTTTACAGGATTATGAATATCATGTTAGTTTTAATAAGATTAGAATTTTATTCTATCATACTTTTAGTTTAACAAGATCAGAAATATATTTTCTTAATATAGAATTTAATTCTATCATATGGATATCTCGTTAGTTTAACATAGAATTTTATTTTTATCATATGAATATCTTGTTAGTATAACAAGATTAGGAAAATATTTTCCTATGATAGAATTTTATTCTACCAGATGATCATCGTTAGATCTTTGATCCAAAGGTCCTCTGTTTAACAGAGAAGATATTTCTAGTTTGAGGAAGATCTGGAAAATATTTTCCAAATAGAATTTAATTCTAGAATTTGATAGGAGCATTTTAAATTGGGACGCTCACATGTTTTGCATATGAGTAGCAAGAAAACTCACGTGTTTAACACGTGACCCCTAGTGTGGGTTTTAGCATGTTTATTTTCAGCGCTCATATACTTTACATATGAGCGCTCACGTGTTTAGCATGTGAGGCCTGTTTGGCCATTAGTTATTTTATTTAGTTTATTTTCAACGCTCATATGCTTTACATATGAGCACTCATGTGTTTAGCACGTGAGGCACGTCACGTGTTTAGCACGTGAGGCATGTTTGGCCCTTAGTTGTTTGTTTTCAGTGCTCATATGCTTTGCATATGAGCGCCCACGTGTTTAACACGTGAGGCCAAATTTTGAGGACTCTCCCCCCTTTTTATAAGAGAACAAGTAGCTTTTAGCCAAAAAATTTGGCAGGAACAGGGGTATTTCAAAGTCGATTGTTTCAAATTGCAGAACAAGCAGAAGTTAGAAAACAAACAGAAGAAGGAGTCCTCAGCTGAAACTTGTATAGCAGAAGGAGAAAGAGATCTACTTGTGGTTCTTAATATCATACATCGATCTAAGGACAAATAGATTATAGATTCGACATGTTCTTACCATATGTGTCCTAATAAAGATTTGTTCACCGCCTATGAGTCTGTTAACGGTGGAGTGATTTTGATGTGCCACAATAGTTCGTGTCAAGCTATTGGCAAAGGGACGATTCAAATCAAAATGTTTGACGGCGTTTGAGAACATTAGCGAAAGTTAGGCATGTACCTGACTTGAAGAAAAATTGCATCTCATTGGGTACACTCGACGTTAAGGGTTACAAGTTCTCCGCCGAAGATAGAGTTTTGAAAGTAACCAAAGATGCTCTCATCGTTATGAAGGGCTTGAAAATTGGGTACTTATATGTGTTGCAGGGTTCAACAACTACCGGGTCGGCGGCAGTTTCATTATCTAAATCTATATCAGATTCAGATGTTACCAGATTATGGCACATGAGGCTCGAGCATATAAGTGAGAGAAATATGACCGAGTTATCGAAACACGGTCTATTTGTGGTCAAAGTACATCGAAAATGGAGTTTTATGAGCATTGCATTTTCGGAAAGCAGAAATGAGTTAGCTTCAGTTCGACAGTGCACAACACAAAAGGTACTCTTGAATATATCCATTCGGATCTTTGAGGACCCTTTCAAGTTGCTTCCAAAGGAAACGGTGCAAAATATTTACTTACTTTCATCAACGATTATTCAATGAAGGTTTGGGTCTACTTCTTGAAGCACAAGAGTGATGTGTTTCTTACATTCAAGCAATGGAAAATATTGATTGAGAAGAAGACATGCAAGCGGATCAAGAGATTAAGGACGAACAACGAATTAAAATTTTATGGTGGAGATTTCAATGAATTCTGCAAAAATGAAAGTATTGTTCGGCATCATACCATTGTCCACACACTATAGCAAAACGGAGTCGTGGAGCACATGAATCAAACTCTTTTGGAGAAAACTCGATGCATGTTATCGAATGCAGGGCTCGGTAAGGATTTTTGGACAGAGGCGGTAAACACGGCATGCTATGTGGTGAATTGATCACCTCATACATCGCTTAGGAGTAAAACACCGAAGCAGGTATGGTCTAGGAAGTATGTCGATTATTCTATACTTAGAGTGTTTAGTTGTCTCACATATACACATTGCCGTGAAGGTAAGTTAGATTCTCGAGCGAAGAAATGCATTTTTTCGGCTATGCTACAGAAGTTGGAGCTTATAGGTTGTGGTGTTCAGATTCTAAGTCGCCAAAATTTATGATTAGCGGAGATATTACGTTTGACAGGTCTGCTATGTTGAAGCCGAAGAACATATAATCTCTAGTTAAAGATGATTCAAGGAAGGACGAGCCGAGTGTTGAAATTGAATTCGGTGAAAACTCGGGTTCGCATGAGATCTCTTTTTCACCATCGTCCGATGAAGTTTAGTCCCAAGATGAGCAGTATTTACTCGCTTAAGACCAATAATGAAGGAACATTATACCACCATAGAGATATGGCTATGATGATCTAGTGGCGTATATATTGTCCGTTGCAGAGACAGTTGATAATAGCGAGCTTACGAGTTATCAAGAAGTTATCTCATCCGATAAGTCAACTCGTTGGTTAGTCGCTATGAATGAAGAGATTGAGTCTATTCACAAGAAACAAACATGGAAGCTCGTTAAGCCCGAAGGAGGAAAAGAAGTAGTTGGCTGCAAGTGGGTTTTCAAGAAGAAAGAAGGAGATCAAAGGATTGCAGATACTCGATACAAGACACGGTTGGTATCTAGAGGCAATTCGTAGGTTCAGAAAGTGGACTTCAATGAAGTATTTTCTCCGGCTGTAAAACACATCTCTATTCGTGTCTTGCTCAGTTTAGTAGCTATGCAGAATTTGGAGCTCAAGCAGCTCGATATTAAGACCGCTTTCTTGCACGATAATTTGGTAGAGAAGATCTACATGCAACAACCCGATGATTTCGAAATTGAAGGAAAGGAAGGCTATGTTTGTTTGTTAGAGAAGTCTCTTTATGGTTTAAAGCAAACACCTAGACATTGGTACAAGAAATTTGACTCTTCATGAAGAATAATGGGTTTATGAGAAGTAAGGACGACAATTGCGTTTATTGCAAGAAACTCGCCAATGGTTCTTACATATACTTATTGTTTTTATGTTGATGATATTGATAGCAGTAAGGTATATAGTTGATATACAGAAGCTTAAAGAACAATTGAAAGGCAAGTTTGAAGCTAAACATTTGGGAGCGGCCAAGAAAATTCTTGGTATGGAAATTAGACACGGTCGTAAGGGACAAAAAATTTACTTGTCTTAACAACGATATATTGAGAAAGTTTTGGAGTATTTTGGCATGGCAGACACTAAATCTATAAGTACTCCGTTGGCAGTTCATTTCAAACTTTCAACTCGTTTATCACAGCAAACAGAGGATAAAGTTCAGTATATATCGCATGTTCTTTATTCGAGTGCGGTGGGTTACATTATGTATGCCATAGTTTGTACCGAACCCGACATTTCATATGTGGTTAGTGTTGTTAGTTGCTATATGGCATCTCCTGGTAAAGACCATTAGCAAGCACTGAAATGGATTTTATGATACCTACGAGGTACGTCTGAAGTGGGGTTGGAGTTTGGAAGGAACGGTGACAGTTTGGTTGATTTCAGCAATTCTGATTATGTAGGTGACCTCGACAGGCGAAGGTCGATCACCGGCTATATATTCTCTTTAAGAGGATGCACCATTAGTTGGCGCACTTTGTTATAGCCTATGGTAGCGTTGTCTACGCCGGCGGCAGAGTACATGGCCGTTGTTAAGGCAGTTAAGGAAGCAATCTGGTTGAAGAGACTATTTTAGGAACTTAGTATCCAAAAGGATACCATAATAGTTTATTGTGATATCCAAAACGCGATTCATTTGACAAAAGACCAAATTCATTATGACAGATTGAAGCACATCGATGTTCGGTATTGGTTTGTTCAAGATATCGTTGAATAGGAAGAGATAATCGTAAAGAAGGTTGGCACAGCAGATAATCCGACCGGCATGTTGACTAAGTCTCTTTCGTTTGTTAAGTTAAAGTATTGCTTGAACTTAATTGGAGTGCATCGCACTCATTGAGCCCTTCAGGGATTTTGTGGAAGAGGTGAGCTACTATTAATTTTATAAAGAAGTTTTGTGGCGAATGCGAGAAAAGATGGAGATTTGTTGAGTATTCCTTGTATTCTTAATCCCTACTAAAATTTCTCATTGATTTGGCATCTCACGGAGATTTGAAGTTGAGCCGGCTCAATATCTCAATGAGTCGGCTCACAAGTCGTTCAGAATTAGCATTTGCTATCTGGGTACAAGAAACGGCTTATGACAATCTTGGGCCGTCTCACGAAACGTTTAGAATGATCATCTGCTGTCTTGAGCCATCTCACAAGACATTTAGAATGATCATCTGCTCTCTGTTTGCAATAGACGGCTCAAGATATACTTGAGCCGGCTCGCGACTAGTGTGGAGTTCTGTTAGTGTATATGCCCTAGAGGCCATTACTGTATCATACTAGTATGTATATTACTTGATGGAAGCTTGGGATATTCACAGTTGTACAGACAATCTTGCTCAATATAGTAGTATGCTACTTGGTTTGCCTCTGCTTTAATGTGTACATGTGTGTTTATTTATTATATCACCTATACGCATTAGTAGAGCCCTTAGGATCTTTGCTTGATTACCGGCGTTGTGATGGCGATCACACTCGTGGGGGCTGGGTAATCTACAAGCACATCCTTATACACGTCCCTAGTCGTGGGAGTACCGAGATAGGGCATCGATACTCCGGAGTAGACTAGCGTATGCGCTTCTCATCCCAGCACGAGAGACGGTCTGTCCCACAGCCGTCAGTACGTCGTACTTGAGATAGTATGCGGGTGCTCGTTGGGTTACGAGTACACTGGACAGGACTCGTCGGGAACTGATGGTTGGTATTATACCTATCGTCAGTTATCAGTTCCCAGGTGACATGAGTACAGCTTAGTCCGCTGACTTGACACTGTCACTTCGCCTCGAGTGTGTTCCCACTGTTCTTTGATTACTACCCTACCACGGCTCTATTGAGTCATGCAAACAGGTAGTAGTTGGGAGCAGTCCCGAAGCACTTGGAGGCAGTGACGGTTAGACAGGATTCGTCTCTCCCGGTATTGGGAGTTGACATCGCGCTGTGTCTAGGAGAGCCATTACACAAGTAGTCCCTGGCCAGGGCAAGCGAGATATACTGGTAGGTTCCAGTGTTATCTCAGGGTGTATTGGGCTTCACTCCGACACGACTTGTACCGCTATTAGGGGACTGACGTTTACCGCCCCCCTAGGCCCGCCATGCGATGTATCAGACGAACAGACCGGACTGTACGGAGAATGTCACATTCAGACTCAGTAGGAGTTCAGATGGGGTTTCACCTCGTCAGCCTTCTTGTCGACATCTACCTGGGGACCGTTACGCACAGCTAGTGCCGCTTGCGGTCTGTGGTTAAACCCACTGCCAGCGTAGTGTCGAGTCTTTAGAGTCCCACACAGAGGGTATTCGCCTCTGGGCAAAACAGAGTAGAGGTCGCATGGTTTTGCGACAGGGTTCGTTCTCATCCGCGCACTTGTGCACGTTTGGAGTCCGGACGGATTATACTGGCAGGCTCTGGTTTGAGCCAAATACTGGTATATGTTTTTGGGGTTGCTTTTATATCTTGGCATTCTTGTTCCTCGGAACGAGAATGCAGGTGTGTATGCACAGTTGCTTGAGGCGGAGAATGAGGTTTTTCATTAGGGTTTCGGATCGGGTGCGTATGCACAGTTGACAGTCTTCTTTTTCCAAACCCTAATGGATTTATATATTATCTATTAATAATAATAATTAAATGAGAATTATGTTATGGTTGTTTTTTGTTGACTTGTTGACCTTGGTTGACTTGTTGACCATTGACCACTTTCATGCCTTGAAAGTCTTCCTTGATTCATGCTTACTTTTTATTAAATGAAGCATGGTTGTGGTCATTCAAAATACTACCATCAACTATTCTCATTTTCAATTATTATCATTTAGATAATATTTTTCTTTTGCAATATGGTTGCAAGAAAGAAAAATGAGAGCTCATTCTATCATAACCTCTCTCTCTCCTCATTTCATCTTCTTCTTCCTCTTGAAAAAGAGAAACCTTCTCATGTGTTGAGAATCATTCTCTTTAGAAAGAAAAGCAAACCCTAATCACTCTCTACTCATTCTAGGATGAAGGTTTAGCAAGCCGGAAACCCTAGTTCACTCAAAGATCGAGGAAGAGCCCAAAGGTCGAACCTTCGAGGTGGATCTATCTTCGGCAAGAAGGAGGCGACGAGAAGAGAACCATTCAAGCTTCTACAAAGAACAAGAAAGAAGAACAACAACAAGAAGAGAAGGAGTTCAAGTTTAGGTATAACCATCTTCCATAGTAGCTAACTCTCTTTAGCTAGAATACTAGTTTTAGTTTAGCAAAGATCCGGCTTTTACGGTCCATGTTACAAAGTTTAGAAAAAATTTTGATTTACCGTTTCCGCAACCCCGTAAGTACCGGGAGAGGTAACGTGGACCTAACAGTGGTATCAGAGCCTAACTAAACTTAAACTAGCTTGGTAGTGAAGTGTAACGAAGTTCGGAACCGAAAAATCGCAAAACCGGAAAAACTAAAAACCTGAGTTTCTGTTGAAATTTTTTTGGCTCAAAATGAAAAACTTTATACTTGTAAAATCGTCTCAGGGTTTTATTTGAACACAGAAGAAAAACGATGACGTCATTCATTTAAGTCGCCGCGCTTCCGCGGCACGAGGTAGGCATGTGCCGCGGAAGCGCCGCAGATTGGTTTCCTTGCTGCATCGTTTTTCGTGCAGTGTTCTTCTGGTTGGATTTTGTGATTTTTAAAATGTATTATATGTACCCAGATTTTCCAGAACTGAAATTTGCTTTTGGGGTCCTATAATTCCGTATTTTTTTTTCCGAACTTCACTGCACTTTGACTATGTTGGTTATATCTGTGATGTTTGCATGTATTGAACGTCGGCTAATCGCTATAAGTCGATTAGTCGGGGTTATACATGATCTGTAATGTGCTGGAATGTGTATATGAATGTGTTGGACTGTCGCGGGTGAATAGCCGGGGTGGATGTGAGATGAGCTTTTGTTTTTCTTTCATTCATTGTAAATGTAAATTGATGTAATTATATTATTTGTTTGGCCGCACAACCGGGTCGGGGTTGTAGCCGTCATTGTATAATTCTTTTTACTGTTTTTGCTCCTAGGATAGACCCATGGAGGGGTGCACAAACTACCGGGTAGCTCGAAGTGCCGAGTGGCCTACTCATGGCATTGAGGGAGGTTGCTTCGCTTCGGGTACTTGGCGGGTAGTTTGCCGCACCCGTAGGGGTCTTGGGTGGGGTATTTGGCTATTCACCGCGACCGTGTTATCCGCTTTTCGTTTCAGGCTTGAAAGGATTGCGGATTGCTAGTATATCCAACGTATTCATCTGTGATCTGTAATGTCTATCATTGCTTTACTATTTAGGCGTTGCTTATGTTTTACAGCCGCGCTAGCCCAGCCCCCGCTCTGTCGTTAGTTAAGTAACCTAACGAGTGATGACGGGACCCCGTGGCGAATGCGAATGGCATAAGCGTACGTCATATTTTGGTTGTTTTCTGCAATGGTAGGATTAAATGATGGGACGCATTAAAAGAACTAATGCAAAAATATCACGCATTAAAAGAACTAATGCAAGAAAATAAACCTAAAAGACGTTGTTGGAACAAGTTTTTCAAAAAGCTGTTATTACAAGGACGTTCATTTTTGTTTTGCATCGCGGTATTCGGTTATGAATACCCAGCACCTCAGTCGACGAGGCAAGGGCCGAGATCCCTTCACCGGGAGTGACCCCTTGGACAAAAGTTTGCGTCAGGGTAATAACTTCACCATAGTCGATTATTCTTGCTTTGCATCGAGGTATTCATCTTATGAATACCCAGCACCTCACTCGACGAGGAAAGAGCCGAGATCCCTTCGCAGGGAGTGACCTCTTTAGCAAAAGTTTTCGCCACTATGATTTTCAAAAAGGTGCTATCAGGTTCCTTCAACGATATCAAGTTCATTACGTTAACGGGTTTTTCGCCAAAAACCCAGCCGTAGCCCTCCGTCATTTCCTACAAGTACTACTCAGTATTCGAGCTACGTATTTTGGCATTGTCAAGGCGTAGTGATCGGTAGCTAAGTATTGCTTGTTTGCAGCCTTATTTTTTCGGATTATTTAGGGCAGTCGCATAACTATGTTGGCATTGTCAAGAGTTATGCGGGTGGGTCTAAGTTAATCAAGATAATGACGGGCCGAACTTGACTAACAGTTCATGATATGTTGGCATTGTCAAGGTCATGAATCGTTAGGGGCAAAAACCACATCGGGAGTTTCAAAAGAACTGAAACTTGCAGATTTAGCATACCTTCTGGAGTGTGATGACTAGAGTGGATTCCATCTAGGTTATCACACAATGACAGTTGGATCCCGATCCCACTGATGAGTTGGTTTACTCTCGGGAGATTATTTCACTTAACGATCAATGCTATAAACCTAGTAGGTGTCTAGAAAGGTGTTAGCGGGGTTACGCCCACAGGGAAAAGAGGTTCTTTAATTAAGAAACTTCGCGAAAGCGTTGGAAAACCTCCCTCGAAGTACCGACACTAGCCTGGCTGAAAGGTTAAGCAAGTATTGTAACGTGAATTAAAACCCGGCTAGTTCTTCTTTTAAAAAGGTTTTAAGAAGGATTTGAGGAAACAGTGGGAGACACCCTGGTTAGATAAATTAATAAACCAATCTAATCTTGCACGAGCATACGCTGAGTGTTTCTTTTCTCTCTCTCCAGGCAGCAACCTTTTCACGCCCTAATCAAGATAATAAAATGTATCGCTTGACCGAACCGAATTCTTATTCGGAACTGGGGAAAGTTGGTTCAGCTCTAACTTGTGACAACCGTCATGAGTATGAGAATGGGAAAGAGGAAAGTATGGATTTCCAGGATACCCAGTTGAAGAAGAAGCATGGTTTTGCATCTACTTCAGGTGTTCTTGTAATTGAGAACTGTTTTACGGTCAGCCCTACCTCCTGGGTACTTGATACCGGATCAGGATCTCATATTTGTAATTTATTGCAAGGACTGAGAAAAAGTAGGAAAGTTGCACCGGGTGATATGTCGCTCAGAGTAGCGAACGGAGCACAAGTTTATGCGGCAGCCGTCGGTGAATATCACCTAGTATTGCCAAATGGCAAGACTATGATTTTGAACGATTATTACTATGTACCCTCTATGGTTTGCAACATCATATCAGTTTCTTTACTCGATAAAGATAGATATAAGTTTGTTCTTGAAAAGAATATCATGAACATTTACCTTGATAAGGTACTGGTTGCAGAGGGTACACTGTTTAATGGTATCTACGTTCTAAATCAGAATACAGTTCTCAATATACAAAACACACGCAAGAGGAAGAATTCAGATACGAATGAATCCTACTTGTGGCATTGTAGACTCGGTCATATCGGAGAGAAAAGACTGAGTAAGTTGCATAGAGATGGACTCTTGAATGCGTTCGAGTTTTCATCTTATGAAACTTGTCAGTCTTGTCTCAAAGGGAAGATGACCAAATCTCCGTTCACCGGACATGGAGAAAGAGCAAGAGAGCTCTTGGGACTCATACACAGTGATGTGTGTGGTCCGATGTCTATACATGCAAGGGGGTGGGTTCTCGTACTTCATCACATTCACTGACGATCTCTCTAGGTTCGGATATGTGTATCTGATGAAACACAAATCTGAAACTTTTGAGAAATTCAAGGAATTCAGAAACGAAGTAGAGAACCATACAGGCAAAAGTATCAAGATCCTCCGGTCTGATAGAGGAGGGGAGTACTTAAGCACGGAATTCCGAGATTACTTAAAAGAGAATGGTATTCTCTCTCAGCTCACTCCTCCTTATACACCACAGCACAACGGTGTGTCGGAGAGAAGGAATCGTACCCTATTGGATATGGTTCGATCCATGATGAGTGATGCTGAGTTACCTCTTTCATTCTGGGGACTTGCGCTAGAGACAGCGGCATACTTGCTGAATCAGGTTCCGTCTAAATCCGTGCCTAAGACTCCATATGAAATATGGAGTGGTAAGAAACCATATCTAGAACGAATTAAGATATGGGGCTGTCCGGCCTATGTAAAAGTACAAAAACCAGACAAGCTTGAGGCACGGTCAGTTTTATGTAAGTTTGTGGGATATCCTAGAAATTCTCTGGGATATCTGTTCTACCACACTGAGGAACAGAAGGTGTTCGTTGCTCGCCGCGCCACCTTTTTAGAGTGGCAATTTCTTGCAAAAGAAATAAGTGGGAGCACGGTAGAACTGGATGAAATATCTGATCCACAAAATCAAACTGAGGATTTAGCAGAACCAGAAAGTTCAGTGACCCCAAACGAACCTCAGCCACTCCGCAGATCTGGTAGGATTTCTCATCCGCCCGAGAGATACTACGGTTTTCTCATAGACGGGGATCGAGAGGATTGCATCTTGGAAGAAGATGACCCTACCAGTTTCAGGCAGGCCATTATCAGTAGGGACTCTGATAAGTGGCAGGAAGCAATGCAATCTGAAATGGAGTCCATGTACGCCAATAAAGTGTGGACCATGGATATTGCTCCACCTGGGGTAAAACCCGTTGGATGCAAATGGATCTACAAAAGGAAACTTGGTGTAGATGGACAGGTGGAAACCTATAAAGCTAGACTCGTTGCAAAAGGTTTTCGTCAAAGACCTGGTTTGGACTATGATGAGACTTTTTCTCCGGTGGCTATGCTCAAATCCATTCGGATCTTACTTGCCATTGCTGCCTTCCATGACTATGAAATCTGGCAGATGGATGTTAAGACGGCTTTCCTAAACGGTTGTTTGGAAGAGTGCGTTTACATGGATCAACCAGAAGGTTTCGTAGACAGTGGGAGCAGCGGAAAGGTGTGCAAGTTGCTTAAATCCATTTATGGATTAAAGCAGGCATCGCGGAGCTGGAACATCTGTTTTGATGAGGCAATCAAGGAATTTGATTTCATCAAGAACGAAGATGAACCCTGTGTGTATAAGAAGATTGTAGGACGAACTGTCGTGTTCCTAGTCTTGTACGTGGACGACATTCTTTTGATAGGAAATGATGTTCCTATGCTACAATCGGTCAAGCTGTTTTTGTCACAAAGGTTCTCCATGAAGGACCTGGGTGATGCCTCGTACATTCTGGGGATCAAGATCTATAGAGATAGATCCAAGAGACTATTGGGACTTTCGCAGTCCAGGTACATAGAGACCGTACTAAAGAGATTTAGTATGGAGGATTCCAAGCGCGGTAACATACCCGCATTGCACGGAATTACCCTCTCCAAGAAGATGTCTCCTAAGACTGACGAGGAGAGGGTTCGCATGAGCACTATACCCTACGCTTCGGCGGTAGGATCTATAATGTATGCGATGCTATGTACAAGACCAGATGTAGCTTACGCGTTGAGCACGGTAAGCCGGTATCAGTCAGACCCAGGGGAGGACCACTGGATAGCAGTGAAGAACATTCTCAAGTACCTGAGAAGGACTAAGGAGATGTTCCTGGTTTACGGTAATGGAGACCTCAGGGTCGAGTCCTTTACCGATTCAAGCTTCCAGAGCGACAAAGATGACAGCAAGTCTGTCTCGGGTTTTGTGTTTACCCTCAACGGAGGGGCGGTATGTTGGAGGAGTTCCAAGCAGGATACCGTCGCAGACTCGACGATGGAGGCTGAATACATTGCTGCAAGCGATGCCGCAAAAGAGGCGGTCTGGATTAAGAAGTTCATTAGTGAACTTCAGGTGGTTCCGTCCATTGTTGATCCAATACCTTTGTATTGCGATAACAATGGGGCTATAGCTTTAGCGAAGGAACCAAGGTCCCATCAGAAATCCAGGCACATCTTAAGGCGGTATCACCTGATCAGGGAGATCATTGATCGACAGGAGATCGAGGTGCGGAGAGTGGACACAAAGGACAACACTGCGGACCCATTCACAAAGGCTTTACCCCAGACTCAGTTCGAGCGGCTGATCGAGATGATAGGTCTTCGATACGCCAGTACATGGCCTTAGTGCAAGTGGGAGATTGTTAGTGTATATGCCCTAGAGGCCATTACTGTATCATACTAGTATGTATATTACTTGATGGAAGCTTGGGATATTCACAGTTGTACAGACAATCTTGCTCAATATAGTAGTATGCTACTTGGTTTGCCTCTGCTTTAATGTGTACATGTGTGTTTATTTATTATATCACCTATACGCATTAGTAGAGCCCTTAGGATCTTTGCTTGATTACCGGCGTTGTGATGGCGATCACACTCGTGGGGGCTGGGTAATCTACAAGCACATCCTTATACACGTCCCTAGTCGTGGGAGTACCGAGATAGGGCATCGATACTCCGGAGTAGACTAGCGTATGCGCTTCTCATCCCAGCACGAGAGACGGTCTGTCCCACAGCCGTCAGTACGTCGTACTTGAGATAGTATGCGGGTGCTCGTTGGGTTACGAGTACACTGGACAGGACTCGTCGGGAACTGATGGTTGGTATTATACCTATCGTCAGTTATCAGTTCCCAGGTGACATGAGTACAGCTTAGTCCGCTGACTTGACACTGTCACTTCGCCTCGAGTGTGTTCCCACTGTTCTTTGATTACTACCCTACCACGGCTCTATTGAGTCATGCAAACAGGTAGTAGTTGGGAGCAGTCCCGAAGCACTTGGAGGCAGTGACGGTTAGACAGGATTCGTCTCTCCCGGTATTGGGAGTTGACATCGCGCTGTGTCTAGGAGAGCCATTACACAAGTAGTCCCTGGCCAGGGCAAGCGAGATATACTGGTAGGTTCCAGTGTTATCTCAGGGTGTATTGGGCTTCACTCCGACACGACTTGTACCGCTATTAGGGGACTGACGTTTACCGCCCCCCTAGGCCCGCCATGCGATGTATCAGACGAACAGACCGGACTGTACGGAGAATGTCACATTCAGACTCAGTAGGAGTTCAGATGGGGTTTCACCTCGTCAGCCTTCTTGTCGACATCTACCTGGGGACCGTTACGCACAGCTAGTGCCGCTTGCGGTCTGTGGTTAAACCCACTGCCAGCGTAGTGTCGAGTCTTTAGAGTCCCACACAGAGGGTATTCGCCTCTGGGCAAAACAGAGTAGAGGTCGCATGGTTTTGCGACAGGGTTCGTTCTCATCCGCGCACTTGTGCACGTTTGGAGTCCGGACGGATTATACTGGCAGGCTCTGGTTTGAGCCAAATACTGGTATATGTTTTTGGGGTTGCTTTTATATCTTGGCATTCTTGTTCCTCGGAACGAGAATGCAGGTGTGTATGCACAGTTGCTTGAGGCGGAGAATGAGGTTTTTCATTAGGGTTTCGGATCGGGTGCGTATGCACAGTTGACAGTCTTCTTTTTCCAAACCCTAATGGATTTATATATTATCTATTAATAATAATAATTAAATGAGAATTATGTTATGGTTGTTTTTTGTTGACTTGTTGACCTTGGTTGACTTGTTGACCATTGACCACTTTCATGCCTTGAAAGTCTTCCTTGATTCATGCTTACTTTTTATTAAATGAAGCATGGTTGTGGTCATTCAAAATACTACCATCAACTATTCTCATTTTCAATTATTATCATTTAGATAATATTTTTCTTTTGCAATATGGTTGCAAGAAAGAAAAATGAGAGCTCATTCTATCATAACCTCTCTCTCTCCTCATTTCATCTTCTTCTTCCTCTTGAAAAAGAGAAACCTTCTCATGTGTTGAGAATCATTCTCTTTAGAAAGAAAAGCAAACCCTAATCACTCTCTACTCATTCTAGGATGAAGGTTTAGCAAGCCGGAAACCCTAGTTCACTCAAAGATCGAGGAAGAGCCCAAAGGTCGAACCTTCGAGGTGGATCTATCTTCGGCAAGAAGGAGGCGACGAGAAGAGAACCATTCAAGCTTCTACAAAGAACAAGAAAGAAGAACAACAACAAGAAGAGAAGGAGTTCAAGTTTAGGTATAACCATCTTCCATAGTAGCTAACTCTCTTTAGCTAGAATACTAGTTTTAGTTTAGCAAAGATCCGGCTTTTACGGTCCATGTTACAAAGTTTAGAAAAAATTTTGATTTACCGTTTCCGCAACCCCGTAAGTACCGGGAGAGGTAACGTGGACCTAACAAGTTCTTTGTTTGTATGAGCTGGCTCATCATCAACTTGAGCCGGCTCTAGAGAAGATCGGGCCGAATATCTGCTGCTTCGAGATAATTGAGAAATTAGTTATTTAGTCGGATCTTTAGTATACTATATATATATATATATATATATATATATATATTATAGTATTTTATAACCCTAGATCTGATAGCTTTTGAGATAATTTTGAAGAACCCTTTGTAATTTGAAAGCTATAGTTTAGAGAGGGATTTGAGAGAATCATTCACCGTTTGTAATCCTCCGTAATTTTGTCGATTAATAAAGCTTCTCTTTCGCCCGTGGTTTTCTCGAAAGGGTTTTCCACATAAAATCTGGTGTCTTGTGGTTGGTATTTTTATTTTCATTACTTTTGGTTTATTTATTCTCTTCTCTTTATCGTTTGTTATTACTTAGAGATTGTATTTGCCAGGCTGGCCGTCGAGTGCTACTATGTGATCGGCCGTCCAATATGGATGAAAGAGCTCACTGAAGTTAGTAGAGCTCACTAAATAACTTAGCAAAGCTACTGAAAACAAGAAAGAGAGAAGCATGTGAGTCTTCAAGATCATCATTTTTTCCCTTGGGCATAGAGCAAATCAATATTTATAGAAGTTTTGTTGCCACAATAGTTTTAAAAACAATAAGGAAAGGAATATATGTTCATAGCTGGCTTCCACAATGTGGAATATCTATTTTTTGCTTAAAATTATTGATGGCCATTGTAATGTACTAAAGCATGAAGCTAAGATGTTTGCAACCACCACTACTTGAATTATGCAGCAAAACATGTTTACAAAAATGAAAAGTATAGTATATTAATATTAAACTTGCACATTAATATTTTGGTTTAAATGTGACTAAACTTAGTTTAAGCAATAACTATTGTCCCTGTCTGTTTAAATTTTGTTCATGTTCAGCTTTAAGGAGAAAGAAGTGGTGCATCCCATGTCAATTATGGCCTCTTTTGCTTAAGAAAGAGAGAAAGTGGCTTCTAATCAAACAGTGGGGGCATGTGGGAATTTGTGAATGATTCAAAAGTAGTAAGTATATATACTACTCAATTAATTTGGATGTAGAGCATAACTCATGCGGTAAAACTATCCTTTTCAATTTGAGAGGTTGCCAGTTCAATATAGTAGCTACAACTCATAATTTTGATATTCGACTCGCTATGCCCTTCTTTTATTTTGTAATATATCAGTTATAATATACCTAATCTCTCTAAGGTTATATTTGACTCAATTTTATGAACATTTATTCATAATTATGTTATAATCTTACTAAAAGGCAACACATTTGGTCAACCAGTGGATACATGTAAATGATGTGTATCAAAATAGTCTTTCTTTCACACATGCATCTTTTCATCTTAGTTCAACAGCTTTCCTAGACATGTTTCATAAAGCCGAGTCTTTCATAACCATTAGAAACATGCTCAAGTAGCAATTATTGAACTAATACTTTAAGCTACAGTCAAAAGTCACATAAGACATAATAATTTTGAGCTTTTTTACCTCTCAGGACTCACACAGTGATAAATCAGGGATTCATTCACTTAATTCCTTAATTGTTCGCTAAGCATACCTGGTATGACTCACAACCTACGTTGAAAATCTTCATCTTTAAGCATATGTCTCAATAGTTGATTTATTGTATATACCTTCGTTCATTCTCCATTGAGCACCTAACCTGAATTTTTAGGTACTAACTTCTCTAATTGTTCATTGCAATTCAACATTTGGTTGAAATATAGGTTCTAGGGATAGTGGGATATCCATATCGGTCCTTGTATCATTATTATGACTACATCTTGACTTCCTTCAAGACGACATATGTTTCAAATCCTCTAGCATCTCATGACTATAGTTATGCCATTTGAAATATCTTGTTTCTAATCGCATTCATAGCATCATAGGCGATTACTTGTGTGAGAAGGCCAATCTTCACCTATATGACATACTTTCGCATCTTGTATGTGTATGCCACCATTGTTCCATACTAAACAAACTTTCATATAAAAATATGAAACAAATATTATTTATATCATATTTAGAAGGAGTGTCACAATGATACAATCAACAACTTATCGCATTCTATGTAATCTTAGAGATTTAACATGTCCTACATATACATCGCTAGGAATTGGTTTAGTTAAAAGATCTGCAACCATTTTGTGCATAGAAATATACTGAATGGCCACTTCTTTCTTCTCAACTATTTCTCTTAAAGTTATACTTTGTTCTACTATGATATTTTGGATCTCCCATGCAAGCAATTGCTGCCTAGCTATGATTAAATATCGTTAGTAGCATTTAAATGTCAGTAATTGCTCCCAAATGTTGTAGAATACTGTTAAGCCATATTGCTTCTTGTACCGCATTGGAACATGCCTCAAATTCTGCCTTCATCGTCGATAAGGCTGTGCGTGTTTCCTTCTTACTACACTAAGAGATGGCGCCATTATTGTAGGGTTACTAGGCACTCTAATAAGGTTCTACAAGGCATCAACCATGCCTGATTTAAAAATTAGTCGTGTCGAACAACCCTAAACGAGATCTTTAAACTAGAGATTAGGCGAAAACAAGCATGTTAAAAACTTTGACACTAAGTGAGAGGGATTACAACCTTTGTAGATCCTGTCCTTCACTTCTAAAGCTCCGTGTTGAGGTCCCTTCGCTGTGATCATCGAGTACCCGGACTCTAGAGAGGCTCCACGAAGAGAATGATGCAAACTTGCTTCCGATCTTCGATAACAAAGATGATCTACCTTGAAGTTTTTTTAACACAAGCTCTCACTCACAAATGAAGTGAACACCCTAATCTAAATGGCTAGGATAGATTAGGATGATGAAGTAGAATTTTAGCTCTCATTTTTATCTTAATCTCACTCATTTTCATCACCAAAGAAAAAGCTAGAAAGCTTTTCTTCAAGAACTCAATGAAGAAGAAGAAGAATCCTTTTGTGATGAATAATGAAACTCATGTGTGTGGTTAGAAATGCAACCATGGTAGATAATGAGAAGGCTAACCATTGTAGAGACATAACTAGGGTTAAAGGGTTGGACTGGGTTAAGCAAATATCACAAAATATCCAAGTCAAAGACAAAGCTTCAAGAAGCTTCTTGAAAGCTTCATGAAGACTTAACCCCAATCCAAACCCTAACCTCAATTAAAATCCACAAAACATGTTGCATTACTAACCATATCATGTTACAATATTATATATCACATATATAATATTTATTGTAACAAAATAAAATAATACAATTAACATATATCGCATATATATCAATGTATTACCCGAGTGAGAAAAAGAATCTTTTAGTGAGCTTATATCAGTTAATGTAATTTAATATATCAAATATATAATTATACATTAAATTATCGAATCAACACTTGAACCGATAATCCGGCTATTTCACAAATAACCGACTAATATAATCTAAATCAGTTCATCGAATCAACACTTGATCCGATGACCCGGCTATATCACATATACCCGGTCGATATTTCATATCGCGAGAATCTAATACGGTATCACATACACGTATTGTTCTCGGTCCCGCACATATCACATATGTGCTCCTACTCCGTTTTGCCTGAGCCAAGAAACCTCTGTGTAGGACTCTAAAGAATCGTCAATACGCCGGCAGTAGGTGATGATCATATCAAACACCCACAAGTTGCAAGCGGTCAGCTAAACGTAACAGCCATCCAGGTATTGAGCGCTTAGAAGATCAACAAGCAAGCCTGTACATTCTCCTATGAATCCAGTCAGTAACACTCCCATACAGTCCAGTCTCGTCGTCTGATATGTCGCATATATCGTCTAGGGGTGGTAAACGTCAGACCTCAGTAGCTTGATAAGTCGTGTCGATATGAGGTCTATAACAGTTCGAGAAACTACAGATAACACTTACCAGTAAATCTCAGCAACCCTGGCCAGGGATTTCCAGTTATAGCCAATCGAACACAGCGCAACATCAACTCCCTATACCGGGAAAGACCAATCCCCTCCTATCGCTCATTGCCTCCATGTGATTCGGGTCTGTACCCAAAAGCCACCTTTTTGCACGCCCTCTTGGACGTGGTATGATGGAAATCAAAGAACAGTGGGAATCACACAAGACTCTATGACGATCTCGAGTCAACAGACTACTCTGTACCAGTGTCACCGGAGAACTGCCATCTGACGTAAGGTATAATACCATCTGGGAGTTCTCGACGAGTCCGTCCAGTGTACCCAGTCTCCACTGAGCACCCGTACACCATCCTTGATGTCAAACACCGATGGATATGGGATCATCCATCGCCCATCATATGGGTTAAGATGCGTATACGCTAGTCTACTCTGGTGTATCGATGCCCTGTCTCGATACACTCTCGACTAGGAACAGTTATAGGATGTACTCGTCGACTACCGTAGCCCCACTAGTATGATCTCATCATAGTCCCAGTAGTCGAGTACATATCCTAAGGGCTTTATCAACATGTAATATGAGACAATCAGAGTACATGTTAAGATAAAGTACAACCAGATAGCATACTATCATGTCGAGCAAGAAAGTCCTCCCTATATATGTCCTAGCATCCACTACAATATACATCGTATGTACAGTAATGGCCTCTAGGGCATACATATAACTAACAATCTCCCACTTGCACTAGGGCCATCTGTTGTGGTATCACATACCCAACAATTATCTGCGGTTGAAATATTTCATACTCAACCATCCCATAAAAGTCTCTACTGGGAAAAAGGCCTTTGTGAGTGGATCCGCACTGTTGTCCTCTGTGTCTACTCTCCTAACCTCGATCTCCCTGGAGATCAACCATCTCCATGATCAGGTGATACTGCCTAAGAATTATATCTGGATTTCTGATGAGACGGGGGGTTCCTTGGCATAAGCCATAACTCCATTGTCTCACAATGGTAGGAACGAAGTTCATCTCATGAACTTATATCTATCCAGACTGCCTCTTTGGTAGCATCCTTGGTAACGATGTATCTTTCCTTTAATCGTCTAGTAAGTCACGGTATTTAGTTTGGAACTCTTCCAACATACTGTCCCTTCACTGAGGGTATAGACAATGCCTGCGACTGACATTCAGTCGTCCTTATCACCCTGGAACCTTTCCAGTGATTCTCCCCAGGATCAATTGATACTATCTCACTACAACTAGTGAGAATCCTAACATCCAATTAGATCTATCTCATAGATCCAAAACCCAGGATTTAGGAGGTATCACCTTGATCTTATACGGAGAATCCTTGTAATAAGCGGAGATTGACCGAGCGTAGCATAGGAAACTCCTTCCCTATCAAGAGTATGTCATCCACGTACTCTACGAGGATCACCACCATACTCCCTACTACCTTTTTGTATATACAAGGTTCATCTACCATTTTGATGAAGTCAAACTTTTTGACTACCACATCAAAACAGACGTTCCAACTCCGCGATGCCTGATTTATCACATAAAACATCTTGCTCACGTTTCCGCTGCTCCCACTGTCTACGAAGCCCTTGGCTGTGTACTTATAGACGCTCTCTTCCAAATCATCATTTAGAAAAGCAGTCATAACACCCAACCGCCAGATATCGTAGTCATGATATGTAACCGTGGAAAATAGGATCTGGATGGACTTTAAGTATAGCTTTGAAAGTCTCAACTTTTCCATGTACACCAAGTAATCTTCTCAAGATATACTTGCTCCTGATGGGGATTTAACCCTTCAGATAAAGCAACCAAAGTCCATACTTTGTTGGTGTATAAGGATTCTATCTCAGATCGCTAAGCATCCAGCCATTCTTACAGAGTCCCACTCCTGATGGCCAGCTCGAAACTAGTTGGGTCATCATCTCATGATGCAATTCTCGCTCCTACTGTCATAGAGAAAACCGAAGTATCTCTCAGGTGGGTGAGGAACCCTAGTAGATCGGCGGAGAGGCTGAGCTTCGTTGGAATATATTGAATCCTTTGGTTCTACCAAATCATCAGTTGCAGTTTGTATAGCTGGAACTCTTTCCAGTTCTACCTCATGACCACTAATTTCTTCTCAAAAAATTCCCTTTCACAAAGGTGGCATGCTAAGAAACATAACATCTTTTGTTCCTCGGTAAGGTAGAAAATATTCCCTTGTGAATGCTTGGGATATCCAACAAACTTCCACAGAACTGACTTTGCCTCGAGCTTGTCCGGATTATGCTTTTAGACATAGGCTGGACAACCCCAAATCTTAAAAAACTTAAGATATGGGCTCTTCCCATTCCATATCACATATGAAGTGGTAGGCAACTGATTTGGTTGGAACGTTATTCAATAGGTATGCAGCTTCTCAAGTGCATAACTCCCAAAAGGAAATAGGAAACTCAGTAGTACTCATCATAGAGCGCACCATATCATATAGGGTGCAATTGCTCCACCCTGAGATACCATCGTGCTATGGTGTATACGAAGGAGTAATGCTGAGAGAGAATCTCATTCTACTTTAGAAAAGTCCAGGAATTCCATACTCAAGTATTCTCCTCACTACTAAAATAGGGGGTTGCCCCTACGGATATTGAAATCCGTAGGGGCAGATTTATGTTGGCCCTACGGATTAATCCGTAGGGCTAAAAAGTTGCCCCTACGGGCCTAGACGTTTAAGAATAAAAATATTAATTCTTAATTTGGTGTTTGCCCCTACGGAGCCGCAAACCAAGGACCTACGGACAAATCCGTAGGGGCAACTAAATAGCGATTTAATAAAGGCACAAATCGATCGCCTACGCTCTCTTTCTTCCTCTCTCGATCGACAGCGAAACAAAATCCCCAAATTGCCACCGCCGTTCTCGTCATCGCCACCGCCGTTCTCCTCGTCGCCACCGCCGTTCTCGTCGCCACCGCCGTTCTCGTCGTCGCCACCGCCGTTCAGGTTAGTGAATCTTCAATTAAATTAAAGAAATTTTTGATTATTTAGGGCTAGGGTTCATGGCTGGGTCTGGGGTTGCGGTTGGAGTTGGGGTTCGGCAGGGGTTGCGGTCGGTGTCGGGGTTGGGGTTGGGGTTAGGGTTAGGGTTGGGGTTCGGCTGCGGCTGCGGCTGCGGCTGGGGCTAGGGCTGGGGTTAGGGTTTGGCTTAGGGTTGGGGTTGGGGTTTAGCTGGGGCGCTCTGGGGTTAGGGTTAGGTTGGGGCAGGGCTGGGCTGGGGCTGGAGCTAGGGTTAGGTTGGGGTTGGGGCTGGGGCTAGGGTTAGGCTGAGGCTGGGGCTGGGGCTGGGGCTAGGGTTAGGCTGAGGCTGGGGCTAGGGTTAGGTTGGGATTGGGTATCGATGTATATACATGTATCATATCATGAATGATTCATTTTCATTAAATGTGGTAAAATTAAGTGTATAAAATCATGCCATATAAATAGATTGTGTTCGTGAATGGCGATCTAGTTAGGCGAACCAAAGTGTTGCATTGATGAAAGTTTACCGTAGAGGAAATTACGGTTAGCTCTATGCATTTAACCTGAATGTATCCAGTAATTACTAGCATGTATAGAAAAGTTGGTTTAATTTATGAAAAAATGGGGAGACAACATGCATGTATGCATATAGGTAACATCTTCCAATATGCCATATCCAGACCGCAATCTATTTTTGCCTATTGGCTAATATGAAAATATCGGCCCGCGTATATGACATAATCAAAGTTGTTAAATCTTGATACGGTTTGTGTTTCGTTTTTTTATTTATCATATCGTGTATCGTATCTGTTTCATATCGAAAGAAACAAAATTTTCTGTTACAATAACGAAATAATTATGTGTAGAACCAATTACAATTTTAAAAATGATCAAATTAACAACATAAAGCAACTTACAAGTTAAAGAAAATTTCGGAATTGCAGCACTCAAATACATACATATAAATCATACAAACCCATGCATTTGATAATCAAATAGGGTTTTTTTCTGCCCCCCTACTTCAATATTTTGATGCATGTTCCAGTCATGTGAATTCATATGTTGCGTATAACGCTTTATGATATCAGTATCCTACATTTGTAGTTTTAATTGTTGATTGTTATAGATGAATGCCATTGCAATAATAGTTTTTGGTTGATGAATGCTATTGTAATGTAGGATGATCAGTTCTATCAATCTTGATCTCAATGGTTTAAAATCATGTTACACATACAACACGAATGCACAACAAACGCATAATTAGAGAGCGATTCGAGATATTCAGGTTAAAACCAATATATGATACTCGATGATAATATGAAACCTTCATATTCCCATCGATACTCATATATGAAACTAAAAGCGCCACTTAGTCCCCGTCTATCGGTTAACATACGTGCGATGCTCGTCGTGACCTAGAACTATACGAAGGTTGTTAAATATCGGACAGTATAGCTCGATACTAACAACCGTCGTATAGTCTACGCGACGAGAAAATTCAATCGTATGGTAACCCATAGATTTGTCCCGTGTGGACAAGTTAAGAATGTATAAAGCAAACGCCTTCATTCACTTGTGTTTTCATCCGTTTCGAGATATTTCGTCGGTACCTTTCCGCTGGTTCTCCGTGTACAAAGATAGATTAGATGTTCATTTCAACGTTATTTCACAGCTTTGAAATGATTATCTATTCTATTACAGTGTACTCGGAGAACAGCGGGGAGGTGCTGCCGAAATTTACTCGAAACGGTTGAAAGCACAAGTGATGGGTGTTCGCTCTATACATTCTTAATGGGATAGAAGCCTACCCCCGACAGCCGGAACACACACATACAACAAGAATACACAACAAACGCATAATTAGAGAGCGATTCGAGATGTTCGGGTTAAAACCAATATATGATAATATGAAACCTTCATATTCTCATCGATACTCATATATGAAACTAAAAGCGCCACTTAGTCCCCGTCTATCGGTTAACATACGTGCGATGCTCGTCGTGACTTAGAACTATACGAAGGTTGTTAAATATCGGACAGTATAGCTCGATACTAACAACCGTCGTATAGTCTACGCGACGAGAAAATTCAATCGTATGGTAACCCATAGATTTGTCCCGTGTGGACAAGTTAAGAATGTATAAAGCAAACGCCTTCATTCACTTGTGTTTTCATCCGTTTCGAGATATTTCGTCGGTACCTTTCCGCTGGTTCTCCGTGTACAAAGATAGATTAGATGTTCATTTCAACGTTGTTTCACAGGTTTGAAATGATTATCTATTCTATTACAGTGTACTCGGAAAACAGCGGGGAGGTGCTGCCGAAATTTACTCGAAACGGTTGAAAGCACAAGTGATGGGCGTTCGCTCTATACATTCTTAATGGGATAGAAGCCTACCCCCGACAGCCGGAACACACACATACAACAAGAATACACAACAAACGCATAATTAAAGAGCGATTCGAGACGTTCGGGTTAAAACCAATATATGATAATATGAAACCTTCATATTCCCATCGATACTCATATATGAAACTAAAAGCGCCACTTAGTCCCCGTCTATCAGTTAACATACGTGCGATAATTTATTCTTTTCAACGACAAACGCATACACAAAACATATACACGGATTTTCTCCTTTGTCAGTAACTATCCCATTCTTATATTTCTCAATATAGTCAGCATAACCTACAATTTATATGTTATACAGTCTAACATGGCCCATGAGTACGTCAGAGTTAAGGACTGGATGTATGTGGATTGGAAACAACGTATGCAACCTAAGTTTGTCGCAGGAGTTGCTGCTTTCCTTGAATTTGCACGCGCACATAATAAGATCATAATAAAGAAGATTCTATGTCCGTGCGATAGATGTGGCAATAAGTACTGGCAGAAGGTAGAATTGGCAGAGCTTCATATTGTAAAACATGGGTTTACTAGACTTTATACAATTTGGAAATATCACGGGGAAAGAGAAGAATGCAGTACTGCGGCAGAAGAAGGAGAACACGATAATGCGGCAGGAGGAGAAGAAGAATTCGGTAATGCGGCAGGAGACGGAAATTTATTTCCATCAGAAGAAATGGAGGATATGGTAGAGACTGCCCTAGGTGAATCTATTCGTACCGAAGATGACATTCCTTCCGGTCAAGGACCGCGTGCGGATAAATATGAAAATTTCATGAATGATGCTAGGAAACCAATTTATGAGAATGCGAAGTATTCCACCCTCTCATGGTTCGTCCAACATTTCCAGATTAAGTGCCTAAATGGATGGAGTAACAAGTCATTCACAATGCTTCTTTCGTTCTTGAAAGATTCTATGCCTCCGAGAAATAATGTGCCCAAAAGCTGGTACGAAGCCCAGAAGATGATGTCTGATTTGGGTCTAAAGTGCGAGAAGATTCAAGCATGTCCTAAAAATTGCGTGTTGTACCGGAAAGAGAATTCAGATTTGAAAGAGTGTCCAACATGCGGAGAGGCCAGGTATAAGCCGAAAGATTCTGATAAGAAGCCTGATATACCTGTGAAGATAGCACGATACTTTCCCATAACACAGAGGCTACAGAGGCTATTCAGGTGCAAGAAAACAGCCGAGGCAATGATTTGGCATCACCGTGCTCCTCCAAGCGAAAATGGAAAAATGAGCCATCCAAGAGATTCACCGGCATGGAAAGATTTCGATAGGAGGCACGCAATATTCAGTAGCAATCCTCGCAATGTCCGGCTCGGACTGGCTACTGATGGCTTCTGCCCATTCAACTATATGGCTGGAAGTCACAGCACATGGCCCGTTGTAATGATAATTTATAATCTGTCGCCTTGGTTGGCTATGGACCAATCATACTTTATGATGCCTCTTCTTATCGACGGACCAAACTCACCGGGGAACAATATCGATGTCTATCTCCGACCTCTGATCGAGGAGTTGAAATCTTTGTT
Source organism: Agapanthus africanus (assembly GCA_030015575.1). Classification (NCBI taxonomy): domain Eukaryota; kingdom Viridiplantae; phylum Streptophyta; class Magnoliopsida; order Asparagales; family Amaryllidaceae; genus Agapanthus; species Agapanthus africanus. Next base: position 395,724,716 of record JASDDO010000018.1, read on the forward strand.
CATTGATGGTGTAGAGACATATGATTCAAACACAAATACAACCTTCATACTGCGTGCGGCTTTAATGTGGACAATTAATGACTTTCCTACGTATGGAATGCTATCAGGTTGGTCCGTACATGGTCACAAAGCATGTCCTCATTGCCATGAACACACAACATCAAAATTCTTGAATTTTAGCAGGAAGGTTTGTTATTGCGGCCATCGACGTTTTTTGCCTCCAGACCACCCCTATAGGTTAGATACGGTTCACTTTGATGGTCATCAGGAGCTTCTTGGACCTCCATCCCCATTGTCCGGAGAGGACGTGACTGCTAAATGGGATGGTTACAATAACGTGACCTTCGGGATGGATCCGACGAAACAGGTCAAACCATAATATTGGAACAAGTTAAGCATTTTCTTCGAGCTTCCGTACTGGTCTACAAATTCAGTGCGTCATTGTCTGGACGTCATGCATATAGAGAAGGGAGTATCAGAGCACATACTTAACTTGCTTCTTTGTAAAGACGGGAAATCGAAAGACAACATGAATGCTCGGATGGATCTACAAGAGTGGGGAATAAGAAGTGAATTGCACCCTAGACCGGTAGCGGGTAAACCGGGCAAGTTTGTACTTCCCAATGCCGCTTATCATATGTCACAACCGGAGAAGAAAAGATTCCTGCAGGTGTTGCATGATTTGAAAGTCCCCACAGGTTTCTCAGGATCATTCAGCAAGAAAATAAAAATTGTGAAGGACAAGATCGATGGGCTGAAAAGTCATGATCACCATGTTATCGTGGAGCACCTTCTTCCATTAGCCCTCAGGACTTCTCTCCCCGACTCGGTTGGTCTAGTAATCAACGACCTATGTTGTTTTTTCAGGGAGTTGTGTACTAAAACACTGGAGGTTGCGACGCTGGATAAACTAGAAAATTCTGTTGCGTTGATACTTTGCAAGTTTGAGCGTATTTTCCCACCGTCATTCTTCGATATCATAATACACTTGACGGTTCATCTTGCAACTGAGGCGAAGTTAGCCGGACCGGTACAATATCGATGGATGTATCCCGTCGAGAGGTACGTGTAATTTTTCGTTTCGCGCAATTTATAAATTTATTGTTGTCCTGTATGCCCGTATTTATTTATTCAACATATTCTCATTAGGTACCTCTACACTCTTAAGAAGTATATACGCAATAAAAATCGACCAGAGGGTTCTATCATGCAAGGTTATCTTCTTGATGAAGCAACCACATTTTGTTCCCGCTATCTGGAAGAAAACATTGAGACAAGGCTTAACCGACCATGAAGAATTCAAGACGGGCCATATAGTAAAGCCGAGTATAAGAGAGTAGACACTATGTTTATCAACAAGATATACCGGTTTATCTTGCTTAATTGCGCATGTCTTGAACAAATTAGAGAGTAAGTTCTTTTGGATTAATTGTTATATCTGTGTTTGTGTGTGTATGAAATGATATAATATTAATGTCACAATTATTTGTCGAAAACAGAATTCATTTTAACGAGGTACGTGAGGGGCATCCTGATTGGAACGAAGAACGTTTGGAAAAATACCATCAGGATAATTTTTGTGATTGGGTCACAGATCATGTAAGTTATTCGAATAACATTTTATTGCTATCAGTTTTAATCTAAACTTGTATCGTTATGTATTTGTCGTAAAATTTGTTTTGTTAGATCCACGATCCGAACTTGTCTGCATCATTTGTGAGTGATTCAAGATATTTAGCTCAATTTCCTAGTATGGAGGTTGCATATTACAAAGGATTTGGTGTCCTTGGATACAAATTCGAAGTTAAGGACATAGAAACATCTAGAACCACTTAGAATAGTGGGATTGCGACGGTAGGATCGGACGGTGTGATTTACTATGGGTACTTAAATTGTATACTCGGCATCCACTATCTCGGACGATCAGAACCCTTTTATATATTCCAGTGTACTTGGTACGATCCACGAACCGATACGGACAGGTGGAGAAGCAGTCTTGGGACTTGGAAAGATGAATATGGATTGACCAGTGTGAACACACTTCGATTTTACGGTCAGAACGATCCGTTTATCTTTCCGAACCAAGCGTTCCAAGTATACTACTCACAGTGTTTGAAGCATCCGGGGTGGAGTGTTGTATGCCGATGGAAACCCAGAGATGTGTATGATGTCCCAGAATACGAGGACAGCGATGAGGACGAAGAAGAGAGAAGGCTTAAAGTGCTCCGACCGTCTGTTGCGAAGGACGGGTTGTCTTCGACCGATCATGAAGTTACGTGGGTTAGAAATGACATCGACGATGAAATCCAAGTAGATATGTATAATGCGCCCACGAAATGAAAAAAGTTATCAGTAATGTTATATTATTACTTCACATTTTACGCTCTATACATATATAGTCAATACTTTTAATGATTGTCTAATGCGTCCACGAACCGTTTATCTAGATTTGATGACGATGTCGGGAGCAGCGAGGGGCGGCAGGAGCTCCAGCCGCGGCAAAGGCAGAGGCAGAGCGGTTCTGCCGCCCGGAGAGCTCCGTAGGGAGCTTCAGAGGGCCGGTCTTGTACCCAGATCGGAGACCCCTTCGGATGCCTCCTTCCGTGTGGATTTTGCCACATCTCCAGGTATACTGCACGCATATCCATTTTGAATGTAATATTACAGATATTCATGCCGATTTATGTCAAAATTACTTATATTGTCAATGTTTGATTGTCTAGTTGTTGGTGATGCGTCCACATCTGGGACAGAGGCCACCCCCGCTCCTCCAGGTATGTTTATATATCATATAGTGTATGTATATTGATTTAGAATGCTATATCATAAATACACACATTCCTTTTGCTCTTACTTAGCAATTTTTATTATTGTCTAGCTGTAGGTGGTGACACCACCGCACATGCGGGTATGTTTATATATCCTATAGTGCATGCATATTGATTTAGAACGTTATATTATTGATCTACACATTCTTTTTGCAATTACTTATATAATCTATTTTTAATTGTCTAATTATAGGTGGTGCGTCCACATCTTCCGCAGGGGCACTCCTGCCACTTCCATACCCTCCGCATCGTCTGCAGGTTAGTATGAATAAATTTAAAATATTTATTAATTTTACATATGCTCTATAGAATAAATATGAACTTCATGGAAATTTAGCGTCGATGTTTATTTTCTAGTTAGAGGGGATGCGTCCGCATCCGGGACCCCGGTTGTTCCTCACCGGAGGAACTATCGTCCCGCTCGTGCTGCTGCCCGGGCCCAGGCTCGTGCGATAGTCAGCGGAGGTATATATCACACTTGAATTTTCGTTTAACCTTGATTTCTTAATACAACTTTGTCTTATTATTGATTGTCTTGATATTTCGTGCAGACGCAGGGCCTCCCCATCCCCAGAGGGGGACTCGAGGCCCGAATCAGTCCTATAGGCTGAGGCCTGACAGAGCTAGGGGGGAGGCATCATTCCCCCTTTTTTTTACCCTTGACTATCGCTATACCAGTCCTCATGCCGAGAGGTTCGGCCGGTATTTGGGGGACGAGAGCCGGCTCGTTAAGAACTATCCATTTCACGTTGAGTGGGGCGAGCAGCACCAGCGCTCATTCGCCCTCTTCTTTGATCAGGCTCGGGTATATATTAATATATATTTTCATTTGATTTATCCAATATATTTATTATTAACACTTGCAATCTAATAACAATGTTTTTTTTGTATTTTCAGTAGGATTACGATTTTCAGCCTGTAGCCGACCCTGATCACCCGGGGAGGGTGCTCGACCTTCATGCTCTGTACAATGGCCTGATGAAGAACATGCAGGCCAAGGTCCGATACAACAGGAATGAGCTGAAGGCCGACTGCTACTCCCTGTGGATGGCGACCCCTGAGGCAGAGAAAGCGGCCCTCCTATCTACTCCGGCGTTTGCGAGAATCGACGTAGAGACATGGCCTCTATTGTGCGCTTATTTCGACTCCCAACGCAAACAGGTATGTATTTTAAATATAATTCATTATTTATGATATAATTTATTTTTTTGTGTTCCTTAATTAGAAAACTAAATGTTAATGAGTTGTGCAGAAACAGGCCGCTCAGAATACAGAGAACAGGAAGTCGGCGAAGAGGGGTCGCCCCACTTACACAGGTGGCTCGAGGAACATTACTCGAGCCATGGAGTTATCGGTAAATTACAATAGACCGACCTTTGTGATATTCTGCAATATTAAGAGTTATTTTCTAATATTTCTGATATTAAGAGTTACTTTCTAATATTGCAGACATCTCGGACCGTGGCGTCAGGTGGTACACCGAGCGTGCTGTCCGCATATCTTGCCGTCCACGGTACCTCGACAGATCCCGCCACGAGCGAGCTTCGATATCCCAACGTCGCTACCCAGGAGTACTGCGTAAGTGTTAATATTTTTTCTACCCAAATTTGAAATTTTAGTTTTGGAAGGTTCAAGTTTAAATTTTATAGTTATACTTTACTGCTTAATGTGGGTGTAGGAGCGGGTGGTTGAGCAGGCCCAGGCCTCGGGGATCGATTTTACCGGACAGAGCGATCCGAGGCTGCTGACCCCAGTTCTGGACGCCGCACACGGAGGGCACACGGAGGTTGGGAGAGAGGCCGGGGACTGGGCCCTAGCAGGGCCCATATGAGGTTGGACTCCACCCCGGCGGTTACTTCCTCCGTCTCCAATGACCGACGTGTCCATCAGGAACTGGAGAGCTTGAGGGCCACCGTTCAGGAATTGAAGGAGATGCTGGTATGTATACTACTTTATAGTAAAATATCATGTCATATTATATAGATATCAACATATCCATAATTAGTACGTAGCTTGAGCTTATTTGGTTTTAGACTTAAGTTTGATTAATCATACATACAGATGTAATTAAAATAAACAACAAACTAGATATCCAAACGGGGTTTCGAAATAACTTAATAATGATACGAATTCGAATAATACACAGTTCTTACACGCTTATTACACACGTTATGTCCAGACGCGACAGGGTACATCGGCCGAGCCTTCACATGCATCTCCTTCGGCTGCGGCTCCGCAAGCCACTACATCGGCTGCGGTTCCACAGACAGCTCCTATAGCTCCACCGCCCGCTCAGACTCCCGCAGCCGCTGCTCCGCAAGCGACTACTTCGACGGCGGCTGCGCAGACCACATCGCCAGCTCCACAGGCCGCTCAGACTCCCACTCGCGCCGAATTGCAGAGTTTATTGACCGAGAAGCAGGCGCGCGTTATTCTATCGTTATTCAGAGGTGGAGCTGGACCGAACTAGGGTAGCTTTTTGGTTCTTATTTTTTGAAACATGTACTTATTTATATCATACACATTGTACTACATTTTGAAACGATATTGATATTGGTTTATATTTATATCATATTCAGTTTTTGGGTTTCTTTTGTATATTATATATATGCGTGAGATGTGATTATGAATACTGCGATATATGTTGTGTGATGATTAATTTTATATTTGATTGATGTATATATTATTGTGCACAGGGCGGGAAAAAATCAAGCAGCCCATTTTTTTAAAAAAATACAGATAATATGTACCTACGGATTAATCCGTAGGTACACATGTTGCCCCTACGGCTATATCCGTAGGGGCAAAATATCAGCACTAACTGATATTTCCCCCTGATCTCAGTACCAGGGGGTTGGGAGTGCCCCTACGGACATATCCGTAGGGGCCACGGCCTCGCCCCTACGGCGTTATCCGTAGGGGCAAAATATCAGGATTCCTGATATTTTTCCCCTACGGATAGGTACCTACGCAGATATCCGTAAGGGGTATAACATGGCCCTACGGTTATGTCCGTAGGTACATTTAATATATTAAAAAAACCCATAAATAATATAACTTTTTTTACCCTACGGCCTACTCCGTAGGGGCAACAGGACCTACATAGAAATCCGTAGGGGCAAGAATTTGCCCGTAGGGGCAAGTTCAGGGCTTCAACTTGCACCTGCGGCCTTTGCACATACGAGGTATTTTTTCGCCCCTACGCATATATCCGTAGGGGCAACCCTTATTTGTAGTAGTGCCTCCTTGATCTCATCAAAGGACATAATACTTATACCCGTTTTTGGTTCTCTACTTCTAACTTATATTCTGTGAATATCTCAAAAGGTTCAGACTTGTGTTTCAATAGGAACATATGTCCGAATCTTGAGAGATAAACAGTGAATGTAATGAAGTATAAAGAACCGGTCTTGGCATGTGTAGACAGGGGACTATCATACATCAGCATGTATCAATCCCAAGAGTTCACTAACTCTTTCTCTGTTTCTAATAAACAGAGCTCTGGTCATCTTATCTTAGTGACATGACCGGCAAGTTTCACAAGATGTAAATTCAAACTAATTTAAATATGCATCTAAATGTAACTTCAGCTAGTCGGGTCGCATTGATATGACCTAGTCTACAATGCTTTAAGAAGGATTCGTTCATTTCTGAACTCTTCCTCTTGTGTGTGTTCTATACGTTAAGAACTGTGGTTTGATTTAGAACGTCTATGCTTTTAGATAACGTGCCTGAACCTATCAACCCTTGATATAGGAAATGTTCAAAACATTATCCAACAATACAAAATTGTATCCTTTCTTTATTAATAAAGAGACTGATATGATGTTGTATATCAGGTTCGGTATCTAATAACATTCGTTCAGAATCAATGTATTCTGGTAATACAGGGTGATAATTGCCAACAGACTTGGCTGCAACACTTGCATCATTTCCAACTCTTAAAACTTATCACCATGTTCCCCACCGAATCACGGAGACGAGACCGCGTAGGTTCGTCTTGCCTGAAATTCAGGGCAGATGCTATTTGGTGCTATCCGTCCACCTCTCCGAAGATGCCAAGTTGATTTATGGCGCCATGTATCGAAGGTTTAGACGGATGCGTCCGATGTAGTAGACTTCGTCAGATTCCCCCTCGTTCGAGGGGTTTTTGATTGTGGGGACGCTCTTCCTTGCAGGCACAACCCCCTCAGTTAATTACGCTACCGCATCACGGTAACAACTTTCTCCTTCTCCAGATGGTCACTTCATGTCGTGGGTGTTTGTTTTGTTTGTAGTTACCCGTGGATTGTATACGGAGACTAAGTTATGCTGTCGCCCGTAGGACGTGGATTAGTCCAAATCCGTATCTTCTTAGATTTGGGTTTTGGGGTTTTGGTTTAAGGATACGTTAGCCTTATTTGAGGCTAAGGTCAACTTAAATGTTTATTAAGGATACGTTAGTCTAATTTGAGATTAAGATCGACTTAACGGGATCGTTTAGATCCAACAAGAGGGCATTTGGGCTCTATTATTTAGTTTAGGGACATTTCGGTCGATTGCCAGTTTAGGAACATGGTGGTCCAACATTCCCATTTTGAGGACTAATATTAGTTTAAGGACATTTCGGTCCAACATTCCCATTTTGGGGACGAATATTAGTTTAAGGACATTTCGGTCCATGAGTTTAAGGACCCCACAGTCCGTAGCAATGTATGGTTGTCGGGACCCGTCACCTCTCTGACGACGTTGAAGGATTACAACGACAAATATCAGAGGAGTTCAGAGATGTACCCTTGAACCGGGTGTAAATTGATTTGGGAGAGCAGTTGCGCTCAGTTCAATTTAATTTGAGGACTTATGGCCAGAATTGGGTTAAGTCCATCTGAAAATGTTTAACATTTTGTTCATGATTGGCCTGTTTAGGCCTTTGCTTGGGCTCTGCCCTTTTTTAAACAATGCATAGCATTGGGCTTTTTATTTAAATGCATGGCATTTATATTAGGCCTGTTAGGCTTCTTAATTGGGCTCTGCCCCTTTTTAATAATGCACAGCATTTAGTGGTCTGACAGTGCGCCACGTGGCCTGTCAGGCGCTCTGCGCCAATTAAAGAGCGCAAGGCGCCAGCGCATGTGGAGGTGACACATGTCACGCTCTGGTGAGCGCAAGTCTGTTAGCGCAGTGCGCTGCGCCAGTGCGCTGCTGACACGTGGCGCGCTCTGGTGCAATGCACCAATCCAAGAGCGCAGTGCTCTGTTTTTAGGAGCGCAAGGCGCAGATTGACACATGGCGCTCCCTGATGACTTGCGCCAACCCAAGGAGCACAACAGCGCAAATTAAGAGTGCAGGGCACTGTTCAATACCGCAGAGCGCATCTTGATCCAATTTAGATCAAAGAAACAAGTTTTTTCTTGTTCTGAAGAGGTTCTACCTCAAGATTCAAGAACCAATGGTTCATCAAAAGGTTGTGCCTTTATATAGATCAAAAGATCTAATAATGAAGTAAATTACTTCTTTTTTTATGATTGGATTTTTTTTCTTTTTTATTGAAGATCTTGATCTTGTTCTCAGATCATTGATCTTTTTAGAAGAAATTCTTCTTTTTTCAAAGGTTTAACTTTTTTTCTCTTTGAGTTTTTTTCTCAAAGTTTTTGGAGGAGCTCTGTATATCTGAGACTTGGAGTCTAGGGGCCTTTATATAGGGCCAATTAGTTTGTTAGGTTAGTTACAGAGATCTTTCTCTGATTGATCTGGGGATATTTCCCAACCGTTGGATCTTTGATCCTAAGGCCTCTGTTTTATATAAGATAATCTTCTTGTTTTAATAAAATTAAAAAAATCTTTCTAGAATTTTAATTCTGATTAAATAATTCATTATTTAAGTTTTAGTGCTGGCACAGTTGGCGCAAGTACACCTGCGCTTGACACGTGTCGCGCAGCGCAGAGCGCAACTGCGCTGACACGTGTCGCGCAGCGCAGAGTGCAGCGCAACTGCGCTGACACGTGTCGCGCAGCGCAGAGCGCAAGTTATCTGAAGCGTTGCTTCCTTTATTTTTAAAATTTGAATTTTAAAACAGAGCCTTGCTCTGATTGGGGTGCGCTGCCTTAGGCGCAGCGCCCCTTGCGCTGGCGTGTCTGCTTTTGACACGTGGCGCTCTGCGCGCAGCGCAAGAGATCTGAAGCGTTGCTTCACCTTTTGAATTTGAAATTCAAACAGAGCTTTGCTCTGATTTGAGGAAACACACCCGTTCTCAGTTCTCTACCTATCTGTAGCCCATGTAACAGATTACATATCTTGGATCCTGATCCGGTATCTCATACCCAGGACGTAAAGGATACTGAGAAACAGTTATCGGTAATGAACACACCCGAAGAAAATGCATCAGCATGCACTTTCTTCATTTGGGCGGCACGGGAATTCTGGTAATCCCCCATTTCCTGCTCTGTCTTATAACAATTATAAGTTGGAGCGGGACCAACGTTCCTTAGCGCAGTATAACAAGCGGGTTCGGTTATTACATCCGTATTATTATCTTGATTAAGGCGTGACATAGTCGCAACCAGGAGAGAGAGAGAAGAAAACACTCAGCGTGCGCTTTTACTAGATTAGATTGGTTATTAATTTATCTAATCAGGATGTCTCCCACTGTTTTAGTCAAATCTTCCTTCAAACCCTAAAAGGAAAGACTAGCCGGGATTAATTACACTCTACAAGTTCGCCAATCTTTCAGCCAGGCCAGTGCCGGTACTTTGAGGGAGGTTCCCCGTGCTTTCGCACGGACCTAATTAAAGTAAACCTCGTTTTCCCAGGGGCATAACCCCGTTAACACCTTTCTAGACACCTACTTGATCGGCTAATTGTAATGTGTAAAACTCTCCCAGGAGTAACTCTTACTCGCAGTGGGTATCGGAATCCAACTATCTCATAGAAGGTATGCAATCTCATTGCAAATTTCAACACTTGAAATTCCCAATAATATTTTACCCCTAACGTCCTATGACCTTGACGAATGCCAACAAACCATAGGCTACTAGTCAAGTTCAACCCGTCATTTCACGATTGAATTAAACCCACCCGCACGACCCTTGACGAAAGCCAACAAAGTCGCACGACTACCCTAACTCAATCGCATCATATGCTTATACAAATAAGCATAAATAGCTACCGCACACTACGCCTTGACGAAAGCCAACAAACATAGTACGAATACTATGAAGTACTTATCTAAAATAACGGAGGGCTACGACAGGTTTTTAAGAAAACCCTTTGCGTAATGAACTTGATGTCGTTGTAGAATCGAGGGATTTTAAATGTGATGTTTTTGAGGCCTTTTCTAGTTTTGCTAAAGAGGTCACTCCCGGTGAAGGGATCGTCGGCTCTTTCCTCATCGAATAAGGTGCAGGATATTTTACAAATATCACTATGCAAAGCAAAAACTATATAAGCAATCAAAAGACAAACCGAGTTTGTAGCATCTGCTAGTTTCGCTAAAGAGGTCACTCCCGGTGAAGGGATCTCGGCTCTTTCCTTATCGAATAAGGTGCTGGATGTTCTATAAGGAACACCGCTATGCAAAGCAAGAACTAGAGCTACCAATTTTTAAACAAGTTTCTACAACATCTTTAGGTTTCTTTTAGTTTCATTAATCTCATTAATGAAGTCCCATTTTATTATGCTTCACAAGCATCTCATTTGAAATGAAATCTGCAATATAACATATATCTCATATATATAATATTAAACATTCGTCTCAGGCAGTAATATGATCTCATCACAGAACATTGCAGCAGAAGAAACATATATGAAATATTGGATATACTAGGAGGTCTTTGTTTTAGTACGAGCCTGTATAAAACACGGATTCCACGGTCGCGATGAATAGCCAAACCCACATGCCTAGACCCCTACGAGAGCGGCAAGCAACACTGCCAATTCTAGGGTTAGGAGACCCGGTCTCGACTCCTCGATATGGTCTCCCATTGGACCCTAGAACCCGATTACTTGTGCTCCCCGCCTTGGGTCTACCTAATGCGGAAAAGTAAATAATATACAATGGTGACATCATCCTCAGTCCGGAAGTGCCCCAATAAAAGAATATTACATATAAATGAATTTTACATGAATGAAAAAGAAAAACTCTCATCTCACATAAAACCCCCGGCTATTCAGAACGCGACGATCCAATATAACATATCACAGCAACACATAATATCTCATATCATCAACGTAAGCAAGTATGCGTATCCCGATTGTCGTTGATGTATAGCAACGAAGCCGGCGATACACCACATACTACGCTTACGGTCACAGAAAAGAAAGTGTAAAACTACAACAGTTGGAATCCGTAACCTTTTTAGACATCGCATGCCTAACCAAATGAATTCCTTAGACATCGCATGCCTAACAATTATAAACCCCGCATTTTAGTCTCATTATCGAAAACTCTTTTCAATATCTGGTCGGGCAATTCAACAAGATTCCCGATATCCTGATCGAATGCTCGTCGCAAACTTTAGTAGACGGCCGCACCCCCGATGCCGTCGACGAAGTGCACTAAGGCGGAACACCGCTGCCGCGAGAACCCGAACGGATGCTTTTGGCGACGGGGTTCTCCTACAGTCACTTGGTCGGGGCTATGGGGCATGGCTGTCTATTAAGTTTACTCGGCGAGTATCCACGTACGCTACGTGATTGCGACGGACTTTTGATCACATCAAAATCCCGAGGCAACGGATCAACTGAGACTGAACTGCTAGATTTATAACATTCAAATTAGTTATCTCATAACTACTTGTGGATTCCAAATATTGTATCACATTCCAGATAAAAAGACAGTGTTAAACTTTCCGATCGAATAATCAAACACCCAAGATTTCCCAAATAGCTCAACACTTGAGCGGAGTTCAAAAAATATCCATCACATGCCACAGTACCAATGGTTCAGCCGTAGAAGGGTCAAGCCAACGCCTCACATGTGGCAACGCAGTACTGCCCCAAACCCTAAGGTTCAGAGGAGGTTCAGACGGTCACATAATCGAGTTAAGATTTGTGTTCTTCTAGAGGGTCCACCGCGTTACTTGCATGATTTTCCGGAAGTTTCAAACTCGAGAAAAAAATCCAACATTTGAAAAAATTTCCGACAGGGGAAAAAGTGAGTTATTGATATCCGTTCGAACTTTTTAACAGTTTCTAAAAATATCCGGAAAAAACTTAAACGAAGATAAATTATCCGATCGAATCAACGAGTTCCTAATATAACCCAGAAAACTCAACACTTGAGTATAAATTAAAAATTCCTAGAAGAATCAGGAAGTACCAACGGTTATTACTGTGCAAAGTTCAAACCAAAATTTTACTGTTTGGTCGCGGAACCGCCGCGCAAGCCATGGTACGGCCGCGGTTCCGCGGCGCATTAATTGAATTGGAGGCACGTGCTGCACAGTAACTCTTGTATTTCCCTGCTGATATTTTTTGAGTATTTTTAATATGAAAAAATCAACATTTTTGAAAAATTTCCAGAAAAGGGTATAAACCGGGCATTCGGAGTTTGATCGGACTTTAAACTTCGCCTATACTTCGCCTAAAGCTCTAGCTTGGTACTGATACCACTGTAGGGTTACTAGGCACTCCAATAAGGTTCTACAAGGCATCAACCATGCCCGATTTAAAAATTAGCCGTGCCGAACAACCCTAAACGAGATCTTTAAACTAGAGATTAGGCAAAAACAAGCATGTTAAACACTTTGACACTAAGTGAGAGGGATTACAACCTTTGTAGATCCTGTCCTTCACTTCTAAAGCTCCGTGTTGAGGTCCCTTCGCTGCGATCATCGAGTACCCGGACTCTAGAGATGCTCCACGAAGAGAATGATGCAAACTTGCTTCCGATCTTCGATAACAAAGATGATCTACCTTGAAGTTTCTTTAACACAAGCTCTCACTCACAAATGAAGTGAACACCCTAATCTAAATGGGTAGGATAGATTAGGATGATGAAGTAGGATTTTAGCTCTCATTTATTATCTTAATCTCACTCATTTTCATCACCAAAGAAAAAGCTAGAAAGCTTTTCTTCAAGAACTCAATGAAGAAGAAGAAGAATCCTTTTGTGATGAATAATGAAACTCATGTGTGTGGTTAGAAATGCAACCATGGTAGATAATGAGAAGGCTAACCATTGTAGAGACATAACTAGGGTTAAAGGGTTGGGTTGGGTTAAGCAAATATCACAAAATATCACAAAATATCCAAGTCAAAGTCAAAGCTTCAAGAAGCTTCTTGAAAGCTTCATGAAGACTTAACCCTAATCCAAACCGTAATCTCAATTAAACTCCACAAAACATGTTGTATTAATAACCATATCATGTTACAATATTATATATCACATATATAATATTTATTGTAACAAAATAAAATAATACAATTAACATATATCGCATATATATCAATGTATTACCCGAATGAGAAAAAGAATCTTTTAGTGAGCTTATATCAGTTAATGTAATTTAATATATCAAATATATAATTATATATTAAATTATCGAATCAACACTTGATCCGATAATCCGGCTATTTCACAAATAACCGACTAATATAATCTGAATCAGTTCATCGAATCAACACTTATCCGATGACCCGGCTGTAAGTCCACGGTAGCGCCCCGGCCGTCTAACAGACGCCAAATGCGGAACAAAAACTTTTTACAACTGGCGCTATCGCGTACTATAACCCGGATCTGCTATTAAAGCTAAACTAACAAACTACAAAGTGGGTAGAAGAGTTATACCGAACGATCCGAGTCCTTCGGTCTTCAACCATCATCCCACGCTTGTTGCGGCTGCTCTGATCTCCTGAATCTCCAGTCTCGTCGTCCAGGTGGCACCACGTCAACGGATCTTTAAATGAGCTCCCGCCTCTGAACCGAGGCAACTCGGTCGTTAAGTTTACTAAAAGAGACGACCAAGATGAAGTAGAGAATGAGTAGAACACTTTGTCTCGTTACGTCCAAGGCTATGGACGAACGGTTAATGAAGTTGCCTTTTGGAATCGGGTGAAATGAGAAATGAGGCTTATCTAATTTCCATGAGTCCAAAACAATATCAATATTTTTCTAGCAACCATTATCATACACCAAGGGGGAGGCCGGCCACTTATAGGAGAGGAGGGAGGTGAGTGTAGGAGCTAGGAGGTGACCACAAGATTAAATGAGATGATGAATCACCATGACACCTAGTATGAACATAATCAATGCATACAATGAACCTTAAACCCTAGTCATCATGTCATTAAATGCACCATTAATGACCTAATGACTCACAAGCCTTGTCACCCTCTCTAGAACCTTCTAGAACACTGACTCACCTCATCAAGAAAAGATAAATCTGCATTTAACCGAATGTTAAATACGGCTGATAGAAAACTGAAAACTGGCAACTTCCAAAAGTGATCCTGAAATGAATTTCAGGATAACCCCGTAATGGTATAAACATACCCGCATTTGTATTACGACCGAATACAAATGCATCTGAGACAAAGATATTATATCTACACAGTATAATACTCGGATCCGGCTTAAACCAAAGCCGACCAGTATTATCTGTCCGAAAAACGACACGTGCGAAATCGCACGTGCATTTTCCGAACCTTGCCATAATCCCATATGGCCTCTACAACGTTTCGCCCGAACTTAGGAAAGTGTCTTGTGGGGCACTCTAATGACTCATCAACACACTGGCACTGGGTATAACCTCTAGCACGTCAGAGGTACAAGCTGTGCGTAATGGTTTGCCTATATATTGATTGGAAGGGAAGCTGACGAGCGAACTCATCTATAAACCCTACTGAGCCTAACAGTGACAATATACATACAGTCCGGTCCGTTCGTCTATGAGTATCGCATATCTGCCTAGGGGGCTAGTAACGTCAGACCCCCAATAGCGGTATAAGTCATGTCAGAGAGTAGCCCAGAACACCCTGAGATACTACTGGAGTACCTACCAGTAAATCTCCTGCCTCGGCCGAGGGCTTTGTGTAATGGCTCTCCTAGACACAGCGCGATCTCACCCCCAATACCGGGAGAGACGAATCCCCTTCCGATCCGCTCACTTGCCTCCAATGTAGCTCGGGACTGTACCCAACTAAAACCTGTTTGCACAACTCCTTTGAGCGTGGTAGGGTAGTAATCTAAGCACAGTGGGAACTCACATGAGACAAATGACGATCTCGGGTCGATGAACTAACCTGTACACATGTCACCAGGGAACTGCTATCTGACGATATGTATAATACCAACTAGCATGTTCCCGGCGAGTCC
Organism: Agapanthus africanus; assembly: GCA_030015575.1. NCBI lineage: Eukaryota > Viridiplantae > Streptophyta > Magnoliopsida > Asparagales > Amaryllidaceae > Agapanthus > Agapanthus africanus. The sequence goes on from JASDDO010000018.1 coordinate 395,739,837, forward strand.
TGTCCGGTGTACTCATAACCCAATGATCACCTGTATACATCTTAGGTGAACCAACTGACACCAATGGCTTATGAGACTGGCCATCGCCCCTCGTCGGGGTCTCGACTGTATACACTAGTCTACTCTGGAGTATCGATGCCCTGTCTCGAAACTCCCACGACTAGGGACACTTTAAGGATGTGCTTACAGACCCTAGCTCCCACGTATATGATCGCCATCATACTGCTGGTAGTCAAGCAAGAATCCTATGGGCTCTATCATCATGCAATAGCGAACTAAAGCATGTATACGATGATAAAGACAAACCAGATAGCAAACTATCATTTCGAGCAAGACTGTCTTATCGGTATAGGTCCTGCCTCAATCATTGCAATCACGTACCTGCGATCCAATAATTGACTTTGAGGGCACTATCTCCAACAATCTCCCACTTGCACTCAAGGCCAATTATTGCGATGTCGCATACTCACAGCCCGTGTGATACCGAACATCCAATTCCTCTACTAATCAGTTTCACAAAACTAGTTTGTAAAACTCTTGCGTTCGAGAAATAGCCTCAGTGAGTGGATCCGCCCTGATGTTTCTTTCTATGTCTCTCTAAATCTCAAATTCGCGGAGAAAGCCATCTCCCGAATCGAGTAATACCTGTCTTAGAATATGTCTGAATCTCTAATGGGACCTAGTTCATAAATGAACTCCAAATCCAAACTTCTTAGACTGTATAGATTACTGAACCTAATCAGTATCCAGCACCATGCCTCCCACAGTATCCTCTTGGACCACCTGTCCATAATACTGTCCCTCGTCAGAGGGAAAACTATAACTCTAACAATCACTCTGTCATCCAGGTCATCTCGGAAGCCTGGAATGATAACCGTCTCCCGAAGGAGGCTGCCGTCATCAAATCCGTAGAACATGCATCTTATGTTCTAAAACTGCTTCCTTATGTTTCTTCAGGATTGGATTAATATAAACTTATCGTATCAAGTGCAAAAACTACATCTGGTGTGGTACTTGACATCTCATGATTGACTCAATTTGCCTAAGCAAGTGATCTGCCAATCATGTACATCCCTCTCTCCTTTAGTCTCTAAGACACCTTTAGAGAGGGTGACTCCATCACCTGCAGGTACACCACCATGCCAGTGTAAGTGCACGGCGGCGCCCCGGCCGTCAATCCGACGGCCAAACGCGGAAACGGTGATAAACATAAATTTTTGCGGACTTGGCAAAACGGCACCACCGCGCACTAAAACCGGATCGTGCCATTAAACTAGTCTAAGCTATCTAGAGAGGGGGTAGAGAAATGTACCATACGATCCGAGTCCTCCGGTCTTCATCTCCACTCCGATCTCCTCGCGGGATCTCCGTCCATCTCCTCCTCGTCGGAAAGGGCACCACGAAGCCGGGTACTTTTACGGGCTCCCACCTCAATACCGAGGCAACTCGCGCATGAAGCCGGCAAATCGACATGCTCAAGATTTGCTGTAGGAAGTGTAGTGTAGAATCATAGTCTCTTTTGGGGTTTGGTTGCCATTTGTGGATGATGGAGGAAACAAGACAAGAAAAATGGTGCTTGCATTTTTCTTAACATGAAATGAGATCAATCAAATGAAACACTCTCAAGGATGAAGATGAAACTCTCTTCTTCTCTTTTCTTTCTCTCTTTCTTTTTCTCAACCATGAACAAAAACCTCTCATCAAGTGAGAATGAAAATGGTGGAGCCAAAAACAATATGATGACAAGAGGGAGGTGAGTGTAGGATGCAAAAAGTGGTGACCACAACCTAAAACATAATCATCACTAAATCAACATCAAACCTCTTTTCATTTCTAATCTCATAAAGCAAAGAAAAGAAAGAAAAAGGATCTCATCATGAAAAGCCATCATGATGCCACCAATATGCAAGATACCCCCTCCACAAATGTTATTTGCACAATTGCAAATAACACCCTCCATCAGAAAAGTCCGGCCGGGAAAGAACAAAGGAAAACCGGCCGGAACGGAATGCAAACTGGCAACTCCAGAAAACTGGTCCCGTAATAAATTACAGGAAAACCCCCATACTGTGCATACACACCCGCATCTGTATTCCGTCCGGATACAAATGCAATGAGACAAAATCTACACTGTACTATACTAGGATCCGGCTTAAACCAAAGCCGGCTAGTAATATCCGTCCGATCCTGATCCGTGCAATACCGCACGTATCTGATCGAACGCTGCCATATAACTATACGGCCACTAGTACAAAACCGTCCGATCCTGATCCGTGCAATACCGCACGTATCTGATCGGACCCTGCCATATCTCCATACGGCCTCTACAGTGTTTCGCCCGAAACTTGAGTAACTGTAAGTGTGGTGGACTCTAAAGACTCGTCAATACTATGGCTGTGGATTTAACCACTAGCACGTCAGAGGTAAAGCCAATACGTAACGGGCCACCAGCTATTGACTAAAAGGGACGTCGATGAGCAAACTCATCCTGACACCCTACTGAGCCTGTCAGTGACAATATCCGTGCAGTCCGGTCCGTTCGTCTATGAGTATCGCATGGCGGGCCTAGGGGGTTGGTAAAAGTCAGACCCCCAAAAGCGGTACAAGTCGTGTCGGAGTGTAGCCCAGAACACCCTGAGATACTACTGGAATACCTACCAGTAAATCTCCTTGCCTTGGCCAAGGACTTTGTGTAATGGCTCTCCTAGACACAGCACGACCTCACCCCCAATACCGGGAGAGACGAACCCCTGAAGATACGCTCACTGCCTCCATGTGGCTCGGGACTGTACCCAACTAAAACCTGTTTGCACGACTCCTTTGAGCCGTGGTAGGGTAGTAATCAAAGTACAGTGGGAACTCACACGAGACAAATGACGATCCCCAGGTCGATGAACTAACCTGCACACATGTCACCAGGGAACTGCCATCTGACGTCTGGTATATGACCAACTAGCAGGTTCCCGGCGAGTCCTGTCCGGTGTACTCATAACCCAATGAGCACCTGTATACATCTTAGGTGATCCAACTGACACCAGTGGCTTGTGAGACCGGCCACCGCCCCTCGTCGGGGTCTCGACTGTATACACTAGTCTACTAATGGAGTATCGATGCCCGGTCTCGAAACTCCCACGACTAGGGACCTTTTAAGGATATGCTTGTAGACCCCCAGCTCCCACTTATATGATCGCCCTCATACTGCTGGTGGTCAAGCAAGAATCCTAGGGGCTCTATCAACGTGTAATAGCGACGTGTCAGGTCACCTAAAACAGTACACGATGATAAAGGTAAACCAGATAGCATACTATCATCTCGAGTAAGACTGTCCTACCGGGATAGGTCCTCCATCAATCATTGCAATCACGTACCTGTGATCCAATAATTGACTCTGAGGGCACTATCTCCAACAATCTCCCACTTGCACTCAAGGCTAATTATTGCGATGTCGCATACTCACAGCCCGTGTGATACCGAACATCCAACTCCTCTACTAGTCAGTCTCACAAAGCTCGTTTGCGAAACTATTGCGTTCGAGGAATAGCCTCAGTGAGTGGATCCGCTTAGTTGTTTCTTTCTATGTCTCTCTATATCTCAAGTTCGCGGAGAAAGCCATCTCCCGAAAAGAGCAATACCTGTCTCAGAATATGTCTGGATGTCTGATGGGACCTAGCTCATAAATGAACTCCAAATCCAAACTTCTTAGACTGTATCGTCAACTGAACTTAATCAGTATCCTGCGCGTCATGCCTCCCTCAGTATTGCCTTGGACCACCTGTCCAAAATACTGCCCCTCATCAGAAGGAAAACTATAACTCTGACAACCTCCTTGTCGTCCATGTCACCTTGGAAGCCTGGAATGATAACTGTCTCCTGAATGAGACTGTCGTTATCATATCCCTAGAACATCCACTTATGTTCTAAAACTGCTTCCGATTGTTTCTCCAGGATTGGATTAATGTCAACTTATTGCATCTAGTGCAAGAACAACATCTGGTGTGGTACTTGACATCTCATGATTGACTCAATTGCCTTAGCAAGTGATCTGCCAATCATGCTCGTCCCTCTCCCCTTAAGTCTATAAGACACCTTTAGAGAGGGTGACTCCATTATCTGCAGGTACACTACCATGCCAGGAGTCGTCCATCCTAAATACTCTTAGAATGCCGTCAAGTACCCTGATTGGGAAACCACCCAAATCTAGATCTAAGACCATAGATCTAGTAACCAGTATGCCTGATATAAAATCCATGTCCTTTGTGGAGAAACCACTGTGTGACGACCAAAGTATAACCGATCGTAGTGTAGGAGTTTCTTTTCCTACTGCGTGTATATCATCCAAATACCAGGATATCACACCCTACTACCTTCTCAACAGATCCATCCCCTATTCTGATGAAGTCAAACCCATGACTGTCACGTCAGAAATAGATGATCTATCTCCGCTACATCTGCTTTAGTCTATAAATAGACATAAGCTACCTGTCCACCAATGCTTCCGCTGCTCCCACTGACTACGACAACCCTCTGGCAGAGTCATATACACGTACACTTCTAAAACTAGTTTTAGAACGACGCTATACTCATCCTCCCGCCGGGTCTCGTAACCTGGAACAACAGCAATGGCAATTGTGGGTAAACAAGAACTTCCCTGTCACCGTCCTTGAGGCCACCGTAGTGCCTCTCGGGTGCCTGAAGTTACCCACCTTATCTGCGGAGTGGCCAATGGAATGTCAATCCAGATTGAATCTTTAGGTTCCTTATCAAATCTTCAGTAATCGTTTGTGGTTCTGGAATTACTTCCAGTTCTACCATACTCCCACTACTGTTTTCTGAAAAAAATCCATTTTTAATAAAACTGTGGCGAGTCTAGAACAATATTGCTATTGTTCATCCAGATGGTAGAAAATCAACCCGCGTCATAGCCTGGGTCAACCCACAAACAGCCATTACAGAAACGTGCCTAGAGTTGTCCAATATCTGGTTTTAAGCATAAACCGGACAACTCCCCGTACCTTAACATCGTTAAGATATGAACTGTTCTATATCCAATATAGAATCAGAGGCACTGATTTATTTGAACCAGATTCACATCATGCAGCTGTCTCCAGTGCATGTCAACTAAATGGAAAAAAGCCGATCAGCGTTACTCAACTTAGGAATACTTCCAATTATGAGTAACCTGAAAGAGAAGCAAGATCTCTTTATCATTACTATCAACTGAATACCATACACAAGTATCTACATCTTCGATCTCTTTGAAGAATCCCGATACTTGCTATACCTGGTTCTCTACTCTATTCAAATACCTATAACTTCTCCAAATTCGGACCCTGTGTTTCCACGAAACACCTGTCTAAAAACTAGAGAAGTCATAAGTAGACTGAATGTAGTACGAGGACCAACCCCTCTGTCCTGATGGACCCTGGACAACATACAATACTCTGTATAAGTCCCTTGAGTCTGATAACTCATTCACTGTGTGTCGTAGGTTGAAAACTGTACTTATGGTTAAGAAGAATTACACCGCTGTTTAATGCTCCTTACCTAACCATCCACTGATATAGGTAAATGTCGTAGACATAATTTCAGAAAGGTATATCTCACTTTATGAAAATAGACGTACAGATATATCAATTTGAAATTGGTGCATAACTGCGGATATTCAAAACCAAATATTTGCCGACCGGCAAACAGCCCAGGTGATTTCCTCAAATATCACCGATTACAACGAATCCCGATATAATGAGGATGATCACCCAATTCCCAATAACCTACTCCCACTCATCATCTGTAAAACCATACAGATGTGAGAATCATACCTGGTAAATATATACCCTGGAGTAAATATCTAATCGGGAAATCAGTTTTCTTTTAACAGTACACAGTGAAACTGAAACATTGAAATGTTTCGGTGGGGTATCCCGGTATTCTTAGTAATGCCTCTTCCATTATCCAGATTCACAACTATAACCGTATAATTCTTTGCCACCTCTCCAAATCCCTTCATATGTCTTTAGTCATTACCTTCCGCACACCCCTTTAGGCCAATTGGTTTTCTTCCTTCCCTACCGTTCGGCACCAGCCTATGGTTTGGAAGAAGACTATCCAATAAGCATAAAGGGTGTATTGTCCTAATCCTAGGAGCACTCGCAACGCGAGAGAAGGTGAAGATAAAAGACACCTGAATGTACTTTATTCCTATTTCTCCTGGACCAGAATCCATCCCCGAACTGGAACAAGTTCCATTCGAGTTCGTATATAACCATACGATGGAGTATCCAAATAAACTGTGGATCTTCGTAGTGATACGGAGTGTCCTGGAGAAATACAAAGGTGATGTGGGAGTGGTAACGAAATATTTGGTTTGGTCGTGAATATCTGTTGCAATTTACTTTGCCCTCTTACTAATCCCTTGCTTTGTCTGAACTTAATACCTTCTGCACACCATCGTTAGGCTAATTGGTTTTCTTCATTCCCCACCGGTCGGCACCAGCCTAAGGTTTGGAAGAAGACAATCCAATTTGCGTAATAGGTGTACTACCCCTAAACCAAGGAGTACTCGTAACCTGAGAGAGGGTAAAAGGAAAAGACAACTGAATAATCCTATCCGTTTTCTCCAGAACCGGAAACCATCCTCGAATAAATTCTTTCGAGTTCGTATTTAACCATACGATGGTTTTGTCCAATGGAAGTGGACGTTCGTAGCAATACGGGGTGTCCTGGAGAAAAGGGTATAAGTAGGAGTGGCAATGAGGTCTGCAACTCTGACAATCCAAAAGCCAGTGTTAAGTAGGTTCGGTCAACTTGGTCACTGAGTCATAGTCTAGGGTCGGGTCAATGGTCGCTGCCAGAGAGAGAGAGAAAAGAAACACTCAGCGTGCACTCTAACCTAGATCAGAATGGTTACCAATTTATCTAATCTGGAATCCTCCCACTGTACCTCAAATTCTCCTCCAAACCTGAAAGAAGAATTAGTCGGGGTCACCCGAGGAGTAAACCAACTCATCAGTGGGAATCGGGATCCAACTCTCATCGCACGATAACGTGACGGAATCCGCTCACGGTATCACACTCCAGAAGGTATGCGCATATCTGGCAAGTTTCAGTACTTTTGAAACTCCCGATGTGATTTCTGCCCCATGCTCTTATGACCTTGACTTTGGCCAACATATCATAAGTCACATGTCAAGTTCTACCCGTCATTCTCCAGGTTAATTTGAATCCACCCGTACATACCCTTGACTTTGGCCAAAATGGCAGTACGACTGTCCCAAACCAACGCATCTATCTATGCTGCATATGAATACCCCAATAGCTACCAATCACTGTGCCTTGACTTTGGCCAACATACACAGCTTGAATACTATTGACCACCCATATGAAACGACGGAGGGCTACGAATGGTTTCTGGCGAAAACCTTTAACGTAATGAACTTGATATCGTTGAAGGAACGGATAGCTTTTTAGAAAATATAGTGACGAAAACCTTTACTAAAGAGGTCACTCCCGGTGAAGGGATCTCGGCTCTTTCCCCGTAGAATGGGGTGCAGGATATCCCAAATGAATACCACGATGCAAAGCAAAAGTAATCGGCTATAGTGAAGTTAATGCCCTGACGCAAACTTTTGTCCAAGGGGTCACTCCCGGTGAAGGGATCTCGGCCCTTGCCTCATCGACTGAGGAGCAGGATATTCCAAATGAATACCACGATGCAAAACAAAAGTGAACGTCCTTGCAATAACAGCTTTTAGAAAAGTGTTCCAACAACATCAGATAAGGTTTGTTTTTTAACTTGCATTGATCCGAATCAATGCAGTCCCATCAATTGATCACACCACAAAGAACGAAAATATACTGATGTACGTATATGCCATCCGCATTCGCCACTGGGTCCCGTCATTACCCGTTAGGTTAGCTTACTAACGACAGAGCGGGGACTGGACTAGCGCGGATGCAAAACATATACAACATCTACTAATATATATACCAATATATTATATTTCGCTCAAGGCGTGAAAGAAATGCAACATCACAGAGAATGAACAGCATCACAGAAACAATACAGATATCTGGGATCCCCGGGTTTCACAGAGCCACTACTGAAACCCGACGTTCCCCTGGTCGTGTGGATAGCCTGTGCAATGAAATCCTATACCCCCTACGAGTGCGGCGAATAGCCAGCCAATCCTGGAGTGAAGCCCCCTCCGTCTCAATGCCATGAGATGCGGGCTTGTTGCCCTCCAGAACCCGGCTATCCGTGCACCCCTCCGCGGGGCAATCCTAGTACAGAAAGTAAAATATACATACACCGGGTACATCGACCGCAACCAGGTCGTGCCCCAAAATAATAATACAATCAGGCAGTGACGGCAGTCCACATGTCGGACGCTCGCCCCGCAATAACAAATGTACATAATACAACAAAGACTGTACTAGCATTGCATCCAGGCTATCCCCCACGACCGATCCGCAACAACACAGCAAATACATAGAACATCAACGTGAAAGTCACGTTCGCAAATCCGTCTAACCGGGCTATAGCAGTTAGACCGGATTTACCGATCGAGTGACATTCACGGTCGCAGATATAATGTAAATACTGTGAAAAATGTGTTTAAAATTTTTCCGATTGATCAAACTTAACAAGTGGGCCCCAAACAAAACTGTAGCACTCACAGAAAACCTGGGCCCAATTTTAATATTCCAGAAACCACATTTCTTACTCAGGAACACACTACAAAAATTTGGATTGGTGAACAGTTAAATCCGCGGCGGAAGCGCGGCCAAACCAAGGGTTTAGCCGCCCTTCCGCGGCGGTATGAAGAGATCGTTGAACCAAATTTTTACAGTGACCTTAGAATTCCCTGCACATCACTCTGAGACAACCTGAAAAATTTTTGGACTCAAAAAAAATTCGACAGAAACTGATGTGCTTGAAATACGTGTTTTCGGGATTTTGTTCGATCGGAAACGTAAAACACATTACACAAAGCTAGACTAAGTTAATGGCGAGGCTCTGATACCACTGTAAGTGCACGGCGGCGCCCCGGCCGTCAATCCGAAAGCCAAACGCGGAAACGGTGATAAACATAAATTTTTGCGGACTTGGCAAAACGGCACCACCGCGCACTAAAACCGGATCGTGCCATTAAACTAGTCTAAGCTATCTAGAGAGGGGGTAGAGAAATGTACCATACGATCCGAGTCCTCCGGTCTTCATCTCCACTCCGATCTCCTCGCGGGATCTCCGTCCATCTCCTCCTCGTCGGAAAGGGCACCACGAAGCCGGGTACTTTTACGGGCTCCCACCTCAATACCGAGGCAACTCGCGCATGAAGCCGGCAAATCGACATGCTCAAGATTTGCTGTAGGAAGTGTAGTGTAGAATCATAGTCTCTTTTGGGGTTTGGTTGCCATTTGTGGATGATGGAGGAAACAAGACAAGAAAAATGGTGCTTGCATTTTTCTTAACATGAAATGAGATCAATCAAATGAAACACTCTCAAGGATGAAGATGAAACTCTCTTCTTCTCTTTTCTTTCTCTCTTTCTTTTTCTCAACCATGAACAAAAACCTCTCATCAAGTGAGAATGAAAATGGTGGAGCCAAAAACAATATGATGACAAGAGGGAGGTGAGTGTAGGATGCAAAAAGTGGTGACCACAACCTAAAACATAATCATCACTAAATCAACATCAAACCTCTTTTCATTTCTAATCTCATAAAGCAAAGAAAAGAAAGAAAAAGGATCTCATCATGAAAAGCCATCATGATGCCACCAATATGCAAGATACCCCCTCCACAAATGTTATTTGCACAATTGCAAATAACACCCTCCATCAGAAAAGTCCGGCCGGGAAAGAACAAAGGAAAACCGGCCGGAACGGAATGCAAACTGGCAACTCCAGAAAACTGGTCCCGTAATAAATTACAGGAAAACCCCCATACTGTGCATACACACCCGCATCTGTATTCCGTCCGGATACAAATGCAATGAGACAAAATCTACACTGTACTATACTAGGATCCGGCTTAAACCAAAGCCGGCTAGTAATATCCGTCCGATCCTGATCCGTGCAATACCGCACGTATCTGATTGAACGCTGCCATATAACTATACGGCCACTAGTACAAAACCGTCCGATCCTGATCCGTGCAATACCGCACGTATCTGATCGGACCCTGCCATATCTCCATACGGCCTCTACAGTGTTTCGCCCGAAACTTGAGTAACTGTAAGTGTGGTGGACTCTAAAGACTCGTCAATACTATGGCTGTGGATTTAACCACTAGCACGTCAGAGGTATAAGCCAATACGTAACGGGCCACCAGCTATTGACTAAAAGGGACGTCGATGAGCAAACTCATCCTGACACCCTACTGAGCCTGTCAGTGACAATATCCGTGCAGTCCGGTCCGTTCGTCTATGAGTATCGCATGGCGGGCCTAGGGGGTTGGTAAAAGTCAGACCCCCAAAAGCGGTACAAGTCGTGTCGGAGTGTAGCCCAGAACACCCTGAGATACTACTGGAATACCTACCAGTAAATCTCCTTGCCTTGGCCAAGGACTTTGTGTAATGGCTCTCCTAGACACAGCACGACCTCACCCCCAATACCGGGAGAGACGAACCCCTGAAGATACGCTCACTGCCTCCATGTGGCTCGGGACTGTACCCAACTAAAACCTGTTTGCACGACTCCTTTGAGCCGTGGTAGGGTAGTAATCAAAGTACAGTGGGAACTCACACGAGACAAATGACGATCCCCAGGTCGATGAACTAACCTGCACACATGTCACCAGGGAACTGCCATCTGACGTCTGGTATATGACCAACTAGCAGGTTCCCGGCGAGTCCTGTCCGGTGTACTCATAACCCAATGAGCACCTGTATACATCTTAGGTGATCCAACTGACACCAGTGGCTTGTGAGACCGGCCACCGCCCCTCGTCGGGGTCTCGACTGTATACACTAGTCTACTAATGGAGTATCGATGCCCGGTCTCGAAACTCCCACGACTAGGGACCTTTTAAGGATATGCTTGTAGACCCCCAGCTCCCACTTATATGATCGCCCTCATACTGCTGGTGGTCAAGCAAGAATCCTAGGGGCTCTATCAACGTGTAATAGCGACGTGTCAGGTCACCTAAAACAGTACACGATGATAAAGGTAAACCAGATAGCATACTATCATCTCGAGTAAGACTGTCCTACCGGGATAGGTCCTCCATCAATCATTGCAATCACGTACCTGTGATCCAATAATTGACTCTGAGGGCACTATCTCCAACAGCCAGGAGTCATCTATTCTAAAATACCATTAGAATACTGTCAAAGTACCCATATTGGGAAACTACCCAAATCTAGATCTAAAAACCATAGATCTAGTAATCAGAATGTCTGATATTATATCCATGTCCTTTGTGAAGAAACAACTGTGTAAAAACCATAGTACAACCGATCGTAGTATAGGAATTTTACTTCCTACTCTGTGTATGTCATCCAAATACCAGGACATCACACCTTACTACCTTCTTAACAGATCCATCCCCTATTCTGATGAAGTCAAACCTATGACTGTCACATCAAAATTAGATGATCTTATCTCCGCTATATCTGCTTAAGTCTATAAATAGACATAAGCAACTTTCCCACTATGCTTCCGCTGCTCCCATTGACTACGACAACCCTCTGGCAGAATAATATCTGCATACACTTCTAAAGCTAGTTTAGAACGACGTTTATACTTATCCTCTTGCCGGGTCTCATAGTCTGGAACAACAGTAGTGTCAAGTCTGGGTAAACAAGAACCTCCCTGTCACCGTCCTTGAGGTTACCGGAGTACCTCTCGGGTGTCTGAGGTTACCCAACTATATCTACGGAGTGGCTAATGGAATGTCAAACCTGATTGAATATATAGGTCCTATTAAATTTTCCGTAATCGTTTGCGGTTCTGGAATCACTTCCAGTTCTACTATACTCCCACTACTGTTTTCTGAAAAAATCCATTGTTTACTAAAACTGTGGCGAGTCAAGAACAATATCACTATTGATCATCCAGATGGTAGAAAAGTCAACCTTCGTCAAATCCAGGGTCAACCCACAAACTGCCATTACAAGAACGTGCCTTGATTTATCCAATGTCTGGTTTTAAGCATAAGCTGGACAACTCCCCGTATCTTAACATCATTAAGATATGAACCATTCAATATACAATATAGAAATAGAGGCACTAATTTAATTAGATTCAGATTCAAATTATGCAGCTGTCTCCAGTGCATATCAACTTAATGGAGAGAGGCTTATCAGCATTACTCAACTTAGGAATCCATCCAATTATGAGTAACCTGAAAGAGAAACAAGTTTCTCAAAAAACCATTACTATTATCTGAATACCAATCATAAGAATCTACATCTTCGATCTCTTTGAAAAATCCCGATACTTGTGATACCCGGTTCTCTACTTTATTCTTATACCCACAACTTCTCAAAACTTAGACATTGTATTTCTGCGAGACACTTGTCTAAAAACTAGAGAAGTCATAAGTAAACAGAACATAGTACGAGGACCTACCCTTTTGTTTTGACGGACACTGGACAACATACAATACTCTATATAAGTCCCCTGAGTTTGAATAACTCAAAACCTGTGTGCATCGTAGGTTGAAAACTGTACCCAGGCGATTTCCTCAAATATCACCAATTACAACGAATTCCGATATAATGAGGATAATTACCTAATTCCCAATAATTTACTCCCACTCATCATCTGTAAAACCATACAGATATGAGAATGAAATCTGGTAAATACATACCCTTGGAGTAAGTATCTAATCGGGAAATCAGTTTTCCTTTTAACAATGCACAATGAAACTGAAACATGAAAATGTTTCGTAGGGGTTTTCTGGTATTCCTAGTAATGCCTCTTCCATAATCCAATTCATGACTGTAACCGTATAATTCTTTGCCATTTCTCCAAATCCCTTTATTTGTCTTTAGTCGTTACCTTCTGTACACCTTCGTTAGGCTAAATGGTTTTCTTCCTTCCCTACCGTTCAGCACCAGCCTATGGTTTGGAAGAAGACTATCCAGTAAGCATAATAGGTGTACTCTCCTAAACCTAGGAGTACTCGCAACCTGAGAGAAGGTGATGATAAAAGACAACTGAATAATACCTTATTCTATTTCTCCCGAACTGGGAAAAAAGCAAAGGTGAAATAGGAATGGCGATGAAGTACGTGGTTTGGTCATGAATGATAGCAGTCACAATTTATTTTTCCCTCTTTCTAATCCCTTTATCTTGTCTTTACATATTACCTTCTGCACACCCTACTTAGGCTAATTGGTTTTCTTCATTCCCTACCTTTCGGCACCAGCCTATGGTTTGGAATAAGACTATCCAATAAGCGTAATAGGTGTACTCTACTAAACTAAGGAGCCCTCACAATCTGAGAGAAGGTGATAATAAAAGACAACTGAATAAACCAATTCTATTTCTCCTGAACCTGGATCCATCCTCGAAGAAATCCCTCCGAGTTCGTATATAACCATACGATGGATCTATCCAATGGAAGTGGATGTCCGTAGTAATACGAAGTGTTCTGAGAAATACAAAGGGTAAAAGAAAGAGCGGCAATGACTTATGCAACTCAGACAATCCAAAAGCCAGTATTTTAAGAAGGTTCGGTCAACTTGGTCACTGAGTCAAAGTCTAGGGTCGGTCAATGGTCGCTGCCAGAGAGAGAGAGAAAAGAAACACTCTGCGTGCACTCTAACCTAGATCGGAATGGTTATCAATTTATCTAATCAGGAAACCTCCCACTGTAATCTCAAATTCTCCTCCAAACCAGAAAGAAGAATTAGTCGGGATCACCCGAAGAGTAAACCAGCTCATCAGTGAGAATCGGGATCCAACTATTATCGCATGATAACTTGATGGAAGCCACTCAAGTTATCACACTCCAGAAGGTATGCGCATTCCTGGCAAGTTTCCTGTATGTTTGAAACTCCCGATGCGATTTTTGCCTCATTCTCTTATGACCTTGACTTTAGTCAACAAATCATATGTCACATGTCAAGTTCTATCCATCATTGTCCAGGTTGATTTGAACCCACCCGTACATACCCTTGACTTTAGTCAACAAGGTAATACGACTGTCCCAAACCAACACATCTATCTATGCAACAGATGAATGTTCAGCAGCTACCAAACACTATGCCTTGACTTTAGTCAACAAACATAGCTTGAATACTACTGACAATCCATAAGAAATGACGGAGGGCTACGGCTGGTTTTTGGCAAAAAACCTTTAACGTAATGAACTTGATCTCGTTGAAGGAACCTGATAGCTTTTTATAAAAATATAGTGGCGAAAAACCTTTGCTAAAGAGGTCACTCCCGGTGAAGGGATCTCGGCTCTTTCCTCGTGGAATGAGGTGCAGGATATTCCAACTGAATACCGCTATGCAAAGCAACTTATAATCGACTATAGTGAAGTTATTACCCTGACGTAAACTTATGCCCAAGGGGTCACTCCCGGTGAAGGGATCTCGGCCCTTGCCTCGTCGAATGAGGTGCTGGATATTCTAACTGAATATCACTATGCAAAACAAAAGGAAACATCTTTGTAATAACACCTTTTAAAATTTGTTCCAACAACATCAAATATAGGTTTGTTTTATCCTTGCATTGATAAGAATCAATGCGGTCCCATCAATCAATCACACCAGAAAAGAACGAAAATAAAATGTACGTATATGCCATCCGCATTCGCTACTGGGTCCCGTCATCACCCGTTAGGTTACTTAACTAACGACAGATTGGGGGCTGGACTAGCGCGGGTGTAAAACATATACAACATCTAATAGTATATATACCAATATACAATAATCACTCCAGGCGTGATAATATGCAACATTACAGAAAAGTAATAAGCATCACAGAACAATACAGATAATCTGGGTTCCCCGAGTTTCACAGAGCCGCCGCTGAAACCCGACGTTCCCCTGATCGTGTGGATAGCATGTGCAATGAAACCTAGACCCCTACGGGTGCGGCAAGTTACCCGCCAAAACCTGAAGCGAGGTAGTCTCCACATCATAGTGAATGGAACACCCGGCACTTCACGGAATCCGGTAAATTGAGCACCCCTCCTTGGGTCAACCTGTACCCCCTACGAGTGCGGCGAATAGTCTGCCAATTCTAGAGTGAGGTCCCACTGCCTCTCAAAGCCATGAGATACGGACCCGTTGCCCTCCAGAACCCGGCTATCCGTGCACTCCTTCGCGGGATAAACCTAGTACAGAAAATAAAATATGTACAATGGGTACATCGACCTCTACCCGGTCGTGTCCCAAAAGAATATTATACAAACAGACAGTGACGGCAGTCCACATGTTGGACGCTCGCCCCGCAATATCAAATGTACAAATAAATCCAAACTGCACTATCATTGCACCCTGCTATCCACCACGACATATCCGCAACAATACAGCACAACACAGAACATCAACGCGAATGTCACATTCGCAAACCCGTCTAAAAGAACTATAGCAATCAGACGCGGTTTACCGATCGAATGACATTCCCGGTCGGAGATATAAAGTAAGTACTGTAAACCAACACGTTTAAATTTCGATCGACAAAATATCCCAAAGTGGGCCCCACGTACATCTGCTGTACAGTAACAAAAACTGGGCCCAAAAGAAATATTCCAAAACCCACAATTTCCCATGTTGAAGCTCTCTGGAAAAATTGATGCACTGTTCCCACTAAAGCGCCGCGGTTCCGCGGTCAAACCCTAGGTTTGACCGCGGATCCGCGGTGCTCTTGTGGGATCACGTGCCCAATTTTCAGACATATGCTTAAAAAACCCTGCTTAATTTTCTGTGATATGTAAAATTATTTTTAGACCCTGTTTAAAATCAACAGAAACTTAAGCACTTGAAAATTGTGATTTCGGAAATTCCGTTCGATCGATCTTTTAAACGCGTTAGCACAAGTTAGTATAGCTTAATGGTGAGGCTCTGATACCACTGTAAGTTCACGGTAGCGCCCCGGCCGTCTAACAGACGCTAAATGCGGAACAAAAACTTTTTACAACTGGCGCTATCGCGTACTATAACCCGGATCTGCCATTAAAGCTAAACTAACAAACTACAAAGTGGGTAGAAGAGTTATACCGAACGATCCGAGTCCTTCGGTCTTCAACCATCATCCCACGCTTTTTGCGGCTGCTCTGATCTCCTGAATCTCCAGTCTCGTCGTCCAGGTGGCACCACGTCGACGGATCTTTAAACGGGCTCCCGCCTCTGAACCGAGGCAACTCGGTCGTCAAGTTTGCTAAAAGAGACGACCAAGATGAAGTAGAGAATGAGTAGAACACTTTGTCTCATTACGTCCAAGGCTATGGACGAACGGTTAATGAAGTTGCCTTTTGGAATCGGGTGAAATGAGAAATGAGGCCTATCTAATTTCCATGAGTCCAAAACAATATCAATATTTTTCTAGCAACCATTATCATACACCAAGGGGGAGGCCGGCCACTTATAGGAGAGGAGGGAGGTGAGTGTAGGAGCTAGGAGGTGACCACAAGATTAAATGAGATGATGAATCACCATGACACCTAGTATGAACATAATCAATGCATACAATGAACCTTAAACCCTAGTCATCATGTCATTAAATGCACCATTAATGACCTAATGACTCACAAGCCTTGTCACCCTCTCTAGAACCTTCTAGAACACTGACTCACCTCATCAAAAAAAGATAAATCCGCATTTAACCGAATGTTAAATACTGCTGATAGAAAACTGGAAACTGGCAACTTCCAAAAGTGATCCTGAAACGAATTTCAGGATAACCCCGTAATGGTATAAACATACCCGCATTTGTATTACGACCGAATACAAATGCATCTGAGACAAAGATATTATATCTACACAGTATAATACTCGGATCCGGCTTAAACCAAAGCCGACCAGTATTATCTGTCCGAAAAACGACACGTGCGAAATCGCACGTGCATTTTCCGAACCTTGCCATAATCCCATATGGCCTCTACAACGTTTCGCCCGAACTTGGGAAAGTGTCTTGTGGGGCACTCTAATGACTCATCAACACACTGGCACTGGGTATAACCTCTAGCACGTCAGAGGTACAAGCTGTGCGTAACGATTTGCCTATGTATTGATTGGAAGGGAAGCTGACGAGCGAACTCATCTATAAATCCTACTGAGCCTAACAGTGACAATATACATACAGTCCGGTCCGTTCGTCTATGAGTATCGCATATCTGCCTAGGGGGCTAGTAACGTCAGACCCCCAATAGCGGTATAAGTCGTGTCAGAGAGTAGCCCAGAACACCCTGAGATACTACTGGAGTACCTACCAGTAAATCTCCTGCCTCGGCCGAGGGCTTTGTGTAATGGATCTCCTAGACACAGCGCGATCTCACCCCCAATACCGGGAAAGACGAATCCCCTGCCGATCCGCTCACTTGCCTCCAATGTGGCTCGGGACTGTACCCAACTAAAACCTGTTTGCACAACTCCTTTGAGCGTGGTAGGGTAGTAATCTAAGCACAGTGGGAACTCACATGAGACAAATGACGATCTCAGGTCGATGAACTAACCTGTATACATGTCACCAGGGAACTGCTATCTGACGATATGTATAATACCAACTAGCATGTTCCCGGCGAGTCCTGTCCGGTGTACTCATAACCCAATGAGCACCTGTATACATCTTAGATGAACCAACTGACACCAATAGCTTGTGAGACCGGCCATCACCCCTCGTCGGGGTCTCGACTGTATACACTAGTCTACTCTGGAGTATCGATGCCCTGTCTCGAAACTCCCACGACTAGGGACACTTTAAGGATGTGCTTACAGACCCCAGCTCCCACATATATGATCGCCATCATACTGCTGGTAGTCAAGCAAGAATCCTATGGGCTCTATCATCATGCAATAGCGAACTAAAGCATGTATACGATGATAAAGACAAACCAGATAGCAAACTATCATTTCGAGCAAGACTGTCTTATCGGTATAGGTCCTGCCTCAATCATTGCAATCACGTACCTGCGATCCAATAATTGACTTTGAGGGCACTATCTCCAACAATCTCCCACTTGCACTCAAGGCTAATTATTGCGATGTCGCATACTCACAGCCCGTGTGATACCGAACATCCAATTCCTCTACTAATCAGTTTCACAAAGCTAGTTTGTAAAACTCTTGCGTTCGAGAAATAGCCTCAGTAAGTGGATCCGCCCTGATGTTTCTTTCTATGTCTCTCTAAATCTCATATACCCGGCCGATATCTCATATCGCGAGAATCTAATACGGTATCACATACACGTATTGTTCTCGGTCCCGCACATATCACATATGTGCTCCTACTCCGTTTTGCCTGAACCAAGAAACCTCTGTGTAGGACTCTAAAGAATCGTCAATACGCCGGCAGTAGGTGATGATTATATCAAACACCCACAAGCTGAAAGCGGTCAGCTAAACGTAACAGCCACCCAAATATTGAGCGCTCAGAAGATCAACAAGCAAGCCTGTACATTCTCCTGTGAATCCAGTCAGTAACACTCCCGTACAGTCCGGTCTCGTCGTCTGATATGCCGCATATCTCGCTTAGGGGTGGTAAACGTCAGACCCCAGTAGCTTAATAAGTCGTGTCGATATGAGGTCTATAACAGTTCGAGAAACTACAGATAACACTTACCAGTAAATCTCAGCAACCCTGGCCAGGGATTTCCAGTTATAGCCAATCGAACACAGCGCAACATCAACTCCCTATACCGGGAGAGACGAATCCCCTCCTATCGCTCATTGCCTCCATGTGATTCGGGACTGTACCCAAAAGCTACCTTTTTGCACGCCCTCTTGGACGTGGTATGATGGAAATCAAAGAACAGTGGGAATCACACAAGACTCTATGACGATCTCGGGTCAACAGACTACTCTGTACCAGTGTCACCGGAGAACTGCCATCTGACGTGAGGTATAATACCATTTGGGAGTTCTTGGCGAGTCCGTCCAGTGTACCCAGTCTCCACTGAGCACCCGTACACCATCCTTGATGTCAAACACCGATAGATATGGGATCATCCATCGCCCATCATATGGGTCAAGATGCGTATACGCTAGTCTACTCTGGTGTATCGATGCCCTGTCTCGATACACCCTCGACTAGGAACAATTATAGGATGTACTCGTCGACTACCGTGGCCCCACTAGTATGATCTCATCATAGTCCCAGTAGTCGAGTACATATCCTAAGGGCTTTATCAACATGTAATATAGAGACAATCAGAGTACATGTTAAGATAAAGTACAACCAGATAGCATACTATCATGTCGAGCAAGAAAGTTCTCCCTATATATGTCCTAGCATCCACTACAATATACATCGTATGTACAGTAATGGCCTCTAGGGCATACATATAACAAACAATTATTAAGTAAGAATGCAAACCCCAACGTTGATTTGCGTTCATCATGATCACTTTCCAATCAACTTCCGTGAAACCCAACAAACGTAAATCTCCTTCTTCCTGGCATATGGAATAAGGTGCAGTACCCTTCAAATATACGAAGATCCTTCTTATAGCTTTTTAATACGCTCTTCTTAGATTTGATTGATATGTGCTCATTAGATTCATGACATAAAAAATATCCGGCAAAGTACACATCATTACGTACATCATACTTGGCATATATTATGTACATCATACTTGGTATATGATGCGATGAAATGTTGTATTAGTCGTAATTTATATATTTTAAATTTTTAATCATACATAGTAATATATATGTGTAACGTTAGTGGACGATATTGGTTGTTGTGGCGATAGACAATGCTAGCTGTGATTATAGAGTCGGAAAAGGAAATGGTGACGAGAAATGATGGGGGACAACAAAGGGTGATGATTTGCAACTGAATGGGCTGGAGCAACTTTGGCAGCAAGCGACGAAGAGCAGTGGCTTGCTATAGCGATTGAAGGAGGGAAGGGCTGGCTATAACGAGCGGCAGCGGCAACTTAAGGCGCCATCTAGGACTGGTGACCACGAGTGACGAAAGCGAGGTATGGAGATGGAGAGCGACAAAGTGTGGTGGGAGGGCGGCGACAAGGGGTGATGGCGGTGAGTGACAAGTGCGGCGGCAAGTGATGGAAGGAGTACGAAACCAGAGGGTAAAGGTCGCGATAGAAACGTCGGTTGGTGATGGCGGTCATTGACGATGGGCCGCGAAGATGATCGGGCATCGACGAATATAAAAAAAAATCCCTTCCAATACGACACCTATTTTGGCTCCCCCTATTCTTTCTCTTATTAGTCCCTTGTCGCCTCCCGCACAACCAATGCCTCCTTTCCCTTTTCCTTTAGTGAAACCCCAGCCCTTAATATATTTCCCCCCACTTTCCTCTCATGTCATATCGTCTAACCCTTTAGCCAAACTACCAACACATATACCCTCTCCTTTTCTGTTAGTACATGAAAATGTCTTTCCGATTTTGCAGCAAGAGTTGTGAATATAAAAGTAAATGATTCAACAATGTTTTCTTTTAAAAGGCACGGCCTATAGTTAGAGATTTTGTAACTAAAGCTATTCTTTTCTTTTTTTAATACCTCCAAACTATCAAAATGTACTAACTCTATATTGATTTCTTTCATTCCAAAAGTAAAGAAGCCGTCTTCCTTTTCCGAATTTAGGGTAATCTCTCTTTGTAATTGCATTTATAAATTTATTACTAAAATTCTTGCATCTATACTCAAGTCTATTGTACCACATCTTATTTCTCCACCCAAAGTACCTCTATTCAAGGTCGAAGTATTGAAAAAAAAAGGGTTTTGTGCAAAAATCGAAGCATTTGATTTCGTTAATTGAGATTTTTCTTTTGCATATTATAGATCAAAAGGGCTTTCCTTCAATATGGCTCAAATGGATCCATGCCTGCATATATAAGCCGATGTTTTAGGTTAACTTGAGTGGCTCTCAACATAATTATTTTGGTTCGATTTCGGGTCTACGGCAAGGTGATCCTCTTTCACCTTATTTATTCACGTTGGTGATGGCTTCGTTTTCTCAACTTTTGCAAAAAAATGTGGATTCTAAAAAGTTTGGCACTGTTAATAGGAGTTCTCTTGATATTTCTCATATTTTTTATGCCAATGATATTCTTATCTTTGGAAAAAGTGATACAAAATTAGCGATGGCTCTAAATGATGTACTCGATACATTCCAAAATATCTCCAGTCTCCAAGAAAATAGGAACAAAAGTAGTATAAACTTTTCAACTACCATTGATACGGACTCCAAGTTATCGATTCTCGATGTTTCTCGTATGAAAGAAGGGAGGCTTTCTTTTAATTATCTTGGTCTTCCGCTCTCTTCTAAGAGTCTTAATGCTACAATGTGTCAACCTTTAATTGATAAAATGATTTCAAGATTTAGTAGTGTAACGACTTTGAAATCCTTATACACTTTTGTTAATTCAATATTAATATAAAGGTGTATTTCTATTCTGACTAAGAGTTATAAGATATTCTGGTTAAAATTATGCAAGAAACAAATTATAACTTACAGGTTAATACTCTTTACTGTTGTGTCATAACCCGCGTGTTCGAATCCTACCAGCCCCAATTATTTTTAATATTTTTTCTTTTAACTCTTCGGAAGCGCAAGAGTTGCACGTGCATTACACGGATAAATGAAAAGTTTTAGAGAAATTAAACTAGATAAATGAGGAGTTAAGACCGATTAAATCACTGGACACAAACCTCGAGACAGATGGCTTCCATCTGACCGCCGAAATATTGCCAAAAACCACTACAGGGAGTTGAATTAATCCCAATTCCCTCCGTGCTTTTCCCATGCACCCCTTTAACTTCCTTCTACTCTTTTTCCTTATTTGATTTTCCTGAAATTAAACAGAGAACTCCAGACCTTTCATCTACCCTTTTACCCTCACTTTTAATACATTTTAATTGTTTTTTTAATTCTCTCTACAACTTATTTCCTCACTATAAATACCTAGTCTTTCCTTTTACCTATTCTCCTAATTTATTCTAAAAATACCAGTCAAAAATTCTATATCTCAAGCCTCACCTGGCCAAGGAAGTCAAGTGCACAAGTTCAAGCCAACTCCATCGCTCAAATTCGTTCCTCCGCACATTAGCTATCTAGAGTTCGTTCTTGTACACGTAGTTGGACCCAAGCTCAATTCTCCACGCACCGTAGATCTCGGTTTCTCAACCGAGACTTCTTCTCTTATTTTCTTGTTTATACGAGTACAAACGGAAACCGTAAGTCTTCCTACTTTTCTTCTTCTCTTCCTTGAATCCTTTCTTTTGCTATGTCGCCCGATTCCATCCACACCTTGAACTTCATCCATGAAAATCATTCTCAAGATAATACCCTTGTATAAAATATTTTATGATTTTTTAACCGATCTTTAATTTAGCAAAATAATGATAATTAATAACATTATAACTTGTAACCTATATTTCTTTTCATGAAAGATTTCATGTAACTTCTAGATTATTCATATTTTGACATGAATTAGTTAAACTTATTAATTTTAGATAATATCATGCATGGGGTAACGACCTACCCCACATACGCACACATTGGAAACATAGCACGATTTCTGGTTTCTTTAATGTCTATCAAAAGAAACAATTTCATTAAAATACCCCAACTTATAAAATACTTTTTGATCGCTATTTTTAAATCCATTGCAATTACGTCTCTACAACTCTTTTAGGGAGATCCATTTGTGAATGGTGTGGATTATCGTACGTTCTTGAGATAGTAGAGCGAGATGCAGAACTATTCACGGAAAATTCGGTCTCGAAATGAAATAAAAATACGATTTTAAATAATACGACTTTTCAACAAATTAAATCATTTGAAAATTTTCATAAATCATAAATCCGTATTTTTCTATGAAAACAAATTTTGAAAACTATATTTAAAAAATGAAAAATTAAAGTTGCACAAAAATACCATCAAGTTACCAAAATTATAGTTTTCATAAAAATACCATAATTTTTTTTAAAACTATGTTTTATCACTAAAGTACCACTAAAACTAAGATACGTTTTTATAAAAACTCTTAATATCCTAAAACACCCTCGATGTTTGTTTTTTAAAACAATATTAAAACATTTTACATAAAACCCCCTCGAGAAATGCAAACAATGTAAATACATAATAAATTTCTTGAATAAATTTTTAAGGACCTTTTATTAATATAGGTTTAAGCTGTATCACTTCTCTTGAGCCTCAGGGAGCCTGAAAAAGTGTGTGCTTACTGATTGATCTATGATTTTGTGAAAGAAAAAGTAGTAGTAAAATAACCGCATTCAATAACGGTGTCACGTGTAGCGAACTTTTAGTGGGTACGGGTCGTCCTCTGGGATTCGTGGAATTTTACAGTTTTTGCTTTAGATCGGTTGAAAGAAATAGAAAAGAGAAAATAAAGAAAATCAAGAAGATAGTTTCAAGAAAATCAAGAAAATAGTTTCAAGATCTAATTGAATTATCAAGAAAAAGATTCAAGATCTAATTGAATTATCAAGAAAATTTTATATGAAAAAGGCTTGTAGGATTCGATTGGATTTAGTAGCCCTGGATGACTAATAAAGATAACTCATCTTATCTATTGTTAGATTTAAAACTAGATTGATGGCGATGAATGAGAATTAGGGTTTTTTGGAAGAAACTAGGGTTTCTCCTCTATTGACCCTTGTCCTTTCATTGATCTCCATTCATGTCTGGCCCTTAACGAAAAAATCGTCAATCTTATCTCAAATCGTGGTCAAGAATATCAAGAAATTGATATCACGCCCGATAAGAATGTTGATGATTCTCTTGTTAAAGTTTATAAATATCATAAGACTTAAAAGGAGTATAGAATTTTCTCACTCATTGATCTACCTTAATCCTACGAATCCTATCAAGCAGAGAATTACTCACACATTATGAAAATAAAAGAAAGAATAGAGAAAGAATTCATAATGCGGAAATTAAAAGAAAGCGAAATGATAAAACTAATTTTCTACCTTTATTACTCAACTTCATAATACAATTCTTCGAGTTTAGATTACAAGAGGAAGAAGAATTGCTCTCGATCTCTGCCTCGAAAAAGTAAATGTTCCATCGATCTTCACGTCGCTTGATCACCTCAAGTCTTGGACCTATCTTGGATCGCTTGCTCGTTGACGATGATTGGCTTCGTGTAAAGGAGACTTGATTGATGTCGCTTGATGAATTTCTCGATGATTTCTTGATCTTGGATCTTAAGATCGAAGATTCTTGATCTTAGATCTTATATCCCCTTTTGAGATTGGTTTTTGATCTTTGGATTTGATGTAGAGATTTGTTGGCTCTTTTCTTGATTTTTTTTTGAAAAGATTGGATCCCTCAATGATGTAGCCCTCGGTCCTTTTTATAGCCCCAAAACCAGTAACAGAAACCCCCAACAAACTAAGTTTGTTACGCCGAAGATTCCAGAGAATTCCCGAACCCTGACTCCTTGAATTGGCCGTGGATCCGCAGCGACTCAGCCTGACTCGGCCGCGGTTCCGCGGCTTCTTAGTGAGATCTTTGCTTCAAACTTCTGGAGTCTTCTCCTATTGGTATTTGGGTATTTCTTTGATGTCTGGAATCTTCTTATCTCTTCTGAGTCTCTACCAGTATTTGATTCTTCGACTTTCTTTACCTCATCGGCAGATTCTTGATTCCTAATATCTGACCTGAGCTAATCTTGCAGAATATCTTCAATGAACAATATTAGTTATATTTGACATACAATTTATTATGCGTAAAATATTAAACATACAATTTCCTTCATAATATTGATTATAATATATAAACACATGGTAAATGATATTTTGCAGATGAACTTCTAATATGTGTTATATTTATAACAAACACCTTTAGATGATTAACAAAAGTAAGGAAATTGTCATGTTAAAAGTGCAATATTTTCGACTGAACAAATACCCCCAAACTTGACTTTGATCGTCCGGAGCGAACTATTTATTCAAGGGAAGGAGAAAAGAAAATAGAAAGAAAAAAGAAAAACTAACTAGCACACTTTCGTAGGCAACACGATTGCACTGAGCACGTGCAACAAGCCGTTAAACCTCTAGGTGTCCTTAGTAGGAGTGTTGTCTCCTGAGGGTTTTCAGCAGATTACACTCTCAAAATCCAATAATAAAAGAAAGATGGTGAATTTTACATATAAAGATAAGAACTATGAAAGAAAAGAATTTGAAAATAAGAGTTTCCAACTGCACTAGCTTTTCAGTTGCCATGAACCCTATCTTAATGGTCATGAAAAGATGTTAGAAATCACATCGTCTCTCAATAAAACATCGCCTTTAGTCTTCCTCCCCACCTTTCTTCTAAACACCGATTATATACCCCGACGTGTGTGTAAAATACATCCCTACACTCGGAGAATTCAATTCAAGCTATCATACTCTTGTCCATCCACCTCAGTACTTTTAATCGGTGAATATTTTGGATGGAATTGCTCAAACATTCTTCATGCGACCGTTAATACTTCTTGAGGTACTAACCGACCGATTACTACATGTGCTCACTTATTAGGCTTAATTAGCAATTTCCTCGTCTTGCAACACCTAAGGCTTAGCAGTGACTCCCAAACCAGTTGATCTAAGGCACTAGGTGATGAAGCACCCTCGCTATATTTTTTTATACTGCCTTGGTGATTACAAAACCAGTGTTCATTTTTCTTCGCCGTTTTATACTTTTATGTTTCATTTGTATTTTCTTTGTACTTTGGCTTTTAGACAAGAGCGTTTCAAGGTATCCTCTATTATCCAGAGTTTTAAAACGTGTGTAAGTGCGTATGGTAGGGTATCAACGTTCAGATGTTTGTCCTCAAGAATAGAGACTATTTTTCAGACTTATTTTTATTCTCAGATTAGTGACTTCCTTCATCTTACTAACCCTTGGGACAACGGCTCATAACTACTTATTACTAGTTTCGTTTAAGAAAATATCTAACTTTCTTGTTTTTCTCAAAATCTTCCAATCTCTTAAATGTAATTATTCACTTTCTAATCTTTCATTATCAAAGAAAAAAATTTTGCTTATGCAAAGTGTAATGCAAAGTAATGCATAAATAAGCACAAATCTCCCCCAAACCTGTTTGCAGCAGTGTCCTCACTGTTGTTATCTTTTAAATCTCAAAACCTGTAGACTTGGGAGGAAAAGTTATTAACAGGGACAAGAATAAATGAACGTGAAAACCGCCCCCAAACTTATTTTCTGGCTCACAATTTTGTGTACAAATTTTATTTTGAAAAGCCAAAATATTTAGCCCCCCCCCAAACTTGAGTTAAACAATGTTAAGCTTTTAAAATCATAAGAGAGGGGTAAACTTATTGGTCAATATAAAGATTTACAAAGACCAAAAGTCAACACCAATTATTCGAATATTTTATCAATGTAACGCACCGGTTGGTCGAAGAACATGTTATATATAGCCAAGAAGAAGTGGGGAAGAAATAAGTGGTGTAATAGAACGGGTTTGCATCTCAATTTGTAGAGACAAAATAATGATGATGGATTACTCGCATTCTTGTTATTATTAAGAAGAAGGAGTGGCGGTTCAACTTCTTTGGTTTGGGGTTGATTCATCACAACTTCCATGTCTTCTAAGAATGCGAGTTCTTCAGTGAAAATTTCTTCAAAACTTTCATCGATATCCCGAAGAATAATCTCATCGGAAAGAACGGGATGATACTCAGACTCCATAAAAGGTTCATAATAAGTGTTAGATGTTACCCGGACAGCTCAATAAAAAGCTCCGTATGTGTATAATACATAGCGGGGTCAAATAACAACGTATTAAGAGAGTCTAAATCTGTATCGTGAAGCTTTTCAAATTTGCTGCTGTCGAAATCCATCATTTCGACAGAACATACTTGAGCATAAGGTTCAGAGGGTTCACTTCCCAACTTGTAAATGTTAAGCTCAATTGATATCTTTCCGAAGGATGGGTTCATAGAGCCGTTTCGACAATTGATTACAACGTTAGAAGTAGCTAAAAGGGGCCGACCTAGAATCACCGGAATTTGGTTCCGTGGATTCTCTATAGGCTGTGTATAAATATGTAGTCCACAGGGAATATAAATTCCCCGACTTTGATTAACACGTCCTCTAGCTCACCTCTACGTTAGGTGATAAATCGATCTGCCATCTGGAGAATGCAGTGCGACGATTATAACTCTCCGATACCTAATTGCTCATACATAGAATATAGAAGTAAGTTAACACTAGCACCTAGATCGAGTAGAGCACGATTGATATTTTTATCCCCCAATAGAAATAGATATTGTAGGACTCCCAGGGTCCTTACGTTTCTTGGGTAGCTTCTGTGTAAAAGCGGTGCTCACATTACTCGCAATGAAATTTTTTTTAGGTACTTGGACTTTCCTCTTCCTAGTGCACAAGTCCTTTAGAATTTTCGCATAGAACGGAACTTGTTGTATAGCATCTAGGAGAGGGATATTTATGTTAACTTGCTTAAAATTTTCCACAATCTTCTCCATTTGTGTACTTGGTCTGTTTCCCCTTAACCTATTTGGATAAGGAGCTTTATCAATAAAGGTTGGGTCCAACATTGGAGAAGATCGTAGGGATGGAACGGATCCCAGAATTGGAGTTGGGATCTTGTTAAGTTGACTCAAGGAGGTAGGCAGAGGGTTTGAGCCTAGGGGAAAATAGAGAATAAGCTCGGAAGAAGAAAGTCTACTAGACGAAATAGGGTTAGAAGTGGAAGCCGGGATATCATTGATTGATTCCTCATTATCATCCTGTTCACCGACTTGGTTGTTCAGCACTCTTCCAGATCTCAACGTGGTAATGACATTCACATTATGATATTGTGAGTGGCCAGGATTCGATATGGGTTGAGATGGAACTTTCCCTTTCTCTCTAGCACTCAACACGGCATTTAATTTTGCAATTTGTGCTTCCATCGATTTTAGACTCTCACAGTGGAAAGCGGAGTCATTCCTTATAGTGTCGATAGAAGACCTTATATCAGCTGACATTTGCATGGTATGTTTCATAAACAAATCCAAGATTCGTTCGAGTGCAGAGGAGTTTTCGGCACCGGCCGTTTGGAAAGAATTATTATAAGGAGCATAATTATTGGCCGGATTTGAAAAGTTTGTGGTTGAAAGGGGTGTTGAATCTGTGGTGGTTGATGTTGTTGTGGAGGAGATCTTTGATAGTTATTTTGGTTTGGAATCGTATTTTGAGTTTGAGTTTGGTGTTGGTTCCAAGCAAAATTAGGGTGATTCCTCCAACCCTGATTATATGCGGAAGAATAAGGATCGTTTCTAGGTCGCTGTTGAAAAGCAGCATTAGTGTGTTCTTGACCTTGAAACGGAGAATTCAAAGGACATTCTTTCGTCAAATGTGATGGATCGGAACAGCATCCACACACGGTTTTAGGGAGCGTCGTCTGGTTTAGGGAGGCTAAAGAGACTTTGTTTTCTATAGTATCAAGTTTCTTTTGTATCGCAGCCATTTTGGCTTTCACTGCGATGGAAACCTCGAGCTGATGGATACCTCCCCTAGATAATGGTGGACTAACGCTTTCCCACTGCAAAGTGTGTTCAGCGAGATCTTTCAGGTATTTCCAAGCCTCATCATCGTCTTTAGACAGGAATTGACATTGACATATGGTTTCAAACATCTGTTTTGTCGTTGGATTAATGCCCTCATATTTAATTCGGCACAGATCCCATCTATGGATTCCGTGATGAGGACATTGGACAAGCAGATCTTTGAACCGTTCAAAGTATTTCCAAAATGGTTCATTTGGAAGCTGGGCAAACTGGTTGATTTCGCTCCGAACACGGGCGGTCCTATGATTGGGATAAAATTTCTTAACGAATGCTATAACGAATCCATCCCATTTAGATATAGAATATGCGGCAGTGTTATAAAGCCATTTTTCGGCTAAATCGTACAAAGTGAATGGAAGAAGACGCAAGCGCATAGCATCTACTGACAGTTGTGACGTACCCATCATTGCACATACATTTTCGAATTTGTTTATAAAACCGTATGCGTCTTCAGACTCAAGCCCATGAAATTTAGGCAACAGTTTGATAAAGTGGGATTTAATTTCAAAATTATCCCCATTGGCTGGTGGAATGAAAAGACGAGTAGGAAGGGGACCACATATAGGGTAGCATCTCTCTTAGAGAGGGATGCGCGGTGGATTCTGCGCACCTGCGGGTTGTGGTAGAGTGGTGTTATTGAAATTTGATGGATAACCGTCCATCTCGGTAGTTGTAGTGGATGGTGAGGAAAAAGAAGATGAAGAAATACCGACTTCGGAGTCGATAGAAGAAACGCGGACAAAACGGACACTAGAATCCCGTGTCCAGCCGAGCATGCACTAAGCGAGTTTAGCGCAAGTGGCAGCGTTTGTTAAAAAAAAAAAAGAAAGGTTTGTTTTGAAAAAGTCGGACTTAGACAAATCACAAAAATGCACAATCAACCCTAGATCTAAGGTCACCTAGGTCAAGTCACTAGACCGCTCCTAGACTTTCACGGGACAAATCGCAGGATCAATCCTCTACCACCTCTTTATCCCTCTTATGGCCAGGTAAGTACCAGGTAAGTGGAAGGTAGGTATCCGAATTACCGTAAATAGCGGGCCTAATTAAGTAACCACTTGCCTTAGACACACTTTCCTAGACAACACAGAAAAATGCGGATAAGCAGTAGATTACCCACAACCTTTCTCTGTCCTAAATGAGCGCGACGGTCCCTAGAGTCTTGGTCTAAATTTTTTTTAATTAATGAAGGGTGATGTGAATGCTAGTTTTGTGATTTGTGGGGCTTAGGAAGGGTAATGAAATCCCTACCTAATCTGAATTTGTTTTTTGCCTCTTAATTTCCGTATTACAATATGCAAGAACAAAACCAATATCAAGACACGCACAAAGAATTTTTAAGCGATGAATTTTGCAAAGAATTCTGTAGAAAAATTGTTATTGGACTTTTCAGAGGAGAGAGAAGAAGACAGAAAATATACCAGAGAGACTTGAAGCCCTAAGTCATCCAAACCACCGCGGTTCCGCCGCGAGAATGGCCTTCTTGCCGCGGTTCCGCCGCCAACTTGATGGTTCTTGGACTTCTTTTTTCTACAGATGCTTCACTTGCTCCTCCGCTCCTGATTAATTACCCTGAATATTTATCTCCCTGCTACAGTGATTCCAGATTCCATCGCAAAAATCACACACTAATCGTTAAGCACAAGATGCGTTCTTAATTTATATTTTGATGGAATAATAATATTTCAACCTAAATAGCAAGAAAGAAAAAATTACGCATGCATTCCCGGCAACGGCGCCATTTGATTGATCTGTGATTTGTGAAAGAAAAAGTAGTAGTAAAATAACCGCAATCAATAATGGTGTCGCGTGTAGCGAACCTTTAGTGAGTACATGTCTTCCTTTGGGATTCATGGAATTTAATAGTTCTTATTTTATATCGGTTGAAAGAAATAGAAAAGAGAAAATCAAGAAAATTAAGAAGATAGTTTCAAGAAAATCAAGAAGATAGTTTCAAGAAAATCAAGAAAATAGTTTCAAGATCTAGTTGAATTATCAAGAAAATGGTTCATTTGAATTATCAAGAAAATTTTATATGAAGAAGGCTTGTAGGATTCGATTGGAATTAGTAGCCCTGGATGACTAATAAAGATGACTTCTCTTATCTATTGATAGATTTAAAACTAGATTGATGGCGATGAATGAGGATTAGGGTTCTTTGGAATAAACTAGGGTTTCTCATCTATTGACCCTTGTCCTTTCATTGATCTACATTCATGTCTAGCCCTTAAAAAAAATCGTCAATCTTATCTCAAATCGTGGTCAAGATTATCAAGAAATTGATATCACGCCCGATAAGGATGTTGATGATTCTTTTGTTAAAGTTTATAAACTTCATAAGACTTAAAAGGAGTATAGAATTTTCTCACCCATTGATCTACCTTAATCCTACGAATCCTATCAAGCGGAGAATTACTCACACATTATGAATATAAAAGAAAGAATAGAAAAAGAATTCATAATGCGGAAATTAAAAGAAAGCGAAATGATAAAACTAATGTTCTACCTTTATTACTCAACTTCACAATACAATTTTTCGAGTTTAGATTATAAGAGGAAGAAGAATTGCTCTTGATCTCTGTCTCGAAAAAGTAAATGTTCCATCGATCTTCACGTCGCTTGATCACCTCGAGTCTTAAACCTGTCTTGGATCGCTTGCTCGTTGACGATGATGGCTTTGTGTAAAGGAGACTTGATTGATATCGCTTGATGAATTTCTTGATGATTTTTTGATCTTGGATCTTAAGATCGAAGATTCTTGATCTTAGATCTTAGATCCCCTTTTGAGATTGGTTTTTGATCTTTGGATTTGATGTAGAGATTTGTTAGCTCTTTTCTTGATTTTTTTTGAAAAGATTGGATCCCTCAATGATGTAGCCCTCGGTCCCTATTATAGCCCCAAAACCAGTAACAGAAACCCCCAACAAACTAAGTTTGTTACGCCGAAAATTCCAGAGTATTCCCGAACCCTGACTCCTTGAATCGGTCGTGGATCCGCGGCGACTCGGCCTGACTCAGCCGCGGTTCCGCGGCTTCTTGGTGAGATCTTTGCTTTAAACTTCTGGAGTCTTCTCCTGTTGGTATTTGGGTATTTCTTTAATGTCTGGAATCTTCTTATCTCTTCTGAGTCTCTGCCATTATTTGATTTTTTGAATTTCTTTACTTTATCGGCAGATTCTTGATTTCTGATGTCTGGCCTAAGCTAATCTTGCAAAATATCTTCAATGAACAATGTTAGTTATATTTGAGATACAATTTATTATGCGTAAAATATTAAACATACAATTTCCTTCATAATGTTGATTATAATATATAAACACATGGTAAATGATATTTTGTAGATGAACTTCTAATACGTGTTTTATTCATAACACCTTTAGATGATTAAGAAAAGTAAGGAAATTGTCATGTTAAAAGTGCACTATTTTCGACTGAACACTTGCCTATCCAGGTTAGATAATACTGCAAATTAAAGGAATTATCAATGGCAATCGTCTTGGAAAAAGACACAAATCCTGCCATCCATGTGCAACGGTTGTCCGATTATTTCTGAACTTAAGAATTTACAAGATTAAGGCTATTCAAAAGATTTAAATCTAGTAATATGAAATGACTATAACCTGAATACAAACTCAAGCATGACTCAGATTTTACTTTGAACTTGAACTTGAACTCGTACTTGAACTAGAAATTAAACATGAATCTGAACTTGACGCTTGAACTTAACATGAATACTTGAACCCAATGTCTACTTTTGAACTGACTTGACTCAAACTATAAATACAACTTGATATGAATATATGAATACTTGATCTTGACATGAACTTCATCTTGCAACTTGATGTATTCATGGATTCAAGTAAGACTGGTAACTTGAACTGTAATCTAGAATACACGGAGTGTTGGGGTAGTTCAAGTGTGAATCCAACGAAATCTCAGAAGTCCCCTTAGATCATGAATTCATGTCTACTAACACAAGCAAGCTATCAAGAGGGCTCGTGTTTCTTTACTTCTGAATTATAGCCTGTTGAATTTGGAATACTTCAATATTAGGTTGAGGTCGCGTTACTAACACTTGATTAGGGCTCATGATTCCTTACCCCTGGATTACAGTCTGTTGGGTTCAAGAACACTTTTGAGATTGGTTGACATTCACTCTTGAACTTACGTTAGATTGGTTTACTCTTATAGAGACCTTTTAAAACACTTACATGTACTTCATATTTACTATACCTGCACTTCACGGCCATACTATACTATACTCATATTATATAAAAGCTGACATGTTATATATAACTGTCATGCTTATATTAAATGACATGTTTAAACACTATATCTCCTAATCCATTACTTCATGATATCCATTTCCAACTTGTCATTATACTTTACACCTTTCCTTGGGGACTTATCGAACGAAAGTTCGCTGACGGGCATTCACCCATCTTTTTTTTCTTTTGGATGTCCGTCAAGTGTTCTAGAGACTGAGGAAATAAAAGAGACTGTAGGGGATTATGACCAGATCACTATTCAAGCTTAGCTTAGCTTATCTTTTCTTTCAGTTTGTGTATGCCACCTGTTTAGATATTTGTGTTCTTATATTTCCTTTTCAGTTGAGCTCATGTATTGTAAATGTATCAAGTTTGAATGTAAATAAAGTTGTTAAAATTTAAATCTCATGTTAAATTCTTGTCATTTTTATATTGCTTAGTTTACGCTTAACGTATTTACTCCGGGAAATGACCTTGTCACGGCCCGCTTCCCGATGTATGGCAAGAGGACGCGGCGAGGCCCGCTACGTATTTACTCAAAAGTAAACACGCTAAGCGTATCTAAGCAATATAAAGTAAATGTACACAAGAGACATAAATATAAATGAACAGCAACTTTATTTATTAAACATTCGTTTACAGGTACAACTGGAATGTAAATACATGAATAGAAAGCAATGCCTAAACAATGGCATAACTGAAATGAAAAGTATGTACAAGTGCCTACAGCTCTGGATCGATAGCGAACTGCTCCAAATCCTCAGTACTGGGCTCGGTCTTTAGTGCGTCCAAATCACCTGACAACATTCCAAAGAAAGAAGAAAGGAATGTCGTCGGCGAACAATCCCTCGGTAAGTCTCAAAGATGAGTAGAGACAGAATAGACAGAAGAGAATATGACTAGTAATATTGGATTATAATGTTAACGCAGTTGTTTATGGCTTGGTACAGAATATGCCAGTGTATACAAAAGGAGTCCCACTATTCCGAAGACTAAGGTATACGGAGCACAAGGAACCGTTCAGCTACGGTACAACGGCAATGGATATTCAGGTTAGGTGTATTAAGGTTACAGTCACATGCCACTTCTAACACATTCCGTACCAATCTACCCCTTTATAAACCCCGTAATTTCTTTTGTATTGATTGTATTGTTTTGTTATATAGATAGATGACTTGCCAAAACCATGATATCAGTAAATGGAATGGATATAAATGGATAGTCATGTAAACGGAGTATATCCATGGTTCGGTTCGGTTAGATTGAATAGACGGATTCATGGATTCATGTTGTATTGTAGTTTATACTTGAATCATATTCAAGTCAGATTGATTAGATTGAGACTCAGTCTGAGTCAGACAATTTGAAAAGAAATTGAAGTCCTGAATTAGTTTTGATGTTATCGGTAACTGCTGCACATGGACGGCAGTAATTGTGTCTTTTTCCAAGACAATTACCGTGTTGATAACACTATTTGTTAGATTGTCTAGCTTAGATAGGCAAGCACCCACCTTCTCCGGCTCCCTGAGGCTCAAGAGAATTGGTCCCGCTTAAACCTATATTTACTAGGGTCGTTACTGTAGTTTAATATAACTTGAGGGTGTTTTATGTAAAAATAGTTTTTATACATATTCAAAATACACCTCAAGTATTTAATTATCGTCTTTAGGGTTTTCATAAATGTATATTTTATAAAAGTGAACTTTCTAGTGAGTAGAACCTAGTTTTCATTATATATGGTATTTTATTGAAATATTGGAATTGTTTTGTATTTGGATGGTAGTTTCATGTAATGGTGATTCCTTTGATTTAGAAAACTTGGTATATTTTTATAATATATTTAAAATAGATCTTTTGATAATACTTATATATATATTTATATATTTATTAAAAAATAATTTTATTTATTTTCTAGAAATCTCATTTTCTTAAAAATAGCATTAAGAATTCTATCGAGATCGAATGCTCCTTGCAGAGGTCTGCATCTCGCTCTATTAGGCCCGAGAACGTGCGATAACCCACACCATCCCGATCAGGGTTCCCCAAAATGGGTTGTAAAGGCGTAATTGCAAGGAATTAGACAATACTTTTCTTAAAGAAAACGGTTTTGTAATAGTTTAGGGTATTTTATTGTAACTCGTGATATTCCCAAAAACATTGCCCAAAATTAAATCGTGCTATGTCCAATATGTGTGTTGTGATCAGGTAGGTCATTACCTCGTGAGTTGTCTAAAATCAATACAAGTATTATGTTGATTTGTGTCGAAAATAAAGTATGTGGTATTTTACCGTAAAAATACGATAAAAGCTGCATAAAATATTCTTTTGAGATAAAACTTGTTTTAATGTGTTTTTTAATGTTTATTAAACATTATATGAGAGTGTGGTATTTTATTGTTTAAGAAAAATAGAATTTTTAAAGAAAAACCGAATCAGAAGTCGGATTAACTCCGCTTCCGTCGGGTTTCAAAGAATGTAATTTTTAGAATAGATAAAGAGAGGGGAAGAAGGGACTTACTGGCTAGAAAACAAGGGAAGAGGGAAGGGAAACTATTGGAACCGTCGGGGCGTCGTTTCTTCGCCGGAATCTCCTCGGAACTTCGTCGGAATTTCGCCCTTTGCTAACTCCACTTATACAACTTGAGACTTGAGAATTTTTTAGAGTTTCTGTAATGAAATTCTGAGTGAGGAGAGGTGAAATGGAGTGTGGTATTTATAGGGAAAATTAGGGTTTAGAGGGTTAAAGAATGCATTAAAAATATGCATTAAAATTGGATTAAAGGGTGTTTTATTGTTCTCTGGAAAATGTGCAGAGAAAACAAACAGTTTAGGAGAAGTGGGGTAGGCCAAGGGGTGCAGGAGAACAAATTTCAAGGCTTTACCTACGGTTTAGCCCGGCGGTGCCGGTCTTTTTTAGGGTTTCGCCGGTCTCAATCCGGTGGGAAAGCTTGGATCTTTGGCTACGTGTTGGTATCACTTGGTTTTCCCCAGTGCATGTGTTTGATTACTCTGTAACTTTTCATCTTACGTGTAGTGCACATGCAAACCCTTGGGCTTCTAAAAGATTAAAAGAAAATTTATTAAAAAGATAATGTGGCTGGGGGGATTCGATCATAGGGGTTACGTCACAGTGGTGCAAGGCTTTACCAATGTGCTACAAGTGTTTTCTTGCTGTTCAAAAGCAAATCAAATACTTATAGTGTACACAGGATTATAAATACTCCATTTGCACATTAACTTTTAAACAATTTTCTGTACATTGAGATTGGAGTTATTACAGTCTACCCTCCTTACAAAAATTTCGTTCTCGGAATTTATAATTTATTTTAAGGACTAGTTTACAAACAAATGAGAGTATCATGCATTCATGTCGTCCTCACATTCCCATGTTGATTCTCCTGGTGAATCTTTTCTCTACATCACTCGAACTAAGTTGACTTCCTTGTTCCGAAATGACTTCACCTTTCTATCCAGTATCTCAACAGGTTGTTACTCACAGGATAAGTCTGGTTGTACAGTGAGTTCGGAGTGATCAAGAATATGGCTGTGGTCACTCATATACCTTCTGAGTTGGGATATGTGGAACACATTGTGTACTCCTTCCAATGAAGGTGGAAGTGCCAAGCGATATGCCACTTCACCGACTCATTCGAATATGTCGAACGGTCCAATGTACCCCGGACTGAGCTTACCCCATCTTCCAAAACGAATCACTCTACGGTTCGGAGATATCTTCAAAAATACATGTTCTTCCGGTTGAAACTTCAAGTGACGGCGCTTTGCATCAACCCAGTGCTTCTGTCAATTTTGGGCTATACGCATTCTTTCCCTGATAGTACGAACCACGTCGACAGTCGCTGCTATCATCTCAGGTCCAAGGAGCTCTCTATCTCCAATGTCATCCCAACTTAATGGCGATCGACACTTCTTTCCATGTTATTTGTTGTTGTATGAAAACTCCACAAGATGTAAGTGTTCTTCCCACGATCATTCAAAATCTAGCATACACGCTCTTATCATATCTTCTAAGATCTGAATCGTTCGCTCAGACTGACCATCTGTTTGTGGATGATAAGTTGTGCTGAAGTTCAAACTTGTTCCCAAGCTAGCTTGCAGACTCTCCCAAAATTGCGATCGGAATCTGGTGTCACGATCGGAGAAAATGCAGACTGGTACTCCATGTAATCTCACGATTTCCTGCATGAGTTCATGGGTATCAGAGATAGTATATATTGAAGAGTTTAAATCTTACTTAGATTCTTACCTCCATATACTTCTTTGCTGGTATCTCAGTAAATTGGACAACTCGAAAGGGAATAAAGTGAGCCGACTTTGTTAGTCGATCCACAATAACACATACCGTATCGTTACCTTTCGTGCTGCGAGAAAGTGCAGTCACGAAGTCCATTGTGATGCGTTGCCACTTCCATTCTGGGATAGGTAACGGTTGAAGTAAACCAGCTGTCCTGTGATATTAAGCTTTTACTTGCTGACACACCAAGTATTTAGCGATACTTCTGGCTGCTTCATGCTTCATTCCATACCACCAGTAATTTTGACGCGGATCTTTGTACATCTTGGTACCTCCAGGGTGTACTGAATAAGGAGAGCTGTGAGCTTCTTTCATTAACTCTTCTCGCACAGGACCTTTTGGCACACACAATCTACTGCCGTATCCCAAAGATCCGTCTTCATGGATGATGAAGTCTGTTCAAAATCCACTTTCTACTTGTTCTTTGATCTTTTGCAGCTTAGCATCACTTACTTGAGCTGCTTTGATCTAATTGACAATGGTAGATTGAACTTGTAAGTTCATCAAACTTGAAGCGTTACCTGGCATGACTACTTCAATCTCCATTTGATGCAAGTCTTGTTGAAGCTTCCACTGTGTGGTGAGATTCAATACTGATGGTTGGCGACTAAGGGCATCAAGTACTACATTCACTTTCTCTGGATGATATTGTAGGTTGATGTCGAAGTCTGCCATGAGTTCTAACTATCTTCTTTGCCGCATATTCAACTCTTTCTGTGTAAACACATATTTCAGACTTTTGTGGTCTGTGTATCTGTCCATTCGTTCACCAAGAAGATAATGGCGCCAAATCTTGAGAGCAAAGATAATGGCTGCCAACTCCAAATCATGCGTCGGATAATTGTGCTCATGAATCTTTAGCTATCTTGAAGCATAAGCTACACCTTTACCGTGCTGATGTAGAACACATCCTAATCCCTTACCGGATGCATCGCAATACACTTCAAAACCTCCAGATTGGTCCGGTATGACGAGAATAAGTGCTGATGTCAATCTTGACTTGAGTTCTACAAAAGCTTGTTCGCATACTTCTGACTACACGAATTCTTCATCTTTACGTGTGAGCTTGGTCAAGGGTGTTGCAATCTTCGAAAATCCTTCAATGAACCTTCTGTAATATCCTGCTAAACCTAAGAAACTTCGAATGTTCTTTACTAACTTCGGTGTCGGCCATTCGCTTACTGCAGATACTTTAGCTAGATCTACAGAGATTCCATCGCCCGATACAATATGTCCGAGAAAACCGATTTGATCTAGCCAAAACTCGCACTTGCTGTATTTGGCATAGAGTTGATGGTGTCGTAGAGTCTCTAGGACAATTCGTAGATGTTCAACATGTTCTTTCCGACTCTTAGAATACACCAATATGACAACAAACATGTCTAGCTACTCTTGGAAAACTTGATTCATTAGGTTCATGAATATAGCTGGTGCGTTGGTCACTCCTGTTGGATGTATATGCCCTAGAGGCCAGTATTGTATATGTATACATTTGGATACTAGGGATATGTATGTACAGAACAATCTTGCTCGGTTTTATAGTATATTATTTGACTTGTCTTTATCGGGATATGTGTATTTATTGTTATTATATCTGGTTTGCACATATTAATAAAGACTCGATACGGTAGTATACTATTATGGTTTGTCTTTATCTTAACATGGCATATGTCATACTCGTTATTATATATTGCGGTTACATGTTGATAAAGCCCCTAGGATCTTACTTGACTACCTGCGTTGTGATGGCGATCATACTTGTGGGAGCAGGGTACTCCATAAGCACATTCTTAAATGGTCCCTAGTCGCGTGAGTATCGAGACTGGGCACTGATACTCCAGAATAGACTGGTGTGTACGTTTCTAGCCCCGTCGGGGGATGGTTGGTCCCGCAGCCATTGGTCTGATGCACTTAAGATCGTATACAGGTGCTCACTGGGTGTGAGTATACTGGACGGACTCGCTGAGAACTTCCATATGGTACTATACCTATCGTCAGATGGAAGTTCTCAGGTGACATGTGTACAGGTTAGTCTTTGGACCCGAGATCGGCATTTGTCTCGTGTGAGTTATGTTCACACCATAATATTGCATTATTATATTCCCCATTCTTATTTCGTTTTATAAATAAACAGGTACTTTTTACGCATGTCTGCTACATATTACAGGTTACAGGTTTTTGGATCTAAAATAGTGAAAAAGGTAAAAGACGACGTAAAAGTGAAACTACAACCAACAAATAGAAGGATCTTGATCAAGCCTACATAAAAGATAAAGTTCACAAAGTACAAGGCAATGCAAGGTCCAAGATTGTGAAGTGAACGGTTAAAGTCCACCACAATTATTCACTGGAAAATCTGGAGGAGAACCAGAAGCTATTTTGAAGAAATAACCAAAGAAACAGCAAGCCCAAGAATACCTGAAGCAGCCCACTAAGACTCAGCATGTGATCTCACAATTAGGCCGCGGAACCGCGGCCCAAACCTGCCTGCGACCGCGGTTCCGTGGCAGTATAAAGCCCGAACTCGAAGAAATTTTTACCAAAATATTCCGCGGCAGTATAGAGCCCATATTTGAATAAATTTTT
Organism: Agapanthus africanus; assembly: GCA_030015575.1. Taxonomy (NCBI): domain Eukaryota; kingdom Viridiplantae; phylum Streptophyta; class Magnoliopsida; order Asparagales; family Amaryllidaceae; genus Agapanthus; species Agapanthus africanus. The sequence goes on from JASDDO010000018.1 coordinate 395,779,699, forward strand.
ACCAAATCTTGGAGTCTACTTTGACTAGGTCTTCCTAAGGATATTTTGGTAAATGTGTTGCACCACGGCAGCGCCCCGGCCTCGTACTCGAGGCCAAAATGCGGAATCAAAATTTTTTCCTTACTCGGAAACCGGCGCTACCGCGGACAATGAAAACCCGGATCGTAACCATTAACCTAATGCTAGCAATCAAGAGATAGGGTGAGAAGTATACCGAGTGATCCGAGTCCTCCGGTCTTCTCGTCATCGTCCCGATCTCCCGCGGAAAGTCTTGCCTCCACATCGTCGCCTCCTCGCCGGAAAGGGCACCACAATGCTTGCGTCTTTTACGGGCTCCCGCCTCAATACCGAGGCAACTCGAGCATGAAGCCGGTAACTCGACATGCTCAAGATATACTGTAGAATGTGTAGTGTAGTGTCTCACTTGGGGTTTGTTGCCATTTGAAGATGATGGAGGAAATGAGATAAGAAAAATGGTGCTTGCATTTTTCTAGCATGAATGAGATCAAGAAATGAAACTCTCAAGAAGAAGATCTCTTCTTCTTCTTCTCTCTTTCTTTTTCTTCTTCTCTCTTTTCTAATGAAAAACTTATATTCAAATGAGAATGGTGGAGGAGGTAATATGAAGCATGAAGGGAGGTGAGTGTAGGAGAAAGCAAGTGGTAACCATATCAAAAGCCATCATAACAAACTCACATCAACTCTAATCAAAGATCAAATTCTTTCTCATCACTTCTAATCTTCATAAAGCATGAAAAGAAGAATGAAAGGAATGGAATCTAAAAAGGTTATCATAATAAATCATCTTACAAATAAAACCTCCACCAAATGTAATTTGCAAAACTGCAAATTACCCCCTCCATCAGAAAAGTCCGGCCGGGAAAGAACAAAGGAAAACCGGCCGGAACGGAATACAAACTGGCAACTCCAGAAAACTGGTCCCGTAATAAATTACAGAAAAACCCCGATACTGTGCATACACACCCGCATCTGTATTCCGACGGGATACAAATGCAATGAGACAAAATATACACTGTACTAAACTAGTACCGGCTTAAACCAAAGCCGGCTAGTGAAATCCGTTCGATCCTGATCCGTGCAATACCGCACGTATCTGATCGAACCCTGCCATATAACTATACGGCCACTAGTACAGCCTGTCCGATCCTGATCCGTGCAATACCGCACGTATCTGATCGGACCCTGCCATATCTCCATACGGCCTCTACAGCGTTTCGCCCGAAAGCTTGAGTAACTGTAAGTGTGGTGGACTCTAAAGACTCGTCAATACTATGGCTGTGGATTTAACCACTGGCACGTCAGAGGTATAAGCCAATACGTGACGGGCCACCAGCTATTGACCAAAAGGGACGTCGATGAGGAAGCTCACCCCGACACCCAACTGAGCCTGTCAGTGACAATATCCGTACAGTCCGGTCCGTTCGTCTATGAGTATCGCATGGCGGGCCTAGGGGGTTGGTGAAAGTCAGACCCCCAAAAGCGGTACAAGTCGTGTCGGAGTGTAGCCCAGAACGCCCTGAGATACTACTGGAATACCTACCAGTAAATCTCCTGCCTCGGCCGAGGGCTTTGCGTAATGGCTCTCCTAGACACAGCGCGACCTCACCCCCAATACCGGGAGAGACGAACCCCTGCAGATCCGCTCACTGCCTCCATGTGGCTCGGGACTGTACCCAACTAAAACCTGTTTGCACGACTCCTTTGAGCCGTGGTAGGGTAGTAATCAAAGCACAGTGGGAACTCACACGAGACAAATGACGATCTCAGGTCGATGAACTAACCTGTACACATGTCACCAGGGAACTGCTATCTGACGTCTGATATAAGACCAACTAGCAGGTTCCCGGCGAGTCTTGTCCGGTGTACTCATAACCCAATGAGCACCTGTATACATCTTAGGTGAACCAACTGACACCAGTGGCTTGTGAGACCGGCCACCGCCCCTCGTCGGGGTCTCGACTGTATACACTAGTCTACTAATGGAGTATCGATGCCCTGTCTCGAAACTCCTACGACTAGGGACCTTTTAAGGATGTGCTTATAGACTACCAGCTCCCACGTATATGATCGCCATCATACTGCTAGCAGTCAAGCAAGAATCCTAGGGGCTCTATCAACGTGTAATAGCGACATGTCAGGTCACCTAAAGCAGTACACGACGATAAAGATAAACCAGATAGCATACTATCATCTCGAGTAAGACTGTCCTACTGGGATAGGTCCTCCCTCAATCATTGCAATCACGTGCCTGTGATCCAATAATTGACTCTGAGGGCACTATCTCCAACAATCTCCCACTTGCACTCAAGGCTAATTATTGCGATGCCGCATACTCACAGCCCGTGTGATACCGAACACCCAACTCCTCTACTAGTCAGTCTCACAAAGCTCGTTTGTGAAACTTTTGCGTTCGAGGAATAGCCTCAGTGAGTGGATCCGCTGTGATGTTTCTTTCTATGTCTCTCTATATCTCAAGTTCGCGGAGAAAGCCATCTCCCGAAATGAGCAATACCTGTCTTAGAATGTCTGGATGTCTGATGGGACTTAGCTCATAAATGAACTTCAAATCCAAACTTCTTAGACTGTATCGTCAACCGAACTTAATCAGTATGCTGCGCCAAGCCTCCCTCAGTATTGCCTTGGACCACCTGTCCAAAATACTGTCCCTCCTCAGAAGGAAAACTATAACTCTGACAACCTCCTTGTCGTCCATGTCACCTTGGAAGCCTGGAATGATAACTGTCTCCCAAATGAGGCTGTCGTTATCATATCCCTAGAACATCCACTTATGTTCTAAGACTGCTTCCGACTGTTTCTCCAGGATTGGATCAATATCAACTTATTGCATCTAGTGCAAGAACAACATCTGGTGTGGTACTTGACATCTCATGATTGACTCAATTGCCTAAGCAAGTGATCTGCCAATCATGAGTATCCCTCTCCCCTTTAGTCTATAAGACCCTTTCAGAGAGGGTGACTCCATCAACTGCAGGTACACTACCGTGTCAGGAGTCGTCCATTCTAAATACTCATAGAATGCTGTCAAGGTACCCAGATTGGGAAACCACCCAAATCTAGATCTAAAACCATAGATCTAGTAACCAGTATGTCTGATATAATATCCAAGTCCCATGTGGAGAAACCACTGTGTGACGACCAAAGTATAACCGATCGTAGTATAGGAATATTACTTCCTACTACCTTCTCAACAGATCCACCCCCTATTCTGATGACGTCAAACCTATGACTGTCACATCAGAAATAGATGATCTATCTCCGCTAAATCTGCTTTAGTCTATAAATAAACACAAGCCTGATGTCCACCAATGCTTCCGCTGCTCCCACTGACTACGACAACCCTCTGGCAGAGTCATATAGACGTGCACTTCTAAAACTAGTTTAGAACGACGCTATACTCATCCTCCTGCCGGGTCTCACAGCCTGGAACAACAACAATGGCAAGTGTGGGTAAACAAGAACTTCCCTGTCACCGTCCTTGAGGCTACCGGAGTACCTCTCGGGTGCCTGAAGTTACCCACCTTATCTGCGGAGTGGCTAATGGAATGTCAAATCAGATTGAATCTTTAGGTTCCTTATCAAATCTTCAGTAATCGTTTGTGGTTCTGGAATCACTTCCAGTTCTACCATACTCCCACTACTTTTTCTGAAAAAATCCATTTTTAATAAAAACTGTGGCGAGTTTGGAACAATATTGCTATTGTTCATCCAGATGGTAGAAAGTCAACCCTCGTCATAGCCTGGGTCAACCCACAAACAGCCATTACAGAAACGTGCCTTGAGTTGTCCAGTGTCTGGTTTTAAGCATAAGCCGGACAACTCCCCGTACCTTAACAATGTCAAGATATGAACTGTTCTATATCCAATATAGAAACAGAGGCACTGATTTAATTGAACCAGATTCAAATCATGCAGCTGTCTCCAGTGCATGTCAACTAAATGGAAGGAGGCCGATCAGCGTTACTCAACTTAGGAATGTTTCCAATTATGAGTAACCTGAAAGAGAAGCTAGTTCTCTTAAACATTACTATCAACTGAATACCATACACAAGTATCTACATCTTCGATCACTTTGAAGAATCCCGATACTTGCTATACCTGGTTCTCTACTCTATTCAAATACCCATAATTCCTCAAAACTTAGACCCTGTGTTTCCACGAAACACATGTCTAAGAACTAGAGAAGTTAAAAGTAAACAGAATATAGTACGAGGACCAACCCCTCTGTCCTAATGGACACTGGACAACATACAATACTCTGTATAAGTCCGCTGAGTCTAACAACTCTTTCACTGTGTGTCGTAGGTTGAAATCTGTACTTATGGTTAAGAAGAATTACACCGCTGTTTAATGCTCCTTACCTAACCATCCACTGATATAGGTAAATGTCATCGACATAATATCAAAAGGTATATCTCACTCTATGAAAATAGACGTACAGATATATCAATTTGAAATTGGTGCATAACCGCGGATATTCAAAACCAAATAATTGCCGTCCGGCAAACAACCCAGGTGACTTCCTCAAATATCACCGATTACAACGAATCCCGATATGATGAGGATGATCACCCAATTCCCAATAACTTACTCCCACTCATCATCTTGTAAAACCATACAGATGTGAGAATCATACCTGGTAAATACATACCCTGGAGTAAGTGTCTAATCGGAAAATCAGTTTTCCATTAACAGTATACTGTGAAACTGAAACATTGAAATGTTTCTTCGGGGTATCCTGGTATTCCTAGTAATGCCTCTTCCATTATCCAGATTCACAACTATAACCGTATAATTCTTTGCCACCTCTCCAAATCCCTTTATATGTCTTTAGTCATTACCTTCTGTACACCCCTTTAAGCCAAATGGTTTTCTTCCTTCCCTACCGTTCGGCACCAGCCTATGGTTTGGAAGAAGACTATCCAAAAAGCATAAAGGGTGTACTGTCCTAATCCTAGGAGCACTCGCAATGCGAGAGAAGGTGAAGATAAAAGACACCTGAATGTACTTTATTCCTATTTCTCCTGAACCAGGATCCATCCCCGAACTGGAACAAGTTCCTTTCGAGTTCGTAAATAACCATACGATGGATTATCCAATAAAATGGGATCTTCGTAGTGATACGGAGTGTCCTGGAGAAATACAAAGGTGATTTAGGATTGGCGAAGAAATACTTGGTTTGGTCGTGAATAGCAGTCGCAACTTACTTTGCCCTCTTACTAATCCCTTGCTTTGTCTGAACTTAATACCTTCTGTACACCGTTTTAGGCTAACTGGTTTTCTTCATTCCCTACCGGTCGGCACCAGCCTATGGTTTGGAAGAAGACTATCCAATTTGCGTAATAGGTGTACTACTCCTAAACTAAGGAGTACTCGCAACCTGAGAGAAGGTGAAAAGAAAAGACAACTGAATAATCCTATCCGTTTTCTCCAGAACCAGAAACCATCCTCGAAGTCCTTCGAGTTCGTATATAACCATACGATGGTTTTGTCCAATGGAAGTGGACGTTCGTAGTAATACGGGGTGTCCTGGAGAAAAGGGTAAAAGTAGGAGTGGCAATGAGGTCTGCAACTCTGACAATCCAAAAGCCAGTGTTAAGAAGGTTCGGTCAACTTGGTCACTGAGTCAAAGTCCAGGGTCGGGTCAATGGTCGCTGCCAAAGAGAGAGAGAAAAGAAACACTCAGCGTGCACTCTAACCTAGATCAGAATGGTTATCACTTTATCTAATCTGGAAACCTCCCACTGTATCTCAAATTCTCCTCCAAACCTGAAAGAAGAATTAGTCGGGGTCACCCGAGGAGTAAACTAACTCATCAGTGGGAATCGGGATCCAACTATCACCGCATGATAACGTGACGGAATCCACTCACGTCACCACACTCCAGAAGGTATGCGCATGTCTGGCAAGTTTCAGTTCTTTTGAAACTCCCGATGTTTGTTTTTACCCCTAGGACCCAAGTGACCTTGACAATGCCAACAAATCAAAGAGTCCTAGTCAAGTTCTACCCGTCATTATCTTGATTGCATTAAACCCACCCGTACGAGTCCTTGACAATGCCAACAAGACCGCACGACTGTCCTAACCAATCCACTTATCCATGTGACAGAAAAGCATTACATAGCTACCGAACACTACGCCACGGCAATGCACGACAAACGCAGCACGAATACTAAGTAATACTAATCTGAAATGACGGAGGGCTACGACTGGTTTTTGGCGAAAAACCTTTAACGTAATGAACTTGATATCGTTGAAGGAACTGGATAACTTTTTAGAAAATATAGTGACGAAAACCTTTACTAAAGAGGTCACTCCCGGTGAAGGGATCTCGGCTCTTTCCCCGTAGAATGAGGTGCAGGATATTCCAACTGAATATCACGATGCAAAGCAAAAGTAATCGGCTATAGTGAAGTTAATGCCCTGACGCAAACTTCTGTCCAAGGGGTCACTCCCGGTGAAGGGATCTCGGCCCTTGCCTCGTCGACTGAGGAGCAGGATATTCCAAATGAATACCACGATGCAAAACAAAAGTGAACGTCCTTGCAATAACAGCTTTTTTTTTTTTGAAAAGTGTTCCAACAACATCAGAATAGGTTTGTTTATCTTGCATTGATCCGAATCAACGCAGTCCCATCAATTAATCACACCACAAAGAACGAAAATATACTGACGTACGTATATGCCATCCGCATTCGCCACTGGGTCCCGTCATCACCCGTTAGGTTAGCTAACTAACGGCAGAGCGGGGACTGGACTAGCGCGGATGTAAAGCATATACAACATCTACTAATATATATACCAATATATTATATTTCGCTCAAGGCGTGATAAGAAATGCAACATCACAGAAATGTACAGCATCACAGAACAATACAGATATCTGGAAGCCCCGGGTTTCACAGAGCCGCTGCTGAAACCCGACGTTCCCCTGGTCGTGTGGATAGCCTGTGCAATGAAAACCCAGCCCCCTACGGGCGCGGCAAGTCACCCGCCAAAACCTGAAGCGAGGCAGCCCCCTCCAGCACCGTGAATGGACCACCCAGCACTTCACGGAATCCGGTAACTTGGGCACCCCTCCTGGGTCAACCTGTACCCCCTACGAGTGCAGCGAATAGCCCGCCAATCCTAGAGTGAAGCCCCCTCCGTCTCAATGCCATGAGATGCGGGCCCGTTGCCTTCTAGAACCCGGCTATCCGTGCACCCCTCCGCGGGGTAATCCTAGTACAGAAAGTAAAATATACATACACTGGGTACATCGACCGCAACCAGGTCGTGCCCCAAAAGAATAATACAAACAGGCAGTGACGGCAGTCCACATGTCGGACGCTCGCCCCGCAATATCAAATGTACATAATACACCAAAACTGTACTAGCATTGCATCCAGGCTATCCCCCACGACCGATCCGCAACATCACAGCATAAACATAGAACATCAACGTGAAAGTCACGTTCGCAAATCCGTCTAACCGGGCTATAGCAGTTAGACCGGATTTACCGATCGAGTGACATTCACGGTCGCAGATATAATGTAAATACTGTGAAATAATGTGTTTAAAATTTTCCGATTGACCAAAAATTAACAAGTGGGCCCCCAATCAAAACTGTAGCACTCACAGAAAACTTGGGCCCAATTTTAATATTCCAAAACCCCTAATTACAGCCCATAAGCCCACTGCAAAAAAATAATCACACGACCCCACACTCCTGCAGCGGAAGCGCGGCCAAAAGGGTGTTTTGGCCGCCCTTCCGCGGTCGTACGGAGGAATCGTGTCACCAAATTTTGTCAGTGTTCTTAGAACTCCCTGCACATCATTCTGAGACCACCTGAAAAATTTTTAGACTCCAAAAAATTTCGACAGAAACTGATTGTGCTAGAAAATACGGTTTTTGGAAATTTTGGTCGATCGGAAACGCAAACACATCAAACGGAGCTAGATAAGGTTAATGGCGTGGCTCTGATACCATGTTGCACCACGGCAGCGCCCCGGCCTCGTACTCGAGGCCAAAATGCGGAATCAAAATTTTTTCCTTACTCGGAAACCGGCGCTACCGCGGACAATGAAAACCCGGATCGTAACCATTAACCTAATGCTAGCAATCAAGAGATAGGGTGAGAAGTATACCGAGTGATCCGAGTCCTCCGGTCTTCTCGTCATCGTCCCGATCTCCCGCGGAAAGTCTTGCCTCCACATCGTCGCCTCCTCGCCGGAAAGGGCACCACAATGCCTGCGTCTTTTACGGGCTCCCGCCTCAATACCGAGGCAACTCGAGCATGAAGCCGGCAACTCGACATGCTCAAGATATACTGTAGAATGTGTAGTGTAGTGTCTCACTTGGGGTTTGTTGCCATTTGAAGATGATGGAGGAAATGAGATAAGAAAAATGGTGCTTGCATTTTTCTAGCATGAATGAGATCAAGAAATGAAACTCTCAAGAAGAAGATCTCTTCTTCTTCTTCTCTCTTTCTTTTTCTTCTTCTCTCTTTTCTAATGAAAAACTTATATTCAAATGAGAATGGTGGAGGAGGTAATATGAAGCATGAAGGGAGGTGAGTGTAGGAGAAAGCAAGTGGTAACCATATCAAAAGCCATCATAACAAACTCACATCAACTCTAATCAAAGATCAAATTCTTTCTCATCACTTCTAATCTTCATAAAGCATGAAAAGAAGAATGAAAGGAATGGAATCTAAAAAGGTTATCATAATAAATCATCTTACAAATAAAACCTTCACCAAATGTAATTTGCAAAACTGCAAATTACCCCCTCCATCAGAAAAGTCCGGCCGGGAAAGAACAAAGGAAAACCGGCCGGAACGGAATACAAACTGGCAACTCCAGAAAACTGGTCCCGTAATAAATTACAGGAAAACCCCGATACTGTGCATACACACCCGCATCTGTATTCCGACCGGATACAAATGCAATGAGACAAAATCTACACTGTACTAAACTAGTACCGGCTTAAACCAAAGCCGGCTAGTGAAATCCGTTCGATCCTGATCCGTGCAATACCGCACGTATCTGATCGAACCCTGCCATATAACTATACGGCCACTAGTACAGCCTGTCCGATCCTGATCCGTGCAATACCGCACGTATCTGATCGGACCCTGCCATATCTCCATACGGCCTCTACAGCGTTTCGCCCGAAAGCTTGAGTAACTGTAAGTGTGGTGGACTCTAAAGACTCGTCAATACTATGGCTGTGGATTTAACCACTGGCACGTCAGAGGTATAAGCCAATACGTGACGGGCCACCAGCTATTGACCAAAAGGGACGTCGATGAGGAAGCTCACCCCGACACCCAACTGAGCCTGTCAGTTACAATATCCGTACAGTCCGGTCCGTTCGTCTATGAGTATCGCATGGCGGGCCTAGGGGGTTGGTGAAAGTCAGACCCCCAAAAGCGGTACAAGTCGTGTCGGAGTGTAGCCCAGAACGCCCTGAGATATTACTGGAATACCTACCAGTAAATCTCCTGCCTCGGCCGAGGGCTTTGCGTAATGGCTCTCCTAGACACAGCGCGACCTCACCCCCAATACCGGGAGAGACGAACCCCTGCAGATCCGCTCACTGCCTCCATGTGGCTCGGGACTGTACCCAACTAAAACCTGTTTGCACGACTCCTTTGAGCCGTGGTAGGGTAGTAATCAAAGCACAGTGGGAACTCACACGAGACAAATGACGATCTCAGGTCGATGAACTAACCTGTACACATGTCACCAGGGAACTGCTATCTGACGTCTGATATAAGACCAACTAGCAGGTTCCCGGCGAGTCCTGTCCGGTGTACTCATAACCCAATGAGCACCTGTATACATCTTAGGTGAACCAACTGACACCAGTGGCTTGTGAGACCGGCCACCGCCCCTCGTCGGGGTCTCGACTGTATACACTAGTCTACTAATGGAGTATCGATGCCCTGTCTCGAAACTCCTACGACTAGGGACCTTTTAAGGATGTGCTTATAGACTACCAGCTCCCACGTATATGATCGCCATCATACTGCTAGCAGTCAAGCAAGAATCCTAGGGGCTCTATCAACGTGTAATAGCGACATGTCAGGTCACCTAAAGCAGTACACGATGATAAAGATAAACCAGATAGCATACTATCATCTCGAGTAAGACTGTCCTACTGGGATAGGTCCTCCCTCAATCATTGCAATCACGTGCCTGTGATCCAATAATTGACTCTGAGGGCACTATCTCCAACAAAATGTAGACGTGCGAATCAATTGTAACCTAGGGTTTCCTATCCTCTATAAATAGGAACTCTAAATCATTGTAAAGAGGATGCCTCCATCATGTCTCTTTTTATGAATAAAATTTAGAAATCTTTTGAAGAGCATCGATGCCTCTTATCATATCATCTATTCAGATCTGACAACCCTGTGTAAATGTTTGGAGAGAGCCATCTATAAAGTAAGTAGATTTATTTAATTGCCCTAGTTTAGATTTCAATTCTTGCCCTAGGTAATTTTTCATTCTCTGCCCTAGATTAAATTTAATTCCTTGCCCTAGTTAGATAGTTAGATCTTTAATTCAATTGCCCTAGATTAATTTAGTTTTTAGATTTAATTAATCCATTCACACCGTTTGGAATTAACTCGTAAGAGCGATTAGGAAATTCACAACATCCCCGTGGACCGACCCGTACTCACCGGCTAGCTACATGCGACGCTATTCTTGATTGCGGTAATAGATAGTTTTTGAGACAAATCAAATGGCGCCATTGCCGGGGATGGCATAGTATTTCTTTTTTACAATTTCGGGTTAATCTAAATTAAAAAAATCCGAAAAATCTGAAAAATCCCAAAAAATATAAAAATATATCATCTGTTATTTTTGGAAAGGGTATTCTTGTGAGAATTTTGTAGGATCTACGAACAAACTCGGATCTGGAAATCTACAGAGTGCGAAACAGAAAAAGACAGATCTGAACAGCAGGGGATTAATCCAACAGAACAACAGAAGAAAACAGAAAGGCCAATTCAACATGAAGACCGCGGATCCGCGGCGATATCCATGCTCCAACCGCGGAATCACGGTCCTACGGTGACATCATCCTATAGGAATTTTTCTCGGGAACCGCAACGCTAATTCAACCGCTAAACCACGGCAATAAGATGCTTGGGCGGCGGAAACGCGGCAATCTCTTGGCATTATCTGGTGAAATTTTTTCTGTAAGCCCCTCTGTTTCTTCTCTGAAAATCTTGATATCTTCTGTAAATTTGCCTGCAGGATTTCTTTGCGCTTTAAAAATATTCCCCCTTCCAAATAACAATCTTGTGCAGGATTTTCGCGCCTCGCTTAAAATAGAAATTGATTGCAAGTAACATTTTTCTGTTTTGCATATCTTCTATCGAAAATCTTTTTGCAAAATTTCCAAATAAAGAGCAAGCGGAAAAAGGAAAATTTTTTAACAACTTGCAAATATTTGCCGCTAAGAAATCCGTGCACCCCAACCTTCTTTCTCTTCTCATTCTTACATCATGGGTACCCCACATCACAAATCTCTTGCCGAACTTTGGTATCCCGAACCTAACTTAGCCTCGTACGTCAATTGTTTCGGTCGATTTAAAGAAAATCCCTCCATGCCAAAAATATCTTTGAAAGATCAAATAGAAGCGTCTAGAAGAAACAGTTCGACTTTGCAACTCACTTTGTGTCAACCAAGTCAACTTTTACCACCTTCATATGTTGATACCACTATTTCAAGTCCTGCTGTAACTCCTAAACCGATGTCCATTTTTGAGCATATTGCTCAATCTCGTAACCGATCTTTCACCCCTCTCCACACATCTAGTTCTAGGAATCAACAAGTCCATTCACCTTTTTATCCACATATTGATCCTACGCCTGTCCAACCATCCAATTCCTACCAGTCCTATCCGACTTTCCCACCTTCACTAGACACTGTTTCTACACAGCCAGTTGGGAGTTTCACATATTCAAATCATTTTGAATCTTTTACCGAAACCCCTTCACAACCCATGTCTAGTTTGGAACAGTCGTTGGAAGCTTATATTTTAGCGACAAACAAAATGGTTAGGAATGTGGATGCTTCCATAGCCGCCCTTATACAACCTAGTGAACCGGTAGCTAGTTTCCCACTAGCTTCAAATTTTTCAATGTATGAGGAGGCGGTTGGACAGAGTGCAAACTTGAGAGGATTTCCAAACCAAACCTACCCATACCCAATTGAAGCCCACAACTCCGGTTTTCCATCGATTGTCCCAAATGATTCACAAGTTGAAAATAAAACATCTAACGAGTTGTGTGATTTTGTAGTGCTTGATTTGCCAAATTGTGAAGAACCCCTTTCGAGTGAAACCACACCTAATCCTTTTGATCTTTACACCTCCACTCTAAAACCTAAATCAATCAATATCCATGCTTTCGATGAGGTGTCAGAAAATATTGATTTTCACTTGATTGAGGATATAGACGCCGGGAATATTTTGGATGATGAACCCGTAGATTTGATTGATATTTTATGTCCAATTCATCATCCCGAGTCATTAAATATTTCTCCCGAACTTCATATGCGTCTTGATTTTGATGATAATGGCATGGATGAGTTAACTATTGAGGAGACTTATGAGGATAGTATTGAGGAGAGTCTTGAAGATAATATTGAGGTTGAACTATTTTTGTTTGATGTGTCGGATTTTCCAATTCAGCCTCCTGAACCTTTAACTGTTATATCACCCTCCCTCCTTTCCATCGTTCCGACCACGCACAAGATCATGCTTGACGACTGTGAGCTTGAAAATTTTTCCTTTGAATCTGACACAGTTCTCACAGCCGATAACACTTACGAGTGTTTCACTTTTTCGGACGATGTTGATGTCTTACCGCCCGAGTTTGAGTCCTTTGAAATTTCAGATGAGTTAGTTGAACCATCAGACTCGGTTGCTTACAGTCGTTTCGAACCATTGTTGGAATCTTTCCAGTTCGAGACAGTTTACTACGGTGAGAATGAGACTATCCCTAATTCACTCCCTTTCGTCCTTCCTATCGTTCCGACCATACAAGAGACCGTTACGCTTTCATCTCCAATACCAAGTTCGGCGTACCCATGCTTTCTTGCGAATCTTGAGGGATTTGACCCCATTTCTCGACGGGTTGATAGGTTAGCACAATCGCTTTTAACACATCGGTTATCACAAATTGCGCTAATTTATTCACTCGATTTACACCCTCAAGATCGTACTCCACTTCATTCTCTTTTCCGTCATTCTTCTCCTCCACCGAGACCATATTCCACTCTTCTTCCCATACGGTCTCGTGTGCTTCTCATTTCTCTTCTTTCCACTCCCTCCTTTCACCAACTCTACCATTACCACGATAAGATTTTTGAATGGTTGGTGCTAACCTTTGGCTTATGTAAGGCCTTGCTTAGTTTGGGGAGGACCTTATTGTATATATGTATATATCTTTTTTGTTTTCTTTTCTAATAAAAAAATTCAAAAAAAATATATAAAAAAATTGTAAATAAATAAACAGGGGAGTGCCGACAATTTTGACCCTCTTGGTGTAGCATGACAGTGAGGACACTGTCAAGTTTAAGTTTGGGGGTATGCTCGGTACGTTTTTTTCCTTCGCATTCATATGTATATTTTTGCATTTGCATACTTATTTGAAAACCCATAAAAATTGAAAAAATTCAAAAAAATTATAAAAATTAATGTATTCAATTTTGGCCTTATTTTGACTCAAGTTTGACAGATATGTTAACTAGCTAGGAACAACTAGATCTTAGACTTAGTAAATTAAAAACCCTAAAAATAACATTCCTTAAAGTTTAACGGTAGAAAGTATATGTCTTGATAGTTTATTTAGAAATAGGCAAATTTTGAGTTCACTTTTTGGGCTAAGTCGAAACAAGGGAAGAGTATTGATGTTTTTATTAAAGTATGAGTTTGAAAAATAGTTCATAGCTTAAGTCTAGATTCTGAAAATGTATACCCTATAAATTGCACAAACACGCACCTTGAAACTTGGAATAGTAGAAGAGACCTTGAAATGCTCTTGTCTAAAGTCCTTAGTACAATGAAAAGAAAAGAAAAGAAAGTGAATAAAGAGAGAGAAAAAATGAACACTGGTTTTTATGATTACTTAAGGCTAAAAAAATAGAAAAATATTTAGCGAGGGTGCTTCATCACCTAGTGCCTTAGACCAACTGGTTTGGGAGTCACTGCTAAAAGCCTTGGGTGTTGCAAGACTAGGAATTACGCTCTAATGTGCAAACACATCTTGTAATCGGTCGTTGGTACCTCAAGAAGTATTAACGGTCGCATGAAGGATGTGTAAGCAAAATTCAATTAAAAATTCACCAATTAATAAGTGCTTTGGACAACGGACAAGAGTATGATTGCTTGATTTGAATTTCCAAGTGTAGGGGTGACTTATACACACATGTAGGGGTATGTGATTGGAGTTTAGATGAAAGATAGGAATGAAGAATAGAACTTGTATCTTTAGTAAAGTTGATAAAAATTCCTAAGTGGAGATGGAACCCCAGAAGGAAAAATTAAGAAATGCCGAAAGCTAAGTAAGTCTATAGAACATATATAATCTTAAGTTAAATGATGAGGAAGTGTGAAGAATATAGATGGATAGTTTACGAGTCGAAAATAATAGAATTTCTTGTTAGAAAACCTAATTGGAGAATAAAAGTCAATTGGCCTAATTGATAGGATTTTGTGGGTAGTATCCGCTGAAAACCCTCAGGAGACAACACTCCTCCTACTAGGGACACCTAGAGGTTTAACGGCTTGTTGCACGAGCTCAGTGCAATCGCGTTTCCCTGCGAAAGTGCGGTTAGGTTTTTCGTAGAGAATAAAAAATAAGTTTGCTCGAGGACGAGCAAAAGATAAGTTTGGGGGTATTTGTGCATACCATAATATTGCATTATTATATTCTCCATTCTTATTTCGTTTTATAAATAAACAGGTACTTTTTACGTATGTCTGCTACATATTACAGGTTACATGTTCTTGGATCTAAAACAGTGAAAAAGGTAAAAGACGACGTAAAAGTGGAACTACAACCAACAAATAGAAGGATCTTGATCAAGCCTACATAAAAGATAAAGTTCACAAAGTACAAGGCAATGCAAGGTCCAAGATCGCGAAGTGAACGGTTAAAGTCCACCACAATTATTCACTGGAAAATCTGGAGGAGAACCAGAAGCTATTTTGAAGAAATAACCAAAGAAACAGCAAGCCCAAGAATACCTGAAGCAGCCCACTAAGACTCAGCATGTGATCTCACAATTGGGCCGCGGAACCGCGGCCCAAACCTGCCTGCGACCGCGGTTCCGTGGCAGTATAGAGCCCGAACTCGAAGAAATTTTTACCAAAATATTCCGCGGCAATATAGAGCCCATATTTGAATAAATTTTTACCAAATCTTGGAGTCTACTTTGACTAGGTCTTCCTAAGGATATTTTGGTAAATATAGACGTGCGAATCAATTGTAACCTAGGGTTTCCTATCCTCTATAAATAGGAACTCTAAATCATTGTAAAGAGGATGCCTCCCTCATGCCTCTTTTTATGAATAAAATTTAGAAATCTTTTGGAGAGCATCGATGCCTCTTTTCATATCATCTATTCAGATCTGACAACCATGTGTAAATGTTTGGAGAGAGCCATTTGTAAAGTAAGTAGATTTATTTAATTGCCCTAATTTAGATTTCAATTTTTGCCCTAGGTAATTTTTCATTCTCTGCCCTAGATTAAATTTAATTCCTTGCCCTAGTTAGACAGTTAGATCTTTAATTCAATTGCCCTAGATTAATTTAGTTTTTAAATTTAATTAATCCATTCACACCGTTAGGAATTAACTCGTAAGAGCGATTAGGAAATTCACAACATCCCTGTGGACCGACCCGTACTCACCGGCTAGCTATATGCGACGCCGTTCTTGATTGCGGTAATAGATAGTTTTTGAGACAAATCAAGTTCCCACTGAACTTTGATCACTACCCTACCACGGCTCTACTGAGTCGTGCAAATAGGTTTTGGTTGGGTTCAGTCCCGAGCCACATGGAGGCAGTGAGCGATTGTCGGGGATTCGTTTCTTCCGGTATAGGGAGTCGATATCGCACTGTGATTCGATTGGTCAGGACCATAAGACCTTGGCCAAGGCACTTGGGATTTACTGATAGGTTGATCAGTAGTTTCCTGGATTGGTCCTGAGCCACATCGGCACGACTTATCAGGTTGTTAGGGTCTGACGTTCACCACCCCCTGACCCGGTATGCGATACTTTTTGACGAAGAGACCGGACTGTACGGATATTGTCACGGATAGGCTCAGTAGGAGTTCGGACGAGCTTGCTCGTCGGCCTTCCTTTTCGACAAGTACCTGGGCAGCCGTTATGTACAGCTAGTGCCGCTAATGTGCTTGTGGTTAAACCCACTGCCAGAGTACTGTCGAGTCTTTAGAGTCCCACACAGAAGGTTTCCCTGATCCAGGCAAAACGATGTAGTAGCCGTATTGGATACGTGCAGGGTTCGATCGATTGATGTACTTGGTACTCGGATTTTCGATCGGACAGTTTGTAATACTAGCCGGCTCGGGTTTAAGCCGGATTATTAAATCAGGTATTGATTTAATGATTTACGTATATGTATTTCGATATATATATTCTGGTATTACGTTCTTCGTGTTATTCTATCTCTTTTGGGCGTTCGGATTTTATCTGATTGCCGGTATATTTGTACAGTAGACTGAAATCCGTATTTACTACAGATTTCCTTCTAGAAGGTGGCCACCTTATTTTGGATTTTCCATTTATTTCATAAATGGAAATGAGGTGTAAAGTGAAGGGTTTGGGAGGAAAAGAGGTGACCATGCTTCAATAGTGGTCAAATGAATTTATAATTCATTTTAGGTTTACTATTGAAGCATGATTGCTATTGTTTAATGAAAGAAAATGGCATACAAAACTTATGTGTGTTATTTTCTCTCTCATGATTGATTCATTTTTCTCTCTTGAGCTCTCATCTCCTCCCTCCTTTAGCTTTCTCCTCCACCTTCATCTTCTTCCTCTTCACTACATTTCTCATGTGTTGAGATACAAGTGAAGAGGCTAGAAAGAGATAGAACACTTAGTCATCCAAACTACATCCTAGATTACTTGGACTAGCATCCCAAGTCCTCTAGTTGCTCTTTTGATATATTGCAAAGAGCTAGAGCTATGGATCATACTCCCCGGATGGATCATCTACGACAAAAGGAGGCCGGAGAACAAGCTCGATCCCGATGGACCGATGGAGTCGGATTTGGAGTTCAAGCATGTTCAAGACGCTTGCTAGGAGCTAAGGATGAAGAAAGAAGACCGAAGGACTTGGTTCGTTTGGTGAGGTTTCTATCATAGTAGATAGCACTTCTTCTTTTGCTAAGTAGGTTTTATGGAAAAATCCGGTTTTAGGGTTTAGTCTAGCACCAAGTTTTACTCGCAAGAAAAATTTTATTCCGCATTTGACCACGTGAGTTGGCCGGGGCCCTAGGGTAACCCTTCATGGTATCAGAGACATCCCATAAAACCTATACTAGCTTGTTTAAACGTGTTTAGAATAACGATCGACTGAAAATTTCAAAAACCGCATTTTAATTCATGTAGTTTCTGTCGTTTTTTAAACGTGCTCGAAAAATCAATTTATGGTCTCAGAAAATCATGCAGGCTTTTTTAAGAGGACAGAAGAAAATTGGTCACGTGATCCCTCTAAACCACCGCGGAACCGCCGCGAAAACCCCCTATTGGCAGCGGTTCCGCGGCCATTTTGGGGCCCACGTGAACAAAATTTCTTCTGGGCCTCTTATTTTTGGAATTGTGGTTTCTGGGAAAATTCTTTTTGGGCCCAGTTTTGTTACAGTGTTGGTTTAATACTTGGGGCCCACTTGGAAAGTTTAGTCGATCGTAATTTTAAAATACATATTTTATTTTCAGTATATTCACTTTTATCTGCGACCGGGAATATCACTCGATCGGTAAAACTCATCTAATTGCTATATGTTCCTTTAGACGGGTTTTGCGAACGTGACATTCGCGTTGATGTTTTGTGGTTGTGCTGTGATTGTGGTTGGATAGTCATGGTGGATAGCATGTGGTGCAATATTAGAAATACAGTTTATAATTCATTTGTACATTTGTTATTGCGGGGCGAGCGTCCGACATATGGATTGCCGTCTTTGCCGGGTTTGTATATTATTTTGAGGCACGACCGGGTTGAGGTCGATATCACCGCTTATATATATTATTTTCTTTTTCTGTATTAGGATTACCCCGCGGTGGAGTGCATGAATAGCCGGGTTCTAGAAGGCAACAAGCCCGCATCTCATGGCGCTGAGACGGAGGGGGTTTCATTCTAGAACTGGCGGGCTATTCGCCGCACTCGTAGGGGGTACAGGTCTACATTGCACAGGCTATCCACACGACCGGGAACGTCGGGTTTTATTTGCGGCTCAAATGAAATCCGGGGCTCCAAGATTATCCACCATTCTGTATTGTTATCTGTGATGTTGTTTATTATCATGCCTGGGATGAATGTTATATATACTTATATATATACTGGTAGATGTTGTATATGTTTTACACCCGCACTAGTCCAGCCCCCGCTCTGTCGTTAGTTAAGTAACCTAACGGGTGATGAGGGGGGCCCGTGGCGAATGCGGATGGCATATACGTACATTTTATTTTCGTTCTTTTCTGGTGTGATAGGTTACAAATTGATGGGACCGCATTAATTTTGATTAATGCAAGATAATAAACCTAAAAGATGTTGTTGGAACCAAGTTTTAAAAACTGACATTACAGACGTTCTCTTTTGCTTTGCACAGTGGTATTCAATTTGGAATATCCAGCACCTCATTCGACGAGGCAAGAGCCGAGATCCCTTCACCAGGAGTGACCCCTTGAGTAAAAGTTTGCGTTAGGGTAATAACTTCACTATAGTCGATTAATTTTTGCTTTGCATCGTGGTATTCATTTTGGAATATCCTGCACCTCATTCGACGAGGAAAGAGCCGAGATCCCTTCACAGGGAGTGACCTCTTTAGCAAAGGTTTTCGCCACTATATATTTATAAAACTACTCAGGTTCCTTCAACGATATCAAGTTCATTACGTTAACGGGTTTTTCGCCAAAAACCCAGCCGTAGCCCTCCGTCATTTCGGATAAAAACACATAGTATTCATGCGGTGTTTGTTGGCCAAAGTCAAGGCATCGTGTATGGTAGCTGTATGTTTCTTATCCGTAGCATAGATAAAATGCATTGATTTAGGACAGTCGTACCATCTTGTTGGCCAAAGTCAAGGGTGTGTGCGGGTGGTCTAAATCAATCAGGACAATGACGGGTAGAACTTGACTTGCGCGTTATGATTTGTTGTCCAAAGTCAAGGTCATAAGCGCTTGGGGCAAAAACCACATCGGGAGTTTCAAATATACAGGAAACTTGCAAATTTAGCATACCTTCTGGAGTGTGGTGACTAAAGTGGATTCCATCTAGTGCATCACATAATGATAGTTGGATCCCTATCCCACTGATGAGTAGGATTACTCTCGGGAGATTATCACACTTAACAATCAATGCTATAAACCAAGTAGGTGTCTAGAAAGGTATTAGCGGGGCTACGCCTCCAGGGAAAAGAGATTATCTAATTAAGGAACTTCGCGAAAGCGTTGGAAAACCTCCCTCGAAGTACCAACACCGGCCTGGCTGAAAGGTTAAGCAAGTATTGTGACGTGCGATTAATCCTGACTAGTTTTTCTTTTAGGGTTTGAAGAAGAATTTGAGGAAACAGTGGGAGCCATCCTGATTAGATAAATTAATAACCAATTTAATCTTGCAAGAGCGCACGCTGAGTGTTTTCCCTCTCTTTCTCCAGGTAGCAACCATTTCACGCCCTAATCAAGATAATAAAATGTATCGCTTGACCGATCCGAATTCTTATTCGGGGCTGGGAAACGTCGGTTCGGCTCTAACTTACGACAACAGTTATAAGTATGAGCAAGGGAAGGAGGAAAGTTTGAATTCTTTGATAAACACATCGAAGAAGAAACATACTGTTGGGCCTTCTTCAGGTGTTCTTGTAGTTGAGAACTGCTTTTCGGTCAGTCCTACCTCCTGGGTACTAGATACCGGATCAGGATCTCATATCTGTAATTTATTGCAGGGACTGAGAAAAAGTAGGATAGTTTGACCTGTTGATATGTCCCTCAGAGTAGGGAACGGAGCACAAGTTAATGTTGCGGCCGTCGGTGAATATCACCTTGTGTTGCCAAATGGCAATACTATGATTTTGAACAATTGCTACTATGTACCTTCCATGTTATGCAACATAATATCAGTTTCTTTACTTGATAAAGATGGATATAACTTTGTTCTTGATAGAAATATCATGAACATCTACTTTCATAAGGTATTGGTTGCAGAAGGTACACTGTGTAATGGCATCTATGTTCTAAATCAGAACACAGTTCTCAATATACAAAACACACGCAAGAGAAAAAGTTCAAATACGAACCAATCCTACTTGTGGTATTGTAGACTTGGTCATATCGGAGAGAAAAGACTGAGTAAGTTACATAAAGATGGATATTTGAACACGTCCGAATTTTCATCCTATGAAACTTGTCAATCCTGTCTCAAAGGAAAGATGACCAAATCTCCCTTCACCGGACAAGGAGAAAGAGCAAGAGAGCTCTTGGGACTCATACACAGTGATGTGTGTGGTCCAATGTCTACACATGCGAGGGGTGGGTTCTCGTACTTCATCACATTCACTGACGATCTCTCTAGGTTCGGATATGTGTATCTTATGGAAACACAAATCTGAACCTTTTGAGAAATTCAAAGAATTTAGAAGCGAAGTAGAGAACCAGATTGGCAAAAGTATTAAGATCCTCCAATCTGATAGAGAGAGAGAGTACTTAAGTACGGAATTCAGGGATTTTCTAAAAGAGAGTGTCATTCTCCCTCAGCTTACTCCTCCGTATACACCACAACACAATGGCGTGTCGGGGCGGAGGAACCGTACCCTATTGGATATGGTTCGCTCCATGATGAGTAATGCCGATTTACCTCTTTTTCTGGGGGTTTGCTCTTGAATCAGCAGCATTCATATTGAATAGAGCGCCATCTAAATCAGTGCCTACCACTCCATATGAAGTATAGACTGGGAAGAGACCATGTCTTGATTACATTAAGATATGGGGATGTCCTGCTTTTGTTAAAAAGCAGAATCCAGATCAACTCGAGGCAAGGTCTGTATTGTGCAAGTTTGTGGGATACCCTAAGCATTCCAAGGGATATCTGTTCTACCACACTGAGGAACAGAAGGTGTTAGTATCTCGCCACGCTACCTTTTTAGAAAGGGAATTTCTTGCAAAAGAAATTAGTGGGAGTACAGTAGAACTAGAAGAAATTCAGGAACAACAAACTATAGCAGATGATTTGGAAGAACCCTTAGATTCAGTTACACCCGACGAACCTCAGCCACTCCGCAGATCTAGCAGGATTTCTCATCCGCCCGAGAGATACTACGGTTTTCTCATAGATGGGGATCGAGAGGATTGCATCTTAGAAGAAGATGATCCTACTAGTTTCAGGCAGACCATTATCAGTAGGGACTCAGATAAGTGGCTGGATGCTATGCAATCTGAAATGGAGTCTATGTACACCAATAAAGTGTGGACCCTAGAAGTTGCTCCACCTGGGGTAAAACCCGTTGGATGCAAATGGATCTATAAGAAGAAACTTGGTGTAGATGGGCAGGTGGAAACCTATAAGGCTAGACTCGTTGCAAAAGGTTTTCGTCAAAGACCAGGAGTAGACTATGACGAAACCTTTTCTCCAGTGGCTATGCTCAAATCCATTAGGATCCTGCTTGCCATTGCTGCCTTCCATGACTATGAGATCTGGCAGATAGACGTAAAAACGGCTTTTCTAAACGGAAGTTTAGAAGAGTGCATTTATATGGATCAGCCAGAAGGTTTTGTAGACAATGGGAGCAGCGGGAAGGTGTGCAAGCTGCTCAAATCCATTTATGGATTGAAGTAAGCATCGCGGAGCTGGAACATCTGTTTTGATGAAACAGTCAAGGACTTTGACTTCATCAAGAACGAAGATGAACCATGTATTTATAAGAAGATTGTAGGACGAACTATCGTGTTCCTAGTCTTGTACGTGGACGACATTCTTTTGATAGGAAATGACATTCCTATGCTACAGTCAGTCAAGCTATTCTTATAACAAAGGTTCTCCATGAAAGACCTAGGTGATGCCTCGTACATTCTGGGGATCAAGATCTACAGAAATAGATCCAAGAAATTACTGGGACTTTCACAGTCCAGGTACATAGAGACCGTACTAAAGAGATTTAGTATGGAGGATTCCAAGCGCGGTAACATACCCGCATTGCACGGAATCACCCTCTCCAAGAAGATGTCTCGCAAGACTGACGAGGAGAGGGTTCGCATGAACACTATATCCTACGCTTCGGCGGTAGGATCTATAATGTATGTGATACTATATACAAGACCAGATGTAGCTTACGCGCTAAGCATGGTGGGCTGGTATCAGTCAGACCCAGGTGAGGACCACTGGATAGCAGTAAAGAACATTCTCAAGTACCTGAGAAGGACTAAGGAGATGTTCCTGATTTACGGTAATGGAGACCTCAGGGTCGAGTCCTTTACCGACTCAAGCTTCCAGAGTGATAAGGATGACAGCAAATCTGTCTCCGGTTTTGTGTTTACCCTCAACGGAGGGGCGGTATGTTGGAAGAGTTCCAAACAGGATACCGTCGCAGACTCGACGATGGAGGCTGAATACATTGCTGCAAGCGATGCAGCAAAAGAGGCGGTCTGGATAAAGAAGTTCATAGCTGAACTTCAGGTAGTTCCGTCCATTATTGATCCAATACCGGTGTATTGTGATAACAATGGGGCTATAGTTTTAGCGAAGGAAGCACGGTCCCATCAAAAATCCAGGCACGTCTTAAGGTGGTATCACCTGATCAGGAAGATCGTAGATCACCAAGAGATCGAGGTCCGGAGAGTGGATACAAAAGACAACACGGCGGATCCATTTACAAAGGCCCTCCCTCAAGCACAGTTCGAGCGACTTTTTGGGATGTTGGGTATGCGGTACGCCAGCAGCTGGCCTTAGAGCAGACGTTGGGTATTCGGTACGCCAATCACTGGCCTTTAGTGCAACTGGGAGATTGTTGGGTGTATATGCCCTAGAGGCCAGTATTGTATATGTATACATTTAGATACTAGGGATATGTATGTACAGAACAATCTTGCTCGGTTTTATAGTATATTATTTGACTTGTCTTTATTGGGATATGTGTATTTATTGTTATTATATCTGGTTTGCACATATTGATAAAGACTCGATATGGTAGTATACTATTGTGGTTTGTCTTTATCTTAACATGGCATATGTCATACTCGTTATTACATATTGCGGTTATATGTTGATAAAGCCCCTAGGATCTTGCTTGACTACCTGCGTTGTGATGGCGATCATACTTGTGGGAGCAGGGTAGTCCATAAGCACATCCTTAAATGGTCCCTGGTCGCATGAGTATCGAGACTGGGCACTGATACTCCAGAGTAGACTGGTGTGTACGTTTCTAGCCCCATCGGGGGATGGTTGGTCCCGCAGCCATTGGTCTGATACACCTAAGATCGTATACAGGTGCTCACTGGGTGTGAGTACACTGGACAGACTCACCGAGAACTTCCATATGGTACTATACCTATCGTCAGATGGAAGTTCTCAGGTGACATGTGTACAGGTTAGTCTTTGGACCCGAGAGCGGCATTTGTCTCGTGTGAGTTCCCACTGAACTTTGATCACTACCCTACCATGGCTCTATTGATTCGTGCAAACAGGTTTTGGTTGGGTTCAGTCCCGAGCCACATGGAGGCAGTGAGCGATTGTCGGGGATTCGTTTCTCCCGGTATAGGGAGTCGATATCGCACTGTGATTCGATTGGTCAGGACTATAATACCTTGGCCAAGGCACTTGGGATTTACTGATAGGTTGATCAGTAGTTTCCCGGATTGGTCCTGAGCCACATCGGCACGACTTATCAGGTTGTTAGGGTCTGACGTTCACCACCCCCTAGACCCGGTATGCGATACTCTTTGACGAAGAGACCGGACTGTACAGATATTGTCACGAATAGGCTCAGTAGGAGTTCAGACAAGCTTGCTCGTCGGCCTTCCTTTTCGACAGGTACCTGGGCAGCCGTTACGTACAGCTAGTGCCGCTGACGTGCTTATGGTTAAACCCACTGCCAGAGTACTGTCGAGTCTTTAGAGTCCCACACAGAGGGTTTCCCTGATCCAGGCAAAACGATGTAGTAGCCGTATTGGATACGTGCAGGGTTCGATCAGTTGATGTACTTGGTACTCGGATTTTCGATCGGACAGTTTGTAATACTAGCCGGCTCGGGTTTGAGCCGGATTATTAAATCAGGTATTGATTTAATAATTTACGTATATGTATTTCAATATATATATTCTGGTATTACGTTCTTCGTGTTATTCTATCTCTTTTGGGCGTTCGGATTTTATCTGATTGCCGGTATATTTGTACAGTAGACTGAAATCCGTATTTACTACAGATTTCCTTCTAGAAGGTGGCCACCTCATTTTGGATTTTCCATTTATTTCATAAATGGAAATGAGGTGTAAAGTGAAGCGTATGGGAGGAAAAGAGGTGACCATGCTTCAATAGTGGTCAAATGAATTTATAATTCATTTTGGGTTTACTATTGAAGCATGATTGCTATTGTTTAATGAAAGAAAATGGCATTCAAAATCTATGTGTGTTATTTTCTCTCTCATGATTGATTCATTTTTCTCTCTTGAGCACTCATCTCCTCCCTCCTCTAGCTTTCTCCTTCACCTTCATTTTCTTTCTCTTCACTACATTTCTCATGTGTTGAGATACAAGTGAAGAGGCTAGAAAGATATAGAACACTTAGACATCCAAAGTACATCCTAGATTACTTGTAATAGTATCCCAAGTCCTCTAGTTGCTCTTTTGACATATTGCAAAGAGCTAGAGCCATGGATCATACTCCCCGGGTGGATCATCTACGACAAAAGGAGTCCGGAGAACAAGCTCGATCCCGATGGACCGATGGAGCCGGATTTGGAGTTCAAGCATGTTCAAGGCGCTTGCTAGGAGCTAAGGATGAAGAAAGAAGACTGAAGGACTTGCTTCGTTTGGTGAGATTTCTATCATAGTAGATAGCACTTCTTCTTTTGCTAAGTAGGTTTTATGGAAAGATCCGGTTTTAGGGTTTAGTCTAGCGCCAAGTTTTACTCGCAAGAAATTTTTTGTTCCGCATTTGACCACGTAGTTGGCCGGGGCGCTAGGGTAACCCTTCATGGTATCAAAGACATCCCATAAAATCTATACTGGCTTGTTTAAGAGGACAGAAGAAAATTAGTCACGTGATCTCTCTAAACCACCGCGGAACCACTGCGAAAACCCCCTATTGGCGGCGGTTCCGTGGCCATTTTAGGGCCCACGTGAACAAAATTTCTTCTGGGCCTCTTATTTTTGGAATTGTGGTT
Organism: Agapanthus africanus; assembly: GCA_030015575.1. Classification (NCBI taxonomy): domain Eukaryota; kingdom Viridiplantae; phylum Streptophyta; class Magnoliopsida; order Asparagales; family Amaryllidaceae; genus Agapanthus; species Agapanthus africanus. The sequence goes on from JASDDO010000018.1 coordinate 395,805,363, forward strand.
TCTGGGAAAATTCTTTTTGGGCCCAGTTTTGTTACAGTGTTGGTTTAATACTTAGGGCCCACTTGGAAAGTTTAGTCGATCGTAATTTTAAAATACGTATTTTATTTTCAGTACATTCACTTTTATCTGCGACCGGGAATGTCACTCGATCAGTAAAACTCATCTAATTGCTATATGTTCCTTTAGACGGGTTTTGCAAACGTGACATTCGCGTTGATGTTTTGTGGTTGTGCTGTGATTGTGGTTGGATAGTCATGGTGGATAGCATGTGGTGCAATGTTAGAAATACAGTTTATAATTCATTTGTACATTTGTTATTGCGGGGCGAGCGTCCGACATGTGGACTGCCATCTTTGCCGGATTGTATATTATTTTGGGGCACGACCGGGTTGAGGTCGATATCACCGCTTGCATATATTATTTTCTTTTTCTGTATTAGGATTACCCCGCGGTGGAGTGCATGAATAGCCGGGTTCGAGAAGGCAACAAGCCCGCATCTTATGGCGCTGAGACGGAGGGGGCTTCATTTTAGAACTGGCGGCCTATTCGCCGCACTCGTAGGGGGTACAGGTCTACATTGCACAGGCTATTCACACGACCGGGAACGTCGGGTTTTATTTGCGGCTCAAATGAAACCCGGGGCTCCAAGATTATCCACCATTCTGTATTGTTATCTGTGATGTTGTTTATTATCATGTCTGAGACGAATGTTATATATACTTATATATATACTAGTAGATGTTGTATATGTTTTACACCGGCGCTAGTCCAGCCCCCGCTCTGTCGTTAGTTAAGTAACCTAACGGGTGATGACGGGGCCCCGTGGCGAATGCGGATGGCATATACGTATATTTTATTTTCGTTCTTTTCTGGTGTGATAGGTTACAAATTGATGGGACCGCATTAATTTTGATTAATGCAAGATAATAAACCTAAAAGATGTTGTTGGAACCGAGCTTTAAAAACTGATATTACAGACGTTCTCTTTTGCTTTGCACAGTGGTATTCAATTTGGAATATCCAGCACCTCATTCGACGAGGCAAGGGCCGAGATCCCTTCACCAGGATTGACCCCTTGAGTAAAAGTTTGCGTCAGGGTAATAACTTCACTATAGTCGATTAATTTTTGTTTTGCATCGTGGTATTCATTTTGGAATATCCTGCACCTCATTCGATGAGGAAGCCGAGATCCCTTCACAGGGAGTGACCTCTTTAGCAAAGTTTTTCGCCACTATATATTTATAAAACTACTCAGGACTTAACCGATACGGTGCTTTGATCACCAGTTGCGATCCAAGTACTAAATCAATGCTGAATTCAAGAGCTCGATCGGGAGGGAAACCTGATATGTCTTTAAGAAATACATCATCGAACTCTCGAACTATCTCTGGATTCGATACTTCCTCTGCTTGAAGTGCTGCAATCACTGCCTTTTTCGGTTTTTCCTTGTATATGCTTGGCTCCAGGGTGCGATCTCCACTTTTGAAATGAAAGACCGGATGGTTTGGAATCTCGAACACTACCCTCCTTTAACGACAGTCGATGGTAGCGTATAAAGTGCCGAGCCAATCCATACCCAAAACGACATCGAAATTCGGTATGTTGGATATATGTATGCCCTAGAGGCCATTATTTGATAGTGGATGTATATATATATATATATATATATATATATATTCAGAAGACTTTCTTGCTTGACATGATAGTATACTATCTGGTTACACTTTATCTAACATGTTCACTTGATCATGCTTTTATTCATTTGTACATGTTGATAAAGCCCTGAGGATATTTGCTTGACTACTGTGACTGCGATGCAGATCAAACTAGTGGGACATATGTAGCTTATAAGCATATCCTGAAATGTCCCTAGTCATTGGTGTATCGAGATGAGGCATCGATATTCCAGAGTAGACTAGCATATATGATACTGGACCCATGAGATGGGCGATGGATGATCCCACATCCATCGGTGTTTGACACCGAGATTGTATACGGGTGCTCAGTGGAGACTGGGTACACTGGACGGACTCGCCGAGAACTCCTATATGGTATTATATCTATCGTCGGATAGCAGTTCTCAGGTGACACTGGTACAGGTTAGTCTGTAGACCCGAGATCGTCATAGAGTCTCATGTGTTCTCCCACTATGCTTTGATTTCCACCCTACCACGGCTCTACTGAGTCGTGCAAACAGGTGGCTTTTGGGTACAGTCCCGAGACATGTGGAGGCAATGAGCGATAAGAGGGGTTTCGTCTCTCCCGGTATTGGGGGTTGATGTTGCGCTGTGCTCGATTGGCTATATCAGCAAGTCCCTGGCCATGGCTGATGAGATTTACTGATAAGTGTTATCAGTAGTTTCTCGAACTGTTATAGGCCATACATCGGCATGACTTATTGAGTTATTGGGGTCGACGATGCCATCCCTAGACTCGGTATGCAGCATATCTGACGAAGAGACCGGACTGTATGGTAAGTGTTACCGGTTGGCTCGACATGAGTTTTGACAGGCTCGCTTGTTTTTCTTCTGCTCGCTCAATACCCGGGCGGCCGTTACGTTTAGCTGACCGCTTGCGGTTTGTGGGTGTTTGATATGATCATCGCTTACTGCCGGCGTATTGACGAGTCTTAGAGTCCCACAAAGGGGTTACCTAGCTCAAGCGAAACGATGTGGGGTGCATATGATGATATGCGCGCATGCCTAATTAAATGCGTGTATGTGATACCGCATTATATTCTGGCGTTTTCTTTTGGTCGGGTCATATGTGATATGACCGGTTTATTAAATCAATTGTTGATTTAATATTAATGACCATTAGTCTTTTCACTTATAACCATTTCTTTATTTATTGTATGCATGAATGTATGTATGTACATATGTTGATGTGTATGCACACATGCATGCATACATGTGTCATGGTGATGATACATTGGAGTTGGCTATGCAAGAATCACATGGTTTGGACATTTATTTATTTTGATTATTGATTAAAGAATTAATTAGGATTATATCATGGTTGCTTTGTTTCTACACACTTCCATTGTTGACTTTGACTTAAACCATGGTTTAATCTCTGTACTTAAACCATGGTTTAATCTCTACACTTAATCATGATTTAATCACTACACTTATTCTTTAACCCAATAACAAAATATCTAGATATTTTTTAACCTTGGTTATGAGTGAGTGTGACCCTCTCTCATATATTCATTATTCATTTCATTTTGGCACAACAATTATTTTGAGCTTACTTAGCCTTCTCCTTCTTCTTCCTCCTAAAAAGCTTACTACCTCCATCAAAGTGAGTTAAGGAGACAAAAAGAAAAGATTTTTAAGTGAGATCCAAACTCACATCACCAATCTACACTAGTTTAGCCCACTAGTTTAGGTTGTTTTGCATCACTTCTACTTTGTTCTAGTGAAGCAAGGAGCTTGAGCCAAGGTACTCCGCGGTGGATCGTCGTGGACAACGAATGACTTAAGCGGACATGTCCAAACACCGAGTTGATCAAAGGAGTCTCAAACGGGAGATCTACAAAAGTTGTATTTCTCATCTATTAGTGCTAGACTCTATTTGTTATAGTATGTGATACTATATTGTTACTTTAAATTTCTAGTTTGATCCTAGGTTAGTTTGCTTAGCACCCAAAAAAAATTTAATTGTAGCATGTTTGATGCAAGACAAACCCTTGTGTGGTGCTAGGTAAACCCAACAGTGGTATCAGAGCCAAGCTAGAGCTTTAGGGTAACCTAGACGACGTTAAAAACTTAGAACGGACATCGATTACCCGGAAAAATCCTTCTCTGGAAAATTTTCAAAATATTGGAATTTTTCACATTAAAAATATTCAAAAAATCATGCAGGTAATTCTATGGACCCTCTAGAAGAACGATACCTTAACTTGATTAAATGACCGCGGAACCGCAGCAGAAACGTGCTTTTGGCGGCGGTTCCGCGACGCCATTTGTGAGGCTCGGGTCGCCCCTTCTACGGTTGGTGTAAGTACACGGTAGCGCCCCGGCCGTCTAACAGACGCCAAATGCGGAACAAAAACTTTTTAGCTGGCGCTATCGTATACTATAACCCGGATGTGCCATTAAAGCTAAACTAACAAACTACAAAGTGGGTAGAAATGTTATACCGAACGATCCGAGTCCTTCGGTCTTCAACCATCATCCCACGTTTTGTTACGGCTGCTCTGATCTCCTGAATCTCCAGTCTTCTCGTCCAGGTGGCACCACGTCGACGGATCTTTAAACGGGCTCCCGCCTCTGAATCGAGGCAACTCGATCATCAAGTTTGCTAAAAGAGATGACCAAAATTGATGTAGAGAATGAGTAGAACACTTTGTCTCGTTACGTCCAAAGTTATGAACGAACGGTTAATGAAGTTGCCTTTTGGATCGGGTGAAAATGAGAAATAGAGTATACTAATTTCCATGAACCAAATACCTGCATCCTTTTTAAATCAACAACCATATCTCTTCACAATGAATGGCCGGCCACTTATAAAGGGGAGGGAGGTGAGTGTAGGAACAAGAGAGGTGACCATTAGCACTTAATGAAAAGGATGAGTCAAATTAACACCTTGTATAACACATTAAATGCAAATGAAGAGTCATAAACCTAGTCACCCTCTCATTAAATGAACAATTAATGCAACCAATGAATCAAGAACACATCATCATCCTAGTCACCATCTAGATGCTTCTAGAACCTTCCACACTCATCAAGAAAAGATAAATCCGTCATTAACCGAATGTTAAAGACGGGCGATAGAAATCTGGAAACTTCCAAAAGCGATCCCGAAACGAATTTCAGGATAACCCCGTAACTGTATAAATATACCCGCATTTGTATTACGACTGAATACAGATGCAACTGAGACAAAGATATTATATCTACAAAGTATAATATTCGGATCCGGCTTAAACCAGAGCCCACCAGTATTATCTGCCCGAAATATGACACGTGCGTAAACGCACGTGCATTTTCCGAACCCTGCCATAAAATCATACGGCCTCTACAACGTTTCGCCCGAACTTGGGAAACTGTCTGTGGGGGACTCTAATGACTCATCAACACACTGGCACTGGGTATAACCACTAGCACGTCAGAGGTACGAGCTGTACGTAACGGTTGCCTATGTATTGATTGGAAGGGAAGCTGACGAGCGAACTCATCCAGAAACCCTACTGAGCCTAACAGTGACAATAAACATATAGTCCGGTCCGTTCGTCTATGAGTATCGCATATCGGCCTAGGAGGCTGGTAAAGTCAGACCTCCAATAGCGGTATAAGTCGTGTCAGAGAGTGGCCCAGAACACCCTGAGATACTACTGGAGTACCTACCAGTAAATCTCCTGCCTCGGCCGAGGGCTTTGTGTAATGGCTCTCCTAGACACAGCGCGATCTCACCCCCAATACCGGGAGAGACGAATCCCCTGCCAATCCGCTCACTTGCCTCCATGTGGCTCGGGACTGTACCCAAAAAAGACCTGTTTGCACGACTCCTTTGAGCCGTGGTAGGGTAGAAATCAAAGCACAGTGGGAACTCACACGAGACAAATGACGACCTCAGGTCAGTGAACTAACCTGTACACATGTCACCAGGGAACTGCTATCTAACGCTGGGTATAATACCAACTAGCAGATTCCCGGCGAGTCCTGTCCGGTGTACTCATAACCCAATGAGCACCTGTATACATCTTAGGTGAACCAACTAACACCAATGGCTTGTGAGACCGGCCATCGCCCATCGTCGGGGTCTCGACTGTATACACTGGTCTACTCTGGTGTATCGATGCCCTGTCTCGAAACTCCTACGACTAGGGACACTTTAAGGATGTGCTTATAGACCCCAGCTCCCACGTATATGATCGCCATCATACTGCTGGCAGTTAAGCAAGAATCCTATGGGCTCTATCATCATGCAATAGTGAACTAAAGTATATATACGATGATAAAGACAAACCAGATAGCATACTATCATCTCGAGCAAGACTATCATATCGGTATAGGTCCCGTCTCAATCATTGCAATCACGTACCTGCGATCCAATAATTGACTTTGAGAGCACTATATCCAACAATCTCCCACTTGCACTTAAAGCTAATTATTGCGATGTCGCATACTCACAGCCCGTGTGATACCGAACATCCAACTCCTCTACTAATTAGTTTCACAAATCCCGTTTGTAAAATTATTATGTTCGAGAAATAGCTTTAGTGAGTGGATCCGCCCTGATGTTTCTTTCTTTGTCTTTCTTAATCTCAAGTTCGCGGAGAAAGCCATCTCCCGAATTGAGCAATACCTGTCTTAGAATATGTCTGGATATCTGATGGGACATAGTTCATAAATGAACTCCAAATCCAAACTTCTTAGACTGTAGTGATCACTGAACCTAATCAGTATCCAGCACCATGCCTCCCACAGTATCCTCTTGGACCAACTGTCCATAATACTGTCCCTTGTCAGAGGAAAATCTAGAACTCTAACAATCACTCTGTCATCCATGTCACCTTTGAAGCCTGGAATGATAACCGTCTCCCGAAGGAGGCTGCCGTCATCAAATCCGTAGAACATATACTTATGTTCTAAAACTGCTTCCTTATGTTTCTCCAGGATTGGATTAATATAAACTATCGCATCTAGTGCAAAAACAACATCTGGTGTGGTACTTGACATCTTACGATTGACTCAATTGCCTAAGCAAGTGATCTGCCAATCATGCATATCCCTCTCCGTTTTAGTCTGTAAGACACCTTTAGAGAGGGTGACTCCATCACCTGCAGGTACACCACCATGCCAGGAGTCATCTATTCTAAAATACAATTAGAATACTGTCAAAGTACCCACATTGGGAAACTACCCAAATCTAGATCTAATACCATAGATCTAGTAACCAGAATGTCTGATATTATATCCATATCCTTTGTGAAGAAACAACTGTGTGACGACCACAGTATAACCGATCGTAGTATAGGAATTTTACTTCCTACTCTGTGTATGTCATCCAAATACCAGGACATCACACCCTACTACCTCCTTAACAGATCCATCCCTTATTCTGATGAAATCAAACCCATGACTGTCATATCAAAAATTAGATGATCTTTCTCTGCTATATCTGCTCAAGTCTATAAATAGACATAAGCTACTTGCCCACTATGCTTCCGCTGCTTCCGCTGACTACGACAACCCTCTGGCAGAATAATATATACGTGCACTTCTAAAGCTAGTTTAGAACGACGCTATACTTAACCTCCTGCCGGGTCTCATAGCCTGGAACAACAGTAGTGTCAAGTCTGGGTAAACAAGAACCTCCCTGTCACCGTCTTTGAGGCTACCGGAGTACCTCTCGGGTGTCTGAGGTTACCCACCATATCTGCGGAGTGGCTATTGGAATGTCAAACCTGATTGAATATATAGGTCCTATTAAATTTTCCGTAATCGTTTGCGGTTCTGGAATCACTTCCAGTTCTACCATACTCCCACTGCTGTTTTCTGAAAAAATCCATTTTACTAAAACTGTGGCGAGTCAAGAACAATATCACTATTGATCTTCCAGATGGTAGAAAATCAACCCTCGACATAGCCCGGGTCAACCCACAAACTACCATTACAGAAACGTGCCTTGAGTTATTCAGAGTCTGGTTTTAAGCATAAGCTGGACAACTCCCCGTATCTTAACATCGTTAAGATATGAACCATTCTATATACAATATAGAAATAGAGACACTAATTTAACTAAAACCAGATTCAAACCATGCAACTGTCTCCAGTGCATATCAACTTGATGGAGAGAGGCTAATCAGCATTACTCAACTTAAGAATCCATCCAATTATGAGTAACCTGAAAGAGAAACAAGTTTCTCAAAACCATTACTATCATCTGAATACCAATCATAAGTATCTACATCTTCGATCTCTTTGAAGAATCCCGATACTTATGATACTTGGTTCTCTACTTTATTCTTATACCCACAACTTCTCAAAACTTAGACATTGTATTTCTACGAAACACTTGTCTAAAACTTAGAGAAGTCATAAGTAAATAGAACATAGTACGAGGACCTACCCCTTTATCCTGATGAACACTGGACAACATACAATACTCTGTATAAGTCCGCTGAGTTGAATAACTCAAAACCTGTACGTCGTAGGTTGAAAACTGTACCCAGGCGATTTCCTCAAATATCACCAATTACAACGAATTCCGATATAATGAGGATAATCACCTTATTCCCAATAACCTACTCCCACTCATCATCTGTAAAACCATACAGATATGAGAATCATACCTGGTAAATACATACCTTGGAGTAAGTATCTAATCGGGAAATCAGTTTTCCTTTAACAATGCACCGAAACATGAAAATGTTTCGTAGGGGTATCCTAGTATTCCTAGTAATGCCTCTTCCATAATGACTATAACCGTATATTTCTTTGCCATCTCTCCAAATCCCTTTATCTGTCTTTACTCGTTACCTTCTGTACACCTTCGTTAGGCTAAATGGTTTTCTTCCTTCCCTACCGTTCGGCACCAGTCTATGATTTGGAAGAAGACTATCCAGTAAGCATAATAGGTGTACTCTCCTAATCCTAGGAGTACTCGCAATTTGAGAAGGTGATGATAAAAGACAACTGAATAATACCTTATTCTATTTCTCCCGAACTGGGGAAAAAAGCAAAGGTGAAGTAGGAGTGGCGATGAAGTACGTGGTTTGGTCGTGAATGATAGCAGTCGCAATTTACTTTGCCCTCTTTCCAATCCCTTTATTTTGTCTTTAGTTATTACCTTCTGTACACCCTACTTAGGCTAATTGGTTTTCTTCATTCCCTACCTTTGGACACCAGCCTATGGTTTGGAATAAGACTATCCAATAAGCGTAATAGTTGTACTCTCCTAAACTAAGGAGCCCTCGCAACCTGAGAGAAGGTGATAAATAAAAGACAACTGAATAAACCAATTCTATTTCTCCTGAACCTGGATCCATCCTCGAAGAATTCCCTTCGAGTTCGTATATAACCATACGATGGATCTATCCAATGGAAGTGGATGTCCGTAGTAATACGGGGTGTTCTGAGAAATACAAAGGGTAAAAGAAGGAGCGACAATGACTTTTACAACTCAAACAGTTGGTCCATAGGTACTGTGGCATGCTTCTGTGTAATTTTAATTCTCCTCAGGTGTTGAGCTTCTCTGTGAATTTTCTGGGTCATTGATCGATCGATCAAATTGTTTAACATCACCTAAATTTGTATGATACTTATTTCTGCCACCGTAAGTGTAGTATGTGGTGTATCGCCGGTTTTGTTGCTATATGTCAACGACAATTGGGGTACGCATACTTGTTTACGTTGATGACATGTGATGTTATGTGTTGTTGTGATATGATGTATATGATCGTCGTGATTGAATGGCCGGGGGTTTTATGTGAGATGAGAGTTTTTCTTTTCATTCATGTAAAATTCATTTGTATGTAATATTCTTTTATTGGGGCACATCCGAGTTGAGGATGATGATACCTTGATGTATATTATTTACTTTTCCGTATTAGGATAGACCCAAGGTGGGGAGCACAAGTGACCGGGTTCTAGAGTCTAATGGGAGGCCATCTCGAGGAGTCGAGATCGGTCTCCTAACTCTAGAATTGGAAGGGTCGCTTGCCACTCTCGTAGGGGTCTAGGGGGTAGGATTGGCTATTCATCACGACCGTGGAATCCGTATTTTCTATCGTTGGCTAAATATAAAATACAGAAATCCTAGTATATCCTATATGTTCATATATGTGCTTCTGCTGTTTATATTCTGTGATGAGATCGTTTTATATGATGAGACGAATGATATTATTATATATATGATATATAAGAAGCGTTACTTATGTTTTACATCCGCGCTAGTCCCGTCCCGGTATGCCGTTGGTTAAATAACCTAACGGTGCATAACGGGACACCATGGCGAATACGAATAGTATAAGTGTACGTTCTATTTTCGTTTCTTTTTTGTGATGGTTTAAGGACTTAAATGATGGGACTACATTAATATGATTAATGTAAGGAAAAAATAAACCTAAAAGATGTTGTAGAATTGAATTTGAAAACCACTCGGCTTTTTACGGTAAAGCTACATTTCAAAATTGCAGAGTTTAAGCCACTTCTTTTTGAAAACCGTTTAATTCTACAACGATATCAAGTTCAAAGCGTTAAAGGTTTTCTTAAAAACCATCTGCAACCCTCCGTCATTTTCGGAAGTAGAGTACTTAGTATTCGTGCTACGTTTGTTGACTATAGTTAAGGCGTAGTGTACGGTAGCTAAGTGATGTCTTCCTACACAGCATATGATGTAATTAATTGGGATAATTATATGACTGTGTTGACCATAATTAAGGGTCATATAACTGGGTCTAATTAATCAAGAAATGACGGGTTGAGCTTGACTAGTGCTTGTGATTTGTTGACCATAGTTAAGGTCATGAGTACTAGGGGTAAAAACCATATCGGGAGTTTCAAGAGTTGAAATTTGCAATGAGATTGCATACCTTCCATATGATGGTTGGATCCCGATCCCACTGTGAACAAGAGTTTCTCCTAAGAGAGTTTTGAATTTTACAATTAGCTAACTCATTAGGTGTCTAGAAAGGTGTCAACGGGGCTACGCCTCTGGAAAAATGAGGTTTACTTTAATTAGGTCCGTGCGAAAACACGGGGAACCTCCCTCAAGTACCGACACTGGTCTGGCTGAACGGTTAGTGAAGTTGTGGAATGTAATTAATCCTGACTAGTTTTCCTTTTAAGGTTTGAAGGGAAATTTGATAAAAGCAGTGGGAGACATCGATTAGATAAGATAAATAACCAATCTGATCTTTGCAAGAGTTTTCGCTGAGTGTATTCTTTTCTCTCTCTTAATGGCAGATACCAATGGCAGGACTTAAACTTCTACTAGAGAAAAATAAACTGAATTGAGACCAATTATTATGACTGGCTGAGGAGCATTAACATTGCCTTGACTTATGATAAGGATCATATGTCCTCACGGCCCCAGCCCTACCCGTCCCAGGTCCTAAATCTTCAGTTGCGGATAGGGAAATCCGTAAGACATGGGACGCTGACTGTGCTACGGCCAAATGCCTCGCGCTTGCATCGATGGATAACACACATCAAAAGCAGCACGAGCAGATGGATGTCCAATCCATCTTTTTCCATACAAAAGAGTTGTATGGGGAGCAATCTCGTGTCCTACGATACGAAGTATCTAGAAAGCTGTTTCAGATGCGGATGGCTCCTAGCACACTAGTAGGTGACCATGTTCTGAAGATAATAGCTCTTATAGAAGAACTTGAGGATCTCGGATGGACAATGGAGAACGAACAATATATTGATATTGTTTTACAGTCTCTCCCCCTGCCTTTGCTCAATTTGTAGGCAACTTCAACATGCACAACATGGAGAAGTCACTACCTGAACTTCTCAATATGTTGAGAAGTGCAGAGAGCACGCTCAAAGCAATGAAGACTCCCGTTTTGATTGTTGGGCCATCTTCCTCCTCTCGCCCGAAGGCCAAGGCTAAGGGAAAGATGAAGAAGAAACCCACCAAATCTAGAGGTGGAGTTAAAAAGGCTAAAGGGAAAGACAAGTCCACGGCTGGGGAATCGGGGAAAGGGGAATGTTTTTACTGCCACAAAGCGGGACACTGGAAGCACAACTGTACTTGGTACTTGGATCTCAAGAAGAAGAAGCATGGTAATGCTTCCGCTTCAGGTGTGTTTATGACAGAAAACTGTTTTTCTATAAACTCTGCTTCCTGGGTATTAGATACCGGTTCAGGTTCTCACATTTGCAATTACATGCAGGGGCTGAGAAATAGCAAAGTTTTGAAGACATATGACCATACTCTCCGGGTTGGAAATGGTTCCAATATACATGCGGTTTCAGTGGGAGAGTATCGCCTGGGGTTGCCGTCAGGGTGTATATTGGTTTTGAACCCATGTTATTATGTACCTAGTATGCTTTGTAATATAATATCCGTTTCTTTGTTAGACAATATAGGATATAATTTTGTATTGCAGAATAATGTTATGAACATTAATCTGAATCAAATGTTGGTTGGGTATGGTACACTTAATAACGGGATATACGTCCTAAATCAACACATAGTTTTCAGCATACAACACAGTAATAAAAGAAAACTTTCAGAAATAAATGAAGCTTTTCTTTGGCATTGTAGACTTGGTCATATTAACGAAACAAGACTAAACAAGTTACACAAAGATGGATATTTAAACCTTTTTGAATATAAATCTTATGCGACTTGCCAGTCTTGTATCAAGGATAAAATGACCAAAACTCCATTTACAGGACACGGAGAAAGAGCTTCTGAGCTCTTAGTCCTCGTATATAGTGATGTATGCGGGCCAATGTCTACACAGACTAGAGGCGGTTTTTCTTACTTCATTACTTTTACTGATGATTTCTCAAGATTCAGTCATGTATTTTTATTGAAGCATAATTCTGAAGCTTTCGAGAAATTCACTGAGTACAAACTTGAAGTAGAAAAACAAACCGGATTGAGTATCAAGATACTTCGATCAGATCGAGGTGGTGAGTACCTCAGTACAGAGTTTGCAGACTTTCTAAAAGAGAATAGGATTCTCTCTCAGCTCACTCCTCCTTACACACCACAGCACAACGGTGTGTCAGAACATCAAAATCGGACCCTATTAAATATGGTTCGTTCCATGATAAGTGATACTGAGTTACCTGTCTCATTTTAGGGACATGCATTGGAGACTGCAGCGTTTCTATTGAACAGGGTTCCAACTAAAACTGTGTTTACTACGCCATATGAGATATGGCATGGGAAGAGACCATCTCTTAAACGAGTTAAGATTTAGGGTTGTCCAGCCTATGTCAAAAAGCAAAATCCGGACAAACTCAAGACACGGTCAGTCATGTGTAAGTTTGTGGGATATCTAAAGAATTCATATGGATATCTCTTCTTCCACAAGGAGGAACAAAAGGTGTTTGTTTCTTAGTATGCCACATTTTTAGAAAAAGAATTTTTTACAAATGATACAGATGGCAATGTGGTAGATCTAGAAGAGCTTCTAGAGACACAAGTTACAAATGACGACTTGGTTGAACCGGCTGTTGTAACAGAAACTAATGAATCTCAACCACTCCATAGATCTGGTAGGACTTCTCGCCCACCGGAGAGATACTACAGTTTTCTCATTGATGGTGATAGAGAAGATTGTATCATGGAGGATGATGATCCTACCAGTTTTCAGCAAGCTATCACGAGTGGAGACTCTGTGAAGTGGCTAGATGCCATGAGATCTGAAATGGAGTCTATGTACACCAACAAAGTATGGATTTTGGACGTTGTACCCCCTGGGGTAAAACTCGTGGGGTGCAAATGGATCTTTAAAAGAAAGATTGGTGTAGATGGGCAGGTGGAGACCTATAAGACAAGACTTGTGGCGAAAGGATTTCATCAAAGACCGGGTCTGGACTATGACGAAACTTTTTCTCCCGTAGCCATGCTTAAATCCATTCGGATCCTACTTGTTATTGCTGCTCACTACGACTATGAAATCTGGCAGATGGATGTTAAAACTGCATTTCTAAATGGTGATTTAGAAGAATGCGTTTATATGGATCAGCCAGAGGGTTTCATTTACAGTGGGAGCAGCGGGAAAACATGTAGATTGCTCAAATCTATTTATGGATTAAAGCAGGCATCACGGAGTTGGAACATCTGTTTTGATGATGCTATCAAAGAGTTTAATTTCATCAAAAATCCAGATGAACCTTGTGTTTATAAGAAGGCTGTAGGGAGAGCTGTCACATTCCTCGTATTGTACGTGAATAACATTCTTTTGATAGGAAATGATATTCCTATGCTACAGTCGGTCAAATCATTCTTATCACAAAGGTTCTCCATGAAGGAGCTGGGTGATACCACGTATATATTGGGCATTCGGATGTATAGGGATAGATCCAAAAGGTTATTGGGATTGTCCCAAACCAGGTACATCAATACCATCCTAAAGAGGTTTATTATGGAAGACTCCAAACGGGGTGCCTTACCCGCTTGCTATGGAATCACTCTCTCCAAGGACTTTTGCCTAAAGACCGATGAAGAGAGAGCTCGCATGAGCATTATACCCTATGCTTCAGCCGTGGGATCTATAATGTATGCGATGTTATGTACACGCCCTGATGTAGCTTATACACTAGGTATAGTAAGCATGTATCAGTCCAACCCAGGAAAGAATCACTGGATAGCTGTGAAGAACATTCTTAAGTACTTGTGAAGGACTAAAGAATTGTTCTAGGTGTATGGTAACGGAGATCTCCAAATGGAGGCCTTTACTGATTCGAGCTTTCAGAGTGATAAGGATGACAACAAATCTATCTTTGGGTTTGTATTTACCCTCAATGGAGGAGCGGTGAGTTGGAAAAGTTCCAAACAGGACACCGTTGCAGACTCTACGATGGAAGCTGAGTACATTGCTGCAAATGATGCCGCAAAGGAAGCAGTCTGGATGAGGAAGTTCGTCTTGGAGCTAGGAGTAGTTCCAACCATTATTGATCCAATACCATTGTATTGTGATAATAATGGGGCTATGGCGTTAGCCAAGGAGCCTAGGTCCCATCAAGGGTCCAGACACATCCTGGGGCGATATCATTTGATCCGGGAGATAGTTGATCGCCGCGAGATCGAGATTCAGAGGGTAAATACAAAGAATAACACCGCGGATCCACTCACCAAGGCCCTCCCTCAGCCGCAGCATGAGCGACTTTTTGAGATGTTGGGTATAAGATACGCCAATAAATGGCCTTAATGCAAGTGGGAGATTGTTGGATATATGTATGTTCTAGAGGCCATTATTTGATGGTGGATGTATTTATACATGTGTGTGTGTGTGTGTGTGTGTGTGTGTGTTCAGAGGACTTTCTTGCTCGACATGATAGTATGCTATCTGGTTACACTTTATCTGACATGTTCACTTGATCATGCTTTTATTCATTTGTACATGTTGATAAAGCCCTGAGGATATTTGCTTGACTACTATGACTGCGATGCAGATCATACTAGTGGGACATATGTAGTTTATAAGCATATCTTGAAATGTCTCTAGTCGTTGGTGTATCGAGACGGGGCATCGATATTCTAGAGTAGACTAGCGTATATGATACTGGACCCATGAGATGGGCGATGGATGATCCCATATCCATTGGTGTTTGACACCGAGATTGTATACGGGTGCTCAGTGGAGACAGGGTACATTGGACGGACTCGCCGAGAACTCCTATATGGTATTATATCTATCGTCGGATAGCAGTTCTCAGGTGACACTGGTACAGGTTAGTTTGTAGACCTGAGATCGTCATAGAGTCTCATGTGTTCTCCCAGCTTTGATTTCTACCCTACCACGGCTCTACTGAGCCGTGCAAACAGGTGGCTTTTGGGTACAGTCCCGAGACATGTGGAGGCAATGAGCGATAGGAGGGGTTTCGTCTCTCCCGGTATTGGGGGTTGATGTTGCGCCGTGCTCGATTGGCTATATCAGCAAGTCCCTGGCCAGGGCTGATGAGATTTACTGATAAGTGTTATCAGTAGTTTCTCGAACTATTATAGGCTATATATCGGCATGACTTATTGAGTTATTAGGGTCGACGATGCCATCCCTAGACTCGGTATGCGGTATATCTGACGAAGAGACCGGACTGTACGGTAAGTGTTACCGGTTGGCTCGACTGGAGTTTTGACAGGTTCGCTTGTTTTTCTTCTGCTCGCTCAATACCCGGACGGCCGTTACGTTTAGTTGACCGCTTGCGGCTTGTGGGTGTTTGATATGATCATCGCCTACTGCCGGCGTATTGACGAGTCTTAGAGTCCCACAAAGGGGTTACCTATCTCAGGCGAAACGATGTGGGGTGCATATGGTGATATGCGCGCATGCTTGATTAAATGCATGTATGTGATACCGCATTATATTCTGACGTTTTCTTTTGGTCGGGTCATATGTGATATGACCGGTATATTAAATCAATTGTTGATTTAATATTAATAACCATTAGTCTTTTCACGTATAACCTTTTCTTTATTTATTGTATGCATGAATGTATGTATGTACATATGTTGATGTGTATGCACACATGCATGCGTACATGTGTCATGGTGATGATACATTATAGTTGGCTATGCAAGAATCACATGGTTTGGACATTTATTTATTTTGATTATTGATTAAAGAATTAATTAGGATTATATCATGGTTGCTTTGTTTCTACACACTTCCATTGTTGATTTTGACTTAAACCATGGTTTAATCTCTACACTTAAACCATGGTTTAATCTCTACATTTAACCATGATTTAATAACTACACTTATTCTTTAACCCAATAACAAAATATCTAGATATTTTTTAAGCTTGGTTATGAGTGAGTGTGACCCTTTCTCATATATTCATTAATCATTTCATTTTGGCACAACAATTATCTTGAGCTTGCTTAGCTTTCTCCTTCTTCTTCCTCCTAAAAATCTTACTACCTCTATCAAAGTGAGTTAAGGAGACAAAAAGAAAAGATTTTTAAGTGAGATCCAAACCCACATCACCAATCTACACTAATTTAGCCCATTAGTTTAGATTGTTTTGCATCACTTCTAATTTGTTCTAATGAAGCAAGGAGCTTGAGTCAAGGTACTCCGCGGTGGATCGTCGTGGACAACGAAGGACTCAAGCGGACCTGTCCAAACACCGAGTTGATCCAAGGAGTCTCAAACGGGAGATCTACAAAGGTTGTATTTCTCATCTATTAATGTTAGACTCTCCTTGTTATAGTATGTGATACTATATTGTTACTTTAAATTTCTAGTTTGATCCTAGGTTAGTTTGCTTAGCACCCAAAAAAAATTTAATTGTAGCATGTTTGATGTAAGACAAACCCTTGTGTGGTGCTAGGTAAACCCAACACGGTATGTCCAGCACCTTGAAATCAGCATAGAATTCTCTGCTGCAGACGCCACTGGACACAGGTCGTATCCCATTACTGCCTTTAGAACGATGTTCCCCGAACTGACATTCCAGCTGGATACGAGGGGTTTGACAGGAATCGCATGAGTTCGGACGAACCGTTGCGACATAAAGCAATGTGATGCTCCAGTATCGAAGAGTGTTAGTGCAGGAAGTGAGGCTATTAAGACTGTACCTAAGTTATGTGGGATAGGTTTTAGGTATAAGGAGAAGATATATAGGTATGTATATAGACTGAAAGAGAGTTTGAAAGGAAAGTGTTACCAGTGATGACTTGGCCGGTGGCTTCAGCTTCTTCCACAGTCATTGTGAAAGGCTGTCGCCTCGAAACATTCCTCCTTACTGGAGGAGCATTCTTCTGTCCGTTCCTTTGTACTTGAGGTATGTTCCTTTGAGCTTGATAGAATTGACGAGGAAGAGGTGCAGTCGGTCCACGAGGAGGTGGAGCAGGTAGTGCGAGTCATGGAGCAGGTGTCTGGATGGTTGGGCGCTGCTGATAAGTGATTGTTGGCCTGGGTGCAGCATTTAAGTTGTGTCTACGAGAACAAGACCCAATGTCATGAGTAGCTGAGCCACATACTAAGCAAAGGCGATTTGCACGCTGATCAGTCGAAAATATTGCATTTTTAACACATCAATTTCACTACTCTTTGCAATCATCTAAAGGTGTTTGGTATAAATATAGCATATATTAGCAATTTGTCTGCAAAATACCAAATAACATGTGTTATACGTTATAACCGGCATTTTGAGGGAAATTGAGTGTTTATTATTGCATGCATGATCTTTTGTATATCAAACACTTGTCTCGAGATTGTGTGCAGGAAATTCTCCAGGTAAAAGAGCCGGAATTGCTAAAAGTACTGATAAAATATGTCAAGTCCAAGACTTGTGATCTGGCAGTAAATAAGAAAGTATAAAAATATTCCAGATATCATGAAAGTACCATGAAGCCAACACAAATTAGCATAGAAATTTGCATGCAGTAACTCCACTAATAGGCCGCGGATCCGCGGCCAAGTTGGCCTATCCGCCGCGGATCCGCGGCCTGTTAGACACGTCACCAGCTCATATTTCTCCACATGCCTTCTTGTAATGGCCAAGCTTCCAGAAGACTCTCAAAGACCACGTAGCTTCTTCCAGAAGGCTCTGCATAACAAACTCACTCTAGAATATTCTTTCCAACAACCTTCTTCTAGAAGCCTCCCTGTAACAAGCTCATTTTAGAATATTCCCTCTAACAACTTCATTCTAGAATATTCCCTCTAACAAACTTATTCTAGAAGGTTCTCTCCAACAACCTTATCCTAGAATATTCTTTATTCTAGTATATTCTCTCCAACAAACTTCTTCTAGAAGACTTTCTCTAACAACCTAGCTTTGGAGGGAAAATTCAAATGAGATGGTTATAAAAAGAGATCTAGATCTAGGGTTTTGAGGTTGTTGAAATTGGAGGGGAAAAAATTGTAGATCCAAATCAAATCTAAATCAAATTGAGTGACACAATTTGATCCAAATCAAGATCTATCGAGTGCCGAGCCAAAGCAAGCATCCAACAAGCCTTTTTGAAGCAACGCCGATCTTCATCCGAGCAACTGATCCACGACGATCCGCGACTCACGAAGACGATGCGAAGCTAGTTCGACAATCGAGTTCTTTCCTCAATTCTTGTAGTCTTTGAGTGAATTGTAACGAAATGTTGAATAATAAAAGGTGAAAATTCTTGATCTTGCTTTTCTTTAAAAAAAATAAAATTGAGACATATCGTAGGTTAGAAAATCCCCTGTAGCTAAGGCAGCTTTCAGGGCCATCTCGTAGATTAGGAAATCACCTGTAGCTAAGGCAGCTTGGATTTCCGAATCTAACCCTTGCTGAAATCTTCTGGATCTGATCTCAGCAGTTGGTATTAAATGTGTTGCGAACCTGTTAAGGTCTTGTGTTAGCTGTGTAGTATGTGATATTTGAAAATCGAATATTAAGACATATCTTACCTACTGAGCATGGTAAACTCAGCGTCATATTCATCCACGGACTTAGTCCACATCGAACCCTGTTATAGATGGATAAATTGCTGCTCCATATCAAATAGGGCAGTCTCTGGGAAGTATTTCGCGTCGAACATGTCGCGAAAAGTCCTCCATTCGATTGGTTGATCAAAACGGCTTTCTTCCGCCTTCCACCAAACTCGGGCGTTGTCAGTGAGTTGCAGCTTCGCAACTCGAACCCAAGTGATCTCTGGCACTTGTGTCGCTGTCAGATCATCCTCAATGCTCTGAGCCCATTCCTCAGCTTCCAGAGGGCTCTCTTTTCCTGAAAATTTCTTGGGGTGCAAAGCCTGAAATTGCTTTACCCCAGGTGCTTCCGCTTCTGGACGGTTCATCAAAATAGCAGTCTGCTACTGCTGTCCCTCCAGGAGGCTGCGGAATGCCTCAAGCAGTAATGTCTGCTCATTGATCGGAGAAACGACAGTAGGTGTAAGCGGTAGAGGTGGTAGTGTGTTGTTGAAATTAGTGCAAGTGTTGTTTGGAGAATCCATAACCTTGAAATAAAAATTTGGGTTAGGACAGATTCAATGTTTATGAAATTATAAGATTCAAGGAATATGAAATGTAAATAATGTTTTTAATTGCTAATTCTTGTATTATATTGCTTCGGATTTCATGCAGAATTGACCCGCATGTCCATGCAGAACTGACATGCATATCCATACAAAACTGACCTGCATGGGCTACCAACAAAACCTGTCACGCCCCGCTTCCCGATGTATGACAAGAGGACGCGGCGATGCCCGCTACGTATTTACTCAGAAGTAAACATGCTAAGCGTATCTAAGCAATATAAAGTAAATGTACATAAGAGACAGGAATATAAATGAACAGCAATTTTATTTATTAAACATTCTTTTATAGGTACAACTGGAATGTAAATACATGAATAGAAAGCAATGCCTAAACAATGGCATAACTGAAATGAAAAGTATGTACAAGTGCCTACAGTTCTGGATCGATAGCGAACTGCTCCAAATCCTCAGTGCTGGGCTCGGTCTCTAGTGCGTCCAAATCACCTAATAACATTCCAAAGGAGGAAGAAAGGAATGTCGTCGGTGAACAATCGCTCGGTAAGTCCCAAAGATGAGTAGAGATAGAATAGACAGAAGAGAATATGACTAGTAATGTTGGATTATAATGTTAACGCAGTTGTTTGTAGCTTGGTACAGAATATGTCAGTTATACTAGAGGGGTCCCACTATTCGGGAGACTAAGGTATACGGAGTACAAGGAACCGTTCAGCCACGGTACAACGGCAATGGATATTCAGATTAGGTGTATTAAAGTTACAGTCTCATGCTACTTCTAACACATTCCATACCAATCTACCCCTTTATAAACCCCGTGATGTCTTTTGTATTGATTGTATTATTTTGTTATATAGATGGATAACTTGCCGAAACCATGATATCAGTAAATGGAATGGATATAAATGGATAGTCATGTAGACGGAGTATATCCATGGTTCGATTCGATCGATATAGCTTGATATAGATTGAATAGACGGATTCATGGATTCATGTTGTATTGTAGTTTATACTTGAATCATATTCAAGTCAGATTGATTAAATTGAGACTCAGTCTGAGTCAGACACTTTGAAAAGAAATTGAAGTCCTGAATTAGTTTTGATGTTATCGGTAACTGCTGCATATGGACGGCAGTATTTGTGTCTTTTTCCAAGACAATTACCGTGTTGATAACACCGTTTATTAGATTGTCTGGCTTAGATAGGCAAGCACTCACATTCTCTGGCTCCCTGAGGCTCAAGAGAATTGGTCCCGCTTAAACCTATATTTATTAGAGTCTTTATTGTAATTTAATATAACTTGAGGGCGTTTTATGTAAAAATATTTTTATACATATTCAAAATACACCTCAAGTATTTAATTATCGTCTTTAGGGTTTTCATAGATGTATATTTTATAAAAGTGAACTTTCTAGTGAGTAGAACCTAGTTTTCATTGTATATGGTATTTTATTGAAATATTGGAATTGTTTTGTATTTGGATGGTAGTTTCATGTAATGGTGATTCCTTTGATTTAGAAAACTTGGTATATTTGTATAATATATTTAAAATGGATCTTTTGATAATACTCATATATATATTTATATATTTATTAAAAAGTAATTTTATTTATTTATTAGAAATCTCATTTTCTTAAAAATAGCATTAAGAATTCCATCGAGATCGAATGCTCCTTGCGGAGGTCTGTATCTCGCACTACTAGGCCCGAGGACACGCGATAACCCGCTCCATCTCGATCGGGGTTCCCCAAAATGGGTTGTAGAGGCGTAATTGTAAGGAATTAGATAATACTTTTCTTAAAGAAAACGGTTTTGTAATAGTTTGGGGTATTTTATTGTAACTCGTGATATTCCCAAAAACATTGCCCAAAAGTAAATCGTGCTATGTCCAATATGTGTGTTGTGATGAGATAGGTTATTACCTCTTGAGTTGTCTAAAGGCAATATAAGTATTATGTTGATTTATGTCGAAAATAAAGTATGTGGCATTTTACCGTAAAAATACGATAAAAGCTGCATAAAAGATTCTTTTGAGATGAAACTTATTTTAATGTGTTTGTTAATGTTTGTTAAATATTATATGAGAGTATGGTATTTTATTGTTTAACAAAAATAGAATTTTTAAAGAAAAACCGAATCGGAAGTCGGATTAACTCCGCTTCCGTGGGTTTCGAAGAATGTAAGTTTTAGAATAGATAAAGAGAGGGGAAGAAGGGACTTACTGGCTAGAAAACAAGGGAAGAGGGAAGGGAAACTATTAGAACCGTCGGGGTGTCGTTTCTTCGCCGGAATTTCCTCGGAACTTCGTCGGAACTTCGCCCTTTGCTAACTTCACTTATACAACTTGAGACTTAAGAATTTTTGAGAGTTTCTGTAATGAAATTCTGAGTGAGGAGAGATGAATTGGAGTGTGGTATTTATAGAGAAAAATAGAGTTTAGAAGGTTAAAGAATGCATTAAAAATATGGATTAAAATTGGATTAAAGGGTGTTTTATTGTTCTCTGGAAAATGTGCAGAGAAAACAAACAGTTTAGGAGAAGTGGGGTAAGCGGGGTAGGCCAAGGGGTGCGGGGGAAATTTTTTTAAGGCTTTACCTATGGTTTAGCCCGGCGGTGCCGGTCCTTTTTAGGGTTTTGCCGGTCTCAATCCAATAGGGAAGCTTGGATCTTTGGCCACGTGTTGGTGTCGCTTGGTTTTCCCCAGTGCATGTGTTTGATTATTCTGTAACTTTTTATCTTACGTGTAGTGCACGTGCAAACCCTTGGACTTCTAAAAGATTAAAAGAAAATTTAATAAAAAGATAATGTGGCTGGGGGGATTCGATCACAGGGGCTACGTCACAGCAGTGCAAGGCTTTACCAATGTGCTACAAGTGTTTTTTTGCTGTTCAAAAGCAAATCAAATACTTATAGTGTACTCAGGATTGCAAATACTCTATTTGTACATTAACTTTTAAACAATTTTCTGTACATTGAGATTGAGTTGTTACAGACCTTCTTGAAATAAGTACGTCGTGGGTCTTGTCGCGTGCCGTCACCGTCTTTTGGAAAGCGAGGCGTGACAAGTGGATGGAAATTCAAGCTTCTTTCTATTGTGGGCCATTTTGAGCTTTTTCGATCGACTCTCCTTACTTTTCAAATGTATTGGTTGCAACCTTTCAATCTTCTAACAAGAGTTCTAAAGAAAGCTAAAGCTATTTGTCGTGGATTTTTTTAGAGCAATTCGATGCTTTTTACCATCAAGTGGAGGGATATTTGTAAGCTAAAAGTGGAAGGTGGTTTGGGTATTTTTAGTCCTCATGATTGTAATGTTGCATCTCGACTTAAACTTTGTTGGAGACTTTATCATGGACAAGGCCTTTGGGCTATTTGGATTCATTCTGTATTTATTGCTCCATCTAGACGGAGTTTATTTTGAATTTTTGGATGACCTCATCATCTTGAAATTCTCCGATTATGAGAAGTATTCTTCATACTAAACATTTAAGTTTAAAGAAAAAGTCGAGTATCAGATCCATAATGTTGTCTCGACTTATCTTTTTCTTGACTCTTGGATCGAGGGAAAATCGCTTTTGAATGTTTTTGGAGAGTAGCTGGCTTTAGGATCCCGCTTAATGCCGAGGTTTCGGTTTTTATTCGGAATGGTTAGTGGTCGCTATCTCATTTTACTTCATCATATATACTTAAGGCATGTAATTTGATTCAGTCGGTTAATATTGATAAATCTATCGTCGAAGATACCTTAGTATGGAAATCTTCTACTTCAGCCATTTTTACTACAAAATCGACGAAATCATCATTATTCTCTCAACCTTCTTTGGTTTATCCTTAGAGTAAATCTGTTTGGTTTCACAAAAATACTCCAAAAAAACTCTTTTTGTCTATGACAAGCCATTCTTATACCATCCTTTTGTTTTTGGGCTATTTGGACTGATTCAGTATTTATTGCACCTTCTAGATAGAGTTTATTTCGAAATTTTTGACGGTCTCATCAACTTAGAATTCTCCGATTATGAGAAGTATTCTTCATACTAGAAATTTAAGCTTAAAGAAAAAGCCGAGTATCGGATCTATAATGGTGTCTCAACTTATCTTTTTCTTAAATCTAGGATCGAGGGAAAATTACTTTTGGAGGGCAGTTGGCTTTGGGATCTCACTTAATGCCAAGGTTTCGGTTTTTATTCGGAATGGTGAGTGGCCGCTATCTCATTTTACTTCATATATACTTGAGGCATGGAATTTGATTCGGTCGGTTAATATTGATAGATCTATCGACAAAAATACCTTAGAATGGAAACCTTCCACTTCGGTCATTTTTACTGCAAAATCAGCAAAATCATTATTGTTACTTCAACCGTCTTTGGTTTATCCTTGAAGTAAATTTGTTTGGTTTTACAAAAATATCCAAAAAAACCTTTTTTTCTCTGGCAAGTCGTTCTTGGGAAACTAAAAACTCTTAATTTGCTTTAAGCAAGAGGCATTGGTGATGGAGGAAAATGAATTTTTTGCAATCTTGAGCTTGAAAACCACAACCATTTATTTTTTGAGTGTCAATTTTCTAATTGGATGATTTGTATGTCACTGGCTCCTTATTGGTTTCATGATCCACCGATTACTCTTCTTGGCTTAATGGATATCATTCAAACCAAGAGCTCAAGTAAAACACTGATTGGACGGTTGAGAACGTTGTTTGGAACGTAAGGAAAGAGCGAAACAATCAAATGTTTAGGTCTCTTGTAGGACTAAAAAGATTATCCTTCGTAATGTCATTTCTGATACTTCCATAAGAATGACTAATTTTTTTGATATTACAGAGTTTGATAGTGGATCAATTGCTCGCAATTGGAATGCACTATCTTCTTTCTTAAAAGTTTTATCTTGATATATTATTCCGTGAGTTCATTTATTTTCATTTTTTGTTTTATAACTTTTTTTCTTAATATTTAAATATATAAAATTTTGGCTTTTTGCGCTGCCCTTTAGCAAAAAGGTGGTTTTAACGGATGAGAAGAGTTGGGGACCTTTTCTCATACTCACCCCCGAAAGAAGAAAAAAAAACAAGAAAACCCTAGCTAGCATCGAAGATCCAAAAACCTAAAATCGAATCGCCATTTCCAAAAAGAAATGGAGGAAGAAATGGAGGTTAAAGAAGAACAAGTCGAAGAATGCGAAGAAGAAGCACAAAACCCTAATCCTAAACCCTCATCAGTGGCCGAATCCATCGCCATCCTCCAATCCCTCAATGGCGCCCTCTCCGATTTCGTCGTCCACTACAACTCCCTCCAGCAAACCCTAGACTCGATCAGCTCCACCATCGACAGCGCCGCTCCCAAACCCAGCAGCAGCAGCACTCCAACCACCGCCATCGAGGAGGAGGATCTGAGCATCATCATCCGAACCAAAAGCATCAAGCCCTTTCGAAGGTACATCTTCGCCCACATCGCCGACATCGATCGCCTCCGCAAAGAGATCCCCGAGGCCCTCAAGCTCTCCCTCGACCCGGCGAGCCTCGTGCTCGAATCGATCGGAAAGTTCTACCTTCGAGGGAGCAAGGCCTACGAGCGTGGCGATGCGCAGGCGATCAAGGTCCGGAGGATCAGCATCCTTTTGTTGGAGTTCTACCTGCTTGCGGGGTGCCCCGTGGTGGAGGGCTTGGCTGCGGAGGTTAAGGAGAGAGGGAGGGTTGCTGCGGTTGCTTGGATGGATAGGCTCAGGGGTGAGGGTAAGGTTGCTTCGGCAGACCCTGTGGATGCCCTTGGGCTCGTGCTTTTGATTGCCTCGTTCGGGGTGCCGCCGGAGTTTAAGAATATGGATCTTTATGAGCTTATCCGGTTGAGCAATTTGAAGAAGAAAGGGGATGTGTTGTGGCGGTCAGAGATTCTTAATCAGAAAATGCCAGGTATGACCAATGCACTTATGTTTTATAAGATAAATTTTTTTATCGAATTAGACGGAGAACAAAGAAGAATTATCCAGTTATTATATACATCTTATGTGTTATCTTTTGGTTCGAGGCTAAGAAATATAAAGTAGATTGGATGGTTGAATTCCGACTCGTGTTGTAAGCTTCACAAAGGTATGTATAAGGCAAGGAGAACATGCATATCAATTCGGCATTATTTTAACTAACATCAGCATGCTTATGATTTAATTGTGGGATGGACAATGTTGTACGATATACTACTTCCTATATATAGACATAAACATTCAAAATTCTGTTAGGTATAATTTAAGGGTTGGTCGATATTTCACGATGCTATTTAATTTTTGGTTTCATTCTAGCGTGACAAAAGATGCTTCACTTTTGTGTTCAATTGTATTATGAGATCTGTAGTTTCTATATACATCAACAAGGCTTTGAAAGGTAACAGAGGAAGCTTAAGAAAGTCGATTAAAGGATGCTACACCAGCCATTTGGCATAGAAAAAAAATACAGAATTAATATTTTCTAAGAATAGTTGAATTATTCTTAAAAACATCTATGGAACACAAATTAATCTTGGAATGACATGTATTTTATTGAACATTCAGGCTAAGCTAAAAGCATCCTGTTGGCACATGTTCTTAAACTTAATGGGCTTAAACTCTCAGAATCGTCATAAATTATAATTTGGTTTAGATATGGAAATAAAAGAAGATCATAGGTTAATAAAGGATACGAGCAAGTCATATACACCTAGTCGCAAGATAAGCCAAAAGTACAAAAATAGAACCATGTTCCAGAACAACAACACTCATCACAATAAAGATCCCTATCCGACCTTTTAGTAGCAATTGGGATTTTAATAGGATACACAAGAACTAATGAAAAAGTAATATGGATGAATGAGATGGAGCTTAAAGAGAGAAGTAAAGGAAAAGAACTGCAGTAAAAGCGGTAGAAGAGTTGTTGCTATCAACGGTGGTTAAAGTAGGAAAAGGTATTCCAATGGCATATTGGCCATGTCGGACTGTCAAGGCAGTATTCTGATGGGGACCCAACATCTTTATTTTGTGTATCTTTTGTTTGTTATTCAGACGAAGTCCGCAAGATGTCAGGACATGCCGGTTAAAATGCTGGGAAATGCGGGTTATATATGGCGGTCATTATTGATGATTTTCTTATATAAATTGAAGCCGAGTTCAGACTTTAAGTTGTTTGATTGGACCATGGGTATACATTAATTTATGTTTATATCACCTTATGATTAATGTCTATATTCCATTAATTCTATTATTTTATATAGTCATGTAGTTTCATTTATTGTGTAAGCGTCTTATATTATATGATATTATCATATGTTTTGAATATCGCCGATATATCTTCTATATAGGCGGATATATCGGTTTTGGAGGGAAAACACTACGATATGTTGAATTTCTGTCTTTTTGTAGTTTGGGTAAATATCTGCTGATATATCTTAATATCGTCCGATATATTTGTCCAAATGTCGCGATATTTTTGTAATTTATTTTGGTATTGGTTTTTAGGTAATATTGGTAATGGACCTTACCCGACCAGTAATGAAGCAGTGACGGATCCACTAAGGAGGAGGGCACGTGTCGCGTTTGAAATTTAGGAAGATAAAAATTAATATATGTTACATATGGGATTTTGAAATTTTTAGATATCTATTATATATTTTTGTTGCATGAATAAAGCACAATGAGACTTTAGTCCAAGTGGTCTTGTGTTTTGTTTCACAACAAAAAGGTCTTGGGTTTCAATTCCAATTAGCTACATTAGTTTTTGGATTATTTTTAGGAGGGTATGAATATCATTGTGCTCTTTCTTTTTAAAAAATTATTTTCTTTTATGTTTAACTAAATTGATTTAAATATTGTTTTATTTTTTAGGTTTTTTGTAAAACATATAATTTGATTTTTTTAACGGAATCTTGATCTCTTTAGCACCCATGCTAGTGAAAATTCTTGGATCCGTCCCCGCAGTGAAGGAAAAGTTAAAGTTAAAATTACCGAGAAAAAAGCTCAGAATCTATATCAACTTTTCTTTTTTGTGGATCCATATTCGGTGATTTGTATTTACATCAAATTTTCTTAAATAAGGTTCGAACCTTTAACCAACTACTTCATATGACCGCTCTGCTATTGAGCTGTTGCTCTACTATTGAGCTGTTGAGGAAAAGCTCATTTGAAAAACCGACTATTCGTATTCTCATATATGACATTTACGATACAAAAATATTTTTTAGAAAATATCTCCCGATATAGCACGATATCTGATATCCGATATGAAAATCTTCGGGGCCGATACGATACCAATATCCGATATTTAGAACATTGGCGTTTTCTACATGAAATGAACATGGTCATCTAAAGTTACGTTATTTATATAAGATTGGATGTATAATAATTAGGAGATGTCATGACTGCAATTAGGATTGCATGCAGGGCATATCTTTCATCCAGTGTAAACTCCTCTAGTTACTAAATGTTCTTGATAAGCCTTAAACCCACTATCCGACATGCAGTTTTTACAAACAAGTCATGTACATCAAGGTTTAAAATCTCGGTATATGTATCATGCGATCATTGAATCGACCATTTTAGTCATATCGGCTATCTTGGATCAGTAATATTGGAGTTTATATCATTTGACAAATATATTAAAACTATAAAATTCTTTAAATAAACAATAAAAGAAACTATAAACAATATGAAAAATTATTCCGTATAAATGATGACTAAAATAGTTGTTTAATATTCGTTAAGATAATTATAATATTTTTTTATTTTGTTAGTAATTAATGATGTTAAATAAACCATATCCTAATAATCAATTAATAAACCCGTTCACCTAATAATAGACTTAATAGTAGAACTCTACTAATCAAATGGTAAATCCTTTTTAATTTGTCATCGGTATCGAAACTCGGCGGTCATTTTTTGGATCGGAATCAGCTATAACGGATCGGGATTAGCCGAGATATCAAACCATGATGTGCATGACATGAAATTTAAGAACCATGCTAGTACTTGGCTTTAAGAAGTGAGGATATTACATGATCTAAGGAGGGAGGATAAAGTGATGTGATGGATGGTTGATGGCCGTAGGATGGGTGGCTAACAACTACATAAAAAGGTTTCCAGTTAAAAACTTTTTATGTATATTTTTATACTAATTTTCTAATTTGCAATTTGTACCACTCTTATAGGTCCACCAATAATGCTTTTTAAAGCATCTATTGATAAATTGAGCCGTATGAAATATTTCTTGCCGATCATGTAGTTGTAAATTTTAACTGTTCTGATGTTATCTTGAATTGATAGAAGAATACCAAGCTCTTAACCCGATGTGGAACATTTTCACCTTGTCGACATAATTCATGGTTGTCGATTCTTGACACTACCGGCATTTCTGTTAGTTAATGCTTTTAGGTTTAACAAACATCTGTTATATTGTCTAATAGAAAATATCTATCCTAAAACTTTCATGCTCCAACAAACTTGATAATTTTCTCCTTTTCGTGACCCAACAATTGTCATTCTAAATATGCACCATTTGAGCTTTAGTGATATGTTTGTGAAGAGAGAGAGGAGTGAGAAATATTTGGGAATGTAATGGATAGATTAGCCTAAAAGCTTAATCCTCCTTTTATAAGCAATGTCATTAAGCTATTACACCCTTATTAAGCGTCTAATGACATATAATAGACCTGTGTACAATACGGGTATTCTAACACTCCCTCTCAAGCTGGAGCATACATATCATACATGCCCAGCTTCTTACAAATAAAATGCACTGTATTCCTTTTCAAAGGTTTTGTGAAAAGATTTGCTAACTGAGGAGCAGATTGAACATAGTAAGTATCAAATGATCTCATCTTGAACATTCTCCCTCACGAAGTGACAATGCAACTCAATGTGTTCCGTTCGCTCATGAAATACAAGATTAGAGGCGATATAGATTGCATCCTTATTATCACAATATAGCCGCATAGAGGAAGTGTGCTCAAAACCAAGCTTCACAAACAGAAAGCGAATCCATACAAGCTCACAAGTCGTATTCGTCATGGCTCGGTTCTCTGACTCAACGCTGGAGCGAGACACTACACTCTACTTCTTACTCTTTCAGGAGACTAAGTTACCTTCTACATGCACACAATATCCTGTAGTAGATCTGAGATCGGATGGAGATCCGGCCTAATCAGCATCAGTGAAACCCGCTGCCCGAGAATGTCCATGATCTGAATACAGTAGACCTTCTCTAGAGCATTCTTCAAATAGCAAAGTATCCGAATCACATCCATTCGATGATCGGCCATAAACTGGCTCACAACGCTAACTAGGTATGCAATATCAAGTCGAGTGACGGTGAGGTAATTCAGCTTACCGACTAATCGTCGGTATCTTCCGGGATTTTCAACCAAGCTACCTTGTCCTAAAGCAGCTTAGTATTAGGATCCATTGGAGCCTCTATAGGTTTGCACCCTAACATCCCAGCTTCAGCTTGCATATCAAGCGCATACTTCCGCTGTGAGATGTAAATGCGATCCTTCGATCGAGCAATCTTGATATCCAAAAAATATTTAAGGTTTCCAAGGTCTTTAGTCTGAAACTTCGTCTGAAGGCGGTGTTTAAGCTGTGCAATACCGACCACATCATCACCAGTAATCACTATGCCATCAATATATACCACTAATAGAATGCGAAAGCCATTGGTGTTATTACGGTAGAATACTGAATGATCAAACGAAATAACCACCTCAGTAAACTTTTCAAACCACGCTCGAGGAGACCGTTTCAAGCCATATAATGACTTCTTCAATCGACAAACTAGACCAGACTCCCCCTGAGCAACAAAACCAGGTGGTTGCTCTATATAGACCTCTTCGACTAAAGAACCATAAAGAAACATATTCTTTACATCAAGTTAATGCAGTAGCCAATGATGGGTGGCCACAAAAGACATAAATAGGCGAACATACATTTTGGCCACAGGAGAAAAGGTCTCCTCTTAATCAATGTCGTAAGTCTATGAATACCTTTGGGCAACCAAACGTGCTTTCAAGCGGGAAAAAGTCCCATCAAGATGAAACTTCATAGTATATACCTAGCGACACCCTCTATTGCTTTCTTCCCAGCTGGAAGAGGAATCGGATCCCAAGGCAGATTCTGTTTGAAGGCAAGCATTTCATTATTATTGCCTTGGACCGTCCTTTATGAGACAAAGCATTAGAGAGGGATTTGGGTAAAGTATGAGAGTCAAGGGTGAGAAACGTTCGATGTGCCGAAGATAAATGAGAAGTTGTCACATGATGAGCTATAGGGTGAGAAGTGCAGCTGAGGGTGTCTTTTCGTAAGACAGTAAAAAGATCAATGTCAGCCTCCGGCGGAGCTTGAGATTTTGGGAGATCGGCAGCAGAAGGCTAAAGTTCAGGAGCTAACGGGCTCGATGAGCATACATCCTTGTAACTGGTGGTGTGGGTCCCAACAGTGGAGAATCAAGGATGGGGTTGGTCAACAGAGGTAGTACGAATGACCTTTAACACGGGGGTGGAAAATCAACCAACTTAGAAGCGATACTGTCTTGTGACAAAACATATGAAATATCTAAAGGAAAGTCACTGTCCATGTCTACATGTGTGAGATGTAGAAAAGTATAGGGTGGACTCATGAAAAGTCACGTCAGCCGATATAAATCGATGACGTAATCCAGGACTATAACAACGATTTCCCTTTTGAGTCCGAAAGTACCTAAGAAAAACACACTTAATGGCCTTGGGATCCAGTTTAGAGCTCTCAGGTTGTAGATCATGGACAAAACAAACACATCTAAAAACACGCGGAGGAACATGAAAGGATACCCCCTATGGAAACAAAGTGGAGTGAGGAGTTTGTTCATATAGGACAGAGGAGGGCATGCGATTAATTAAGTAATTGGCAGTAAGGACTGCATCCCCAAAATGATTTAGGCACTCGCATATGGAACAAAAAGGTGCGAGTAACCTTCAACAAATGCCGATTCCTTTTTTCTGCCATCCCATTTTGTTGGGAGTATAAGGACAAGAAGATTCATGAACAATATCAAGTTTCTCCATATACTCCTTAAAGGGTGTACTGAAATACTTTTTGACAGTCACTTCTGAAGGTACCAACAATGACTCCAAACTCAGTCTGAACTTCAGTACAGAATATCTGGAAATGAGAACATTTTATTTCTAGATTTCATCAAATATAACTATGAGACTCGAGAAAAATCATTGATAATGGTCACAAAATAGCGAAAGTCTCCTTGGACAACAACAGGGCATGACCCCTAAATATTAGAATATACTAAAGCAAAAGGTTTCTTAGTTCTCTTATTGACACAAGATGAGTAGTTAGAGCAATGTTTACCCAACTCACAAGACTCACTCTAAACTAGATAAAGTACCAAGAGAGTGAACAATCTTTAAGGTCCGTAGGAAAGGATGACCAAACCGACAATGAGAATCAAAGGCAGATGTGGATACTTTGGACATGCTATAGGGCGTGGATGCTCATCGAGGTGGTACAACAGGTCAACCTCATTCCCTGTGCCAATCGTCTGCCTCGTCCCAAGCTCTTGAAAAACACATCCACCGGAAAAGAAAGCCGCGTCACAGTTCAGATCTCGAGTCAGCTGGCTAATGAAAAGTAAGTTGAAAGGAAACCCAGGCAAATATAAGACAATAGAGAGCTAATTGTGATGTGGCATGAACAAACCCCACCCCTCTATAGCAGAGCTGGTGTCTTTTGCTAGGGTCACTGGGTATACCCATGCCTTAGTTTATATTAGAACAATATGCCTCTCTCCAGTCATATGATTCGTCGTGTATGTATCAATTACACATGGACGACGTACAAGAGTCGAAATAATAAAGGCGGTATGGTTACCTCTCGTAATATCCAAAGTGGTCACAGCTGAAACCCGAGGTGTAGCCGATCCAGCCTGACTACTAGAAGTAGACGAGGTCACAAGAAGCCTCAATCGAGCAATCTCCTTCATAAACTTGACGAAACTCTTGGACGATGTTGAGTCTGCCAAAGTGGCGGAGGATCCAGAAGATGCCCTGACATGTGCACCAGCAGCAGGGCGAGGCCTCACATTCAGCTTTTAGCAGGTACTGTGAATGTGTCCTTCCTGATGGCAGTAATCACAAAAACGAGGATCTCCTCCTTTGCCTCCGGCTCTACCTCCTGCACGATCTGCTCCCACTCCCTTGTGGAGAGTAAGCTGTGGAAGAACACTCCGACCTAATGAGAGCCCCGTGCTCACCAAATACATGCTGCTTATCAGTGATCTCCGACTGGTGAAGTGTATGATAAGTGACCGCAAAAGTAATATCCGACTTCCCAAGCAAGGCCGGATGAGCTGATCGGTGTTCGGGCCGTAGCCCACCAAGAAAAATGATCACAAGAAGGGTCTCATGTCGCGTCTTCATCTCCACAACATCATTAGTGATCGAGAATAACTCGGAGACCAACTGGGCGAGACGTCGAAGCTCTGAGTAATACTGGTGCAGTGAACGAGTTCCTTGCTGAATCTTGTACAGCTGGTGCACCAAATCATAAGCTTTCGAGAGGCTCCGCTGCGATGAATAGAGCTCGTAGAGCTGATCCCAAACCGTCTTCACATATCCTAAGTGGACGAGTCCATCATGATCCATCGCTCCATCGAGCTAAGCATGAGGTAACTAAGCTGTGCATTCTGAAGGAGGCTTGATCAAGTGACCGCCCTTCCTCCTCTTGATATAACGCCGCACTATGAACTTTCAACTATGGAAATTTTGATCGTCCAGCTTGAAATCGACAATTTTGGTGCTACAACATTGGTCGAAGAGATCGGCTTACTCTTAGATTTACTCTCCGTCGTCATCTCCAAGAATCCAAGAACCACTCCAAAAAAACCTCAAGAAAAGGAACCCCAAGATCCATCTCCTCAAACAAAAGCAAGCGACAAACTACTACTCTAATCCAACAAAGAAAGAAATCGATAAACGATCCCACTCAAAATATCGTGATCGACTTCCTAACATCCGATCCACAATCAGCAATCCCCAAACAAACTTAATCGGATCGAAATACGAATTCCGACAACATCAAAAATCCGATAATACGATCAATACACAAAACATAGCTAAAATAGACCAAAACATCGTGAAAACACGAGAATAACTCCAATCCTTCTCGGGTTACTGTAGCAATAGTCCCAAATCAGCCCCAAATTGACTAAAACAACACCAAATCGACTAATCTAAACTCCAAACAGCAGAGAACAAACCCAAATCGGTGAAGAAAAACTCAAATCGAAGTAGTTTGATCAAGAATACACCACTTTCGAGGCAAGAACTGCTCGGAAAACACTCGAATCAGCAAGAACCGCTCATGTCAACTTCAAAATCTGAAGGAAGACACTTCATTTGTCCAACTTCAAGGCGTTTCGAACTCGTTTGCTTCAGATCTGGGCTTCGACGATGAGCAGAAACAAGACTGGAGACGGCTGGATCTGGAGAAACGAGGCTCTAACGTTCGATCTGGAGTTCGCTTGAGTCGGCAGGCCTCCGGTGCGGTCCAATGAGGCTCGCCGAGGTCCAATGAGGGCCAGCGAGGGCCGACGAAGCTTTGACGAGGGTTGAGGCGGCTGGTGTTTAGGGTTAGGGTTTGTTTTATGGTGATGATGTGAATGTGGTGAGCATTTGCTCAAATGAAACGAGTGGTTCGGATTAGCTCTGATACCACGTGAAGAGAGAAAAGCAAGAAGTATTAGGGAATGTAATGGATAGATTCGGGTAAGCCTAATCCTCTTTTTATAGGCAATACCATTATGCTATTACACTCTTATTAAGTTTTTAATTACATATAATATACCCATGCACAATACAGGTATTCTACCATCTTTTTTAATGTTAAAATTCTTATGTCCTTTTCTAGAAAAAGAAATTCCATTTTTTCCATCCATCATTTCTTGAACTTCTATTAAAATAATCTGCTCTTGGTTTGTGTGCAAATTATTTTTACAGTTGAGAAGGCATTCCTTGACTTTAGAACATCTTAAGCTCAATGTAGTTAAAGACATGGTAGGTGATGCACTTATGGTGCAAGTAGGTGCCTAGATGCACCTCTGACTGCCAGTGTTCTAAATATCGGCCGATATCCGATATATATTGCTGATATATTGGTTTTGGAGAAGAAATGATATGATTTTTTAAAACTATATCGTTTTGCGATTTTTTGAAAATATCGGCCGATAATCGAAAATATCATATCTGTTGATATGTCACGATATTTGCTTATAAACTTTTTTTTGGTTTATTGAGTTTTAAGTAGTATTCTAACAGGTCTGATCCATCTTGGAGTAATCTGTATACGTTAAAATAAAGAAAAAAGGACATACTAAAGTAAGATCTCATTTTCTCTGTATTTCTTTTTCTCATTTCAAAGTTCACTAACCTAGATCTCTTGATCTCGCGTATTGGTAGCTAGACGTTCGATTTCTCTCTAAATCGACGAACCCTAGAACCTTAGATCGACCGTCAAGATACCTCTCTGGGCGCCCATCCTCATTTTTTTATACCGAGACACTGCGCCTGAGTATTACCTAAAATTGATTATGCCTCTCCCGCCTTCCTTTCTTTTTCTTCTTCTGGGATGATTATTTTTGAAATTGATGCCCAAACTCAGGGTTAATTACAATCCTCAATTTTCTTCTTAAATTTTGGCTATGTTAAAAAATTAAATTGAGTAAATTATGTTGAATTTAATTGGTAATTGTTAATTATATTTATAGATTATAAATGTCATCCGAACTTCTAGTAAGCCAAATAAAAAAGTACTAATCCGTGTTGGGAATATGGGGAGTGTGTAAATCCTAATGATACCTCAAAAGTTTTATGCGCTTTTCGTAAGAAGATATTTAATGGAGGAATAAGCCGATTTAAGTAAGCCAGCTCTTTATATTAAGTTATATTTATGATATTTATAATACAAAACTTTTTTGTCCGATATTTAGAAAATATCACCCGATATATTACGATACCGTTATCCGATATGAAAATCTTCGGATCGATACGATACTGATATCCAATATTTATAACATTGTTGACTGCATCGAGGCGTTGTGTAAGAGTTGAGCACAGCCCTAGGCGCTCGAGACATGCACCTCACCCAAGGCACAAGGCACATGTGACGCGCAACACACCATGCTCCAAAGTTGTTTTTAGTTGGGTCACTAGGTTTGAGATTTTTTTTTCTTTTTACCTAAACCAAACCCAATATCTTTAGCGGAAATTGCAACCCGAGACTTAAAAACCCAATAGCTGCTAGGGTTTTCTCCCAACAAATATGAGCTTGTCACCTTCAAAACTCTTCGTTGCCTTCAAAGTCGTCCTCCTTTGAGTTCGTTTGCTGCTTTAGTTACCTTTGGTGATATCTGAGCAGCCCCTCATCCTCTTTGGTGATCAATGATTTAATAGCGAAAAACGGCGTGATCGAGGAGCCAAACCGTTTAAGCGTCCGCTCATGCCGTTTAGAAATCAGAAAAGTAGTGTTTCATTAATTTCCATATTTCTTATCAGTAAATATTGATTCTCATTAGGCTTTAACTATTTTTTATGTTCCTTTTGCATAAACAGATGTCTAAATTCAACCCAAATTTTGACAAAATTGCTCGAACAATATATAATCTGTTAGGAATATGCTCAGACAATTCAATGTAAAATTGAAATTTTCTTAGAATTTATCAGCTTATATTGTTCATAAGTTTTTCAATACCCATCATCAAGCATCATAGCTCAAATTAGTAAAATTCCTAACAAATCATTAAAAAAGTATCTAGAAGATTGTAAACCGAAACCAAGTGGAGTCGAAATCGAATTGGAATCTCAAGGTCGGAATTCAAAAACTACTGAAAATCGAAAGAGAAAAATCTAGGAGATCTCGATTTCTTGAAATTGATAAACCCAAAATTTTGGTGTTTTGAAACCTAAATCTTAAGTTTTTGGAAGTCGAGTTGAAAACTATGGTCCCTATCAACTCGAGCACGTACGAGAGAAACGTGGAAAAAGAGAGAAGAAAAGGATGTCATTTTGTATTAATCGGTATTTGCGTTATTCTCGCTTCAATAACACTACTTATATACTTATTATATCACTTATGAGGTGTATACATCAATAAAAATAAGTTGTGTAATATCACTGCTTAAGCGGTATAAAGCGGAACTCTGAAATATGTTCGGCCGCTTTTTTAAAACACAGTCTGTGGTTATAGGTATGGCTTTGTCTCCTTGGCATATATCTAACGTTTACATAAGGCTCATCCTTTTCAATTGTGACATTCTTTTTTGCTCTCAGCCTTCACTTGTTTGAATAATTGAATTCAAGATACTTTCAGGTAGAAAAAGGTTTGTAACACCAATGAGTACTAGCTCAGTTGGTATGGACACTTCCCCTCTTGGGGAGAGTGCGAGGTTCGAACCCCAAGAGGCCCCGCACTCTCCCCAAGAGGGAAATGTCCATAAATTAATGCTTTCGGGGCAAATTCGTGGATCCCTTGGATGCGCGTGTTTGTGTGCGTAAGTGTGCTGTGTGTGGTGTGTTCTTAGGTTAAGGCTTATATGCCAGTGCCAAAAATAAAAAAGATTTGTAACAAAATAATAAAATAAAAATGAAGTCTCAAAGAATTGCTGTCAAAATAAATTGTTTTTAATAGTTAAAGTTTCATATATTATATATTATAGATATATAGTTGTCAATATATTTAACATGTGCTTGTGAATTATATTTTAAGCATAAAACTTGTGTGTGATACGAATGCGCTTTGCTTATCAGGCGTGTACATATTTCCCCTGTCCGGGACAGGCAGGGGTTTATTGATCGTGGAGATCCAAATCCTTGGCAGCTGCGGACAAAACCGTCGTTAATTACCTTTCGCTTTGAGGCAAGCGAATCTTCGATTAACGGTCGTACAGGTCATGCGAACTCGGTGTTGGAAAGACAAAAAAATGGTATTCAGACTATTACCATGGAAGGGGAACATGTTGAGAGATTGGATAGTCTTCTGTAATATGCGTGTGTTGTATTTTCACAACAATTTTGAGGGTGTTTTGGAGAAGAAATTTGTGCAATATCTGATAAACCTGCTGTGCGCGCGGGTTGCGCGGTGCGCGGGTGTAGTGCATGCTGGGCAGTTGGCGTGCGCAAATAGGTGTTTACCGGGTTGTGGAACTTGAGCTTTAGGGTTTTTCTCTCTCTTTTGGCCCAAGGTTACTTTCTTAAATCTTCAAAACTTGAGCTATGGCTCTTGAACAGAGAAAATGGGTTCCTTCTCTCTTTGTGCCTTGGATCTTGTAAAGAGAGGCCTTTGGGAGATGGGTTCTCCTTCTCCCCCTTTTGGATCTTGAGGAGAAAGAAGGGAGGCAAAAATATCTCCTTTTGGGAATTTGATGGGAGATTCACTCTCTTTAAAATGGGTTTTGTGGACTAAATTTATTTATTTTTGGAAAAAGAGAGCTTGCTCTCTTGATTTTATTGAAAAGAGATGAGGAAGAACCTCGGAAAGAGAGAAGGCCAAAACCCTTAGAAAACATGGGGAATAAATTTCCTTTTTTCATTTCTTCATAATGTTTGCCTTATATAGGCCTTACATTTTATACATAGCCCCTTGGGCATTACAAAATGGCATTTTGCTTCTCCCATGCCCATGTGCTCATTTCTTTTTGCACGTGGGCCATGAGTTTTACATAATTTGGCTTTATACCTATTTTTTTACATTTATTTTCTAATTCCTTGCATTATTACTGTTGGGGCAAAAATTTGCACCCCGGTTGACCAAGTCAAAGTCAAGGTCAACCCCAAGCCAGGTGGGCCCAAGCCCAAGTCGAGCCCCGCGGCCAGCCTCCCCCATGCTAAAGTGAAATCATGTAATAAATAATTTTTATGTAATTGTTTATGCATGAATGGGCATAAAGCCAAATTTTTGTAAAGCCCATGGCTTATGTGCAAAAAGAAATGACACATGAGCCATGGGATGGGCAAAATGCCATTTTGTAAAGCCCAAGGGGGTTATATGTAAATATGTAAGCATATATAAAGCAATATGATGATGAATAAAAGATATACTTTTCATTTCTCTAAAACTCTAGGGTTTGTGCCGCCTTCTCCTTCTTCAAGGTTCCAAACCTTCTCCTTTCCTTTGAATTAAATCAAGAGTTTTACTCTTCCTTTTCAAAAACTAAATAGTTTTTCACCACAAAACCCACAAAGGGGAACTTAGATCTCCCATCAGACCTAAAAAATAAGAGATTTTTTAAAAATCTCATACTTATTGTTCTTCAAGATCCAGCCGACAGAAGAGGAGGAAGGAGACCCATCTCCCAAAATCCCACTTTGGGAAGATCCAGAGCTTAAGGGAGAAGCCCCTTTCATCATCTCCAAAAACATCTTAGGAGTTTAACTCCACTTTAAATCCTCTTTCGGGAGTTTAAATCCTATTTCTGGGACTAAAAGCCCTTTTTTCTCGCCGGCGCCCAAGCGTTCCCCGGGCGCCTAGCGCTCAAGCGCTCAACGCCCATGTGCCAGGCACGTGAAGCGCTAGCGCTCGAGCGCCTTGCGCTTAAGCGCCCAGTGCCCACGTGCCGAGCACGTGATGCGTTAGCGCTCGAGCGCCTTACGTTCAAGTGCCCAAGCGTCCAGCGTCCACGTGCCGCGCACATGATGCGCTAGCGCTCGAGCGCTAAGCGCTCATGTGCCGGGCACGTGATGCGCTAGCGCTCGAGCGCACAGCGCTCAAGCACCTTGCGCTCGCGTGCTAGGCACGTAAAGTGCTGGCCCCACACGTCCTTTGGGCGCTTTTCCCCCTTTTATATATATGTATTACACACACATGCTCCACCACACTGTTCCCGTTAGAAAAAAATTTCTAATGGGGCGCTGCCGCGCACCCCGCAAGGGGGCTGCTGGCCCCTTTGACCCCAGCCCGCTATCCGGGTAGCGGGACCCCCGTAAAAACTCTGCGGGGCTCCCGATATATTCAAAACACAATACTGCACATCGAGTTCGTATGACCTGTTTGACCCGTCAATCGGAGGTTCTCTCGCTCCAAAGGCGAGGGGTAATTAACGGCAGCTTAGTCCGCGGCTGCCGGAGATTCGGATCCCTACAATCAATAAATCCCAGCCTACCCTAAGCAGGGGGAATCTGTAATGCGCCTGACAAGCGCGCGCGTATTTCCATCTCAATAGGGTGACGAAAAACACCCTACAGATTCTAGCATGCCCGGGGGGACCAATCTCTCCTCCCATATTTCGGGTTAAGCATTCATGCGAACTCAATCAATATACATATCGATATTTATACTAAAATAATGCTCTTTCATGCAGGACTTCAAGCGATCAAGCCTTAACCATGTTTCTAAGGATCAGCTCAGCTCTCAACACCGCTCCCATCTCCTACACGATGAAGATGGACTCCAGGACGGTCCTCCCGGCCAGTCTTGGGCGACAGTGGGAGGAGCCGCTGCTACAGTTCGGCTCTATTCTGTTCGTGCCAGCTAATGCCATCCCTGCACCTCAAGCTCCGGTAACCGACAAACCGGCCTCGAAAGGTAAAATGCCAAATGTGTTGATCTCGAGGGTGTCCCAACCTAAGCTCGAGTCGGTGTTCAAACGGCTCTCCATGGCTCCAGCTGGGGGCAAAGCCGTCAGAACAAAAGAAGTTGCCAGACGTCGTGGGCAAGACCAGGCAATACCTTCGGCGGACACGCGGGCGGATGTCTTCTCAAGCCACCCCATCACTCAGCCTATGGCGGCTTCCCGAAGCGCTCAAGGTAGAGAAGTTGAAGCAGAAGCGGCTCAGACACAGAGCCAACAAAAGGGCTAAGGCTTTGACCATGTTAAAATTTATGAATTTCCAAAGCCCGGACCGCTCCGCGAAACCGGCTGCCAGTGATGAAAGGATGGCTGAATGTGTTATCCATACCGTTTACATGGTGGGCACGCGTCCCAGCGACAACCTTCGCAGCAAAAGCAAGGATGGGGCCACCGCATCTCAAATCCAATCTGGTGTGAATATGGCTGCCACATTCCAAGACCAGCCTCTTCTGGAAGGTAATGAAGACTCTTCCAGTGAAACTGATAAGCGTAGAGATCCTTCGGTTCATGAGGAGTCGGGCTCGGAAAGTGAAGATGAGCCAATCTTCCGTCCCAAGAACACAGAGCAGCAACTTCTCCAACAGCTCCGAAAATAGCTCAGAAGCAAAGACAAGGATATGGCCAAGCTTTACTAAAAAATTGACGACTTGACAAGCGCCGTCTTATAGATCACGGCCCAACTTGCCTCTCAGCCGCCCAATTAGGCGCAGGGCTCTGCTCATGAACCGGGAAACGGTGTCCCGAGACAGCCGACGCTTATTCCCCCAAATCCAAAGGTAGGCGGACCGCACGAAAGACAGTCGCATCCTATCTCAGGAAACGTCTTGGCTACCGATGACAGTAGCCCGCTAACTCAAGATCAAATCATGGATTTGGTTGCCAACAAAGTCAAGACATTGGTAGCTGAAGCCGAAGCGCAAAAAGATGTTAGCGGTAGTGGGAGACCATATCTTGTTCAGTATGATCTGGTAGAATTTCCCAGCGGCTATGTCATCCCTAAATTTGGAAGATTTGATGGGATGGGAAATGCGAATCAGCACATCGCCCACTTCAAAGTCTCATGCGGGAATACTGGGGGCAATGATGCGCTTCTCCTCCGCCAGTTCGTTACTAGCCTGATCGATGCCGCTTTTCACTGGTACGTGAGCATACCGGATGGCTCCGTTACTACTTTCGTCCAAATGGAATCTTTGTTTTGACAAAGGTTCATGAGTGTCAACGATAAGATCACTATCGCCGACCTCGTAAGGACCAAGCCAAAGAACAACGAAAACGGCACGGATTTTATAATCCGATGGCGCACTCTCCGTCAAATGTGAACCGCCGATAGAGTATGACCAATTTGTCAGTCTCCTTGTCGGAAATCTCAACAATTGGATGTTCCCGTTTCTATGCACTATGGGTCTCAAAACATTCCAAGAGCTGACCAGGAAAGTTCAGATGTTGGAACGCTCAAAGCAGGAGTCCTCCTCTGACTCCCAAAATAACAATAGGTCCTGGAGAAACCGAAAGGACGAAAATTGCAAAAGGCGGAAATTCCGACGATACTGAATCTTTCAACACTTCGGCTAACCGAAATAAGTGAGGGATGAGCGGGCCTAATGCCAACCAGCCTCGGAAGCCAGTGTTCGGAGAGGGAGGAGAATCTCCACTGAAAGAAAAGCTAGATAAGGTCT
This sequence comes from Agapanthus africanus, assembly GCA_030015575.1. Lineage (NCBI taxonomy): Eukaryota > Viridiplantae > Streptophyta > Magnoliopsida > Asparagales > Amaryllidaceae > Agapanthus > Agapanthus africanus. Next base: position 395,847,273 of record JASDDO010000018.1, read on the forward strand.
ATTCCTTCAGAAGGGACAAAATCCGTAAAATATTCAAAGACGCCCTGAGGAACGGTCTACAATTGCCAGAATCAAAAAGACCGCAAGAAGCGAATATGACTGACGACTCCAAATACTGCCCCTATCACAGAGTGATAGGTCATGCCATTGAGGACTGCTTCGTCTTCAAAGATTGGGTCGAAAAGCAATACAAGGCAGGAGAGATAGAACTGTCCAAAGGCGTGTTAACAAACAGTCAAGCTACGACCGCCAATTTCATACAAACGAAGACCGAAGTTCTTCGTGAAACCGATTCTCTCAGACATCTGCCTTTTTCTAAAAACAATCGACCACCACGTCATTAAACTGGGAACAGTCGACCTTTAAGTCGTTAAACTGGCAATGTAAAAAAAATGTGTGTAAATAAAAATGTGTAAATAAAAAAAAAGAAGTGTAAGTAAAAAAAATATATATATATATAATAATAAAAAGCCGAAATGATGGGGCAACCGCGAATAAAGCCGAAATGATAGGGCAATCGCGACCTTCGCGATGAGAAAAGCTGAAATGATAGAGCAATCGCGGTAAAAAAACGGCGAATGATGAGTCATTCCTGGTACCATATTCTAGTGTAGCGATGCAGACGCCAACCAAATTCCGAATATCCCAATAGCGAATGATGAGTCGCTCCTGGTACCATATTCCAGTGTAGCGATGTAGACGACAATCAAATTCCAAATCCCAATGGAGAATGATGAGTCGCTCCTGGTACCATATTCCAGAGCAGCGATGCAGACGCCAACCAAATTCCAAACTCATATCCCAAGTGGCGAATGATGAGTCGCTCCTGGTACCATATTCCAGTGCAGCGATGCAGACGCCAACCAAATTCCAAATCCCATACCCCAACGGCGAATGATGAGTCGCTCCTGGTACCATATTCCAGTGCAGCGATACAGACGCCAACAAAGTCCTGAATTTTTTTCAGCTCTACGGTCTGGATCATACATCCTGCAAAACCGTATACAATCCACGGGCATAAAATGATCCTAATCTCACCCAAGTCCTACCGGCGAGACCACATTCAAAGTTCCACCGGCGGTGAAGATTAAAAAAAAGGTATGCCCACAAGCAAAATGGGCACGGATGAAAACCCGAAAGGGCTCTGTGTATAAAAACAACAGGACTACCGGCGAGTTTGTGAAAACCCGAAAGGGCACAAACTCGTGAAAAAGAGATGAAATGCACTCGCAAAGTCCTCTCGACTCTGTGAGGAGAAAATTCCCGCGTGAGATCCTTACGACTCACAAAGGAGCAACACGCTTGGGAGTCCCACGACTCCTAAGGAGAAAATACACCTACGGGATCCTTTCGACTCGTAGGAAGAAAATGCTTTTATGGGACCCTTACGGCCCATAAAATTTGAGGTGATAGGGATTTAAACTTGTCTCCTAAGCCACCAATTTCCAAATCCTCCCGGGGCAAATGATGAGTTGCTCCTGGTATTATTCCAGTGCAGCAATGCAGATGCCAAACCAAAACCAATTTTCAAATCCTCTCATGGCAAATGATGATTCGCTTCTGGTACCATATTCCAGTATAGCGATGCCGATGCCAACCCAAATAAAATCAAACCAACAACCTCTGCGGTGGAATCATGTTTCATTCCAGAATTTACCCCGTGTCGAAATCATGCTTCGCCTCGGGATATCTACCTTCCCTGCCGGAGTTATGCTTCGCCTCGGAATCAAATCAACCAACAAGCTCTACGCCGGAACCATGGTTCGTCTCAGAGTGTCCCCGCGTCGAAATCAAGCCTCGTCTCGGTGTATCTGCCTTCCCTATCGGAATTATGCTTCGGCTCGGAATCAACCAACGATCTCCTCATCGGAATTGTGCTCTGCCTCAGAATCAAGTCAACCAACAAGCTCTGTGCCGGAACCATGCTTCGTCTCAGAGTGTCCCCCGCGTCGAAATCAAGTTTTGCCTCGGTGTATCTGCTTTCCCTGTCGGAATTATGCTTCGGCTCGGAATCAACCAACGACCTCCTCGTCGGAATTATGCTCCGCCTCGGAATCAAGTCAACCAGCAAGCTCTGCGTCGGAATCATGCTTCGTCTCAGAATGTGCACCCAGTCTCGAAATCATGCTTCGCCTCGGTGTATCTGCCTTCCCTGTCGAAAATATGCTTCGTCTTGGAATCAAGTCAGCCAACAAGCTCTGCGCCGGATTCATGCTTCCTCTCAGAATGTACCCCTTGTCGAAATCATGTTTCGCCTCGGAGTATCTCCTTTCCCTGTCGGAATTATGCTTCGATTGGGAATCAACCTCTGCATCGAGATTATGCTTCGGTCAGAATGTCTGCCGCTCTTTGGAATGATGCTCCAATCCCTGGAATGATGCTCCGATTCTCGGAATCATGCTCCGCTCTTCGGAATCATGCTCCGCTCTTCGGAATTATGCTCCGATCCCTGGAATCATGCTCCGCTCTTCGGAATTATGCTCCGCTCCTTGGAATCATGCTCCGCTCATCGGAATAATGCTCCGATCCCTGGAATCATGCTCCGCTCTTCAGGAATGATGCTCCGACTCTGGAATTATGCTCCACAAATCGGAATGATGCTCCGATCCCCGGGAATCATGCTCCCCGAGGGATGCTCTGCCCTCGGAATGATGTTCCACCTCGAAGTCCAACTTCAAGATCCATCAATTTCATGCACACAACTCATATACGTGGTGTGCATTCATTGATGGGGGGGCACTTTGTTGGGGCAAAAATTTGCATCCCTGTTGACCAAGTCAAAGTCAAGGTCAACCCCAAGCCAGGTGGGCCCAAGCCCAGGTCAAGTGGGCCCATGCCCAAGTCGAGCCCCGTGGCCAGCCTCCCTCATGCCAAAGTGAAATCATGTAATAAATAATTTTTATGTAATTTTTTATGCATGAATGGGCATAAAGCCAAATTTTTGTAAAGCCCATGGCTTATATGCAAAAAGAAATGGCACATGAGCCATGGGATGGGCAAAATGCCATTTTGTAAAGTCCAAGGGGCTATATGTAAATATATCAGCCTATATAAGTCAACATGATGATGAATAAAGGATATACTTTTCATTTCTCAAAAACTCTAGGGTTTGTGCCTCCTCCTTTTTCAAGGTTCCAAACCTTCTCCTTTCTTTTGAATTAAATTAAGAGTTTTACTCTTCCTTTTCAAAAACTAAATAGTTTTTCACCACAAAACCCACAAAGGGGAACTCAGATCTTCCATCAGATCTCAAAAATAAGAGATTTTTTTAAAATATCATACTTCTTATTCTTCAAGATCCAGCCGACAGAAGAGGAGGAAGGAGACCCATCTCCCAAAATTCCACTTTGGGAAGATCCAGAGCTCAAGGAAGAAGCCCCTTTCATCATCTCCAAAAACATCTTACGAGTTTAACTCCACTCTAAATCCTCTTTCGGGAGTTTAAATCCTATTTCTGGGGCTAAAAGCCCCTTTTTCTCGCCGGCGCCCAAACGCCCACGTGCCGGGCATGTGAAGCGCTAGCGCTCGAGCGTCTAGCGCTTGATCGCCCAGCGCCCATGCGCTGGGCACGTGAGGCGCTAGAACTCGATCGCCCAGCGTCCACGTGCCGGGCACGTGATGCGCTAGCGTCTAAGCGCATAGCGTTCAAGCGTCCAACGCTCGCGTGCTAGGCATGTAAGGCGCTAGCCCCATGCATCCTTTGGACGCTTTTCTCCTTTTTATATATATGTACACACACACATGCTCCACCACACTGTTCCCGTTAGAAAAAAAATTTCTAACGGGGCGTTGCCTCGCATCCCGTAAGGGGGCTGCTAGCCCCCTTGACCCCCAACCCGCTATCCGGGTAGCGGGGCCCTCGTAAAATCTCTGCGGGGCCCCCGATATATCCAAAACCCCTTCAAAACACAATACTACACATTGAGTTTGCATGACATGTTTGACCTGTCAACGGAGTTTCTCTCACTCCAAAGGCGAGGGGTAATTAACGGCAGCATAGTCCGCGGCTGCCGGAGATTCGGATCCCCACAATCAATAAATTCCAGCCTACCCTAGGCAGAGGGAATCTGTAATGCGCCTGACAAGCGCGCGCGTATTCCTATCTCAATGGGGTGACGAAAAACACCTTACAATTACATTTATTTATTACATTTTGTTTCTTTTGACATGGGGCCGACCCCCTCATACTTGGGCTCAACTGGGGCATAGGCCCACCTGGGCTGGGCTTGGGCCCACTTGCTTGGGCCATGATTGGGCCCACTTGACTTAGTTCCGGGCTTGGGCTCACTTGTTCGCGGTTTGAGTTTTACTTTTGGTCAATGAGGGGTAATTTTTGACTCCAACACAGACGCCTTGCGCCTCGAGCGCATTAACTACACTCAAGCACCTTTCATCTAAACCTAGTGAGCTGTTATTAATATTCAACTTAGTGGCGATTAGGATGGAAAGTGGAGAAAAATGTTGAAGGATCTTAAGTGCTATAGCTTATAGTAAAATTTCCTTGACTTCTACTCGTATATATTGGCAATTTGGATGATTATAGGAATCACTAATGGATATAATAACCATGAACCAATTAATTATCCATGATAAAAAGAACCTCATGAAGAAATGGTATTAGCATCCTGAGTGAAGCGTAATTATGTGCATGAAATTAAGAAAAAAATATCAATTCTCTCTTAAATTTAAGTGTGTCAGAATGTCTATACATATATTAAGGGAAAGAAATTCGCTTAAACTATTTTCAAATACTGTAAATCAAGAAAAATAAACAAGTTCATTCCCGAGGACCAATAGAAAGAGGAAAAAGAGTTTGGAAAAGTTGATTAGATGAAAGCTTCGATATGGAGACGCATATTTATCATTGAGAAATAACTAAGCCAAAAATTTCCAAAATGGAATTTCTCTCCCCATCTCATTTTCTCCCATTTTCTGAAGGGATTCTCTAGCACCATCCTAGGTTTAGGGTTACATCACACATGCTATAACAAAAATTTAAAGGGTGCTAAACAATTCCAAACATGAATCAAACTAGAAAAATAGAGTAACAAACTATAGTATCACACACTATAAAGTGTCTAACACTAAGTGGGGAGAAAATACAACATTTGTAGACCTCCTCCTAAACTCCTTGGATTGATTGAGATTTGAACCGGTTGGCTTGTGTCCTTCTAAGTCCACGATGATCCACCACGAAGTCCCTTTGCACCAAGCTCCAAGCTTCACTTGATCAAGGATGAAGATGAATCAAACCCTTCACACCAGTGGGCTAGACTAAAGTGGAATGGTGATGTGGGTTTGGATCTCACTAAAAAACCTTTTCTTTTTAATTCTTTCTCTTTCTTTTAAAACCCTAGAGAGCTTTGATGAGAGAGAGGAAGAAGGTGATGGCTCAAACTAAACTCAAGAGAATAATATGATAACCCTTCCTAAACTTAAGAGAGTAAGTGAAGTCATGCATGCTAAACCATTGGTGCTTGAGTTTAAGCAAAACCATGGACTAAAACCATGGGCAATGAAACCATTGATTTTTGTCAACCATGGACAATGAAATCATGGTTGATGAAACTCAAGAGAGTTGAATAGTCAACCAAACAGAGTTGAATAGTCAACCATGATTTTAATCCCATTTTGCTTTTCTTAAATAATCAAAATATCAAAATATATTACCATGTGAGTCTTGCATTGCCACCACCAATGTATCATCAACCATGATACATGTATGCTTTCATGTGTGCTTGCATATCAACATATACATACACTCATGCATGCAACATAAAGAAATAGATTTTAATAAATGAGCTAATGGACTTAATATTAAATCAACACTTGATTTAATAACCCGGTCATATCTCATACGACCCGTCCAATAGTAAACGCCCGATTAAAATACGGTATCCAATACACGCATTTAATCGAGCTCCTGCGCATATCTTATATGCACCCTACATATTTTCGCTTGAGCTAGAATACCCCTTTGTGGGACTCTAAAACTCGTCAATACGCTAGCAGTAGGCAGTGATCACATCACATGCCCACAAACCGTCAGTGGCACAAGCTGTACGTAACGGCTCCCAGGTATTGAGCGATCAGAAGAAACACAAGCAACCTGCTAAAACTCCCGTCGAGTCAACTGGTAACACTTACCGTACAGTCCGGTCTCTTCGTCAATAGTGCTGCATATCAAGTTTCAGGGTGGCACCGTCGACCCCATTAACCCAATAAGTTATGCCGGTACATGGCTAATAACAGATCGAGAAACTACTAACAACACTTATCAGTAAATCTCAGCAGCCCTGGCCAGGGACTTCCTGTTATAACCATCATATGGGACAAGTAACGTATACAATAGTCTACTCTGGTAATATCGATAGCTCGTCTTGACACATCCACGACTACGAACCATTTAAGGATATGCTTATATGAACTACACATGTCCCATTAGTATGATCCGCATCATAATCTCAGTAGTCAAGCATATCCTATAAGCTATATCAACATGTACCAAATGAATGAAAGCATGATCAAATGAACATGTCAAGATAAAAGTGCAACCGGATAGCATACTATCATGTCGAGCAAGAATGTCCTTACACATACCGGTACATACACTATCATATAATGCCCTCTAGGGCATACATATATGCAACAATCTCCCACTTGCACTAAGGCCAATTATTAGCGTATCTCATACCCAACATCTCAAAAAGTCGCTCATGTTGGGCAAAGGGGAGGGCCTTGGTGAGTGGATCCGCGGTGTTATCTTTTGTATCTACTTTCCGAATCACGATCTCGCGGCGATCAACTATCTCTCGGATCAGATAATTTCGCCTGATGATGTGTGGATCGCTGATGGGACCTGGGCTCTTTGGCTAACGCTATAGCCCTATTATTATCACAATATAATGGTATTGGATCAATAATGGTCGGAACTACCCCTAACTCCGAGATGAACTTCCTCATCCAGACGGCTTCCTTGGCAGCATCATTTGCAGCAATATACTCAGGTTCCATCGTGGAGTCTGCAACGGTATCCTGTTTGGAACTCTTTCAACACACCGCCCCTCCATTGAGGGTAAAGACAAACCCTGAGATAGATTTGCTGTCATCCTTATTACTTTGGAAGCTCGAATCGGTAAAGGCCTCCATTTGGAGATCCCCGTTACCATACACCAAGAACATTTCTTTAGTCCTTCGCAAGTACTTAAGAATGTTCTTCACAGCAGTCCAGTGATTCTCCCTGGGTTGGATTGATACCTGCTTACTACACCCAGTGCGTAAGCTACATCAGGGCGTATACATAACGTCGCATACATTATAGATCCTACAGCAGAAGCGTAGGGTATAATGCTCCTGCGAGCTCTCTCTTCATCAGTCTTTGGGCAAAAGTCCTTGGAGAGAGTGACTCCATGACTAGCGGGTAAGGAACCCCGCTTGGAGTCTTCCATACTAAATCTCTTTGGGATGGTGTTAATGTACCTGGTTTGGGACAATCCCAATAACCGTTTAGATCTATCCTTATAGATCTGCATGCCCAGTATGTACGAGGCATCATCCAGGTCCTTCATGGAGAACCTTTGTGATAAGAACAGTTTGACCGATTGTAGCATAGGAACATCGTTTTCTATTAGAAGAATGTTATCCACGTACAATACGAGGAATGTGACAGTACTCCCTACAATCTTCTTATAAACACAAATTTCATATGGATTTTTGACGAAATCAAACTCTTTGATAACATCATCAAAACAGATGTTCCAACTCCGTGATGCTGCTTTAATCCATAAATGGATTTTAGCAACCTGCATGCTTTCCTGCTGCTCCCACTATCGATGAAGTCCTCTGGCTAATCCATATAAACGCACTCTTCTAAATCACCATTTAGAAAGGCCGTTTTAACGTCCATCTGCCAGATTTCATAGTCGTAGTGAGCAGCAATAGCAAGTAGGATCCGAATGGATTTAAGCATGGCTACAGGAGAAAAAGTTTCTTCATAGTCCAGTCCTGGTCTTTGTCGAAATCCTTTCACCACAAGCCTTGCCTTATAGGTCTCCACCTGCCCCATCTACACCGATCTTTCTCTTAAAGATCCATTTGCACCCTACGGGTTTTACTCCAGAGGGTACAACATTCAAAGTCTATACTTTGTTGGTGTACATAGACTCCATTTCGGATCTCATGGCATCCAGCCACTTCACAGAGTCACCACTCGTGACAGCTTGCTGAAAACTGGTAGGGTCATCATCATCCATGATGCAATTTTCTCCATCACCATCAACGAGAAAACCGCAGTATCTCTCCGGTGGGCGAGAAGTCCTACCAGATCTATGGAGCGGCTGAGGCTCATTAGATTCTGTTGCAACTTCAAGTTCAACCAAGTCGTCATTTATAATTTGTCTCTAGAATTTTTTCTAGATCTACCACATCGCCATCAGCATCATTTGGAAAAATCTCATTTTCTAAAAATGTGGCATTCCTAGAAACAAACACCTTTTGTTCCTCCTTGTGGTAGAAAAAATATCCATATGAATCTTTTGGATATCCCACAAATATACACTTGACCGATCGTGTCTCGATTTTGTCCGGATTCTGCTTTTTGACAAAAGCCGAACAACTCCAAATCTTAACTCGCTTAAGAGATGGTCTTTTCCCATATCATATCTCATATGGAGTGGTAGATACGGTCTTGGTTGGAACCATGTTCAACAGAAAAGCTGCAGTCTCCAATGCATGCCCCCAAAAGGAGAGGGGCAACTCAGTATCATTCATCATGGATCGTACCATATCTAATAGGGTTTGATTCCGCCGCTCTGACACACCGTTGTGCTGTGATGTGTAAGGGGGAGTGAGCTGAGAGAGAATCCCATTCTCTTTCAGAAAGTTCAAAAACTCTGTACTAAGATATTCACCATCTCGATCTGATCGAAGCATCTTGATGCTCATTCCAGTTTGTTTTTCTACCTCAAATTTGTACTCCTTGAATTTCTCGAAAGCTTCAGACTTGTGCTTTATTAAAAACACATGACTGAATCTTGAAAAATCATCAGTAAAAGTTATGAAGTAAGAAAAACCGCCTCTCGCATGTGTAGACATTGGCCCACATACATCACTATGTATGAGGCCCAAGAGCTCAGTAGCTCTTTCTCCGTGTCCAGTAAACAGAGTTTTGGTCATTTTCCCTTTGATACAAGACTGACAAGTCGTATAGGATTTATACTCAAAAGAATTTAAATATCCATCTTTATGAAACTTGTTCAGTCTTGTTTCATTAATATGACCAAGTCTACAATGCCAAAGAAAAGCTTCATTTATATCTGAAAAATTTCCTTTTGTTTGTGTGTTGTATGTTGAAAACTGTGTGTTGATTCATGACGTATATCCTATTATTAAGTGTATAACCAATCAACTCTTGATTTAGTTTAATGTTCATAACATTATGCTGCAATACGAAATGATATCCTTCATTGTCTAACAAAGAAATGGATACAATATTACAAAGTATGCTTGGTACAAAATAACATGGGTTCAAAACCAATATACAACCCGATGGCAACCGCAGATGATACTCTCCCACTGAAACTGCATGTACATTGGAACCATTTCCAACCCGGAGAGTATGATCACTTGTCTTCAAAACTCTGCTATTTCTCAGCCCCTGCACAGAATTGCAGATATGAGAACCCGAACCGGTATCCAATACCCAGGAAGCAGAGTTTATAGAAAAACAGTTTTCAATTACGAACACACATGAAACTGAAGCATCACCATGCTTCCCTTTTCTTGAGACCAAGGTACTCAGTACAGTTTCGCTTTCAGTGTCCCGTCTTCTTTCACTAGAAACATTCTCCTTTTCCCGACCCCGCAGCTTTGAATTTGTCTTTCCCCTTTGCCCTTTTTATTCCACCTTTCGGCTTGATGGATTTCTTCTTGTTCTTTCGCTTGGCCTTGGCTTTTGGGACGGAAGAAGAAGATTGTCCAACAAGCAGGGAGGGAGACTTCGCCTTAAGCGTGCCTCTTCGCATTTCTCAACATATTGAGAAGTTCTGGTAGTGATTTCTCCATGCTATGCATGTTGAAGTTCACTATGAATGGAGCAAAGGCAGAGGGGAGAGACTGTAGAACAATATCAATATACTGCTCGTTCTCCATTACCCATCCGAGGCCCTCAAGCTCTTCAATAAGAGCTATCATTTTCAAAACATGATCGCCTATTGGTGTGCCGGGAGCCATCCGCATCTGAAACAGCTTTCGAGATATTTCGTATCAAAGGATACGAGCATATCTTTTGTATGGAGAAAGATGGATCGAACATCTATCTCCTCGTTCTGCTTTTGATGTGTATTGTCCATCGATGCAAGCGTGAGGCATTTGGTGGTAGCACAGTCAATATCCCATGTTTTGCGGATCTCCCTATCCGCAACAGAAGATTCAGGGCCTGGTTTGGGTGGGGCTGTGGCAGTGAGGACATATGATACTTTATCATATGTGAGCGCAATGTTAATGTTCCTCAGCCAATCTTTATAGTTGGGTCCACTTAGCTTATTTTTCTCTAATAGTAGCTTAAGTCCAGTCATGGTTATCTGCCATTAGGAGAGAGAAAAGAATACACTCAGCTAAAACTCTTGCAAAGATCGGATTGGTTTATTATCTTATCTAATCGATGTCTCCCATTGCTTTTATCAAATTTTCCTTCAAACCTTAAAAGAAAAAAATTAGCCAGGATTAATTATATTCTACAACTTCGCTAACCGTTCAGTCAGGCCAGTGCCGGTACTTCTGAGAGAGATTCCCCGTGCTTTCGCAAGGACCTAATTAAAATAAACCTCATTTTCCAGAGGTGTAGCCCCGTTGACACCTTTCTAGACACCTAATGAGTTAGCTAATTGTAAAGTGCAAAACTCTCCCGGGAGCAACTATTGCTCACAGTGGGATCGAGATCCTACTTTCATATAGTAGGTATGCAATCTCATTGCAAATTTCAACACTTAAAACTCCCGATATGGTTTTTACCCCTAGTAACTTATGACCTTGACTATAATCAACATATCATAAGTACTAGTCAAGTTCTACCCGCCATTACATGATTAATCAGACCCATTCATATGACCCTTGACTATAATCAACATAATCATATGAATGTCCTAATTAATCGCATCTTATGCTGTGTAGGAAGACATCACTTAGCTACCGTACACTACGCCTTGACTATAATCAACATACGTAGCACGAATACCAAGTACTCTACTTTCTAAAATGACGGAGGGTTGCGAATAGTTTTTAAGAAAACCTTCAACGGTTTGAACTTGATATTGTCGTAGAATCCAATGGTTTTAAAAGGAGTGGCTTAAGCTCCGCAATTTGAAAACTTGCTTTTTCACAAAAAGCTGAGTATGTTTCAAATCTGATTCTGCAGCTTCTTTTTAGGTTTCTTTTGTTTATATTAATCTTATTAATGTAGTCCCATCATTTAAGTCCTAAGCCATTGCAGAAAAGAAATGAAAATAGAACGTACGCTTATGCCATCTGCATTCGCCACAATGTCCCGTTATGCACCGTTAGGTTACTTAATTAACGGCATAGCGGGACGGGACTAACGCGGATACAAAACATAAGTAACGTTTATTATATATCATATATATAATACATCATTCGTCTCAACATATAAAGTGACCACCTTACAGAATATCCACAGCAGAAACACATATATGAAAGTATAGGATATACTAGGAGGTCCATATTTTGTATTTAGCCAGCAATAGAAAATACGGATTTCATGGTCGCGATGTATAACCAAGCCCACACCCCTAGACCCCTACGAGAGCGGCAAGTGACCCTACCAATTCTAGAGTTTAGGAGACTCGGTCTCCACTCCTCGAGATGGCCTCCCACTGAACCCTAGAACCCGGTCACTTGTGCTCCCCTCCTTGGGTCTATCCTAATGCGGAAAAGTAAATAATATACAACAATGGTGACATTATTCTCAACCCGAAAGTGCTCCAATAAAGAATATTACATACAATTAATTTTACATGAATGAAAAGAAAGTTCACATCTCACATAAAACCCCCGACCATTCATTCACGTTGATCCTGTACTTCATATCTCAGCAACACATAATATCACATATCATCAATGTAGGTAAGGATGCGTATGTATAGCAACGAAACCGGCGATACACCACATACTACACTTACGGTCGTAGAAAAGAAAGTAAAAACTACAACAATTGGAATCAATACTGCCTTTAGACACCATAAACCCGGAATATCACATATTCTGGATTTCATGCCTAACAATGCAAATCTTATATTTAGGTCTCAACTATAAAAACACATTTTCAAAAGAAGCCGAGTAATTCAACAAGATTCACGATTCTACCGAGACCGAAATATTAGACTTACGCGCAACTAATTACTTTTCACAAAACTAATTAATGTAGATGTCAATTATTGTATCACATTCATAAATAAACTAGGCACAATTAAAACATCCGATCGATCGATCAATCATCCAAAGAATTCTCAGATGGCTCAACACTTGAGTCAGATCAAAATATACCACAGACTGCATTAAGCACATATGGGCGAGCACAAGCAGGCACAGTCCAAGCCTCACCAACGGCGCCGCGGAACCGCCGCCAAAAGACCCTTTTGGCCACGGTTCCGCGGTCGTTAAGTCGAGTTAGGGCTTCGTTCTTCTTGGGGGCCCATACAATACCCTGCATGATTTTCTGAGTATTTTTAATATGAAAATTCCAACTTTTGAAAAATTTCCAGAGAGCACTACTTTGAGTGTCGGTTTTCGTTCGTTCGAAGTTTTTAACGTCGTCTAGGTTACTCTAAAGCTCTAGCATGGCTCTGATACCACTGAAGAGATTCTCTAGCACCATCCTTGGTTTAGGGTTGCATCACACATGCTATAAAAAAAATTTAGAGGGTACTAAACAATTCCGAATATGAATCGAACTAGAAAAATAGAGTAACAAATTATAGTATCGCATACTATAAAGTGTCTAACACTAAGTGGGGAGAAAATACAACCTTTGTAGACCTACTCCTAGACTCCTTAGATCGATTGAGATTTGAACCGGTTGGCTTGTGTCATTCCAAGTCCACGATGATCCACCACGAAGTCCCTTTGCACCAAGTTCCAAGCTTCACTTGATCAAGGATGAAGATGAAACAAACACTCCACACTAGTGGGCTAGACTAAAGTGGAATGATGATGTGGGTTTGGATCTCACTACAAAACCTTTTCTTTTTAATTCTTTCTCTTTCTTTTAAAATCCTAGAGAGCTTTGATGGGAGAGAGGAAGAAGGAGATGGCTCAAACTAAACTCAAGAGAATAATATGATAACCCTTCCTAAACTCAAGAGAGTAAGTGAAGTCATCCATGCCAAACCATTGTAACTTGAGTTTAAGCAAAATCATGGGCTAAAACCGTGGGCAATGAAACCATTGACTTTTGTCAACTCAAGAGAGCTGAATAGTCAACCATGTTTTAATCCCATTTTGCTTTTCTCAAATAATCAAAATATCTAAATATGTTACCATGTGAGTCTTGCATTACCACCATCAATGTATCATCAACCATGACACATGTATGCTTGCATGTGTGCATGCATATCAACATATACATACACTCATGCATGCAACATAAAGAAATAGGTTTTAATAAATGAGCTAATGGACTTAATATTAAATCAACTCTTGATTTAATAACTCGGTCATATCTCATACGACCCGTCCAATAGTAAACGCCCGATTAAAATACGGTATCCAATACACGCATTTAATCGAGCTCCCGCGCATATCACATATGCGCCCTACATCTTTTCGCCTGAGCTAGGAGACCCTTTGTGGGACTCTAAGACTCGTCAATACGCTAGCAGTAGGCAGTGATCACATCACATGCCCACAAAGCGTCAGTGGCACAAGCTGTACGTAACGGCTCCCAGGTATTGAGCGATCAGAAGAAACACAAGCAACCTGCTAAAACTCCCGTCGAGCTAATTGGTAACACTTACCGTACAGTCCGGTCTCTTTGTCAATAGTGCTGCATATCAAGTCTAAGGGTGGCACCGTCGACCCTATTAACCCAATAAGTTATGCTGGTACATGGCGATCGGGAAACTACTGATAACACTTGTCGGTAAATCTCAGCAGCCCTGGTCAGGGACTTCTTGTTATAGCCAATCGGACATAGCGCAACATCAACCCCCAATACCGGGAGAGACGAAACCCCTCCTATCGCTCATTGCCTCCATGTGCCTCGGGACTGTACCCAAAATCCACCTGTTTGCACGACTCAGTAGAGTCGTGGTAGGGTAGAGATCAAAGTATAGTGGGAGGACACACAAGACTTTATGAAGATATCGGGTCCACAGACTAATCTGTACCAGTGTCACCTGAGAACTGTTATCTGACGATAGATATAATACTACATAGGAGTTCTCGGCGAGTCCGTTCAGTGTACCCAGTCTCACTGAGCATATGTATACGATCTTTGGTGTCACCACACCAATGGATATGGGATCATTCATCGTCCATCATATGGGACAAGTAACGTGTACGCTAGTCTAATCTGGTGATATCGATACCTCGTCTCGACACACCCACGACTAGGAACCATTTAAGGTATGCTTATATGAACTACACATGTCTCACTAGTATGATCCGCATCATACTCTCAGTAGTCAAGCATATCCTATGGGCTATATCAACATGTACCAAATGAATGAAAGCATGATCAAATGAACATGTCAAGATAAAAGTGCAACCGGATAGCATACTATCATGTCGAGCAAGAATGTCCCCTATATATATATATATATATATATATATATATATATATTGACACACACACATACCGGTACATACAATATCATATAATGGCCTCTAGGGCATACATATATCCAACAATTTCTTGTGTGTGCACAGACACAGGAATTTCAGCAGAATATTCTCGATAGACTTTAGGAAGAAGTTTCAAATGTTTCTGTAGACAATGGATTGTTTCGATATAGTCCCATTTACATTACAAGTTATTTTTACTTTTCCATGTTTATTAAACATACCAAAGTGAAAGCCTGAGACTTATATTAAATGGTTTAAAAGTTCTAATATCTTTTTAAATCGTTTAAAGTTATCCTCCGATGTATGCTTTCTATCATTTTGCATTTTAACGAAGTTTATGTCTCTGGCATTTTTAATTATATACTGCAGAAATCATTAAAGATCTGATAAGAAAGGAAATGTTTGTTGAAGCTGTTGAGCTTGTTTGTGCATTTGGCCTGGAAGAAAAATTCGCACCTCTGCCTCTGTTGTCAGCTTTTGTTGAGAAAACCTGTGCAGTTGGATCAGAAGAAAGAAAAGAAGGTCACTGTTCAGTAAGATCCCTGGTAAGATTTATTTCTTTACTCTGTATTTCTGTAAGAATAACTCAAAATAGCAAAATGCTGCTCAGTTTAGCATGCTCTGAATTAGCACTTGAATCTGTGCTACATTTCTCCATAAATATATGCTATATAATCAACTTCATGACGACTTACAATTGAATCTGTTCGGATGTTGTTATCTTGTAGTAACGTAGGGGCATGGACTATTCGATAAAGAAATTAGGAACACAACTTTTCTTTATACATAGCTGCCTATCCATGTTAAAGATCATGGAAGTTTTTGTAAGCATAAAATCCTCAAAATATAAGATTAACTATGTAATCATGAAGGTCGTTTTAATCTAGAACTTCTGGATGTTCCACAAGAGCTGAATTTGTACTTATTTGTCACTCAATAGCGCATCATTAGTCATTACTGCTCCTTTATTTAGTTTAACTTAGCACCCCTAGCTTGTCTCTGACACTCTGATATACTATTATAACATAGCACCCTTGGGGTGTGAGATTAGAGTACAATAGGTGATGGACAGTACCAAAATGGGGAACACTTGTGTAAGAAAATCTATGTAGAAGTGGTGCTGTATCCACCTAGAGCCAAGATTGAAGGGGGTAACTTATCAGGGTTTCATGCCTTTTATTTTGATTTAGTTGTTGATTGTAGAAGTAACAGGCATTGCATAAATTTATAGACAAGGATTCCAATGTTGTAAAACACGTATTTGTTTTCTATTCGTTTTGCTAGCAAATAGCGTATAATCGGATTATGCGGCGATTAATCCTCTTACGAGGATTATGCGGCCACACACACACACACGAAAAATATGAGAAGTATTTATTAAACAAGAAACCTGGTTTAAAATTTAGCCTTGCTTGCAAGTTGTAACTAATAGATATCAAATATGTCTGTGGCCTAATGGTAAGACGTTCAAATTAATCTGTAAGATTATGGGGCATTTCCACAAACAGTTGGTATGCACATAGCCAGTTGATACATTTAACAATAATAGATCAAAAAGACAACAAATCATCCATAATAATAAATAAAAGTTACCAATGAAAGACTTGACCAAAATATTATCATGAAAATTTTGTGGGGAGGGGGGCCTAACTTTGAAAACATACCTTTTGAGTAAAAAATAGTGGAGATTTTAATGAACAATGATGATTCTGGAGACTATTAGCCGAAGTCGAGGCTGGAGATGATCGAAGTCAAGGTTGGAGGGTGGAGATGTCGAAGCCGAGGTTTTCGGTCGAGAACGAGAAGAACGAAAGATGGGAAGTTGGAAACTCTTGGGTTTGGCTTGAATAAAAAGAAAACGGGTAGGGTTTTTTCTTTAACGGGTTTGTTTTTTATTCGAACCATATAGCCATTAAACGTCCAAATACCATTTTGAATGATTCATTTGCTGCATATTCGTTTTGACCATATAACCGAGCAAATACTGGAAATTCCATTCGGTCAAGCACCGACTACGAATCATACGATTACTCGGCCACATAATCGAGCGCATAGAACGTCATTTGAACACTGAAGGATTCTATCAAAGATATCCGTCTTGCGTTTGATATCTATTTAATAAATTGGTTTATTAGTCAAATTTTTCATTATACACAACTAACATCAACAAGCCTTATCCTAAAGTTTTAAGGTCCATTACATAAGTGCTTTTCTTCCATTCTGCATCGTTAAAGGTTGTCTCTTCGATTAACTTACAAGTTACAACGTATCTTTTTTGTTTGCCTCCATCCATGTACACTTAGGTCTATCTCTAACGCCTGTTGTAGTATTAACCACAATATTGTCTCTTCTCCTAATTGGCATATTTATTGATTTCGTTGCACATATCCAAATCATCTCAATTGCTTCTTTCTTATTTATCCTATATTGGAGACACCTTCAACTTTTTACCAATAAATTCAGTCGTTATTTATTTTATATAGTATTCCCACTCTTCCCAGTTATGTTGCAGTTATGTTACACGGATTCGTTGTCGAGGTGACGAATCCGTATTATGATTCATTCAGATATATCAAGAATAGTTTAGGGACTACTTTTGATGTGTCCTGAAATTTATAGAACATCACAAGTAACTAAGAAACAATTTATCGTAGTTTTGCTAATTTTTTTCGTATGCTTCGTTTAGGCATGCTAAAATTATAATTTTCATTATTATGTATATATGTCTCCTCACGGATCGTATCATAGAATTTTGGATATTGTGAATCGGCGAATCCAAATGGTATCATGTCCCATAGCTGTATCCATGCTACTTAGGTTACCAGTACATCTCAAGATTCTCGTTTTGGCTACACTCATTTTGTTCATGTTTCGCCTAACATTTTGGTCTAGAAAGCAATGTTAATCTTATAGCCATCTTATAGATTTTCCCTTACATTTTAAAATATTTCCGGGGTTCCATAATACTCTGAAAACACTTTTACACATCAACTATCCTGCCTTTTTGGAACATGACTAATCATTTATCCAAAGGAAAAAGATTGGTTATTGCTAAGTAATTGTTGGTCTTTAATCTGCACCTTATGTTTATTTTTTTGGGATTTCGCAAAAAATTATGTTTTTTTGGCTAGATTTTTAGATTTCAAACCATCTTTCCATCTATCTTGTTTGAAAAATATCACTAGATTCATCCATGAAAAAACAATATCATTAGCGCAAAATGTGCACCATGGATTATTATGCAGTTAATTTCAAATAATTTCACCCATAAATAATGTAAAAAGATTAGGAGTAATACCGCCTTTATGGTAGAAAATGACTTCTCCCTATTATTTGCTCGTACATAACTTTAATACAAATAATTACTTATAAGAACGCCGGTTTTATTTTTGTAATACATTATCATAAACCTTTTGTAGACACTTTCCTTCTCTCTATTCATCAATCATTGTCGGAAATAAATATTTTTCACAATCAACCATCCTGACATAAATCGAAATCGGGCTTCAAATTTTGCTTTAATTAATTTCTTATTACCCTCAGTTTTCTTGTATGGCAAACAATTTTATTACCACAAAGATTAGACAAAATTCTGTGTCTGGTTATCAACAGATGCCAAATTCCTTGGTTGGCGCCAAATTTCTTTCCAAATAAACTGTTGGCACTTAACATGAGGGGCTTTCTAGTTGCTACCTGCTGGCTAGTTGGATCAATGGGAAACATACGTAGCAGGTTGTCCAGTGCTACAAGTTAAGCTTCCTTTTTTTTGCACGTGCGATGCATGTGTGTGTATATATTTGGAGTTGTGCATAAGAATTGGTGCAAAGTGCAAATTTAGCTCTCACACAGAAACAGAGTGCCAATATTGTTGATGTGAACCATATGTACAGAGTGCCAATATTGTTGATGTGAACCATGTCTCCATGGAATTTTTCTTCTGTTTCTATAAAGTATTGAAAAATAGTATTGGACATGTAATCCCCTTTGGTTTGGCCATGACGGTATAGATGCAACCAAGGAGCTGTACATTAGAATTTGAATCTAACAGAATATGAAGGTGATAATTGTGATGTAGGAATTGCCTTTTATTTACATCAAATAAAATCAGTGACCTTAGTAGGTAAATTATTAACGCGTACATGAATATTTGGTCCAGCCTTTTCAATTAGATTTCTTAGATAACTACGCTTCTCTACTAAACCAAAGGAGTGTAGCTCTTGGGGCAAAACTTTCTTGTCCAAACTCCAAAGTGAGAGGTCGCTGATCCGATTCCCAAAGGGGTCACATCCAGATAAAATACCATGCTCTATTAAACTTTACAGATAGTGCTCTTGAACTAATTCCTGAAAATGGGATAATTTCCAAAGGGGTCACATCTGGCAAGATTGGGCAGAGCCTGCTACTGCTACCAGGCTCACCTCAATTGGATGATCTGTTGTCGGCCAGCAGAATTTGTTGAATGGGCCAGGTCATTTATTGAAGTTTTTCATGCGACCTTCTGTAAATTTGATCAGGTGTGTGGCCAGCTCTTTGGCTAGGAGCCATGTGCTGGAGAATGGGCCGACATTGGATTGAACGCTTACCCTCGGATATCGATCCGACTAAAAACCGATACAGCGAAACTGTTGTCTTGTACACCACAGCACCACATTCTTTTTCTTCCCCCTTGGATAGTCTAATTGGGAAAGCAACATTCAGTGTGCGGATAGTTGTTTAAGTAGATTAATTTGGGAAGTTGCTCGGATTACAGGATGTAATTTGTGTAAATGATAAAAGCTAGTCTGTTTTTTATGCAGAAAGAAGCCAATGAAAAACAATTAGCCGCACTTAAATCAGTTGTCAAATGTCTAGAGGATTACAAGCTTGACGCTACTGAACTTTCTAGTCACAAGATTACCCAAAAGATTGCCGGATACGAGAGAGAAATAATAAAATGGGAGAAGAAATTACGAGAAAGGAATGCCAAGAGAAAGCCAGAGGATTTCGATTCACTGTATAATCAAGCCAAACAGATCAGGCCTTTTCCAGCCAAAGGATCAAATGCTTCACCTCTGCTATCAATTAGACAAACTCAAGAGCAGGGAATCACTCCTATTTCTGATTCAAGATATCCCTACAATGGCTATATTGCGAGTAACATGCATGTTTCCTCTGAAGCATCTCACGGTATACACTCCCCTGTTCAATTGATCACAAATTTCTAACGTGTTTCCAATCGTTTTATTGCTGATATTTGAATCGCAGGCGGATGGAATGGGGGGCCTGCATCATATCAAAACCTGGCTGGGCAAGGTTTGTTAGGAACGCCATATTCATCAGGACATGATTTTGCTAGGTACCCAATTGCTGTTGCAGGGAAAAATATGTATCAGCCATCTGATGCAGAGCAAAATTATTATCAGCCTCCTGCTGCCGGACAAAATTCATATCGGACACCTGCTGCAGTACTAAACTTTTACCAGCCTGCTGCCGCAGAGCAAAACTATTACCAGGCACCTGCAGCTTCCCTTGTAAACGGAGGCAGGAATTTGTTTCAGTTTGCTGATACTGTTTCAGAGCGTGAATCGTTACCTGGTAACTACACCACAAGCAGTTCTTTGCCTGCTGCCGGCACTGCCACTAACCCTAGCCACTAGTCAATCTTACTTGTACTGGCTGATATTGGTGAGTAACAGGTAAATCTACAAGTTGATTTGTCTTCGAAAAGCTATATGTGCTGTAACACTTTTTATTCGGTTTTAAGCCTTTGGGATTTTTAGCTATATTATCAGCAACCAAAGGTGGAGTTTGAGTGAAGTACAATGAGATCTGCACCTAGGGATCATCTGCAGTATTTATTTTCACGGAAGATACCTTTCCGATGTAGGAATGAAAACTGGGCCAACTGAAGTCAAAGAGTTTTTTTTTCCTTTTTCTTGTTTTCTTTTTGGATAAATAGTTCTACTTATTCGTGTTGCGTGAAAGACAAAGCCGATGTTTTAGTGATAACTTACAAGCTTGCTGAGACATTGATAAAAGGGTTTAATGGCACAAAACGGCCCTGCAGTTTAATTCACACGGCACTTACAACCCTCTAGTAATTTACCGGCATAAGCGCACACTCGTTTCATCGATCAAAACCCTAGAAAACACTCGATGTCAACTCTAAACAAGACAAACATGTTGTAGAGTTTAATAAGAGAATCATTTGAGCCGTTTAGAGTTGAATTTAAGTATTTTCTTATGGTTTTGATTGATGAATAGAGAGGAGATTTTTGCTAGTAAGTTGAGGTAAACTGCAGGGACGCCGAGGTTCTTTGGTTCCATATAGGCACTTTCTGAAAGCAGGCTAATTTATTTTTGCCGATCCGGTCGTGTTGTACTTTTTATAAACTTTTTTCTGTTTCGTTCTCTCTTCCTTTTTTCTTGCTTTATGACTGAGTTTCCCTAAAAAGGATATTCCTGTACGAAAAAGAAGGCTGATGTCCCCCCTCCCAAGGGTATAGAGTGCCTGTGAGTTCAAGTAATATGTGATTTTGATGGCAGGGGCTGCCTAATTTATTATTTATTGTTATTTAGTTATTTTCCCTCTTCTTTTCAAATTTTTTATTTATTGTTATTGCTATTCAATCTAAATTCGAAATGCAACTCAGTGTCATATTAAACTGGAACTCAAATTTCATCCATCACAAGCACCTTCTTTCTCACTAATATCAGATCCAATTTAAATTAAGAGAATGATGAAAAAACGAGGCCCTAGGAGGCTTTTCATAGGCGGCGTAAAAATTTTATACGATTCATGAATATTTTTTGACGATCCATGTCCATCATCACCATCTTTATTATGTAAGATGTGGATACATCAAATCAAATTTTATGTGATTCTATCATTTTTTTCTGCAATGTAAATTGTTATATTGTCTGTAAACTGTTAATTTTGCACTCACTAAATCAACGGTTCACCGACAATAGAACTTTGTACATTGCTAATTTAACGGTGAAAAATTGATGGAATCATATGAAATTTGGTGTATCTAACGTCTTGTCTTGTATGATAAAGGAGAACGATGGATGATGAGCTACTAAAGATAGCAATCCTATGGCAACCTTTAAATTAAATATGTATGACTAAACTGGACTCTGAATCAATTCCAATAAGAGACATCTACATCACTGAACTGGCAATCATGTCAAAATTCAGAATCAAGCTCTGCTTGGTGTTAGTCCCCACTAATTTGATAATTTGCAAATCAAATGACAATAACTTGTTGGGATTTGAAATTGAATGGTAGTCCTATACCATCTTAAACTATCGTTTTATAATAGAGTTTTATAATAGAGTGTTAGTAGTAGGTAATTGTTAAAATCTTTGAATTTGATTTTTAAACTTCTTCATCTAAAATTAAAATTATAATAGAAACATGAACAAAACTTTGATTTTCAAATTCTTCCGTGTCCTCTTGATTTTTAAAATTCTCAAGACCGTTATCTCATCAAAGCTTACAGCCAACAACCGAAAATCGGCAATAGACCGGCGATGACCAACCGAAAACCGGTGACGTACCAGCATCTGAAAATCGACGACCAACCGTTGGCAACGACCACCGCCTCCGTTCGTCGACGATAGACCACTGGCCGCCGCCGCCGACGACTAGTGACACCAATAACAGGCCATTGCCAGTAGTTCGCAACCAATAAACCACCGGCGGCATGACTGACCGCCATCTGTCGGCGATCAACCGAAAACCGGCGATCAACATCTAGTAGCCGCCGCCGCCTCCGTTTGCCGGCGATAGTCCACCTCCGCCGCCATCACCACCGTCAGCTGATGACAAGACATCGATAACTTGTCATTGCCAATAGTTTGCAACCGATAAACCACCGGTGACCGGCGGCACGACCGACCGCGAGCTATTGGCGCCAATAAGCCATTGATAAATCGGTGATAGGCTGCCGGTGACCGACCAAAAACATGTGACTAGCCACCGTCGTGACCGGTGACTAACCAACGATCGACTACCGCCGACCGACGTATCTATGACAGCCGCCGACCCCCGAGTAACCGTCACCGACCACCGGCAACAATGCACCTCCAATGAAAAACCAACGGCCGCCGCGACCGGTGACCAAACGCCACCAATTGGTGACTGACGACTGGAAATGAACCTTCGACCTAGCAACCACCGATCGACCGATGGCTGGAAATGAATCTCGACCTAGCAACCACCTATGCTACCGTGACCGACCTCAATGGTGACTCTCTTTTACTGTCATCAATTGTAATGTTATTTATTTTAAATTTTAAATGGATTTAGGAATCAAAATGATTAGTAATTTGAAATGAGAGCAAATTACTCCGAATTGGTTAGTTTATTTGATTTTGAAATTGAGTTAAATGACTTGGGATTAATGTGCGTGATTAAACTGGAATTTTAAGGGCTACAACACCTCCATTCGGAAGTGAAATTCCTCTACCCAGAATGTTGTTGGAATTATAAAAAAAAACAGAATATGAAATATTAAAGAAATATGCTAATTTATCTCTTGCTAATTTTATTTTATTTTATTGAGGTTAATAAGCTAAAGTATTAGACGGATTATAATTCCCAATTATTATTTATTAATTTAACTTAGCACATAATTATTACAACGTCTGTAATCCTTAACAAACCGACTCTTTCCTAGATTAGAAAGTTTTTTTCCCTTCCAAAATAGGGCAGTTAAGGGTTAAAATTAGAAAAACATGATTGTTTGAATTTTAATTAGTAGAATATGACGGTTTGAGGTCATGTAGGCATGGCATTAGGTGAATTTTTTTTTTAAAAGAAGGAGATGAGTTCTTGGAAACCCCGCATGGGGCAAAAAATAAAAAAACAAGTTTGCCCAATATTTTTTTCTTTAAAAAAGGCAGGGAATTTTTATTTTGGAATTTTCATATTAACCAAGAAATTTGATACTCAAAAAAATGGTATTATTTTACTCCAAAAAAAATTACTATCAAACTATTGTATATGTAAAACCTTATGCCAAGTCTCATTAACACTTTAAGTATATTATGTCAAGTCTCATCAACAATTTAAGTACCTGACATACATGAAACATTAGATAAGATTGATAGACTATACTTATGATTCCACGTTTAGTTAAAAAAAGTGAGAAATAATATTACAAATAGTACGAATCCAATGCTTTGATCATACAGGACATAAGGGGTCGTCGAGTCAGCCAAAGAGACATAGGCTTATGTCCAGCTTTCCCGGTTTGGGAAAAGGGAAGGGGAAGGGGAAGGGAAAACATTAGCAGTATGTTTTTAATTTGAATGTCGAAAATATTAGATTCATGTGTTGTTCTTCGTTACCAATTTTTTTTTACTTATTTTAATATCAATTTACATATTAATTTGGTTTCGTCTTGTATTTTAATAAATGGTCAGAAAATTTGATTATAGGGAAAAAGATGAAAATTGTGGTAAAAAAATGTTCTTGGGAGAAAAAAGAGGGAAGATGCCCAATTATTTGCGTGGTGAGAAAAACAATACATTACTGTTTTTTGATAAATGGTCAGAAAATTTGATTATAGGGAAAAAGATGAAAATTGTGGTAAAAAAATGTTCTTGGAAGAAAAGAGAGGGAAGCTGCCCAATTATTTGCGTGGTGAGAAAAACAATACATTACTTGTTTTTTGGTAAATGGTCAGAAAATTTGATTACAGGGAAAAAGATGAAAATTATGGTAAAAAAATATTCTTGGGAGAAAAGAGAGAGGGAAGATGCCCAATTATTTGCGTGGTGAGAAAAACAATACATTACAGTTTTTTGATAAATGGTCAGAAAATTTGATTATAGCTGAAAACGAGACAGACATGACCTACTTCTTCCTAATTATAAAGGCGAACCCGTCCTCTCATTTGATATATTGGAATCATGTCTACTTGACCTCAAATCGTCCTATTTTGCTAATTAAAATTCAAAGGACACTGTTTCTCTGATCTTAATCTTTGACTATCTTATTTTGAAAAAAAACCTAATTGGAAAACTCGTCTCTCCTTTTGCTTCAGATTCAAGCAGCCTTGATTCGCCCCCCAAAATCCAATAGATTCAGCCCCAACCCCCTCCTATGTCACAAATTCGGGATTCGGAAATTATTTTGTGAGGTCGAAAATTCGGATTCGGAGAACTATTCGGAAAAAATCGGTATGTATTCAGGAAATGTTCGGGAAGAATTTTGAGCTAGAAATTAATATATGAGACATTGCGTTTTGATGCTGCGAATTATTTGCTGTTTTTATGAATTATTCACTGTTTATTTGAATAATTCATGAATTATTCGAAATCATTCGCTAGGGACGAGATTTAATCGGCCAATCAAAAATTCATATGGATCCCAGAATAATTCGAAAATTAAGTGAACCAACCCACGCCAAAAAAAATAAAAATAAAAAACTGAAACCATAATTCCCCAAATTAAAAACACTCTCTCAGCCTCGTTCTCTCTTCGTCTTCCTCTCGCTGATTGCCAACCTCGAGCAAAATCCTCGCTTTTTTGCTTCTCGACAATCGAATCAATCGCGCTCGCCGCTTAATTTAATCTAATTGTTTTGTGTTTACTCTCTTTGATCACTAACGATTCCTTTGCTGCAGGGGTGTTTCATTTTTCATTTTTTTTCCTCGCAAATTTTAATTATTTACTTTGTTTTACTGCAATTTTAGCCATGGATGCAGGATCTTTATCCTCTCGGAAGAATGCCCAATCGAGATCACGGCGCCCTCTTCGATCTTTCATGCCAAGAAACCCTCAGTCTCGAGATTACGCAAGTTTCTTTTGATAAAAATCTGTTCTCGATTCCTTTATTTTGTTTATTTTTTTCATTTGTTTTGAATTTTTGGTCAAATTGAATATAGGGTGATAGGTTTATCCCAAATCGGTCTGCGATGGACTTTGATTTCGCCCATTACCAACTGACCCAATCAAGAAGCGAGAAGGAGAATGCGTCGCCGTCGGTGTACAGAAAGCTTCTAGCAGAGACTCTGATGATGAATCGAACCCGAATTCTCTCTTTCAAGAACAAGCCCCCGCAATCCTTTGAACAACAATGGGGCTTCTTCGATGAAACCTCTCCTCCACCAAGAAAGCCTCTGAAGCGGCAGCGATGTATTCCTCAGGTTTGTCTGTTTTTCTTTTCTAAAGGGGGAAAGAAAGTTTTGTTAACTTCATTGATCTATGCTTGTAATTTACTGACATTGTATTGTTGGTGGGTTTTGTTTGAACTTTTCAGAAGGCTGATAGGGTATTGGATGCGCCTGATCTGGTGGATGACTTTTATTTGAACTTGTTAGACTGGGGCTGTCAGAATATCCTCTCGATTGCGCTCGGAGATGCAGTGCACTTGTGGAACGCTTCGAATGGGTCAACTTCCGAGCTTGTGACAGTGGACGGGGAGATTGGCCCTGTCACCAGCATCAGCTGGGCGCCCGATGGTCGGAATATTGCGGTTGGATTGAACTCTTCAGAAATTCAATTATGGGACGCTGATGCCAATCGCAAGGTAAAAGATAGCCATATTATTTATTTATGTATTTATGTTTATATATTTTTGATGTATTACTTTCGGAGGAATGCATGCTCTCTTAAAATTCAGGATAATCAGATTGATATATTTGCTCTAGGCCGGTTTGTTTTGTTTGATGAAATAAGGTATGCATCACTTGAGTAGTTTATGTGCATTCAGAAATTTCTAGCCCTTGCATGTGAAATCTTAGTTTATACCAGTACCGTTCAATGGATATATTTAATTGTAGCAAACTTAGGGTGTGTTTGGACTAGACGGATGAGAGAAATGTGTTGTTATGGTTTGGTGTTGTCGGTTTATCTCCATCTTGTTGCAAAACAAAACATTGATGTGGCGTGCAGTTGGAGCTGGACTCAAATTGAGCATAGTTCCAATGCAGGATTTAGAAATTAACCCTCAGAGTTTTTGGCTTTAGGTCAGGTCTACATTATAAGTGGTGCATCCTCGGGGTTTTTGCTTTATATGGTGAGTTAGTGAATGAGCAATGCCTTTAAATTTCATCTTGAGAGAATCTTAACGCATGGAGATACTATTCTATAAAAATTTATAAAAGTTGTTATTTTTTGAACCATCTATTTTTATTTATTTTATGATTTATTTAAATAATTTTATATTGTTGTTGTGTGAGTCTGGAACAATTGGTTTGTTGATCAGAAAAAAATTATAATTATTACTACCTACTACAAGAAAACCAAACATGGGTTTTCTAGAACATGAAGTTAAGTTGCAATTCTACCAAGTGCTAATATGCAAATGCAACTACGGTTATTGGAGCAGCATGTAGTTGGAAATGCATTGGAGGACCAACTTCAAATAGCCAAACACACCCTTAGGCTTGCACTGATCAATATAGATTTTCTATTGAAAGTAATGCATCTTAACCTAGAGATATTCTCTGGTCACCGCATCTTTCCCTCCTTACTTTTTCTCAAAAACCTGTGATTCTGCCTGACATTTTTCATTTACTGACAGTTGCTTTTCCTGCCTTGCTTACATACTTCAGCTGAGAACTTTGAGAGGGGTGCATGAATCTCGAGTTGGATCTCTTTCTTGGAACAACAATATTCTAACAACTGGGGGAATGGATGGAAAGATTGTCAACAATGACGTGAGAGTACGATCGCACATCGTCCAAACTTATCATGGACATGAACAGGAGGTCTGCGGTCTAAAATGGTCAGGCTCAGGACAACAACTCGCCAGTGGAGGCAATGACAACTTGCTCTGCATTTGGAACCTTTCCATGGCTTCTTCTTCAAACCCCCGAGGAAACCAAAATCAATGGTTACATAAGTTTGGAGAACACACATCTGCAGTCAAGGCCCTAGCTTGGTGCCCGTTCCAAAGCAATTTGCTCGCATCTGGTGGAGGCGACAATGACCGC
The DNA here is from genome assembly GCA_030015575.1 of Agapanthus africanus. Lineage (NCBI taxonomy): Eukaryota > Viridiplantae > Streptophyta > Magnoliopsida > Asparagales > Amaryllidaceae > Agapanthus > Agapanthus africanus. The sequence continues at coordinate 395,875,060 of JASDDO010000018.1, forward strand.
TGCATCAAGTTTTGGAATATTAATACTGGAATTTGTGTTAAGTCAGTGAATACCGGCTCTCAAGTGTGTTCACTTCTTTGGAATAAGAATGAGCGGGAGTTGCTAAGCTCTCATGGGTTTACGGAGAACCAACTCACGCTTTGGAAATATCCGTCAATGGTCAAGATTGCAGAGCTTAGTGGCCATACTTCTCGAGTTCTCTTCATGGCTCAGGTATGTATCAGAATATTAAATTGAATTTTGACGATGTATTTTGGTGTACATGGCAGTTTGTGATGGTTTCTGATTTTACTTCTATATTTTGATTGGTTTTGTAGAGCCCAGATGGGTGCACCGTTGCATCTGCAGCAGGGGATGAAACGCTCAGATTCTGGAAAGTTTTTGGAGATCCTATAAACCCTGCAACCAAAAGAGCAAATACAGTACCATTTGCCAACTTTGGTTTCACCGTCAGGTAGAGGTAAAGAGAAGTACTTCATTCGAGATTGGTCATGATCGTATTCTGGTGGAAGAACAAGACAGGGTTTTTGTACTGAAGAAGTCTTTTCGTCTGATGTTTCAAGGTAATATATCCATGTCAGATATCTTTGTCATTCCTTTGTTCTTTTCATTATACATGCCAGTTTTATTTCTCCCAATAAACTAATAACATGTTCCTATTTTGTTTTGTTTAGAATGCTCTTTTTTTATCATATAAAAAAAAGTTCTGATTTTTTTTATCACGCACTTAGATTTTTATTTTTTGATTTATTGCATAGATGGAAAGCCATTCTTGGGGAACTGTTATCAAGTATTTAGCCTGCTGTGACTATTTCATCTAGTAGATTTTGATTAAGTTATCCCCTATTCCCTCTATCAATTCCTTTAAGCATATCTTAAGTACCGCCACATTATCCAATTCATGATTTTGATGTAGTTATCTTTCTATCATTTCCTTTAATGCTATTGAAGTATTGCATTAATCATCCAATAGTTTTATTCAGCTATGCGTCTATCAGTTCTTACTGGGCTCTTTCGAGCTGCTCAATGGCCTTAAGCGAATTCCTTTTCTTTCTCCGGAGCGATGACTTTTAAGCATATTTTAAGTCTCTAAAAATTATAAGTCCAGTTATTTCTTATATTTATTTCCAGAATGTACCTGTGTTTCTACCTAATTTATATATTTACATCAGCTATCATTCTGTAACGTGCCTCCGTGTTATTGGTAACTATCTATTTTTATTAGAAAAGAGTGGAGTTCTATATGTATATTTGTAGTTAAATTTTGTATACCTGATGCAATACTATAAATAGCTTTCTGTGCATTCCCTTAAAACGTCAGAGAACTATGCTACACATCGAATGTCCATTTTCATAACCTTCCATGCATACACCTTACTGATATTATCTACAAAGATTTTCTTTTTCTTTTTCTTTTTGGTAAGGAGGTGGAGTTTTGGTGCTGTTTTCATTGACATTTCAACTGCATTATGGAGATTATAATGCCCTCTCATCTCTTAGTACTACAGTTCAGTCCTTATGTATGGTGTTACTCTGTTCCATATGTTTGACATCAGATACAACCATTTTATAGTTAACATTTTGATGAAGATTTATTTATAGGTATTTTTAGGCATACACGAAGAGAATTGAGAATAGCAAATAGGTTATAATTCTACTTTGAGACTATTATTTATTTGTGTTTTTTTTTACTTTGGTTTCAGCTAATTCGACATTTGCTGGGTGGACAGGACACTGAAAAAGACTGCCTATTTATCCTTTGTGTGCCTTTGCTTAGGAGATGAATTTATTTATTAAAAACTGTACCAATTACATTCAAAATTGTATGTATTTTCATTTTACTTCATCTTTTTTAATTCTTCCTCTTGTGGAAAATAGCAGCGTGCATTTCTTTATGTTACCTTTCTACTGGTGTACTCAGCAAAAAATAGCAAGGCATGAGGCATTTCTCCTAATATCGGCATTTATGTCATATTTTCTTCAGGAAGGAGCACAGATTCACCGGCTGAGTGTTGTGAGATCTTGATGGCGAGAGCAACCAAATGAGTTTGGGCCAGTGGTACATGTGTTCTTCTGTAATGAGCTCGAGGAGCAAGTAGCCTGGGGTAAACCAGCTACATACCCAAGTAGATCACGAGATTGTGGAAGTATCGGATTATAGCGACTGGTGAGGATGAGCTGCGGGGTTGATGACTGGAACAGCGGTGATTTCCATTTTTTGTTTGATGCGGAAGTATCGAGCCACTACTGAGGGTGAGATACGGGGCTGATGGCTGGAAAAGAGCTCACTTCCATATTTGTTTGCATGGCTGCGTTCGCCTTTTTATCCTATATTTATATTTATTTAAATTTAAACTTAAGAATTCTACAGCAGCAACAAGACATGGAAACATGATTGAATATATGATGGAATAGACTTTATTTTATAACTTTCATATGGAATAAAATATGCCAATTTTATTTATTTTTTTGATACATTTCGCACATTTGCTTATTTGATGTTGTTTCAAACTGTTGTCTTCTTTTCATTATTCAGCCGCATGTATTTATTTGTGTTTCATTTTGTGTCATTTTAAGAGTACAAAAGTTTGTAGCATGTAATTTAAAAAATGTACAAGCTAGCACTTCAACCAGCACAAGAACCTGCATAAGATGGCTAGAGAACCAGCTTCCGCATTATGGATTAGAAAATTGGGCGATCAAGAAACATGTCCAAAATATGAGAGAAACATGTCTAAAATATGAGAGTGAGTGAACTAAAAATATTGAGATTGATGAGTGGCAACGCTCTTAAGGTGGTACAAAAATTTAGTGTATTCGTAACTAGTTGGAGTTCATTTCCATATGAGATAAAATAAGAGAGAACCGATTGGGATGATTTGGACATGTGGAACGAAGACCAATGAATGTTTTAGTTAGAAAAAAATGATAAAATTGTTGTCAATGACATAATGGGTGTTAGGGGAAGTCCTAAATAAACATGGATAAATCAGCTCACGACGAATATGGTAATTTTCAATTTAACAGGGAAGACGATCCTTAACAGAACATAATGGAAATAACATATTCATATAACCAACCCTGAAAATTTAGGATAAAGGCTTGTCGTCATCATCACGGTACAAGCGATGCACACACAATTAATCGGAAGCTGCAGAAATTATCCATCCCAAATATATTGGAGCATGCAATTTAGCAATAAGGCTTTTAACCGCAAACTAATAATACATGAAATACAAGGTTTCTTATATAAATGAACCTGAGGTAAGCAAAATTAAAACAAGATTTAAATCCAAGGAAAAAAAAAAGAAGGCAAATCAGTTGAATTATTTTAACAAGAATGAAGGCAAACATCCGAATGTGAATCGTAACAAGAGCTTCCTATTCAGTTATGTTTAATTTTTAATTTTTAATTTTTGAAGTAAAAGACAAGACTACTTAATAAAATAAATTGCAACCTATTCAACTATTAACTAACTGGGTTTTCATGATATCTCTTAAAGCGGTGGAAATTGTTGTCTCAAATTTGTAAAGATATCTGGAAATTTACATGTCACGTCCCGCTTCCCAAAATACGGAATACGATGGGTGATTAGACCAGCCATGCTCCTACGATGAAGAAAATATCTTGTCGTAGTCATACTTCGGTTTCTAGCAGTACATGGTAAGCAGTAATCATAACACTAATAAAAAGAAAATACAATCACTGTATCTATCACATATAAAAGGATCAGAGTGCAAAATGGATACAAGGCTGTAATTCCAAAGGAAATAGCTAACCAGGTAGAGTCAAAGAAAAAGATAGCGCTGACGTCGCTAATCTAGATGTCCACAATATCCTTTAAGTAAGGTAGGTCCTGATCCGAGTTAAGTCTACTACTCACTTTGAGCATGCATACTCAGGTCGTTAAAGCGACACAGACACACACACACACACACGCGCGCGCGCAATGATGATAAATATGAAGTAGTAAGCACAGACTAATGACATGAACATGAAGTAACCAGTATATGCAACAGCAATGCAGGTGTATCGGATCAATAATCAATACAATATCCTATCAGTCTTTAAGTCTCAAGGTCCAAATCACTAAACCTATCGTTAGTCCGAGTATGAGCGTCAAACACCGCAGGAGTATTCCCAACCTAAGGGTAAGCCCGAGGGGTAAGGAAACACATGTCCGAATTACGATCAGTAAGAATCAGTAACACGATCAGTAACAATATCACGAAATATACCGGCAATGGGACTTCTGAGATTCCGTTGATCGAACTCACACTCAAACTACCTCACACCCTGTGGTCTATATCAAGCACCGACCACGAATCTGTAACGTTTCGGAAAAAATTGTAGATATTTAATTATTTTATTTTATTTTATAAATGTTATTTTAAATTTATAATTTTGATAAAAAGACTTTTTATAAATGGTTAGGGTATTTAAGTATAATGGTAATTAGTGTAGATAATATTAGTTTGTAAAGAAAGGGTTTTAGTGGAAAGTCTTAATTTCTATGAGGAATATAGATTTGTGTGGGGGTTTATGTGCATATTGTGAGAATCATGAGGTTAGGGTTATGATGAACCTCCCCCACAACACACCATGGGATGCACCTCAAGCCACCACCTCATCCTTGTACACATACACCTCATCCTTCCATGGTGACATCTCCTCCTCCCTTTTTCAACACAAAACTCTATTAATTGTTCAGTTATCAAACTGAAAATAGATTTCAAAACACTTAGCAAATAGTGAAGCTCTCCACCCTCACTTAGAAAAAGAAAACAAAAGCTAGAGTTCCATGAATTTTGATTCAAATCCTTCAAGGTAGGCCCCTCAACTCTTTGTGCATCTCTTGAAGATTGAGCTCAGTGGAACCTTCATATAGGTATAACCCTCAACCTTTCAGGTCTTAGTAAGAGTTCTGTACAAGGTAGTGTTTACGATATCGGGAAAAAACGTATTTTTGTTAGAGTTTTAGCTGTGATAGTATCTGCTATAATTATACTAATTCCTAAATAAATCTAACAGTACAACAGCATGATATTAGAACCTAGAGTGCACCCTAGAAAGCCGGACCTATTCCTGCACAGTTCGACCGGCAAAATCCTTCATTTTCCCAGTACCGCCGGTTTTCTTGTTGAATTGGGTTTTGAGATTTTGTGGGTAGCTCTCTGTAGGTTATATATGTATTTGGTATACTTTGATTTTTCTAGATAGTCTGTAAATAAAATCTGGAAGCTAATTGCCTTACTTTTTATAATATTTTAACGTATGATACAGACATTTTGTATCACGTTTTTATGTTTTCTCAAAATATGTGTCGAGGTAGCTCTAGTTAGCCTTGGGTCTGTATAGCACACGATATTCAAATTTATCACGTTACGTAAGTTAGTTCAGTTAGAAATTACATATTCGCCGTATCGGAATTTAGCCGCTTATATATAAAAGTTTCATTTTGATGTTAGGTTTGACCGCGGGGACTTCGGAGGCAGCGAGGAAGGGAAAAGGAGTGATGGGATCCGAACAGACCACGATTTGTTCCTGTGAGTAGACTAAATATCTATCGGGGGACATTGTGTGGGTGGCATATAGCGCCCGAAACTAGAAATTTTGTTATATTTGTTTTCCATTCATATTTTTGCATAATTAAACCTAGTATTGCATTGTATACATTCATACCTATTAATCGCCATTGCTTAACACTTGTTAGGACACTTGCACTATTATCGATGAGTTATGTTGCACTTGCACATGCTTACATGCTACACTACACCCCATCGGTAATTAACATGTCACGTATACACCTAGAACTTGCCATGTCACCTATAATCTATTGCGCACCGTTAGTTTCATTAATAACTATTGTCACGCAGCATTGCTATTGTTTTGATACATATCATATCTCATTTTCATTTTCATTACTTGGATCACAAAATATGAAGTTTTGAGATTTTCCTTGTCCTGAGTTCTATTCACTACATGTTATAATTTTACGGGTCATCGGGATTTATATGATATGTCCACCATGAGTTGTTGTTTACTGATTTGGTTTTATTCCGAACCGAGTGAGAGAGCTATACGGTTGCGGATTTTTACGTTATCCGGACTGAGTGGGGGAGTATACAGTCGGATACATGGTGGACCAGGTCAAGACCGAGAGACAAGAAAGCCGCATTAGAGACGGGGAGCCTAGCGAGGACACTCGATACCGGAGATAGTTTGAGAAACACGGCGGATATCTGGAGGATACCGACCGATAGTATTGGCTGTCAGGATCGTTCGGGAAACCATGCCTGCTAAAATTGAAGATTTGTGTCTATATTTGACACTGGATTTGAGGATCGTTATGAAAATGACCAAGATTTTGGAACACTTAATGAGATTTTTGTTTTCTTTTATACAGGCATTATAATTACATATTCATATTTCATATGTTATCATATATCATGTCTACTTGATGCGTAGTTTTAGTCACTATTTCGTTATGCATACAATTTCAACTGTTGGATGTTAGTTTATTCGCTGAGTTGGCAACTCACCCCCGTCGTGCCTTAGTTCCTTGCGGGAGACGTATGGACGCATAGCTGCGTCGCGGATGCAGCTATCACAGCTTTCGTCGTTTATCTTGCTAGGTGGGTTACATGTATAGTCACAGCCTCTTTTGGGTATTTTTGTATCTTGTATCTAGTGTCACTCCATCAGACCATGTATATTATTTGACTTAGAACGAGAGTATACTTATGTATGTATTTTGGGTCAATTGAGTAGAATCGACTAGTTATGTTTGATTGTGCTTTTTGTTTCTTTTATGCATGTAATTCTTCGCTTCTGAGCGTCGTATATTATTTGCGTGGTTTGTTTCACCCGATTGGCATTTATTTTGCTTCTAAGTAGGGGATGCTACTATATTAAATGTTTATGTACTTGTTTTTCTTAAAGATTACAAAGGAGGTGCTGTCGAAATTTTCAATACTAAAACCAATTGTTTTAACTTCATTTTAAAAACCATTCGACATGTGACCTCATTTTCTTTATTTTTAAAACTGTACCTTATTATTTCCGCAAACAGATTTTAGAACTTGGTTTTTTGGTTTACTCGGATTGTGTCGGCATCTTTAGACGTCACACAATTTAAGTGCCGGTCACGTGCCAAATTCGGGTCTTGAAAAAGTTGGTATCAGAGCCTTAGGATTAACCTTAGGGAACCTAGAAGTGACTTTAGAGTTATTAGGCTCGAACTTTCGTTATTGGATTGACCTTTGGTTTGATAGAGTAAGTAACTCAGAAAGAGTAACGTACCGTACATATGTTCCGCGGCATATTTACGATACGATACCTTGCCTAAGTAACCTTAGGATGTATGTCTTGATTAATTCTTCCTTTGACTCTCTATAATTGATGTTCCTGTTCGTACACCTTACCAACTCTCGTTTCTTGTTCCAGTTGCCATGGTTACGCGAGCTAGGCGAGCCGCAGCCAGGGATGCAGCTCAAACAGATCTGCTAGTGAGGGCGACTGACCTACAGGACATCCCGATGGCACAGGGACATGTTGATCATCCTCTTCCCGATCGGATGACTAGACTGGAGGAGGGCATGTTGGGCTTACAGCAGATGATGGGACAGTTGGCTGAGGCTACTCGTATTCAGAGGCAGGATCAGGTATCGACTTTTGTATAGCCCATAGTACAGTCCGTTCAGACAGTCGCACTAGTAGTCACGAGGTTTATGGAGGTATCGCTCCCAGAGTTCATAAGGTTGAGACCTCCGGTGTTCACAGGGACAAACACACTAGAGGATCTCAAGTCGTTTCTTGATAGGATGGCTAGGACCGGTAGGTCTTTGAGGTGCTCATATACGAGGTCGGTGGAGCTGACCAGTTTTCGGTTGGAGGGACTTGCCCAGACATGGTGTGAGTCGATAGAGAGAGGGCGAGCAGCAGATCTTCCTTCGATGACATGGGCAGAGTTTTCCGAGGTTTTCCTTGCTAGATTCCTTCTACAGAGCGTGAGAGACGCCAGAGCCAGTAGTTTTTAGGCATTGCAGAAACTTGCCGATATGTATGTGGCAGATTATGATTTGCAGTTTACCCAGTTGTCGCGTTATACTCCATATTTAGTTCCCACGGAGGAACTCAGGGTAAAGAGATTTGTGAGGAGCCTGGATACACAGCTGTTCCTTGCCATGGGCTCCCAGCACTTCGATACATATGCACAAGCTATGGACGCGGCGATTCGAGTGGAGTAGTGTCTGAACGAGACGACGGTTGTTCTAGAATCAAAGAGAGCCAGACCTATTGAATTAGCTTCTGGGCAATTTGGAAGAGGCCGAGGCAGATTCGTTCCAGGACGCAGTAATGGTCGAGGTTGGGCTCAGGGCCAGATGTATGGCTCATACCCTGAGGAACAGAGGCCGCCGTCAACATGTTTCAGTTGCGGGCATCCATGGAATTTTGCTAGAGATTGTAGACGCCAGGGAGGGACTGTAGTTCCGCAGGCTGCTTTACCCCTTCCACCTTCTTCTTTGATGGCATTACTTCCTCCACTACGCTAGGCTGTTGCACTGCGAGGCCGTGGTTTTTCCGGACATACTCAGAGGGGACGGGGAGACCGAGGGAGAGGACATCGGGATACAGATAGAGGTCAGTCTAGGGTTTTCGCTTTGACTCCCCAAGATGCCCAGGCATCCAATGCAGTTGTTACAGGTACTCTTTCCGTATGTTCCCTAGATGCACATATTTTGTTTGATCCCGATTCTACGCACTCATACGTGTCTGCACACTTCGCACTTTCTCTAGAGAGATATTCGTCGTTGTTAGAGTTACCGCTTGTTGTGATTACTCCAGTGGGAGATTCTTTCATAGCCAGACACGTATTCAGGTCATGTTCCATACGTATTGGTGATAGAGATTCGTTAGTCGACTTGATTCTTCTCGATATGCTAGATTTCGATGTACTTCTCGGTATGGATTGGCTGGCCGCTTGTCGATTTCCGGGGAAAAGCAGTCAGATTCTGTTTTCCCGGTGAGCCAATTTTCGTTGTACAGGGGGACTACAACGTCATTCCTGCCAACCTGATTTCTGCATTTAGTGCTAGACGGCTTTTGAGGAAAGGGCGTCGTAGGTTCTTGGCGTTTATTCAGGATGTGGGAGCCGCAGAGGTCCCGTTGGACCAGGTTCTGATCGTACGAGAATTTCTTGATGTGTTTCCTGCGGAGTTGCCAGGGTTGCCGCCAGAGCGCTATATTGAATTCTGTATTGACTTGATACCCGGCGCGGGGCCTATTTCTATACCGTCCTATTGGATGACCCTGACGGAGCTGAAGGAGCTCAAGAGTCAGTTGCAAGAATTGCTCGATAGAGGACTCGTTCTTCCGAGTGTATCGCCATGGGGAGCTTCGGTCATGTTCGTTAAGAAGAAGGACGGTAGCATGAGATTGTGCATCGACTATCGGCAGCTGAATCGAGTTACGGTACGAAATAGGTATCCACTATCTCGTATTGACGACTTGTGCGATCAGCTTCAGGGAGCCGGCTATTTCTCGAAGATTGATTTGCTGTCCGGGTATCATCAATTGCGAGTCCGGAATGATGACATTCTGAAGACTGCCTTTCGGACGCGCTACGGGCACTACGAGTTCCTGGTGATGTTGTTCGAACTCACCAATGCCCCAATAGCGTTCATGGATATGATGAACCGGATCTTCAAGCCGTTCCTCGACCAGTTTATTATTGTTTTCATAGATGATATTTTGATCTACTCTAGGAGTCGGGAGGAACACGAGCAGTACTTGAGGATTGCATTGCAGACTTTGAGAGAGCATCAGTTATTCGCCAAATTCTCGAAGTGAGCTTTCTAGCTTGATAGTGTGGAATTCTTGGGTCATATTGTTACGAGAGATGGGATGCAGGTTGATCCGAGGAAGATTGAGGCGGTACAGCATTGGCCCAGACCCGTGTCAGTGACTGAGATTCGTAGCTTTTTGGGTTTAGCAGGTTATTACCGTCCCTTTGTACATGACTTCTCTCGTATTGCGGCACCTATGACCAGTTTGACCCGAAAGGGAGTTCCGTTTCTATGGACTGAGGGATGTGAGCAGAGTTTCCTGCAGTTGAAGACTCGTCTGACGACTGCGCCCGTTCTATCTTTACCTTCAGGCTCAGACGGATTTGCGGTATATTGTGACGCGTCTCGTATTGGTTTAGGTTGCGTATTGATGCAGCACGGCAAAGTTATTGCTTAAACTTCTCGACAGCTGAAGAAACATGAGCAGTATTACCCTGCCCACGATTTGGAGATGGCCGCGGTGGTCTTTGCACTGAAGATTTGGAGACACTATTTATATGGAGAGTCATGCCAGATCTTTACAGACTACAAGAGTTTGAAGTATATATTCCAGCAGCAGGATTTGAACTTGAGGCAGCGTCGCTGGATGGAGCTGGTGAAAGATTATGATTGTGAGATTCTTTATCACCCAAGCAAGGCAAATATAGTGGCTGACGCGTTGAGTAGGAGGCCTGGGATTAGCTTATTGTATTTGGGTTTGGTTCGGAGGCAGTCGGATGCTGATTAGTAGATTTTGTGCGACAGTGGTATCCAGTTTGAGTTTACCTCTGTAGGTGGACATTTTTCCTATGTTCGTGCTCGTCCACTTTTGCTTGATCGTATCAGGGAGGCACAGTCAGAGGATGCACGATTTTCAGAGATTTTGGAGCGAGTTAGGCAGTATGGGGATTTTGAGTTTACGATTGACAGTGAGGGAGTGCTATGGTTTGGGACTCGATTGTGTGTACCCGGCGTTGATGGGCTGAGGCGTATGATATTAGAAGAGGCACATCCGTCTTCCTACAACGTTCATCCAGGGTCTACCAAGATGTATCACGATTTACGAGACGTGTATTGGTGGGAAGGGATGAAACACGATGTGTCTAACTTTGTTTCGAAATGCCTGACTTTTCAGCAAGTAAAAGCCGAACATCAAAGGCCGCCCGGAGAGTTGCAACCTCTACCCATTCTGGAGTGGAAATGGGAGCAGATCTCCATAGATTTCGTTGTGGATCTACTCAGGTCTAGCAGAGGGTATGACTCCATTTGGGTGATTGTGGATCAATTGGTGAAGGCAGCTCACTTTCTTCTGGTGAAGACTACTTTCGGGTATGCGCAGTACGCCCGGATTTATATTGACGAGATTGTGTGGTTGCATGGAGTTCCGTGATAGAGGCACACAGTTTACCAGTCGTCTCTAGCAGAAGATTCAAGATGCTTTGGGAACTCGCTTGAGTTTCAGTACTTCCTTCCACCCATAGACTGATGGCCAGTCGGAGCGTACGATTCAGACTCTTGAGGATATGCTCCGAGCTTGTACACTAGATTTGGGTGGCAGTTGGGATCGTCACTTATCTTTGATTGAGTTCTCCTATAATAATAGCTTTCAGGAAACGATTCGGATGACACCATTTTCGGCGTTATATGGGAGGAAGTGTCAGTCGCCAGTTCGTTGGACCGAGCTTAGCGAGAGCAGCCTCCTAGGGTCTCAGTTGGTCCAGAAGACTACTAAGAAAATCCAGATGATCCAGGATAGGATGAGAGCAGCTCAGAGTAGGCAGAAGTCTTATGCCGATCGTCGTCGACGTAGACTTGATTTCGATGTGGGAGACTATGTGTTTCTCCGTGTCTCTCCGATGAAGGGTATGATGCGATTCGGGAAAAAGGAAACTCAGTCCCAGATATGTTAGACCCTATGAGATTCTTGAAAGGGTAAATACTGTAGCATATCGTTTAGCACTTCCGCCAAGTTTTTCCGATGTGCATCCTGTGTTCCACGTGTCTATGCTTCGCAAGTACCTTTATGATCATTCTCACGCTATCCAACATCAGACTATACAGCTTGAGCATGATTCATCTTACACCAAGCAGCCGATATCTATTCTCGACCGGCAAGTGAAGAAATTGCGATCAAGGGTACTTCCATCTGTAAAGGTTCTATGGCGGGGACCAAATACCGAAGAGGTCACTTGGAAAGCCGAGGATGTGATACAGGAGAAATCCTCACATCTTTTTGAAGGTATATTTGTTTAGGTTTTAATTCGGGGACCGAATTTTCTTAAGGGGGGATATTATAACGTTTCGGAAAAATTTGTAGATAATTAATTATTTTATTTTATCTAAAAAATGTTATTTTAAATTTATAATTTTGATAAAAAGGCTTTTTATAAATGGTTAGGGTATTTAAGTATAATGGTAATTAGTTTAGATAACATTAGTTTGTAAAGAAAGGGTTTTAGTGGAAAGTCTTAATTTCTATGAGGAATATAGATTTGGGGGGGAGGGGGGGTTATGTGCATATTGTGAGAATCATGAGGTTAGGGTTATGATGAACCTCTCCCACAACATACCATGGGATGCACCTCAAGCCACCACCTCACCCTTACACACATGCACCTCACCCCTCCATGGTGACACCTCCTCCTCCCCTTTTCAACACAAAACTTTTTTAATTATTCAGTTATCAAACTGAAAATAGATTTCAAAACGCTTAGCAAATAGTGAAGCTCTCCACCCTCACTTAGAAAAAGAAAACAAAAGCTAGAGTTCCATGAATTTTGATTCAAATCCCTCAAGCTAGGCCCCTTAACTCTTTGTGCACCTCTTGAAGATTGAGCTCAGTGGAATCCTTCATATAGGTATAACCCTCAACCTTTCAGGTCTTAGTAAGAGTTCTGTACAAGGTAGTGTTTACGATATCAGAAAAAAACGTATTTTTGTTAGAGTTTTAGCTCTGATAGTATCTTCTATAATTATACCAATCTCTAAATAAATCTAACAGTACAGTAGCATGATATTAGAACCTAGAGTGCACCCTAGAAACCCGGACCTATTCCTGTACAGTTCGACCGGCGAAATCCTTCATTTTCCCGGTACCGCCGGTTTTCTTGTTGAATTGGGTTTTGAGATTTTGTGGGTAGCTCTCTCTAGGTTATATATGGTATTTGGTATAGTTTGATTTTCCTAGATAGTCTGTAAATAAAATCTGGAAGCTAATTGCCTTGCTTTTTATAATATTTTAACGTATGATACGGACATTTCATATCACGTTTTTATGTTTTCTCAAATTACAACGTATCGGGGTAGCTCTAGTTAGTCTTGGCTCTGTATAGCACATGATATTCAAACTTATCACGTTACGTAAGTTAGTTCACTTAGAAATTACGTATTCGCCGTATCGAAATTTAGCCGCTTATATACGAAAGTTTCATTTCGATATTAGGTTTGACCGCGGGGACTTTGGAGGCAGCGAGGAAGGGAAAAGGAGTGATGGGATCCGAGTAGATCACGACTTGTTCCTGTGAGTAGACTAAATATCTACTGGCGGACATTGTGTGGGTGGCGTATAGCGCCTGAAACTAGAAATTTGTTATATTTGTTTTCCATTCATATTGTTTGCATAATTAAACCTAGTATTGTATTGTATGCATTCATACCTATTAATCACCATTGCTTAGCACTTGTTAGGACACTTGAACTATTATCGATGAGTTATGTTGCACTTGCACATGCTTACATGCCACACTACACCCCATCGGCAATTAACATGTCACGTACATACCTAGAACTTGCCATGTCACCTATAATCTATTGCGCACAGTTGGTATCATTAATAACTATTGTCACGCAGCATTGCTATTGTTTTGACACATATCATATCTCATTTTCATTGTCATTACTTGGATCACAAAATATGGAGTTTTGAGATTTTCCTTGTCTTGAGTTCTGTTCACTACATGTTATAATTTTACGGGTCATCGGGATTTATATGATACGTCCACCATGAGTTGCTGTTTTCTGATTTGGTTTTATTTCGAACCGAGTGGGGGAGTTATACGGTTGCGGATTTTTACGTTATCTGGACTGAGTCGGAGAGTATACAGTCGGATACATGGTAGACCCGGTCGAGACCGAGAGGCAGGAAAGCCGCATTAGAGAAGGGGAGTCTAGCGAGGACACTCGATACCGAAGATAGTCTGAGAAACACGGCGGATATCTGGAGGATACCGACTGATGGGATTGGCTGTCAGGATCGTTCGAGTAACGATGCCTGCTAAAATTGAATATTTGTGTCGATATTTGACACTGGATTTGAGGATCGTTATGGAAATGACCAAGATTTTGGAACACTTGATGAGATTTCTGTTTTCTTTTATAGAGGCACTATAATTACATATTCATATTTCTTATGTTATCATATATCATGTTTACCTGATGCATAGTTTTAGTCACTATTTCGTTATGCATACAATTTCAATTGTTGGACGTTAGTTTATTCGCTGAGTTGGCAACTCACCTCCGTTGTGCCTTAGTTCCTTGCAGGTGGCGTGTGGATGCATAGTTGCGATGCGGACGCAGATATCACAGCTTTTTTCATTTATCTTGCTAGGTGGGTTACATGTATAGTAACCGCCTCTTTTGGGTATTTTTGTATCTTGTATCTATTATCACTCCATCAGACCATGTATATTATTTGACTTAGAATGAGGGTATACTTATGTATGTATTTTGGATCGATTGAGTAGAATCGACTAGTTATCTTTGATTGTGCTTTTTGTTTCTTTTATGCATATGATTCTTCGCTTCTGAGCGTCGTATATTATTTGCGTGGGTTGTTTCCGCCGATTGGCGTTGATTTTGCTCCTAAGTAGGGGATGCCACTATATTAAATGCTTATGTACTTGTTTTTCTTAAAGATTACAAAGGAGGTGCTGTCGAAATTTCCAATACTAAAACCAATTGTTTTAACTTCATTTTAAAAACCATTCGGCATGTGGCCTCATTTTCTTTATTTTTAAAACTGTACCTTCTTATTTCCGCAAACAGGTTTTAGATCTTGGTTTTCTGGATTACTCGGATTGTGTCGGCATCTTTAGACGTCACACAATCTAAGTGCCGGTCACGTGCTAAATTCGGGTCGTGACAAAGTGGAGTCTAGTTTTGCCGCCAGAGCGCGATATTGAATTCTGCGGTCTGCATCAGGTACCAACCACGAATCTAAATACTAGTCGCTCCAAAGCGTTTGGTTTAATCTTTGTTTAAGTCTATGTTTGACTATGTAGAGTCTAGGCATACACTTTCGTTACCTAGGCTTGACCTTACGGAACTTAGACTTGACTTTGGGGGTCTTATATCCGAACTTTCGTTACGTAGGATGACCTTGGTTGATAGAGTAGGTACTAAGTAGAGTGACGTACCGTACATATGTTCCGCGGTATATTTACGATACGATACTCCGCCTAAGTTATCTTAGGATATATATCTTGAGATCTTTTCTTCTATTCGTTCAGTTGATCTATCCTTATCGTTACATGTTGGTTGTTCCGGTCACTATGTTTATACAAACCGAGAGGGCTGCGGTTAGAGACATAGTCATGGCAGACTTGTCTGGGACGAGGACCGACCAGAGTGATATTCTGGTGACATAGGAACATGTTGTTTATCTTTATATGATTGGATTTCTAATTTTGAAGAGAGTTTTCTTCGGGATCCGCACCAGAGGGTCGGGTCATTGTTGGAGACCAGCCGGACTTGGAGGCATAATTTTTACCATACTCCGAAGTTCGTTGTATTGCTTACTGTTCAGACAGTTGTACCAACCGTTGCTGAGATTAATGAGGTGTTGGTTCCACAGTCCAAGAAACTAAAAGTCGCCGGTGTTTGTGAGTATAGATGGACAAGAGGATTTTTAGTCATTCAGAGGTATGATGGCTAGGATATTTAATTCGTTGCGGCGCTCCGATACGAGATCGGTGAAGTTGATTAGCTTCTTTTGATAGGTCTTGCTCAAACCTGATATGAGTCGCTCGAAAGAGACCGTGTAGTGAGTTTTTCTCCGACGAATTGGGACGAGTTCTCGAAAGTGGGCTTAGCCAGATTCTTCCACAGAGTGTCGGAGGTGTTGGGTTTGTATTTTTGAGTTTTTATGTAAGACTCCGAGCTTGGTCATAGCTGATTATAACTTGCAATTCGCGTAACTATCGTGATGTGCTCCTCATTTGATCAATACTGAAGAGCAATGGAATAAGAGATATGTGCAAAGTCTCAATGCGCGGTTCTTCTCCTTTGTCGATACTGGAGATTCGATGCGTATGCAGAGGTGTGTACGACCACACTTTCAGAAGAAAGTTTTGATGAGATTGCAGTTGTTCCGAAACGGAAGTGGATTCATTAAGGAGTGGTAATTCCGGGCAGATTGGATAGATGAGATCGGCAGGAGACATGACGTGTTCTTTCCAGGATTCTATAATGATTGAGATTGGACCCAGGGTCAGTTGCTTGGCGCGAACGTAGAGGTTAGAGATCGCCGTCGTTGACATGTGGCATTGCGAGAGACTGGACTACTTGGTAAGGAAGTGTCTTGAGAAGTATCAGCATAGGACTGTTTGCGTCGCTTCTCCTCACCAGACATTTGTATAAAGAGGCAGTGGTGTTAGTGATCCGCAGAAAGAACAAGAATTCAGAGACAGAGAATGCTAGACCGTAGGCAGAAGGCAAGTGGTAATCCTTGCTCTGCCAGTTCCGGATGTATAGTCACCTTTAGAAATTGAAGAGGGTGTACTTCGATGTCATTTGTATTTGATTTGCATTTTGATGAACCGAATATTGCGCTTTCGACGTTGAAGAAAGGACAACTCGACGTCCGTTATTTTGACTTATGCGTTTTGAAGATTTGAGGGTCAGACAAATGATTTTTGCACACCAGGTGCACTACTTTGAAATTTCCGTGCACATCAGTTGCACTTGATTTGGTGTTTTGTGCACACCAGGTGAACTTATTTGAGATTTCTGTGCACAATGACTGCACTTGATTGGCATGTTGTGCACACCAGATGCACTAGACTGATATTTTGTACACACCAGTTACACGTTTTGTTGATTTTGTGCACCCTAATGCACTTGATGTTGATTTTTTGCACCCCGATGCACTTGAGGTTGATTTTGTGCACCCTGATGCACTTGACGTTGATTTTGTGCACTCTAAATGTACTTGATATTGGTTCCATGCACATTCGATGCAGTTGACATTGTTGTCATGCACACCTGTTGCACTTGGCGTTATTTTTGTTTTCATGCACACCCGTGGCATGTGATTTGGGATTTCGTGCAAACCCATTAGGGTTGATTTCGTCTTTGTGCATTGCACTTGATAAAATATATTATAGATTTGATTTCTATATTTTTGCTTGGTCGTGTGCTACAGATATTGCACTACGACTATGGAAATGATTGTGTTCTTGATATACACAATGGTTTTCGTATTTGGAATTTTTCATCATAACTGGTGTAATTCTCATAGCAACCGCTAGACTTACAGTTATGTGAGTTTTATATCTTTTTGAGTTTTTACGCGCACGGTTGCGTTATTTTACGTCTTAGCTCGTGTGGGACTTCGGAGTTCCGTTAATTGGAGCGGACTATATGTTTTAAAATTTGGACCCTGGCAATTTGATTTGATTTGACTAAGAAAAATATTTTAAAATGGGGGTTAAATTTAAATTCGGAGACCGAATTTTTTTAAGGAGGAGATATTGTAATATTTTGGAAAATTATAAATATTAATTTATAATTTAAAATATGAGTATAATGAGTACAAAAAATAATATCGCATATGAATTTTGGTATCGGATTTATATCCGCAAAAATGTAATTATTTTGGGAAAAATGAAGAAAATGTGTGATATCATAAATATGATATTTAAAATTGTTTTAAAATGACATGTGATATCTTATAAAATGACAAGTGTTTTTTTTTAATATGACATGTGATTTTATTATAATGTTGTGGTATTTAAGTATTATGATAAGTGTTTTATTTCTTTTAAAAAATATGAAATGAGATTTAGTGTAACATGGAAGTATTTGTTTGAAAAGGGTTTTTATTTTTGTTAAAAGGGTGGGTATATGTTATGCTAGATTAAACCCCCGCATCCAACACACCCTCACATACCTCCACCTCCCTCCACCTTATGCTTCTACCTTTACACCTCCTACTTGTTTCCACTCTCCTACACTTTACCAACAAATGTTCATGGTTCATTCTTTCACTCTCAAACTGAAACCATAAGTTCCTTCAAGCTCCAACACAAAAATTTTCAAGTATTCACCAAACTAAAAGAGAAAAACCATGGTCCCTTCATCAATTTGAGCATATCATCAAGCTAGAGCCACTACAACCTTTAGGAGTCTCAACCATGCCTTCCTTAAGCTGGATTTCCTTGTACACCATCTCCATAGGTAAATCTCCTCCCTCCTTACAAGTTTCTATTTGGACAAATATCAGTTTTTAGTGTCACATATCTGAAAATGAGTTTTTTTGTGATATCAGTGATGATAAATTTGAATCTGGAACTATTAGGTTAATCCATTAGAAAAACTAACAATATTAGGATATGGTGAGATCACACTTAAAGCCCGAACCCCTAACTTTACTGTTCACCCATCGGTTTTCCTCTATTGACCGTCGCTGCCGGTTTTTAGATTTAATTGTATTTTGTACTGTAGCTTTAGTTGGTAATAATATAAGCTACTGTATTTTTTGATTTGTCCCAGATTTCATATAGAGAAATCTGGGAGTGTTCTACTATGGTTTTAGCAATGTTTCTGATATTTTTATTATACAGTTTTTCGTATTTCTATACCTCAACTGAATTATTGACATTTGTACGTTAATGTCAGGGGCATTTGGTCGTATTTGGAGTAAGTAAGCTATAGGTTCTAACCTATTGGTGCTTAGCTCATTTCTTTGGTTTTGATATGATATTTACACTGATGCGTTATAACTACGATTGTAGGTATGATCGCGGAGGTTTCCGAGACGGCACGGACAAAGCAATAGTAGATTTCGATGAGCTTGACAAGTTGGTGAGTAGATTTGTATCTACGGGGGAAGTTGGGTGGATGGTGTATAGCACCCCCGCAACCAATTAACTAAGATAGTTATGCTATCTAGTTAGTTGTTAATGATCTGTTAGATAACTTAGCTTTATTGTATTGATGTTATTTCGCATCTAGTAGGTTATAAATATGGTTATGGTGATATACGTACGTGACGATAGATCCGTACGATATGGATATGATTGCATGGATATTGTATGAGGGTTCAAACCGTACTTATGATGATGAGGAGAGTGTGTCGATTATAGTCAAATGTCATTTGGACTCGTGGAGTCATGAGTTATCCCTACTTGGGACATTACGTTTGATCGAGCTATACTCTTTTAAAAACCAACGATTCATTTTCCCTTTAAAATGATAAATGATAAGGATGCGATGCTATTTTCCAAAACTAATATCTATTTTAACTTAATGCAGCTTCCTTAATTCAAAATAACGTTTTGTTCTATTTTCGAAGATAATAGTATAGCTCATAGCAATTGGTTATGTTAATAATTACGCGATACACGTAGATTTTCTATATATGTTCGCGATATGCTTACTGATTGTATACATTTTATTTTATACGAACACACTGATAGAACACTGCACAACTACCAATGAGTACTATGTTGCACGAGCACAGACGCATATATTACACTACACATCATTGGTACTGCCATGACACTATAGGACCGATATACCATGCGATGTGTGTAAATGCCGATACGAAGCGTTATGAATTCCCTATATTCGAAAAATTTGGTTGTAATTATATGCTAAGATAAAATTAATTTCTGCTTTAAACACTTATAGAACACTTGCACAAATACTAATGATTTCCATGCTGCACGAGTACAGACGCGTATGCTACACTACACATCATTAGTATTGCTATGACACGGTATAATTGTTACGTTTGTTTGCACGCTTGACTATACTTACGTACGGTGCCTTTATTATCTGCTGAGTAATTGCGAATACCAGTACCATGGATATTCGTATTTGATTCTTATGAGTTTTTATGATATTTTTTTTACTTTCGATGATATATATCAGTGGTATGGGACACTGCTATATATATAATATCATCAGAGTGATGTATGCAATTCTTCTTCTTCTTTATTTGATATTTATGGATACGATGAGTTGACATCCACCATGAGTTTTATGTTTTCTAACTTGATTTTATTCTGAACCGAGTAGGGGGGTGCTATACGGTTACAGACGTGGTACATATCCGGACTGAGTGAGTGAGGATATATAGTCGAATACATGGTGGACTCGGTCGAGACCGAAAGGCAGGAAAACCACGATAGAGACGGGGAGCCTAGCGAGGACACTCGATACCGGAGATAGATATGAGCACGGCGGATATCCAGGGGATACTGACCGGGGCTAGAGATATCGAGGGGCGACCGATCTGTTGAGACGGTGTCGACGATATCTGTATTTGCGTGTCGGTGATGGACACGAGAGATTTGATGATTTTGGGTGTCGATGTTGGATACCCATATATGGATGTTTTGCGATCATTCAGGATATGCGTTAAAGCCGATCAGGACTGATTCGGGGGACAGTACTTGAATACTATTTTACCGATTGATGCATATAAAAAGGGTTTCTAAACGAGCTATAGTCTCATTATTTTGACATATCTAGAATGACACATGGATCTTTAAAACTGCAAACCTCTTAAAACTCTTTACTAAACAACAAGACGTATATCTTAAATAAGACACCTATTATACTTCATACTATTACGTCTGCTTTTATGCCGTGACATACGTATTCCGCGGCTATTTTAAGAAGAGGTTTTACATACATATTTTCGGCTGCCTTATAGGCTTATTCCTGGATACAGGTCATATACATATGATATGTTACAGTTACGTGATCGATAGTGATGCATTTTATTGTACTTATGCATTATATATATCGGGACCCGGTTCTTGCTCACGGAGCAAAGTGCCACACGGAACAAAGTGCCACGCCAAGTGTCATGTTAAGTGGGTGGGGGCCACCTCTTGAATCCGTGGGGGCCACCTCTTGAGTCCGTGGGACCCATTGTAGAACAATGGGGAATCTTCAGAATACATTCCGAAAGAGGACAGATCTGTACTATAAATGGAATGATACCACTCTTCAATACAGAGGCGTCTTTTAAGTGAACCGGCACTACAGAAGATTAAGAACTCCGTAGTTAATCATGCTCGAGCCAGGGAAGTTTTGGGATGGGTGACTTCCTAGGAAGTGGCCTCTGGTCAGGTCCGGTTCGCCCCGAAGGACAAAAACCATGCGGCTTCGGCCAGAGCGGCCAATACTCTCTGTATTGAGTGTGGGGCGTGACAGAATGGTATCAGAGCTAGGTTCCTTAATAGTAGGTCTGTGGTTCGAGGACGAACCATTATTCAAAGGTGGGGAGAATGTCGGGAGCCGGTTCTTGCTTAGGAGCAAAGTGCCACGCGGAACAAAGTGCCACGCCAAGTGTCATGTTAAGTGGGCGGGGGCACCTCTTGAATCCGTGGGGGCCACCTCTTGAGTCCGTGGGACCCACTGTAGAACAATGTGGAATTTTCAGAATAAATTCCGAAAGAGCACATATCTGTACTATAAATGGAATGATACCACTCTTCAATACAGAGGCGCCTTTTAAGTGAACCGGCACTATAGGAGCTTGAGAACTCCGTAGTTAAGCGTGCTCGAGCCAGGGAAGTTCTGGGATGGGTGACCTCTTGAGATGTGGCCCCTGGTCAGGTCCGATTCATGCCGAAGGATAAAAACCATGCGGCTTCGGCCAGAGCGGACAATACTCTCAGTATTAGGGGTGGGGCATGACAGAATGTCGGAACCCGGTTCTTGCTCACGAAGCAAAGTGCCACACGGAACAAAGTGCCACGCCAAGTGTCATGTTAAGTGGGCGGGGGCCACCTCTTGAATCCGTGGGGGCCACCTCTTGAGTCCGTGGGACCCACTGTAGAACAATAGGGAATTTTCGGAATATATTCCGAAAGAGGACAGATCTGTACTATAAATGGAATGATACCACTCTTCAATACAGAGGCGTTGTTCCCCTCCGAAAGATGGCGCACAAGACTGCGAAGTCCTGACGCTGAGATTCGGGGCAGATGCTATTGGGTTTTATCCGTCCATCTCTCCGAAGATGCCAAGTTGACTTATGGCACCGTGTATCGGAGGTTTAGACGGATGCGGCCGATATAGCAGACTTCGTCAGATTCCCCCTCGTTTGAGGGATTTTTGATTGTGGGGACGCTCTTCCCTGCAGGCGCAAGCCCCTGCAGTTAATTACGCTACCGCATCGCGGTAACAACTTTCTCCTTCTCCAGAATTTCACTTTGTGTCGTGTGTGTTTGTTTTGTTTGTGGATGCCCGTGGATTGTATACGGAGACTAAGTTATGCCATCACCCGTAGGACGTGGATTAGTCCAAATCCGTATTTACTTAGATTTGGGTTTGGTGTTTTAGTTTAAGGATACGTTAGCCATATTGAGGCTAAGATCAACTTAAACGTTCGTTAAGAATACGTTAGCCTAATCTCCAGACTAAGATCAACTTAACGGGATCTTATTGAGGCTAACCTCTCTGACGTCGTTGAAGGATTACAACGATAGGTGTCAGAGGAGTTCGGAGATGTACCCTTGAACCAAAGTTGATTGGGGATCTTATAGTCCAATTTGGGACTAAAGTCTGTTTGAATGTTTAAGGATACGTTAGCCATATTTGAGGCTAAGATCAACTTAAACGGGATCGATTAGATCCGACAAAAGAGCATTTGGGAGCTCTATTGTTCCAGTTTAGGGACGCAGTGGTCCATAGGTAGTTTAAGGACATTGCGGTCCATTGCCAGTTTAGGGACATGGGGGTCCATATTCCAGTTTAGGGACATGGTGGTCCATAGGTAGTTTAAGGACGTTGCGGTCCATTGCCAGTTTAGGGACATGGGGGTCCATATTCCAGTTTAAGGACATGGTGGTCCATAGGTAGTTTAAGGACGTTGCGGTCCATCATTAGTTTAAGTCCGTGAGTTTAAGGACCCCACAGTCCGTGTTTTAGTTTAAGGACGCATAAGTCCGCGGGTTTAAGGATCCCACAATCCGTGTTTTAGTTTAAGGGCGCTTAAGTCCATGAGTTTAAAGACCCCACAGTCCGTGTTAATGTGTGGTTGTCGGGACCCGTCACCTCTCTGACGTCGTTGAAGGATTACAACGATAGGAGTCAAAGGAGTTCGGAGATGTACCCTCGAACCGGTCGTAAATTGATTTAAGAGAGCACCTGTGCTCAGTCAATTTAATTTGAGGACTTACGGCCATGATTAGGCTAAGTCCAGTTGAAAAATATTCAACGCTTTTATTTATTTTTGGTCTATTAGACCTGTGCTAGGGCTTTGCCCATGTTTAATAATGCATAACATTATTCTTGGTCTTTGTTGGACCTTTATATAAACTCCGCCCCTTTAAATGATGCATACCATCTATTCTGGTCTGACAGACCCTTTTTGTTTGGGCTCTGCCCTTTTAGAAATGATGCAGAGCATCAATTTTGTTTGGGCTCTGCCCTTTTATTGCATTGCAATTAATTTGGCCTGTTAGGCATTTTTTAATTGGGCCTGGCCCTTCTGTGAATAATGCTTTGCATTTGTCAAGCGCTTTGTGCCAATTACTGAGCGCAAGCGCTTGCGGCGATGACACGTGTCACGCGAGCGCAGTGCGCTGCGTCAGTGCGCTGCGCTTGCGTTGCTGACATGTGGCGCGCTCTGGTGAGTTGCGCCAATTTCAGAGGAAGGCTCTATTTTAAAAGCGCATAGCGCAAATGGTTTAGATGCTGACACGTGGCGCTCTCTGATGGCTTGCGCCAACCTAAGAGCGCAACAGTGCAGTTTTACAAGTGCAAGGCACTATTAACTTGAGAATCTTGTAGATTCCAGAACCAATGGTTCATAACAAAGTGCAAAGCACTGTTTGATTTCTTGATCTAATTTAGATTCAAGAAAACAAGTATTTTCTTATTTTTTTTTCTTGATCTCAGAGAACCAATGGTTCATAAGTGCAAAGCACCATTTTTTTTTATTGAATATCATTGATCTTGTTCTTAGATCAATGATCTATTAGAAGAAATTCTTCTATCTTAAAGGTTTTTTACCTTTTTCTTCTTAAAATTTCTTCAGAGTTCTCTCTGTTTGAAGTTCTTGATTTCTCCCAATGTTGATGCCTTTGATTTGGGGTCTAGGGGCCTTTATATAGTGCCCATAGATTTGTTAAAGAGATCTTTCTCTGAGTGATTTGGTGAATTTTCCCTACCGTTGGATCTTTGATCCAAGCGCTTCTATTTTACAGAAGGCAATCTTCTTGTTTTAACAAGATCAGAAAAATCTTACTCGAATTTAATTCTGTTTAGCGCAAACGCTCCAGTGCATGACGCGTGTCAAGCAGCGCAGAGCGCAGCGCAACTACGCTGACATGCGTCGCGCAGCGCACGGCGCAACGTAACTGCACAGCGCACGGCGCAGCGCAACTGCGCTGACACGTGTCGCGCAGCGCACGGCGCAGCGCACCTGCGTTGTGCATCTGCGCTGACACGTGTCGCGCAACGCAGTGCTTGCGCAACTGAAGCGTTGCTTCTTTTAATTTTTTTTTAAATAGAGCTTTTCTCTGATTGGGCGTGCTGCCTCGGACACTGCGCTGACGTATCAGCTTCTGACACGTGGCGCGTTGCGCGCAGCGCATGGAATCTGAAGCGTTGCTTCAAAATTTGAATTTTTGAAATTCAAACAGAGCCTTGCTCTGATTGGGGGAAACAAATGCCCCCCCACCGTTGCGCTCACGTGGCGCGCACGTGAGTGCGACGGTGGCAAGATCCCAACCATTGGATCAATGGGTGATCTGAAGGGGCGCAGGCGCCTATAAATAGGACCTTTGGTCCTTGGTAATTTTTACCATTTTCAAGAATCTTGATTTTCAGAGCCTTGCTCTTGCTTTAGAATTTTAGAGCCTTGCTCTTGCTTTTTCCCAAGAACTCCAGAGTTCAGAACTTAAAACCATTTTAGGTATAGTAAAATTAAATTAAATTAAATTAAAGTTGATTAATAGAGCATTGCTGTCATAGATCTTTGATCTAAAACCCTTTTGGGGTTTCATCAACAGAGCCTTGCTCTCAAAAGTTCATAGATCTATAGAGATCTTGTTCATGGGTTTTAGCCCATGAACAGAGCTTTGCTCATAGATCAAATGTAGATCTTTTTTGATCTGAAAATGAAGAACTCCTAAAAGTTTTCATGGATCTTTAAGATCCCAAATTTTTTATCTTCAGGAGTTAAAATTTCTTTTTGATGGATTTTTCCATTATTATTATAGAGCTAGGCTCTTTTTAAAGAATCTTTATTCCCTTGAGGCCAGAGTTTGACAAATGTCACTCTGTGACAGAGCTTTGCTCTAAAATAGAAGATTTTCTCCTTGTCTCTAGGGATTTCCCATCAATGAGAATATTCTCTTGGGGATCTTTTCATTAGTTGACAGTCTCACCCAATGATGGGGCTGTCTTGTTAAATGATGCACTGTCATCCATATTTTGTGGGTCCCCATTTGGTCCCCCTACCCACTGCATTGCAGTGCGGTGTAAAAATTTTAAAATGTTGAGCGTTGGAATTATAACACTGACGACTAATTTATGTCTCTTCGCAGGAAACATGTCTGCTAATTCGTCTTTTCCGTTTGTTCGCTTGGAGGGAGGGTTTCCCCAGGCACCGGAGGACCGCGTGGTGCTCGCTCTCATCAAAGATCATGACCTCGAGCACAAGAGCCTTCACTTGTGGGGTAGGTGGTACAATGAGATCATCCAGGGTCGCCGAAGTTTCGGTTTCGCCACGCCGTCTAAGCCAATATCTTCACTCCCCTACGCAGATGAACCCCCGGTGAAGTATGCCGTGGAGGTCAATAATTGGAATTCGGATGACCTCCTCCAGCCTGCGATTGGTGCTATCCCCGTGCAGCCGCCGCCAGCAATAGATATTTTAGGGAGACGAATTTGTCAGGGTGAAGCACGCCCTTGGGGACAGGCTTATAATATTGGGTTGCTCCCACGACCGCCTGCCGGATATTTGCAATGGGCCCGGTACATCCTATCAGCGAAGAGGACTCATCTGATGAGGATTGGTTTGTACTCGGCCATTTATGTCTCACTCTTTGAGTATCCTTCTCCTCCAACATGGTGGGTTAAAGATTTTATCAAGCAATGGAACATCCCCACCCACACCTTCCTGATGACGGACCAGGAAGTCTCTATCTACTTGGAGGAGCTTGCTGAAATCTCGGGTCTGCCGATGAGGGGAGAGCTTTATGAGGAGCTGCTTCCTCCTGATGAATACGTCTTTGCCACCAAGCTGCTGGTGTTTGACCTGACGCTGGAGAACGCTATTCAGCACCAGTACCCGGGCTTGGTTAAGGTACTGGAGATCTATGAAGGACTCTATCTGGAATCGGGCGTCCGGGGCATCAGTTTTGCAGATTTTATTGCCCGTTTTATTCGACTGGAGTTCTTATCGGAGCAGAGCGAAAAGTTCGCCCAGCTCGACGACTATTTTGGATTCGGTTTTGATCGCCGACCCACATCGGAGGATGACCACAAAGACTTTTACCTCCCCAGTGCCGCCGTCATCCCTTTTTCAGAAATTGCCGTCCCGGGCATGGATGATGAGACTTTTTTTATAGGGTTTCTGGGCTTGTGGCTATGCAGCTTTGCGCTCCCTATGCACCCACGCCACATGCGGCCATCTTTTTTCTATCCAGCGCATCGGATGGTGGCTGGTTTGCAGTTGTCAGTAGGAATCGTCGGGCTGGCTTACCTTTATAATGGACCTAGCGTAGCGGCGGACGCTAGTGAGCCTGGGGTGCAACCCGCCAACTTCCCGATGCACTATTTTACCTCTTGGATGGAAATGCACGTGCAGGGGGTGTTCGACGCCCATAAGATTCCTCCCTTCTTTGAGAGATGCAGACTCCCGAGGGTCATACGGTTGGTCGGGGCTTCGATCGTAGTTGCACCTCCGCGGGAGGCTAGGGGACTGCTCCTTCGACTACGCCTGGTTGGAGCGAAGACTTCTTTCTTGGATAAGGTCATAACAATAGGCTCAGAGACTACCAAGTCGGTAGTGTCTCTACGCGATGATTTTAAAGACGGAGCTTCCATATTGAAGGCTCGGGAAATCCTCCATCTCTATTCCATTCGGCCGGGCTACTTGGTGTTCAGGCAGAATGAGACAGCACTCTTTATGAGGTATAAACCGCACCGGTTTGCTCAGCAATCGAGCTATAACCAAGGGATCTCGATGGAAACTTTCTTGGAAAAACCCGTGGTTAGCCGAGAGGGGATAAAGAACGCAATGCACCATTTCATGCGGCTTAACACGGGTTCCTATTTCTTCATCAGCGAGCCGAGTTGCGTCCCCAAGGTCCTCAACGCGTACGTGGCCTGGTATGCGCATGCTATGGGTCCGGTTATCCAAATGGAAAAGCGCATGCTGGTCGACTGCAAGGGTGCGCCTCCCGGCGATGATCGCAAGGCTCCTCTGAAGCCGAGGACCCCGGTCATTCTTCCATTGAAAGGTGCTGGAGTTGGACCTCCGTGCGTGTTGAGCCCTCCGTGCGGATTGCCGCTTCGCGATATTGTGGATGCGCCACCAGCCCCTCGTGCTCCAGTGGAGGTGGTAAAGGTGGTATCGCCGGAGTCCGGCACAGGCGCGGATGTCGGGACCCGCCGCCCCAAGGTGTCTGCCAAGCGCAAATCAGCCCAGGGTGCACCTAGAGCTGGCGGGCAAAAGAAGAAGTCGCTCCTCTCCCTCGACGCGATCCTCGGTTTAGAGCCTGAGGCCCCTCTTACCGAAGGAATAAGCGAATATGGCAGCAATAAGGGCTTCTCGGTAGACCCCGCAGACACCGATTTGGTGGCTGCTATTGCAGCTTCTGAGAGGTCAGCGAGGCTCGAAGCGATGTTGAGTAAACTCGCTGAGTCAGGTAACCATTAGTTGCTTTCTTCGTCATTTTATCGCATTTTTTTATCATTATTTTTGACTAAAGCTTTCTCCTTTTCTAAACAGGGGTCACTACCGAAGAAGCCATCGCTGCTTCTTTGAAAACCTTCCAGGAGGAAGAGAATAAGCGCGCTTTAATGGGCGTTGGTACGTATCGCCTTATCAGAAATTTTTGTCTTCTTTTCTGATGGCCAACCTAACCTTCTTCCTTTATTTCTTTGCAGGGGCTGCGCCAGCTGATGTGGGGACTATCCCCGGATCCTCTATCGAAGTCCCAGCTTCCTCGGGGCTGCCGCGGGAGCCTCAACTTGAAAAAACGACGAGGGATGCCTTGAAAAATTTGGAGGCATCCCTGTTCACGGACGAAGACACCTCAATGAAAGAGGCTCTGATGAGGTCCGTCTCAATGGCTCGGGAGGAGAGGAAGCGGCTGAGGTGCGAGGCGAAGGCGCGCAGGGCTGCTTTGGCCACGGGAGCGGGCCCAAGCACCATTATTCTTTCTGCTTCTCCTTCTGAAGAGCTCCCGGCCGGTCTATCTACCGCACGCAGACAGGTAGCGCGTGCGGTTCGGGAAGCTAATGATAAGTCCACTTCAGGTAATATCTCTTTCAGAATCTTATTGTAACAATTATAAAGCCGTCGCTTCTTATATACTCTATCCTGCAGGGCCAAGTCCGACCGAGGGGGAGGCGGAGACCATCGAACCTAAGGAAACAGAGGAGGAGGCATCGGCCGAACCCGAGCCGACGGTGGGCAACGTCGCCAGGGTTACCGAGCCTGAGTTGGGGGTTGGGGGAGCCGCACCCGAAGAGGTCGTCGATGCCGAGCCCGAGGTGACGGCAAATGAGATGATCGCTATTACTGAGCCTGGGGTGACGGCGGACAAGGCGCTTAAGACCGGCGACCTCATGGTGGCGGCGGATGAGACGACGGCGACCGCTGAGCCCGAAGAAGAAGCGGGTGAGATGGGCACGATTCTTAGGGAAGAGCCAGCCGCTCTTTCTCAAGAGTCCGGCAATGCTCCGATCATTTCCCTCCCCGTCTACGGTCTTCATCCTTCTCCTGGCCGCACGAGTACGACGACGGTCCCCATTGAGTCGGGTGATGAGGCCACGGGCGGTGGCCTCATGTCGATGGAGGAGGGAGTCGCCTCCGTTTCGGCCGGAAGTTCATCAGGTAAATCCCAAGTTACTGTCCTCTTTATCTTACAATCCTTTCTGACAAGTTCATATTTGTTCGTAACGCAGGTGCAGCCAGCACCGATGCCCCATTGCTCGAGGGAGCGCCTTCAACTATTGCCTTGGTGGTGGTCACCTCTCAACCCTCTCTCATACCATCGAAGTTGTTGGAAGGTATGGGTTTGCAACTTATTAATCTCATCTTTCAGACGTATAATTTGTGTACTAAAGTCGTACTGCTGTGTCTTTTCAGGAGTGCTTTTTGATCATCTCTATCAAGTGTTGCTCCCACACTTCTCCTTCCCATCTGAATTCGCTTCTCCCTCTGGTGGCGCTGGTGAGTATGGTTTCCAATTAACCTTTCTTTTGCAGTGATGGAATTATTTCTAACTTTTTTCTCGTCCCGACTGCAGTGCTATAAATTGAAGGAGGGGATGAAAGACTTGCCGCGCCACCGGCCCTTCCGGTCTTGCCACTTGCCTCAGCTGGTACAGCAACTATCACATTGATAACTCCCTTCTTTTTTTATTTCTTGAACTGTTGTCTGATCATATCTTGTTTTTCCAGCTGTCGTTCCGGTCTCGGAACCCTTCGAGCCTCGGATCATAATGCCGGCGGGCCCTTTCCTGAGACGTTCGTCCTCGAAAGGCGCCGCGAATAGTCTGCGCATGTTGAGCGACTATGTCGAGGAACTCGATGTCGAGACTCCTACATCTGCTGTAGACTTCGCTACGGCGGTTAACCCGATGCTGGTGATACTCGTGAACTTCCATGACGAGGGAATCATCACGTCTTGGGTTAACCATTGCAGGGAGATCGAGGCTCGCCTGCATCAGCTGGAGTCAATGCGTCCCGCTCCCGAGACCTTAGCCGCCAGCAATCAAAGAGCAGCGTGGATTGAGCAGAGTGCTTCTTACTTCCTCCATCTCGAACAAGAAGTTACTTCAAGGCGTAAGGAGCGCGGTGAGACTTCGAGCAAATCTGCCCAACTGCATGCTCGGGTGGAGGCCAACGCTGCACGGCTGAAGGTTACCTTTGAGGGCCTTCTGCAATACCTCTCCGAAGGGTTATCACTGAGGCAACAGCTTGACGTTGTCGAGCGGAATGCACCTAATCAGGAAGCAGCCCAGCAGGCGGCTGAGGAGCAACTTTTATCCTATTTGCAGCAGTGGGCCCAGGTGGAAGCGGAAGTGGCCGCGGCAGCCACTCAGGAGGAGGCGCTGAAGGAAGTGCGAGAGCAGCTTGCGGATTTGTTAAAGACACTTCCTCCTCAGTAGCTATCCCTTTTTGTATCATTTGTACTTGTAAATAAAAAATGTATATATATTTTTTATTCTTTAACACAATGTATCTTGTACTCAATCAAGTTTATGAATAAAAGATACACATTCTTTGTATTGTCTTGTGTCATTTCTCCGCCTTTTCTTTCTTTTATTATCAGCATGCTACCTTAGTAAACATGGTTGACAGATAATAGTGCAAGCATCTTGATTTCCTCAAGAAATAGCGATGGCTTAGGCCGCAGGTTCAGATCTGCCATCTAAGACTTTTCAACTCTATGAGCCGTGAGGGTCTCATAGAGACTTTTCTCCCTACGGATCGAGAGGATCTCATAGGTGTATTTTCTCCTTAGGAATCGTGAGGATTCCTAAGTGCGTTTTCTCTTATAAGTCGTAAGGATCTTATAAGAGAATTTTTTCCCTCTTACGTGTCGAGAGGACCCGTAAGCGGTTGTTTCCCTCTTTGTCGAAATTCGACTTTGGAGAGTGAGACTCGTGAATAGTATGCAAGAGACCATTTTAGACCGACTTGCAGGGTCCCATTGTTCAGGAAACAAGTTTTTAATCCCTGCTTCCTGAGGCTTCATCTTGCAAGTTGAGACGAATCGGGAATTTCCCACGGAGACACTGGTTTCTCTGCGAACCGACGCGAATCAGGAGGCTCTCATTAAGGATGCTAGTTTCCCTGAGTTGAGGTATTTGCCAAGGATATTTGTTTCCCTGGTGTTGAAACGAATCGAGAATTTCCGGCGGAGACATTGGTTTCTCTGCGAGCCGACGCGAATCAGGAGGCTCTCATCAAGGATGCTTGTTTCCCTGAATTGAGGTATTTTCCAAGGATATTTGTTTCCCTGGTGTTGAAACGAATCGAGAATTTCCCGCGGAGACACTGGTTTCTCTGCGAGTCGACGCGAATCAGGAGGCTCTCATTAAGGATGCTTGTTTCCCTGAATTGAGGTATTTGCCAAGGATATTTGTTTCCCTGGTGTTGAAACGAATCGAGAATTTCCCGCGGAGACACTGGTTTCTCTACGAGTCGACGCGAATCAGGAGGCTCTCATCAAGGACGCTAGTTTCCCTGAATTAAGGTATTTGCCAAGGATATTTGTTTCCCTGGTGTTGAAACGAACTGGGAATTTCCCGCGGAGACACTGGTTTCTCTGCGAGCTGATGCGGATCAGGAGGCTCTCATCAAGGACGCTAGTTTCCCTGAATCGAAGGATTTGCCGAAGACACTGGTTTCTTCGGGGTTGAAACGAACCGGGAATTTCCCGCGGAGACACTGGTTTCTCTGCGAGCCGATGCGGATCAGGAGGCTCTCATCAAGGACGCTAGTTTCCCTGAATTGAGGTATTTGCCAAGGATATTTGTTTCCCTGGTGTTGAAACGAATCGAGAATTTCCTGCGGAGACACTGGTTTCTCTGCGAGTCGACGCGGATCAGGAGGCTCTCATCAAGGACGCTAGTTTCCCTGAATTGAGGTATTTGCCAAGGATATTTGTTTCCCTGGCGTTGAAAGGAATCGAGAATTTCCCGCGGAGACACTGGTTTCTCTGCGAGTCGACGCGAATCAGGAGGCTCTCATCAAGGATGCTTGTTTCCCTGAATTGAGGTATTTGCCAAGGATATTTGTTTCCCTGGTGTTGAAACGAATCGAGAATTTCCCGCGGAGACACTGGTTTCTCTGCGAGTCGACGCGAATTAGGATTTTCTTCGTCGAGAACACTTGTTTCCTCGAGTCGAAGGATTTTCCGAAGACACTGGTTTCTTCGGGGTTGGGATGAATCGTCGAGATTTGGCTTCGTTTTCTGGCGGAGCCTGTTGGGAAAGTATGGTTCCCTCTTTATTTGCGCCCTTGGATTGTATATAGGGATCGATGTGATCTCAACTGTAGGGCCAAAGTTTTATCATCATTTTTTTTGTTTTATTTCCGCGATGCTCTATCATTTCAGCTTTTATATCGCGAAGGTTGCGATTGCCCAATCATTTCGGCTATTTTTCGCGGTGCCCAATCATTTCGGCTATTTATTTTATTTTTACTCGCTGCTTTTTATTGCGAGTTGCCCAATCATTTCGGCTATTTATTTTATTTTCACTCGCTGCTTTTTATTGCGAGTTGCTCAATCATTTCGGCTATTTCGTATGCATACGTTTTTGCTTGCCGCTTTTTATTGCAAGTTGCCCTATCATTTCGGCTATTTCGTATGCATGTGCGGCCTACCGGCTTTTCACCGTAAACCTGAAATTAGACACCGATTTCGGCATCAGCACCGCTACAACTGGGATATTGCCAGGAGCGAATCATCATTTGCCTCCGTCGATGTCGAGCAAAGGTGGCTTAGCGAACAGGGTTAAGATCTTGTCGACTAAGGCTTTTGACTTCATGAGCCGTAAGGGTCTCACGAAGGTATTTCTCCCTACAAGTCGTGAGGATCTCGTAGGTGTATTCTCTTCTTAGGAATCGTGAGGATTCCTAAGTGTATGTTCCTCTGTAAGTCGTAAGGATCCTACAAGAGGGTTTTCTCCTTGTAAATCGCGAGGACTTACAAGGGTTGTTCATCATGGGTACATATCCCCAGTCACGGATGGGACTTAGTTAGGGAAATGTTTATTCGCGCCCGTGGATTGTATACAAGGGTCAGTATTGAGCCACTTGAAGGGCAATATCGAAGGTTGTGGGGTTTTGCTTAAGCACTGGTTTAGGTCTCTGTAACTTAAGACTTTCAAATCTTATGAGCCGTGAGGGTCCCATAAGAGAGTTCTCCTTACGAGTCGTGAGGATCTCGTAAGTGTATTTTCTCCTTGGGAATCGTGAGGATTCCTAAGTGTGTTGCTCCTTTGTGAGTCGTAAGGATCTCCCGCGGGTGATTTCTCCTTACAAGGTCGAGAGGACC
This sequence comes from Agapanthus africanus, assembly GCA_030015575.1. Taxonomy (NCBI): domain Eukaryota; kingdom Viridiplantae; phylum Streptophyta; class Magnoliopsida; order Asparagales; family Amaryllidaceae; genus Agapanthus; species Agapanthus africanus. The sequence goes on from JASDDO010000018.1 coordinate 395,908,379, forward strand.
TTGTAAGTGTCCTTTAACGAGGTTGCGCCCTTTCGGGTTTTCACAAACACTCGCCGGCAGTCCTGCTGTTTTTACTCACGGAGCCCTTTCGGGTTTTCATCCGTGCCCTTTTTGCTTATGGACATACCTTTTTTTTTTAATTCTTTTTATTTTTATATATTTTTTTTACGAGGTCACGCCCTTTCGGGTTTTCACGAACACTCACCGGTAGCCCTGCTGTTTTTACTCACGGAGCCCTTTCGGGTTTTCATCCGTGCCTTTTTTGCTTATGGACATACCGTTTATATATATATATATTTATATGTTTTTTTATTCAACTCGTCAGTCTAAAGATGCTGCGGTAGTAGTTTAAGGACGTTTCGGTCCGTTATTAGTTTAAGAACGTTTCGGTCCGTCATTAGTTTAGGTACGTTTCGGTCCGTCCAAGAGAGGACTGGCTACTTCTTATAAAGCTTGATCTTAGGAAGATAGCGAGCGGACATAGTCGTCGTCATCTATCATTGACCTAGGCAGCAACTTGCTAAGCGTAGTATTTCTTTAGGAATCGGCCATTTATTGTCCTGTAAGGTCTTTCACCATGCATATCCATGAGTAGATAGGCTCCACCCTGGTAGACCTTGTCTATGATGTATGGGCCTTCATAGTTTGGCTCAAATTTTCCCCGTTTGGCGTGATTGGGGATCATAGTCCTTTTGACCACTAGCACGTGTTCGCCTTGGCGGAATGTCCTTGGCCGGATCAATCTTTCATATGAGTGTGTCATCTTTGCTTTATAGGCCTCCAGATTTTGTTGCGCTATGAGTCGGGTTTCATCAAGGGCATCAAGCTCCTCAAGTCAAAGGTGAGCGTTTTCTTCATCTGTTAGCTCGTAGTGGACTGCTACTCGTAGAGAGGGTAACTCTATCTCGAGGGGGAGTATTGCTTCTGTACCGAATACCAACGCATATGGCGTTGTGTTTGTGGCTGTCTTGAACGTAGTTCGATACGCCCAGAGAGTTTCTTGCAGTCTCTCGTGCCAGTCCTTCTTATTTTGGGACACCGTTTTCTTCATGATCTTTGTCAAGGTCTTATTGAAGGCCTCAGCTAGACCGTTAGCTCACGGATTATAAACCGAGGAATATCTCCAGTCTATATTGTGTTGTTGCGCGAAGCGACTAATCTTGTGGCTTCTGTAAGCTGGCCCGTTATCGGAGATAATCCGGCGCGGAGTTCCAAACCGATATAGGACGTGCGTCTTGAAGAAATGGAGGATATTCTCTGTCTTCACTTCTCTCAACGGTACTGCCTCTGCCCATTTGGAGAAGTAGTCAGTCGTCGCCAGGATGAAACAATGTCCTCTAGACGATGCTGGTTCGATGGGGCCGACTATGTCAGTTCCCCACATTTCGAATGGCCAGCTAGCCACCGTTGGATGGAGTGGATTTGGATGTTGGTGGATAAAGTCCCCATGAATTTGGCATGAGTGGCATTGCTTCGCATATTCGAGGCAGTCCTGAATCATCGTGGGCCAGTAGTAGCCCATCCTTTTGATCTTCAGCTTCATCTTTGGGCCTGCTTGGTGAGAACCACAGAGTCCGTCATGAACTTCCTGAGCGACCCTTTTTGCTTCGTTAGGTCCCAGACATCTCAACCACAGAGAATCAAACGACCTCTTGTACAGAGTATCATTGACGAAGGCGAAAGACAGAGCTCGTTTCATAAGCTGATGTCTTGAAGACGCATCTTCGGGCGTTCGACGGTATTTGAAGTAGTCTATAAAGACTTCTCTCCAATCCTCGGTATTTTCCCGATCTTTTATTCACAGGGTCACCTGTTCAGTCACTCCCTTCTCTTCGGGTGATTCCGGAGATATTTCTGCTGGGGCAAGCACCCGACGGCTTTGTACCACGATTCTTACGTCATCGAGGTTCTCATCAGCCAGTTCCTTAGCGAGTTTGGCCAACGTGTCCGCTTTGCTGTTTTCCGCGCGCGGTATATTTTCCAAAGTGTAGGAAGGAATTTGGGTCAACAATTGTTGCACCTTTTCGTCGTACTTCACCAATTCTGGTTTGCATGTTTGGTAGTCGCCGTTTACTTGACTGACGACCCAGTTGGGAATCTCCATATATGAGGAGGTTTTCAATTCCCATGTCGATGGCGATCTCGAGTCCCGCGATCAAAGCTTCGTATTCGGCTTCATTGTTTGTCCTCGGCTCTGTTAGGGAGAAAGCAAAGCGCATTATCCCTCCTTGTGGAGTTACAAAGATGAGTCCTACCCCCGATTTGATTATAGAGGTATTTTGTTTGCGCTTCTTCACGGAGGATGCTCCATCGAAATAAAGCTCCCATCGGGTATCACTACCGTCGATCGCATCAAACGCATGTTCGTCTGGAAGATCGCAATTCAGAGGAGAATCGGCGGGTATCGGATGCTCAGCGAGGAAATCGGCAATGGCCTGGCCTTTCACTGCCTTGAGAGGTTGATACGTTATCGAGAACTCCATCAAGATCAGGGCCCATTTAGCGAGTCGCCCCGTCAATATGGCCTTCGACATCAAATATTTAAGGGGGTCCACCTTTGAAATGAGACGGACTTCATGCGCCAACGCATAGTGCCTGAGCTTTGTTATCGTAAAGATTAACGCCAGGCAGTGTTTTTCGATGGGGGAGTAGTTGCTTTCTGCCCCAGCAGGACTCGACTTAAGTAGTAGAGTGCTCTTTCCTTCCCTTGATCGTTCTCTTGTGTCCATAATGCGCCTAAGGAGCCTTCGAGAGTGGTTGTATAAAGAATGAGGGGCTTTCCCTTGACCGGAGCAGCCAGCACTGGCGGGTTCTGCAGGTATTGCTTGATCTCGTCTAGCATGCTTTGGCATTTTTGGTCCCAGACGAACGGGGTTCCTTTCTTCATCAGGTGGCTGTAAGGACGGCACTTTCCTGACAGGTTGGCTATAAATCGCCGTATATACGCGAGGTTTCCTTGGAGAGACCGCAGCTGTTTGAGAGTCCTTAGCGGAGGCATTTCCATGATCGCCTTGATCTTTGACGGATCTATTTCAATACCTCGGTGTCGGACGATGAATCCTAGGAATTTGCCCGAAGAAACTCCGAATGCACACTTGAGCGGGTTCATCTTCAAGTTGTATTGCCGAAGGCGTTGAAATACTGTCTTCAGATGCTCAAGATGTTCCTCGTATGATTTGCTTTTCACTACAAGGTCGTCGATGTAACATTCAACAATCTCATGTATAAGGTCATCGAAGATCTGCGTCATGGCTCTTTGGTAGGTGGCACCGGCATTCTTTAAACTGAAGGGAATCACCTTGTAGCAGAATATACCCAAAGGAGTCCTGAAGGCGGTGTGCTTCTGGTCTTCGGGATGCATCTTTATCTGATTATACCCTGACGAGCCGTCCATGAAAGAGAAAACCTTATGAGTGGACGTATTGTCTATCATCAGTTCGGTGACTGGCACTGGGAAATCGTCTTTCGGGCAAGCTTTATTGAGATCCCGGAAGTCCACGCATATGCGCACTGTCCCATTCTTCTTCATCATCGGAACGATGTTGGCGATCCATTCAGGATATTGGACCTCCTGGATGAAGCCAGAGTCGATCAGCTTCTTGACCTCGGCGTTGATACTCATCTCAAGCTCGAGCCGCATTCTTCTTGGCGCCTGTTTGACCGGCTTGACGTCCGGAGATATCGCCAATCTGTGCACAGCAATTTTTGGATCTAGTCCCGGCATTTCGGAATAGTTCCACGCGAAGCAATCTCTATGCTGTAGAAGCACGTCCTTTAATGCAGCCACCCTTTCTTCAGATAGCAGCTCGCTGATGAATGTCGGTCGCGGGTCGTTCGCCGTTCCCATCTCAATTTTCTTGAGGTTATCTGCAGTGGTATGGATTCCATATTCTAGCTCTTTTGGCGCTGGTGGAAATTCTGAGATTACCTCGTCGTTGCTGTTTTCGAAGCACCAGGGAAGGTCATCCATGTTCTCGGGCTCTTCTTTTGATATCGTTATCACGTGACAGGTACGAATTCGCTTCCAATCCCAATGTGGAACTGGTTCTTCTTCCGTGGCCTTGGGTTCGTGCTTCTGTGGCGGCGCTACCCTCCAGTTGTCGGACAGAGCGAACTTGCCAAGCTGATACTGATCTTTAACCCAATTCTTGAAGGTGAAACAGTTCTCGAGAGGGTGCCCTATCACTCAGTGATAAGAGCAATAGTCTGGGTGTGAGACTTCACCTTCTTGTTCGAGCTGTTTAGACTCCGGCGGTGTAAGCATCTGATGTTTTAAAACGAGGTCGAGTATTTTCTTCGTCTTGTCTCGAGGAAAAGAGTACGCTCGACCCATTTTTCTCATGAGGGATAGATCGGAACCGCTCGATTTTCGCTCGCGTGGCCTCTTAGCCCCGCTTTGTTGCTGTTGAGCGCCTTTTTCGCGTTTCGACTTGTTTCTGCCTCTGCGTCGAGCCTTCTTTATAACAGATTGACAAGGAGCGGCATTTTCATCCTTCGCGGCCTGTTGGAGGAGGCGTTGCGTTTTGGCTTTCTTGTAGATGACTATTTCGCGGTTATGGCCGTCTCGGACTTTTTGACCAGCTTCCCTTGTAAGTTTGTCCATTTGTTCTTCGAACGACGGACTGGGCTCTTTTGCATATGGAACTTTCACTGGCTCAGGATTAGCGTCCTCCCATTGAGCATCCGCTTCTTCATCGAAGTCATACACGACGTAGCAGCCGTGTAGTGGCTCTCATTTCTTTGACCGGATGTATCCAAGCCCGATTGTTTCCATTTTCCCATTAGGTAGTTTGCGTTGAGTCCCGGGAACGTTCCAGACTTTGTCATAGAACTTGGCTTTTCGAACGGTCTGCTTGAAGGATATCCCCTGGCGCTTCAGTAGCCTCTTCAAGCTTTCTGTATAATATCTGGGGAGACGAATGGGTTGAAGCCTGTCAAGCGTAGGATCCACGCCATGCCAGATTTCTTTCTCCACTCTGGTTTCTTCAGAGCGGTAGAATAGAATTGCTTTTTCGCCTTCTCGCCTGGGAGGGATATAGAACGTTTGCAGCTCTTCTACATTGTAAATATCAAGTGCATCCAGTTCCTTACGGTGTTTAAGCGGCACCGTGGCGACTTGTAGACTTTGTTCTTCTTCAGCGGACGTTCGTATTGAAGGCCGAGCAGAGAATACAGTATGGACCTCATCTTCCGAGTCACTACCAAAGATCAACGTAGGAGCAGATGGTCCCGGCTTATTGTATTGGGGCGGCCCCGAATAAACTATCTCCTCTTCCTCCTCGGTATCACTCCCGAAAATAGGGATGGTGGCGTTAGCTTTGTTCTCCGGCTTGTGACACCTTTCCGTGTCTTCAAAATTCGGCAAGAAGTATTTGGCATCTTCATATTTGCGGACTTCGTTCACGGAGAACCGGTTCAGTTCTCCCGCTACGGTATACTCGAGACCATCCTTAGCGTATTTCATACACTGATGTTGTGTAGAAGGGATGACGTTGTACTCGTGTAACCATGGTCGGCCAAGCAGAGCATTGTAGCATGTCTTGGCGTCTATGACGTGGAATTTAATGTCCGTGACGAGTAGCCCGAAACGTAGCGTCAGTATCACAGACCAAAGAGTTCTTGATGACTGGGAGTCGAACCCGGAGATGGTAATCTTATCCCGAGCAAGGTGCTGGACGCTCATGCAGATTTCTTTTAACACCCGCACATTGAGGAGATTAACGGAGGATCCATTGTCGATCAGGATTTTGCCTATCTTTATGTCGTGGTAGTATCCCGAGACATAAAGGGGGCGATTGTGTTCGTACGTCCCAAGGAGAAGGTCTTCATCACCAAAAGCGACATCGGCCGTGTGCATTTCCTCCAGTTCATCCTTCATCTTTTCCTCGGCCAGGAAAGCTTGGAATTGCTCCGGATCCTGTAGTGCCTTGATTAACGAATCTCTCGCCTCTTTCGATAGCAAAAGGGCGTCAAGAATGTTGAGCTGGGAGGGTAGTTTCCTCAGATGCGCTAAGACATTGTAATCGACCTTATTTCTCTTCGGCGGGTCCTTGACACTTAGCTCCTCCAGAACTTGGTCATCTAAGACGATATCTTCAGAGACCTTTTCTTTCCCTTTATCTTTTCTGTTTGAGGGTCCGAGATTCTTTTCAGGCAGCGTCCGATTACGCAGCCGGATATTTTCGCAAACCGTCGGCTCTTCTTCTTTTCCCGAAGTGGACTCTTTAAAGAGAGGGGCAAGTTCCAGCTCCTCATCAGAATCGCTCCCGAATGTAGGCACTTGTGACCCACCAGTGTTAACCATGCGACAATCGCCGGTAGTTCTTTTAAGCCCTTCGGTCGTATTTTCTTGCTCCCGACGAGTTTTGCGCTTCTCCCGCTTAAAGCGTTGTCGATAAGCAACATATCCTTGCCACCATCTATCAAAAGCTTTGCACTCTTCAGTGGGGTGCGAAATCTTCCGATGATACAAGCAATAGGAGGGGTGCATTTCCACTTCACCGGTGATGCTTCCTTCAGAGGATGGTAGCTTCATGCCCATTGATATGGCCTTAGCAAACCTTTTCCTGATCTTGAATTTGCTTCTGTCCGTAGTGGATGTATTTTTCTCCAGCGGAAGTATCTCAACTCTTTCATCAAGTCGCCGGTGCTTGGCCCTTTCAAATATGACCGCCTCGCGTTCTCGATCAGCTTTACTTTTTAAGAGAGCTTCATTGAGGAATGCATCAATTACTTCATTCGATGGCCTCAGAATTTTTGGTTCAGGATCTGCCCCCAGCGTTTCAGTACAAGGAGTCTCCTCATCGTCTATGAACGATTGAGAGATCACATGGCAGCTCACCACATATTCTTCAGATTCATCAGATGAACTTTCTCCCTCATCTTCCTCTTGAAAGACATGATTGAGGAACTCTTGGAATGTAATGGGAGTCCGTGCCTTCTGGTTGTATTCCTCCAGCGCGTCAATTTGTTTTTGCAAGTCCGTGCGCTTGTCGCCAGGCTTCACGGGCTTCTTTGATTCCTTTTTCTTCTTCTTTGAAGATTTCGACGGCTGGTTGTGAATGCTTGGGCCACCACCATCGGTCTTTGGAATTGGACGCGGCTTCAACATCCCCTCAATGACTTGCGGTTCCAACGGGTTCTTCTACTTGATCGCTGGGCATGTCTGTAGATCGTTTAGCATCCTCTTTGTCTTGGCTGATAATACAACCTCCCAAGGAGCTTCTTCAACGACGGAGCATGTTGCCCCCGGTGTATTCATCCCCTTAGATATGTGGGGCTGTGGGGGATTCACTTTCCATTTGTCAGATAATACGAACTTGCCCTGTCGGTATTGGTCTTCAAGCCAAATTTTGAAGATGTAGCAATCTTCGATCGGATGACCCAGTACTCGATGATAAGGACAGTAGTTGGGCTCATTGACATCATTTGTTGCGACGGACGTTTTGGATCCGGCAGATTTATGAGTCGGTTGCGCAACGCCAGCTCGAATAACCTTCTTGTTTTATCTCGGGGAAATGAGTAAGAACGTCCTAGCCTCTCCTCAAGGGCTACGTACGGACGCATATTATTTTGACGAACAACCGGCTTCGAGTTGCTCGGTTGTTGTTGAGCATTAGCGACAACGATCGCTTTTCCCTTCCCCTTGTCATTTCGGGAGTCCGGCTTTGGAAGAGGTGGTCTATGACCCATCTGATCCATTTGCGCTAGCTTGTCAATCAAGGCCTGGAAGGTAGTCGGCTTGAAAAACATCATAAATTGTGAGATGGTTGCTTGTGGATCAAGGGTTCCCACAAACATACCCACCGCGGGAGCTTCTTCAATGCGCTGCTCGCACTTCGACCATAAGTTCCGCCACCGTATAGCATGTTGAACCCATGTCTCGCCTGGCTTTACCCTGGCGTTAATTAGTGCTGTCATCGGGGTACGTTCACTGGCGCTTGCAAAACGCTGAGTAAACAACAGCTCCATCTCCGTGAAGGTTTTGATAGAGTCGTTCGGGATCTTAGAGTACCACTCGAACGCTATATCTGATAAGCTTCCAACAAACTGGCGAAGCAACAACTTGTCATCACCGCCGGTGTTGCCGCAGAGCACCTTGAACTGAGCAACATGCTGGTGAGGATTGCCCGTCCCCTTGTAAACATGGAATTTGGGAATTGTGTAGCCGGGCGGGTACTTGATTTGATCGTACCAACTTGGATATGGTCGTCCTGTTTTTACGACCTGGCCGGCTGCTTCTGTCGCCTGATGAACCCGTATTTGCTGGGCTATGTACTCGTCTAAGTTAGCTTTGGAGATTGTCTCCTCCTTAGCTGTTGACAGAGATGGCGGAGAATTCGACGTTTCTCCCCTATCGTCTTCAAGGACGATCGGGGGATCTTCGGCTGGAGGATCTTGTTGGATCATCATCCCCACTATGTCTTGGAACAGGAGGCCCATACGCTTTATGTTGGCTGCTTGTTCAGCAGCCTCTTTATCCTTCTTCTCCAATATTCGACGAAGGAATTCGGCGTCAGTTTCTTGTTCCCGGCGTTCATCCGAAGACGTTTCAGGGTTTTCTTTTGGCCCAGTAAGTGCGGCCATTGCGTTCATCATCTCTTAGAGCTTCTGCTGCTGCTCCTGCGCTTTGGTCACCGATCGCGTGAGTGGTCTATGACCTGTTGATATGCGGCTGTCCTCCTTACCAGATGACATATAGACGGTATGAACTACCATGCCCCCAGACTTGGGGCGTTTGGGTTCACCACCTTTGACATTCGCCGTCGGCGTGAGGACTTTCTCTGTCCTTCTTCTCTTATGGGCCGTTGAAGTTGAGGGGGCCGTTGCTTTGGGCACCCAAGTGGTCGTCATCTTTCGTTGCTTGACCGGGGGATTCTCTTCTTGCCGACCTTTCGACTTCTTCTGTTGGCGAGAGAGGTTAGGATCAATGACAGATTCTCGGACTCGTCGCCATGTCTTATAGATCTTGGAGGACAGCGATCGAGGAGACTGCTCTGGCTTTCCTGCTTCCACGGTAGTCTCTACTGGTGGAGGAGATCTTTTGAGCACCGCAGTTGGCGAGTTTCTGCGTACTCCGTTCAGCAGCTCAAAGCTGTTCCCAGTTGGAACAGCAGCATTAACTTCCACCGTTGGAGCTTGTGGAGTTATCCCAGAAGGGGAGTTGCCCCCGGTCTTCCTTATCCGGCGCCAGTGGCATCGGCGGGCGTGACGAGTTGTCGGTATTGGTTCAGAGACAGAAACAACTTTTTCTTGCCCCCTGTTCAGGTGTGGGGCTGTTGCCGGCGTCAGCCTATTGAAGACTGACATCTTTTGAGCAGCAGGAGCAGGAGTGGGATTTGGGACGGTCAGTCTTGTAAAGACCGATCTCTTAGCCGGAGAAGCCACCTTGACGACTTCAGAAGCAGGTTTGGCTACTCCTTTTGGGGTAATCTTTTCTGGGACTGCAAGCTTCATTGTGGGCTCACAGGAGTTTTGGCCCAGTCTGGAGAAGACCGAGGCACTGGTGTTGGGCGACCTGTTGAGGGGGGCCGCAATAACTATAAGTCGATCGAAGACCGACTTCTTAGAAGCTTCTGGTACGGGCACAGGGGTGCTGAAGCTTGTTGGCGGAAACATGGTTCCGAAAAACAGCCCTGTGGTGGCTTGAGTAATCTGCTCCACGGGCATTGTGAACAAAGAGGCCGCTTGGGGCCCGTAGGTTACGCCCCCAGTTGAGGCAGGACGCGAGTTGCAGCTGCAGTTAGAGCACTTCGAACAGGTAGAGGCCATCGATGCTTGATTTCTGCGCCAGGCAAAAGACCAAATCTTAGTAACTTAAAATCCAAAGTCAACCATTAACAAACCGCGATTCGTTCGCGAATACGACACACGAAGTGTGGAGTGGAAAGAGGAAAAGGTCCCACTGGGCGTGCCAGAATCTGTTCCCCTCCGAAAGACGGCGCACAAGGCTGCGAAGTCCTGACGCTGAGATTTGGGGCAGATGCTATTGGGTTTTATCCGTCCACCTCTTTGAAGATGCCAAGTTGACTTTTGGCACCGTGTATCGGAGGTTTAGACGGATGCGGCCGATGTAGCAGACTTCGTCAGATTGCCCCTCGTTTGAGGGTTTTTTGATTGTGGGGACGCTCTTCCCTGCAGGCGCAAGCCCCTGCAGTTAATTATGCTACTGCATCGCGGTAACAACTTTCTCCTTCTCCAGAATTTCACTTCGTGTCGTGTGTGTTTGTTTTGTTTGTGGATGCCCGTGGATTGTATACGGAGACTAAGTTATGCCATCCCCCGTAGGACGTGGATTAGTCCAAATCCGTATTTACTTAGATTTGGGTTTGGTGTTTTAGTTTAAGGATACGTTAGCCATATTGAGGCTAAAATCAACTTAAACGTTCGTTAAGGATACGTTAGCCTAATCTCCAGACTAAGATCAACTTAACGGGATCGTTTGGATCCGACAAGAGAGCAATTGGCTCTATTGTTCCAGTTTAGGGACATAGTGGTCCATTGTATGCATGGCCATCGGGACCCGTCACCTCTCTGACGTCGTTGAAGGATTACAACGATAGGTGTCAGAGGAGTTCGGAGATGTACCCTTGAACCAAAGTTGATTGGGGGTCTTATAGTCCAATTTGGGACTAAAGTCTGTTTGAATGTTTAAGGATACGTTAGCCATATTTGAGGCTAAGATCAACTTAAACGGGATCGTTTAGATCCGACAAAAGAGCATTTGGGAGCTCTATTGTTCCAGTTTAGGGACGCAGTGGTCCATAGGTAGTTTAAGGACATTGCGGTCCATTGCCAGTTTGGGGACATGGGGGTCCATATTCCAGTTTAAGGACATGGTGTTCCATAGATAGTTTAAGGACGTTGCGGTCCATTGCCAGTTTAGGGACATGGGGGTCCATATTCCAGTTTAAGGACATGGTGGTCCATAGGTAGTTTAAGGACGTTGCGGTCCATCATTAGTTTAAGGACGCTTAAGTCCGTGAGTTTAAGGACCCCACAGTCCGTGTTTTAGTTTAAGGACGCATAAGTCCGCGGGTTTAAGGATCCCACAATTCGTGTTTTAGTTTAAGGACGCTTAAGTCCATGAGTTTAAAGACCCCACAGTTCGTGTTGATGTGTGGTTGTCGGGACCCGTCACCTCTCTGACGTCGTTGAAGGATTACAACGATAGGAGTCAAAGGAGTTCGGAGATGTACCCTCGAACTGGTCGTAAATTGATTTAAGAGAGCACCTGTGCTCAGTCAATTTAATTTGAGGACTTACGGCCATGATTGGACTAAGTCCAGTTGAAAAATATTCAACGCTTTTATTTATTTTTGGTCTATTAGACCTGTGCTAGGGCTTTGCCCATGTTTAATAATGCATAACATTATTCTTGGTCTTTGTTGGACCTTTATATAAACTCTGCCCCTTTAAATGATGCATAGCATCTATTCTGGTCTAACAGACCCTTTTTGTTTGGGCTCTGCCCTTTTAGAAATGATGCAGAGCATCAATTTTGTTTGGGCTCTGCCCTTTTATTGCATTGCAATTAATTTGGCCTGTTAGGCCTTTTTTAATTGGGCCTTGCCCTTCTGTGAATAATGCTTTGCATTTGTCAGGCGCTTTGCGCCAATTACTGAGCGCAATTGCTTGCGGTGATGACACGTGTCACGCGAGCGCAGTGCGCTGCGCTTGCGTTGCTGACACGTGGCGCGCTCTGGTGAGTTGCGCCAATTTCAGAGAGCAAGGCTCTAATTTAAAAGCGCATAGCGCAAATGGTTCAGATGCTGACACGTGGCGCTCTCTGGTGGCTTGCGTCACCCTAAGAGCGCAACAGTGCAGTTTTCCAAGTGCAAGGCACTATTAACTTGAGAATCTTTTAGATTCCAGAACCAATGGTTCATAAAAAAGTGCAAAGCACTGTTTGATTTCTTGATCTAATTTAGATTCAAGAAAACAAGTATTTTCTTATTTTTTTTTCTTGATCTCAGAGAACCAATGGTTCATAAGTGCAAAGCACTATTTTTTTTATTGAAGATCATTGATCTTGTTCTTAGATCAATGATCTATTAGAAGAAATTGTTCTATCTTAAAGGTTTTTTACCTTTTTCTTCTTGAAATTTCTTCAGAATTCTCTCTGTTTGAAGTTCTTGATTTCTCCCAATGTTGATGCCTTTGATTTGGGGTCTAGGGGCCTTTATATAGTGCCCATAAATTTGTTAAAGAGATCTTTCTCTAAGTGATTTGGGGAATTTTCCCCACCGTTGGAATTTTGATCCAAGGGCTTCTGTTTTACAGAAGGCAATCTTCTTGTTTTAACAAGAACAGAAAATTTTTACTCGAATTTAATTCTGTTTGGCGCAAACGCTCCAGTGCATGACGCGTGTCAAGCAGCGCAGAGCGCAGCGCAACTGCGCTTGCGCATCTGCGCTGACACGTGTCGCGCAGCGCATGGCGCAGCGCACCTGCGCTTGTGCATCTGCGCTGACACGTGTCGCGCAGCGCAGTGTTTGCGCAACTGAAGCGTTGCTTCCTTTAATTTTGTTTTAAATAGAGCTTTGCTCTGATTGGGCGCGCTGCCTCGGGCACTGCGCTGACGTATCAGCTTCTGACACGTGGCGCGTTGCGCGCAGCTCACGGAATCTGAAGCGTTGCTTCAAAATTTGAATTTTTGAAATTCAAACAGAGGCTTGCTCTGATTGGGGGAAACATGCGCCTTTTAAGTGAATCGGCATTACAGGAGCTTAAGAACTCCGTAGTTAAGCGTGCTCGAGCCAGGAAAGTTCTGGGATGGGCGACCTCCTGGGAAGTGGCCCCTGGCCGGGTCCGATTCACGCCGAAGGAAAAAACCGTGCGGCTTCGGCCAGAGCGGACAATACTCTCTGTACTGGGGGATGGGGGGTGACAGAATGGTATCAGAGCCAGGTTCATCAATAGTAGGTCTGTGGTTCGAGAACGAACCATTGTTCAAAGGTGGGAAGAATGTCGGGGCCCGGTTCTTGCTCACCGAGCAAAGTGTCACACGGAATAAAGTGCCACGCCAAGTGTCATGTTAAGTGGGCGGGGGCCACCTCTTGAATCTGTGGGGGCCACCTTTTGAGTCCATGGGACCCACTGTAGAATAATGAGGAATCTTTGGAATAAATTCCGAAAGAGGACATATCTGTACTATAAATGGAATGATACCACTCTTCAATACAGAGGTGCCTTTTAAGTGAACTGGCATTACAGGAGCTTGAGAACTCCGTAGTTAAGCGTGCTCGAGGCAGTAAAGTTCTGGGATGGGCGACCTCCTGGGAAGCGGCCCCTGGCCGGGTCTGGTTCACACCGAAGGAAAAAACCGTGCGGATTCGGTCAGAGCGGACAATACTTTCTGTATTGGGGGATGGGGCGTGACAGAATGGTATCAGAGCCAGGCTCCTCAATAGTAGGTCTGTGGTTCGAGGACGAACCATTGTTCAAAAGTGGGGAGAATGTCGGGATCCGGTTCTTGCTCACGGAGCAAAGTGCCACACGGAACAAAGTGCCACTCCAAGTGTCATGTTAAGTGGGCGGGTGCCACCTCTTGAATCCGTGGGGGCCACCTCTTAAGTCCGTGGGACCTACTGTAGAACAATATGGAATCTTCGGAATAAATTCCGAAAGAGGACAGATCTGTACTATAAATGGAATGATACCACTTTTCAATACAGAGACGCCTTTTAAGTGAACCAGCGCTACTGGAGCTTGAGAGCTCCGTAGTTAAGCGTGCTCGAGCCAGGAAAGTTCTGGGATGGGTGACCTCCTGGGAAGTGGCCCCTGGCCGGGTCCGGTTCACAGCCGAAGGAAAAAACCTTGCGGCTTCGGCCAGAGCGGACAATACTCTCTCTATTGGGAGATGGGGCGCGGCAATATATATATATATATATATATAGTACTATACTTATGACTTATGATAGTGCCACACGGAACAAAGTGCCACGCCAAGTGTCATGTTAAGTGGGCGGGGGCCACCTCTTGAATCCGTGGGGGCCACCTCTTGAGTCCGTAGGACCCACTGTAGAACAATGAGGAATCTTCGGAATAAATTCCGAAAGAGGACAGATCTGTACTTGTTTCCCCCAATCAGACCAAAGCTCTGTTGAAATTCAAAATTCAAAATTTTGAAGCAACGCTTCAAATCTCGGGCGTAACGCGCCACGTGTCAGACGCTGATACGTCAGCACAACGCCCAAGAAGGCGCGCCCAATCAGAGCAAAGCTCTATTTAAACTAAAATTAAAGGAAGCAACGCTTCAGTTGCGCAAGCACTGCGCTGCGCGACACGTGTCAGCGCAGATGCGCTAGCGCAGTTGCGCTGGCGCAGTTGCGCTGCGCGACACGTGTCAGCGCAGATGCGCTAGCGCAGTTGCGCTGCGCTGTGCGCTGCACGACACGTGTCACGCGCTGGGGCATTTATGCCAAACAGAATTAAAATTCTAAAGAAATCTTTTCTGTTCTTGTTAAAACAAGAAGATTTTCTTCTGTAAAACAGAAGCCCTTGGATCAAAGATCCAACGGTGGGGAAAATTCCCCAAATCACTCAGAGAAAGATCTCTTTAACAAATTTAACTAATTTATGGGCACTATAAAAAGGACCCTAGACCTCAATTCAAAGGCATCAACATTTTCTTGAAAAATCAAGAAGTTTCAAACAGAGAGAACTCTGAGAAAAATTCCAAGAAAAAGGTAAAAATCCTCACAAAAGAGAAGAAATTTCTTCTAATAGATCATTGATCTAAAAACCAGATCAATGATCTTCAGATAAAAATATAATAGTGCTTTGCACTTCTCATGAACCACTGGTTCTAAAAGCAAGAAAAAACAAAAAAATAAAAAAAATAGTGCTTTGCACTTTTATGAACCATTGGTTCTTGAATCTAAAAAGATTCCTAAATCATAGTGCTTTGCACTTGCAAACTGCGCTGTTGCGCTCTTGAGAGAGCGCCACGTGTCAGCATCTGAACTACTTGCACTATGCGCTTTGAGATAGAGCTTTGCTCTCTGTAATTGGCGCAACTCACCAAAGTGCGCCACGTGTCAGCAGTGCAAGCGCAGCGCACTGCACTTGCGCGACACGTGTCAACACTACAAGCGCTTGCGCTCTCTGATTGGCGCAAAACGCCTGAAAATGCAACGCATTTCCTGAAGGGCCAGGCCCAAATCAAAAAGACCAAGCAGGCCTAATTAAATTGATGCTCTGCATCATTTATAAATGGGCAGAGCCCAAACAAAATAATAAAAATGCTATGCATTATTTAAAGGGGCAGAGCCCAATTGAGAGGTCCAATGGACCAAAACAAATGCTCTGCATTGTAATAAAAAGGGCAGAGCCCAGTCAAAATGGGCATAAATGGCCTGAAGTAATGCTACGCATTATTCTAAAAAGGGGAAAGCCCAGACAAAGGCCAAATGCAAACAAAATGTGGACATTTTTAACTGGACTTAGCCCAATTTTGGCCGTAAGTCCTTAAACTAAATTGACTGAGCAAGGCTGATCTCTTAAATCAATTTATGACCGGTTTGAGGGTACATCTCCGAACTCCTCTGACACCCATCGTTGTAATCCTTCAACGACGTCAGAGAGGCGACGCGTCCTAACGACCACACAGGAATACGGACCACTACGTCCCTAAACTGGAACATGGACCGAAACGTCCTTAAACTAATGTCGGACCACCACGTCCCTAAACTGGAACAATGGACCACCACGTCCCTAAACTGGAACAATAGAGCCTCCAATTGCTCTTTTGCCGGATCTAAACGATCCCGTTTAAGTTGATTTTAGCCCCAAACATGGCTAATGTATCCTTAAACATTCAAATGGACTATAAAACTCCAAATCGATTTTGGTTCAAGGGTACATCTCCTAACTCCTCTGACACCTATCGTTGTAATCCTTCAACGACATCAGAGAGGTGACGAGTCCTAACGGCCATATAATAAATGGATCACCACGTTAAGTCGATCTTAGTCTCAAACAGGACTAACGTATCCTTAACGAATGTTTAAGTTGATCTTAGCCTCAATACGGCTAACGTATCCTTAAACTAAAAACACCAAACCCAAATCTAAGTAAATACGGATTTGAACTAATCCACGTCCTACGGGCGACGGCATTACTCAGTTTCCGTATACAATCCACGGGCAACCACAAACAAAACAAACACCCACAACACGAAGTGAAATTCTGGAGAAGGAGAAAGTTGTTACCGCGATGCGGTAGCGTAATTAACTGCAGGGGCTTGCGCCTGCAGGGAAGAGCGTCCCCACAATCAAAAAACCCCTCAAGCGAGGGGGAATCTGACGAAGTCTGCTACATCGGCCGCATCCGTCTAAACCTCCGATACACGGTGCCATAAATCAACTTGGTATCTTCGGAGAAGTAAACGGATAAAACCATATAGCATATGTCCCAAATCTCAGGCCCAGACGTCCTCAGCGTCGTTGGCCGCCGTTCGGAGGGGAACAGATTCTGGCACGCCCGGTGGGACCTTTTCTTCTTTCCACTCCACACTTCGTGTGTCGTCTTCGCGAACCAATCGCGGTTTGTTAAATGGTTTCCTTTGGATTTCAAGTTACTAAGATTTGGTCCTTTTCTTGGCACAGAACTCAAGTATCAATGGCCTCTAACTGCACCAACTGCTCGAAGTGCCACTGCAATGGACGCTCCACCTCCCCCGGAGGTGTAGCATATGGGCCCCAAGCGGCTTCCTTCCTCGCTCTGCCAGTAGACCAGGTGACCCAGGCCACCACCGGCCTGTTTTTCGGGACCATGATCCCTCCTACAAGCTTCTCTATGCCAATACCTGCACCGGAAGTGAACAAGAAGTCGGTCTTCGCCCGGCTCACTGCTACGACGACCCCTGTTAGCGGGTCGCTCACTGCCAAACCAACAGCCTCGGTTTTCGCCAGGCTGGATCAGAACTCTAAATTGGCTGTCCTGAGGAAGGCAATAACTGCCGCTCCAGAAGTCGTCAAGGCGGCTTTCCCTGTCAAAGAGTCAGTCTTTTCAAGACTGACGATTCCTGCTCCTGCCCCTGCTCGAGGATCTGTCTTCGACAGGTTGAATATCACCCCTCAAAAGACAACCTCAGTCTTTAAGAGGTTAACACCGGCGGCGCCTCATTCAGACAGGGGGCAAAAAGAAGATGTCTCAATCTCCGAGCCAGTTCCAACGGCTCGTCATGCTCGACGTCGCCATTGGCAACGAGCGAGGAAGGCAGGGGGCAACTCCCCCTCAGGGCTAACTCCACCGGCTCCAGTGGTGAAAGTCAACGCTGCTGTTCCAACTAGGAACAGCTTTGAACTACTGAGGAGGGTACGTAAGAACTCTCCAACCGCTACACTAAAAAGATCTCCTCCACCTGCGGAGAGAGTTCCGGAAACGAAGCAGGAGCAGCCCCCTCAACGGCTGTCCTAAAAAATATACAAGGTTTAGCGGAGGGTTCAAGACTCCGTAATTGACCCAGAGCATTCTCGTCGACAGAAAAAGGCGAAGGTGCAAGAAGAAAAAGACCGTCCGATCAAACAGGAAAGGAGGACAGTCACCAGGGTGCCCACTGCAGCGGCCCCCTCAACTTCAACGGCCCACAAAAGAAGAAGGCCAGAGAAAGTCCCTACACCTACAACAAATATCAGAGGGGATGCACCCAAACGCCCTAAGTCAGGGGGCATTGTAGTTCATACCATATATATGGCATCTGGAAAAGAGGACAGTCGCATATCTACGGGTCATCGACCGCTTACGCGATCAGTGACCAAGGCGCAGGAGCAACAACAAAAGCTCCAAGAGATGATGAACGCTTTGGCCGCACTTACCGGACCAAAAGAGAGCCCTGAGACGTCTTCGGACGAACGTCAGGAGGAAGAAACCGACGCTGAATTCCTTCGTCGGATATTGGAGAAGAAGGACAAAGAGGCTGCTGAACAAGCAGCCAACATACAGCGTATGGGCCTCCTCTTTCAAGACATGATAGGGATGATGATACAACAGGATCCTCCGGCTGAAGAGCCCCCGATCGTCCTCGGAGACGATAGGGGAGAGACATCAAATCCTCCGCCAGCTCTGTCAACGGCTAAAGAGGATACAATCTCCAAAGCTAATTTGGATGAGTACATCGCCCAACAAATACGGGTTCATCATGCGACTGAAGCAGCCGGCCAGGTCGTAAAAACGGGGCGGCCATATCCAACTTGGTACGATCAAATCAAGTACCCACCCGGTTACACAATTCCCAAGTTCCATGCTACAAGGGGACGGGCAATCCTCACCAACATGTTGCCCAGTTCAGGGCACTCTGCGGCAATACCGGCGGTGATGACAAGCTTTTGCTTCGCCAGTTCGTTGGTAGCTTGTCAGATACGGCGTTCGAGTGGTACTCTGAACTCCCGAATGACTCTATCAAGATCTTCGCAGAGATGGAGCTACTGTTTACTCAGCGTTTTGCAAGCGCCAGTGAACGTACCCCGATGACGGCACTGATTAATGCCAGGATAAAGCCAGGCGAGACGTGGGTTCAGTACGCTATACGATGGCAGAACTTATGGTCGAAGTGCGAGCAGCGCATTGAAGAAGCTCCCGTAGTGGGTATGTTTGTGGGAACCCTCGATCCACAAGCAACCATCTCGCAGTTTATGATGTTTTTCAAGCCGACTACCTTCCAGGCCTTGATTGACAAGCTAGCACAGATGGATCAGATGGGCCATAAACCTCCTCTTCCGAAGACGGACTCCCGAAATGACAAAGGGAAGGGAAAAACGATCGTCGTCGCTAATGCTCAACAACAACCGAGCAACTCGAAGCCGGTTGTGCGTCAAAATAATATGCGCCCATACGTAGACCTCGAGGAGAGACTAGGGCGTCCTTACTCCTTTCCCCGCGATAAAACGATGAGGTTATTCGAGCTGGCGTTGCGCAACCGACTCATAAATCTGCCGGATCCAAAACGTCCATGGCAACTAAATGATGTCAACGAGCCCAACTACTGTCCTTATCATAGAGTACTGGGTCATCCGATCGAGGATTGTTACGTTTTCAAAAATTGGCTTGAAAACCAGTACCGACAGGGTAAATTCGCGTTATCTGACAAATGGAAGGTGAATCCCCCGCAGCCCCACACATCTAAAGGGACGAATACGCCAGGGGCAACATGCTCCGTCGTTGAAGAAGCTCCTTGGGAGGTTGTATTATCAGCCAAGACAAAGAGGATGCTAAACGATCTTCAGACATGCCCAGCGATCAAGTGGAAGAACCCGTTGGAGCTGCGGATTATTGAAGGGATGTTAAAGCCTCGTCCAACTCCAAAGACCGATGGAGGTGGCTCAAGCACTCGCGACCGGCCGTCAAAATCTTCGAAGAAGAAGAAAAAGAAATCAAAGAAGCCCGTGAAGCCTGGTGACAAGCACACGGACTTGCAAAAACAAATCGACGCGCTGGAAGAATACAACCAGAAGGCACGGACTCCCATTACATTCCAAGAGTTCCTCAATCATGTCTTTCAAGAGGAAGGTGAGGGAGAAAGTTCGTCAGATGAATCTGAAGAATGCGTGGCGAGCTGTCATGTAATTTCCCATTCGTTCATGGACGATGAGGAGACTCCTTGCACTGAAAAGCTGGGGGCAGATCTTGAACCAAAATTTCTGGAGCCATCAGATGAGGAAATTGACGCATTCCTCAACGAAGCTTGGTTGAAAAGTAAAGCTGATCGGGAACGCGAGGCGGTCATATTTGAAAAGGCCAAACGCCAGCGACTTGATGAAAGAATTGAGATACTCCCGCTGGACCAAAGTACACCCACTGCGGATAAAATCCAATTCAAGATGAGGAAAATGTTTGCTAAGACCATATCGATGGGCATGAAGCTACCACCCTCCGAAGGAAACATCACCGGTGAAGTGGAAACGCACCCCTCCTATTGCTTATATCATCAAAAGATTTCACACTCCACACAAGAGTGCAAAGTTTTCGATAGATGGTGGCAAGGATACGTTGCTCATCGACAACGCTTTAAGCGGGAAAAGCGTAAAACTCGTCGAGAGCAAAGAAATATGACCGAAGGGATTAAAAGAACTACCGGCGATTGTCGCATGGTTAACACTGGCGGGTCACAAGTGCCTACATTTGGGAGCGATTCTGATGAGGAGCTGGAACTTGCCCCTCTCTTTAAAGAGTCCACTTTGGGAAAAGAAGAAGAGCCGAAGGTCTGCGAAAATATCCGGCTGCGGAATCGAACGCTGCCTGAAAAGAACCTCGGACCCTTAAACAGAAAAGATAAAGGGAAAAAAAAGGTCTCTGAAGATATCGTCTTAGATGACCAAGTGGTGGAAGAGCTAAACGCCAACAACCCGCCGAAGAAGAATAAGGTGGATTACAACGTCTTAGCACATCTGAGGAAGCTGCCCTCACAGCTCAGCATTCTTGACGCCCTTTTGCTATCAAAAGAGGCGAGAGATTCGTTGATTAAGGCACTCCAAGATCCAGAACAATTCCAAGCATGCCTGGCCGAGGAAAAGATGAAGGATGAATTGGAGGAAGTGCACACGGCCGATATCACTTTCGGCGACGAGGACCTTCTCCTTGGGACGTACGAACACAATCGCCCCCTCTATGTCTCAGGATACTGCCACGATATTAAGATAGGCAAAATCCTGATCGACAATGGATCCTCCGTTAATCTCCTCAACGTGCGGGTGTTAAAAGAAATCTACATGAGCGTCCAGCACCTTGCTCTGGATAAGATCACCATCTCCGGGTTCGACTCCCAATCGTCAAAGACTCTTGGAACTGTGATACTGACGCTACGCTTTGGGCTGCTCGTCACGGACATTAAATTCCACGTCATAGATGCTAAGACATGCTACAACGCTTTGCTCGGCCGACCACGGTTACACGAGTACAACATCATCCCTTCTACACAACATCAGTGTATGAAGTATTTTAAGGATGGTTTCGAGTATACCGTGACGGGAGAACTGAATCCGTTCTCTGTGAACGAGGTCCGCAAATATGAAGATGCTAAATACTTCTTACCGGATTTCGAAGACACGGAGAAGTGTCACAAGCCAGAGAACAAAGTTAACGCCACCATTCCTGTCTTCGGCAGTGATACCGAGGAGGAAGAGGAGATAGTTTGTTCGGGTCCGCCCCAACACAACAAGCCAGGACTGTCCACTCCTACGTTGGTCTTTGGTAGCGACTCGGAAGATGAGATCCATGTTGTATTCTCTGCTCGACCTTCAATACGAACGTCTGCTGACGAAGAGCAAAGTCTATAAGTCGCCATAGTGCCGCTTAAACACCATAAAGAACTGGATGCGCTTAATATTTACAATGTAGAAGAGCTGCAAACGTTCTATATCCCTCCCAGGCGAGAAAGCGAGAAAGCAATTCTGTTCTACCGCTCTGAAGAAACCAAGGTGGAAAAAGAAATCTGGCATGGCGCGGATCCTACGCTCGACAGGCTTCAGCCTATCCATCTTCCCAGATATTTTACAGAGGGTTTGAAAAAGCTGCTGAAACGCCAGCGGATATCCTTCAAACAGACCGTTCGAAAAGCCAAGTTCTATGACAAAGTCTGGAACGTTCCCGGGACTCAACGCAAACTGCCTAATGGGAAAATGGAGACAAAAGGACTTGGATATATCTGGTCAAAGAAACGAGAGCTACTAAACAGCTGCTATGTCATGTATGACTTCGATGAAGAAGCAGATGCTCAATGGGAGGACGCTAATCCTGAGACAGTGAAAGTTCCAGATACAAAAGAGTCCAGTTCGTCGTTCGAAGGACAAATGGACAAGCTCATAAGGGGAGCAGGTCAAAAAGTCCGGGACGACCATAACCGCGAAATGGCCATCTACGAGAAAGCCAGAATGCAACGCCTCCTTCAACAGGCCGTGAAAGATGAAAATGCCGCTCCTTGTCAACCTATTATAAAGAAGGCTCGGCGCAAAAGCAGAAATAAGTCGAAAGGCCAAAAAAGCGCTCAACAGCAACAAAGCAGGGCTAAGAAGCCACGCAAATGGGAGTCGAGCGTTATTGATCTATACCTCATGAAGAAAATAAGTCGAGCATACTCTTTTCCTCGGGATAAGACGAAGAGGATACTTGACCTTGCTCTAAAACATCAAATGCTTACACTGCCGGAGTCTAAACACCCCGAACAAGCGGGCAAAGTCTCACACCCGAACTATTGCTCTTACCATCGAGTAATAGGGCACCCTCTCGAAGATTGCTTCACTTTCAAAAATTGGGTTGAAGATCAGTATCAGCTTGGCAAGTTCGCTTTGTCCAACAAATGGAGGGTAGCGCCGCCACAGAAGCACGAGCCCAAGGCCATGAAAGAAGAACCAATTCCACATTGGGATGGGAAGCGAATTCGTACTTGTCACATGATGACAAAAATAAAAGAAGAGCCCGAGGACATAGATGAGCTCCCTTGGTGCCTCGAAAACAATGACAATGAGGTAATCTCAGAATTTCCACCGGCTCCGAAAGAACTGGAAGATGGCATACATACTACTGCAGATAACCTCAAGAAGATTGAGTTGGGATCGGCAGACGATCCACGACCGACATTCGTCAGCGAGCTGCTATCTGAAGAAAGGGTGGCTGCGTTAAAGGACGTGCTTCTACAGCATAAAAATTGCTTCGCGTGGAACTCTTCTGAAATGCCGGGATTAGATCCAGAAATTGCTGTACACAGATTGGCGATATCCCCGGACATCAAGCCAGTCAAACAGGCGCCGAGAAGAATGTGGCTCGAGCTTGAAATGAGTATCAACGCCGAGGTCAAAAAGTTAATCGACTCTGGCTTCATCCAGGAAGTTCAATACCCTGAATGGATCACCAACATCGTCTCGGTAATGAAGAAAAATGGGACATTGCGCATATGCGCGGACCTCCGGGATCTCAATAAAGCCTGCCCGAAAGACGATTTCCCAGTGCCAGTCACCGAACTGATGATAGACAACACGTCTACTCATGAGGTTTTCTCCTTTATGGACGGCTCGTCAGGGTATAATCAGATAAAGATGGATCTCAAAGAAAAGAAGCACACCGCCTTTAGGACTCCTCTGGGAATATTCTGTTACAAGGTGATGCCCTTTGGTCTAAAGAATGCCGGTGCCACCTACCAAAGGGCCATGACGAAAATCTTTGATGACCTTATACATGAAATCGTCGAATGCTATATCGACGATCTCGTGGTTAAAAGCAAATCATACGAGGAGCATCTCGAGCATTTGAAGACCGTGTTTCAACGCCTTCGACAATACAACTTGAAGATGAACCTGCTCAAGTGTGCATTCGGAGTTTCCTCTGAAAAATTCCTGGGATTCATCGTCCGACACCGGGGTATCGAAATAGATCCGTCAAAGATCAAGGCGATCATGGAAATGCCTCCGCCAAGGACTCTCAAACAGTTGCGGTCTCTCCAAGGGAAGCTTGCGTATATACGGCGATTTATAGCCAACCTTTAAGGCAAGTGCCGTCCTTACAACCACCTGATGAAGAAGGGAACCCCGTTCGTCTGGGACCAAAAATGCCAAAGCGCGCTAGATGAGATCAAGCAATACCTCCAGAACTCGCCGGTGTTGGCTGCTCCGGTCAAGGGAAAACCCCTCATTCTTTATACAACCGCCCTCGAAGGTTCCTTAGGCGCATTATGGGCACAAGAGAACGATCAAGGGAAAGAAAGAGCACTCTATTACTTAAGTCGAGTTCTGCTGGGGGCAGAAAGCAACTACTCTCCCATTGAAAAACATTGCCTGGCGTTGATTTTTGCGATAACAAAGCTTAGACACTATGCGTTGGCGCATGAGGTCCGTCTCATTTCGAAGGTGGACCCTCTTAAATATTTAATGTCAAAGGCCATATTGACGGGACGGCTTGCTAAATGGGCCCTGCTCTTGATGGAGTTCTCGGTAACATATCAACCTCTCAAGGCAGTGAAAGGTCAGGCCATCGCCGATTTCCTCGCTGAGCATCCGATATCCGCCGATTCTCCTTTGAATTACGATCTTCCAGACGAACATGCGTTTGATGCGATCGACAGGGGTGATACCAGATGGGAGCTTTATTTCGACGGATCATCCTCTGTGAAGAAGCGCAAACAAAGTACCCCTATAATCAAATCGGGGGTAGGACTCATCTTTGTAATTCCACAAGGAGGGATAATGCGCTTTGCTTTCTCCCTGACGGAGCCGAGGACAAACAATGAAGCCGAATATGAAGCTTTGATAGCAGGCCTCGAGATCGCCATCGACATGGGAATTGAAAACCTCCTCATATACGGAGACTCCCAGCTGGTCGTTAGTCAAGTAAATGGCGACTACCAAACGTGCAAACCGGAGTTGGTGAAGTACGGTGGAAAGGTGCAACAATTGTTGACCCTAATTCCCTCTTATACTTTGGAGAGCATACCATGCGCGGAAAACAGCAAAGCAGACGCATTGGCCAAACTTGCTAAAGAACTGGCTGATGAGAACCTCGATGACGTTAGAATCGTGGTACAAAGCCGTCGAGTGCTTGCCCCAGCAGAAATATCTCCGGAATCATCCGAAGAAAAGGGAGCGAGTGAGCAGACAACCCTGCAAGTAAAAGATTGGAAAAATACCGAGGATTGGGGAGAAGTCTTCATAGATTACTTCAAGTCCCACCGAATGCCTGAAGAAGCGTCCACAAGACATCAGCTCCTGAAACGAGCTCTGTCTTTTGCCTTCGTCAATGATACTCTGTACAAGAGGTCATTTGATTCTCTGTGGCTGAGATGCTTAGGACCCGACGAAGCGAAAAGGGTCGTCCAGGAAGTTCATGACGGACTCTGCGGTTCTCACCAAGCGGGCCCAAAGATGAAGTTGAAGATAAAACGGATGGGCTATTACTGGCCCACGATGATTCAGGACTGCCTCGAATATGCGAAGCAGTGTCACTCATGTCAAATTCATGGGGATTTCATCCATCAGCATCCAAATCCATTACATCCAACGGTGGCTAGCTGGCCGTTCGAGATGTGGGGAATTGACATAGTCGGCCCTATCGAACCAGCATCGTCTAGGGGACATCGTTTCATCCTGGCGACGACTGACTACTTCTCTAAATGGGCAGAAGCAGTACCGTTAAGAGAAGTTAAGACGGAGAATATCCTCCATTTCTTCAAGACGCACATCATATACCGGTTCGGAACGCCGAGACGGATCATCTCCGATAACGGGCCGGCCTACAGAAGCCACAAGATCAGTCGCTTCGCGCAACAGCATAATATAGACTGGAGATATTCCTCGATTTATAATCCGCGAGCTAATGGTCTAGCCGAGGCCTTCAACAAGACCCTGACGAAAATCATGAAAAAGACGGTCTCCCGAAATAAGAAAGACTGGCACGAGAGACTGCAAGAGGCTCTTTGGGCGTACCGAACTACGTTCAAGACGGCCACAAACACAACGCCGTACGCGTTGGTATTCGGTATGGAAGCAATACTCCCCCTCGAGATAGAGTTACCCTCTCTGCGAGTGGCAATCCACTACGAGCTGACGAACGAAGAAAACGCTCACCTTCGGCTTGAGGAGCTTGATGCCCTTGAAGAAACACGGCTTATAGCGCAACAAAATCTGGAAGCTTATAAAGCAAAGATGACGCGCTCATATGAAAGATTGACCCGACCGAGGACATTCTGCCAAGGCGAGCTTGTGCTAGTGGTCAAAAGGCCTATGATCCCCAATCGCGCCAAGCGGGGAAAGTTTGAGCCAAACTATGAAGGCCCGTACATCATAGATAAGGTCTACCAGGGTGGGGCCTATCTACTCATGGACATGCACGGTGAAAGGCCTTTCAGGCCGATAAACGGTCGCTTCCTAAAGAAATACTACGCTTAATGAGTCACAGCCTAGGTCAATGATAGATGACGACGACTATGTCCGCTCGCTATCTTCCTAAGCTCAAGCTTTATAAGCAGTAGCCAGCCTTCTCAATGACGGACCGAAACGTCCTTAAACTAATAGCGGACCGAAACGTCCTTAAACTACTACCGCAGCATCTTCAGGCTGATGAGATGAATAAAAGAAAAAGAAAAAAAATATAAAAACGGTACGTCCATAAGTAAAAAGGGCACGGATGAAAACCCGAAAGGGCTCCGTGAGTAAAAACAGCAGGGCTACCGGCGAGTGTTCGTGAAAACCCAAAAGGGCGCGACCTCGTAAAAAAAAAAGAAGAGAAAATAAAAAGAAAAAAAGGTATGTCCATAAGCAAAATGGGCACGGATGAAAACCCGAAAGGGCTCCGTGAGTAAAAACAACAGGACTACCGGCGAGTGTTTGTGAAAACCTGAAAGGGCGCAACCTCGTTAAAAGACACTTACAGGGTCCTCTCGACTTTGTGAGGAGAAACCACCCGCGTGAGATCCCTACGACTCACAAGAGAGCAACACACTTAAGGATCCCCATGATTCCTAAGGAGAAAATACACTTGCAGGATCCTCACGACTCGTAAGGAGAACTTTCTTATGGGACCCTCACGGCTCATAAGATTTGGAAGTCTTAAGTTACAGAGACCTAAACCTGTGCTTAAGCAACCCCCACAACCTTCGATATTGCCCTACAAGTAGTTCAATACTGACCTTTGTATACAATCCACGGGCGCGAATAAACATTCCCCTAACCAAGTTTCATCCGTGATTCGGGATATATTCGTATGGTGAACGACCCTTGTAAATCCTCTCGATTTACAAGGAGAAAACCCTTCTGCAGGATCCCTACGACTTACAGAGGAATATGCACTTATGAATCCTCACGATTCCTAAGGAGAAAATACGCCTACAAGATCCTCACGACTTGTAGGGAGAATACCTTTGTGAGACCCTTACGGCTCATGAAGTTAAAAGCCTTAGTCGACAGCGCCTTAATCCTATTCGCTAAGCCACCTTTGTTCGACATCGACGGAGGCAAATGATGATTCGCTCCTGGCAATATCCCAGTTGTAGCGATGCTGATGCCAAAATCGGTGTCTAATTCCAAGTTTACGGCGGAAAGCCAGTAGGCCGCACATGCATACGGAATAGCCGAAATGATAGGGCAACTTGCAATAAAAAGCAGCAAGTAAAAATGTATGCATGCAAAATAGCCGAAATGATTGGGCAACTCGCAATAAAAAGCAGCGAGTAAAAATAAAATAAATAGCCGAAATGATTGGGCACCGCGAAAAATAGCTGAAATGATTGGGCAATCGCGACCTTCGCGATATAAAAGCTGAAATGATAGAGTATCGCGAAGATAAAACAAAAAGAAAATGATGATAAAACTTTGGCCCTACAGTTAAGATCACATCGATCCCTGTATACAATCCAAGGGCGTAAACAAAGAGGGAACCATACTTTCCCAACAGGCTCCGCCAGAAGACGAGGCCAAATCTCGACGGTTCAGTCCAACTCCGAAGAAACCAGTGTCTTCAGCAAATTCCTCGACTCACGGATACAAACACTCCTTGATGAGAGCCTCCTGATCCGCGTCGACTCGCAGAGCCACCAGTGTCTCCATGGGAAATTCTCGACTCGTTTCAAACCCCAAGGAAACAAATAATCCTTGGCGCTAGGGAAACAAATAATCCTTAGCAAATTCCTCGACTCACGGATACAAACACTCCTTGACGAGAGCCTCCTGATCCAC
Source organism: Agapanthus africanus (assembly GCA_030015575.1). Taxonomy (NCBI): domain Eukaryota; kingdom Viridiplantae; phylum Streptophyta; class Magnoliopsida; order Asparagales; family Amaryllidaceae; genus Agapanthus; species Agapanthus africanus. The sequence goes on from JASDDO010000018.1 coordinate 395,936,038, forward strand.
GTCGACTCGCAGAGCAACCAGTGCCTCCGTGAGAAATTCTCGACTCGTTTCAAACCCCAAGGAAACAAATAATCCTTGGCGCTAGGGAAACAAATAATCCTTAGCAAATTCCTCGACTCACGGATACAAACACTCATTGACGAGAGCCTCCTGATCCGCGTCGACTCGCAGAGCCACTAGTGCCTCCGTGGGAAATTCTCGACTCGTTTCAAACCCCAAGGAAACAAATAATCCTTGGTGCTAGGGAAACAAATAATCCTTAGCAAATTCCTCGACTCACGGATACAAACACTCCTTGACGAGAGCCTCCTGATCTGCGTCGACTCGCAGAGCAACCAGTGCCTCCGTGGGAAATTCTCGACTCGTTTCAAACCCTAAGGAAACAAATAATCCTTGGCGCTAGGGAAACAAATAATCCTTAGCAAATTCCTCGACTCACGGATACAAACACTCCTTGACGAGAGCCTCCTGATCCGCGTCGACTCGCAGAGCAACCAATGCCTCCGTGAGAAATTCTCGACTCGTTTCAAACCCCAAGGAAACAAATAATCCTTGGCGCTAGGGAAACAAATAATCCTTAGCAAATTCCTCGACTCACGGATACAAACACTCCTTGACGAGAGCCTCCTGATCCGCGTCGACTCGCAGAGCCACAGTGCCTCCGTGGGAAATTCTCGACTCGTTTCAAACCCCAAGGAAACAAATAATCCTTGGCGCAAGGGAAACAAATAATCCTTAGCAAATTCCTAGACTCACGGATACAAACACACTTTGACGAGAGCCTCCTGATCCGCGTCGACTCGCAGAGCAACCAGTGCCTCCGTGAGAAATTCTCGACTCGTTTCAAACCCCAAGGAAACAAATAATCCTTGGCGCTAGGGAAACAAATAATCCTTAGCAAATTCCTCGACTCACGGATACAAACACTCCTTGACGAGAGCCTCCTGATTCGCGTCGGCTCGCAGAGAAACCAGTGTCTCCGCGGGAAAATTCCCGATTCGTCTCAACTTGCAAGATGAAGCCTCAGGCAGCAGGGACTAAAAAACTTGCTTCCTGAACAATGGGACCCTGCAAGTCGATCCAAAAAGATCTCTTGCATACTATTCATGGGTCTTACTCTCCAAAGTCGAGTTTCGACAAGGAGGGAAACAACCGCTTACGAGTCCTCTCGACTCGTAAGAGGGAAAAATTCTCTTATAGGATCCTTATGATTTATAAGAGAAAACACACTTAGGAATCCTCACGATTCCTAAGGAGAAAACCCACCTACGAGATCCTCTCGATCCGTAGGGAGAAAAGTCTCTATGAGACCCTCACGGCTCATAGAGTTGAAAAGTTTTAGGCAGCAGATCTGACCCTGCAGCCTAAGCCATTGCTGTTTCTTGAGGAAATCAAGAGGCGTGCTCTATTATCTGTTAACCATGTTTACTAAGGTAGCATGCTGATAATAAAAGAAAGAAAAGGCGGAGAAATGACACAAGACATTACAAAAAAATGTGTATCTTTTATTCATAAACTTGATTGGGTACAAGATACATTGCGTTAAAGAATAAAAAAATATATATATACATTGTTTTTATTTACAAGTACAAACGATACAAAGAGGGATAGCTACTGAGGAGGAAGTGTCTTTAACAAATCCGCAAGCTGCTCTCGCACTTCCTTCAGCGCCTCCTCCTGAGTGGCTGACGCGGCCACCTCCGCTTCCACCTGAGCCCGCTGCCGCAAAAAGGATGAAAGTTGCTCCTCGGCTGCCTTCTGGGCTGCTTCCTGGCTAGGTGCATTCCGCTCGACAACGTCAAGCTGTTCCCTCAGTGATAACCCTTCGGAAAGGCATTGCAGAAGGCCCTCAAAGACAACCTTCAACCGTGCAGCATTGGCCTCCACCCGAGCATGCAGTTGGGCAGACTTGCTCGAAGTCTCACTGCACTCCTTACGCCTTGAAATGACTTCTTGCTCAAGATGGCGGAAGTAAGAAGCGCTCTGCTCAATCCATGCTGCTCTTTGATTACTGGCGGCTAAGGTCTCGGGAGCGGGACGCATCGACTCCAGCTGATGCAGGCGGGCCTCGATCTCCCTGCAATGGTTAACCCAAGATGCGATGATGCCCTCGTCATGAAAGTTCACGAGTATCACCAGCATCGGGTTAACCGCCGTAGCGAAGTCTGCGGCAGATGTAGGAGTTTCAACGTCGAGTTCCTCGACGTAGTCACTCAACATGCGCAGACTATTCACGGCACCTTTCGAAGATGGACGTCTCAGATAAGGACCTGCTGACATTGTGATGCGAAATTCGAAGGGCGCCGAGACCGGAACGACAACTGAAAAGAAACAAGATGTGATCAGATAACAGTTCAGGAAATAAAAAAAGGGGGAGTTATCACTGTGATAGTCGCTGTACCAGCTGAGGCAGGTGGCAAGGCCGGAAGGGTCGGCGGCGCAGCCGATCTTTCATCCCCTCCTTCGATTTGTAACACTGCAGTCGAGATGAGAAAAAAGGGTTTAGAAGTAATTCCATCAATGAAGAAAGAAGGATATCAATGGAAATCATACTCACCAATGCCACCAGAGGAAGAAGCGAGTTCGGATGGAAAGGAGAAGTGTGGGAGCAACATCTGATAAAGATGGTCAAAAAGCACTCCTGAAAGACATAACAGTATGACTTTAGTACACAAATTATACGTCTGAAAAGTGAGATCAATAAGTTACAAACCCATACCTTCCAACATCTTCGACGGTATGAGAGAGGGTTGAGAGGTGACCACCGCCAAAGCAGTCGTCGAAGGCGCTCCCTCGAGCAGTGGGGCATCGGCGCTGGCTGCACCTGCGTTACAAAAAAAGGGGTAAATTTGTCAGAAAGAATTGTAAGGTAAAGAAAGACAGCAACTTAGGATTTACCTGATGAGCTGCCGGCTGAAACGGAGGCGACTCCCTCCTCCATGGACATGAGGCCACCGCCCGTGACCTCATCACCCGACTCGATAGGGACCGTCGCCGTGCTCGCGCGGCCAGGAGACGGTGGAAGATCGTAGACGGGGAGGGCAATGATCGGAGCATTGCCGGACTCTTGAGAGAGAGCGGCTGACTCTTCCCCAAGAGTCGTGCCCATCTCACCCGCTACTTCCTCGGGCTCTGCGATCTCCATCGGCTTATCCGTCGCCACCACAAGGTCGCCGACCTCAAGCGCCTCGTCCGCCACCACCCTGGGCTCGGTTGTAATGATCATTTCATCTGCTGCCACTTCAGGCTCGGCATCAATGACCTTCTCGGCTACAGACCCCCCAACCTCCATCTCAGGCTCCGAAGCCTCAGCGACGTTGCCCACCGTCGGCTCAGGTTCGGCAGGCGCCGCCTCCTCTGTTTCCTTGGGTTCAACAGTCTCCGCCTCCCCCTCGGTCGGACTCGGCCCTGCAAGATAAAGTATATAAGAACCGACAGCTTTATGAGTCTTATAATGAAATTCTGAAAGAAGTGCTACCTGAGGTAGACTTGTCGTTAACCTCTCTATTAGCGCGGATCGCCTATCTATGAGCGGTAGACAGAGCGACCGGGGACTTTTCGGATGGAGTATCAGCGCGAGGGGCGGTGCTTGGGCCCGCTCCCGTAGCAAAGCAGCCCTGTGTGCCTTTGCTTCGCGCCTCGATCACTTCCGTTCCTTTCGGGCTGTTGCGATGGACCTCTGTGACGCTTCCTTCAAGGCGTCGTCATCCTCGTTCAGAGATGCCTCCAGAGCCTTTAAGGCGTCTCTCATCGGCTCTTCAAGACGAACCTCCTGCAGTAACCCTGAGGAAGCAGGAACATCGGCGATTGGTAGAACGTCTGCGTCACTTGGCAGGAGCGGCATTGAGGTTCCTGTGATAAAAAGGGAAAGGTTAGATCGACCATAACACAAGGGAGATGGAAACTTGATGAATTGAAACTTACCGAGGCCTAAAGACACTCTAAGGCGTTCCTCCTCTTGGAAGGTCTTGAGTGAAGCGGCAATGGCTTCTTCATCAGTGATGCCTGTTGGAAGAAAGGAAAGAAAAGCATTAGTCAAAGGCAATGAGGAGGATGTGTTACGATAAAGAAAATGCGATTAGTAGTTACCTGATTGTGCAAGCTTAGCCAGCCACGCGTCACGCTTTGCCAACCACGCTGAAGTTTTGAGAGCGGCCTCCAAGTCTGTATCGTCCGGCGGCGGCATGACTAATCCCTCGTTAGTCCCATATTCGATCAGGCCCTCGGCATAAGGAGCATGGGGTTCCTGACCAAACACAACATCGACGGCGAAGAGCGACTTCTTTTTTTTCTGCCCGCCAACCCTAGGCGCACGCGGGATTGACTTACGCTTAGCAGCCACCTTGGGACGGTGGGTCCCGATGTCTGCACCCACGCCAGACTCCGGCGATGCTATAACCACTGTCTCCACTGGAGCACAGGGCGCTGGGGGTGCATCCGCAATATCAGGGAGCGGCAATCCGTGTGGAGGAATCTGCACACGCGAAGGTCTGGCTCTGGCATCTTTTAAAGGGGGGATTACCGGGGTCCTTGGCACCAAAGGAGTGTTGCGATCGCTACCTGGGGGTGCATCCTTACAGTCGATCAGCAACCGCCTTTCCTCCTTTATGACCGCTCCCGTCGAATGACTGTACCATTCTGTGTATACCCTGAGGAGTCGTGGGGCACAAGCCGGCTCACTGATAAAGAAGTGGGAGCCCGTGTTTAAACGCATGAAATGATGCAGCGCTCTCTCCATCCCTTCTTCGGTCGCGGCAGGTTCCGATAAGAAAGCCTCCAGCGGTACCCCTTGATTATAGCTCAGCTGTTGGGCGAAACGATACGGGTTATATCTCATGAAGATCGCTGCCCCGTTCTGCCTAAACACCAAGAAGCCCGGTCTGATGGAATATAAGTGAAGGGTCTCCCGGGCTATTAAAACTGAAGCTCCATCCTTGAATGTGTCTTGCAATGGCCGCACTGCAGTGGTGGACGCTTTTCCAATAGTCAACACCTTGTCAATAAAAGACACACCAGCTCCAATGGTATGGGAGCGAAGGAGTAAACCCCTGGCATTTCGTGGCGATGGATTTACAATTGATGCGCCGATCAGCTGTATAATGCGAGGAAAACTGCACCTTTCGTAGAACGAGGGCCTTTTATGCATACCGAAAACACCCGATGTATGTAGCTCGAGTCACGACATGAAGCAGTGCATCGGGAAGACCACATGCAATACCCCAGGCTCGTTAGCATCCGCTGCTCGGCTGAGGCCATGATAAAGGTGTGCCAAGCCAGCGATCCCAACGGCCACCTTTACCCCGATGGTCATCCGGTGGGCCGGGTAAAAGACGGAAGGCCGCATACGGTGAGAGTGCATTGGGAGCGCAAACCAACTCAGCCAAAGCCCAAGAAATCCTAAAAATAAGGCCTCCTCGTCCATCTCGGGGGCTGCGACTTCCGCAAAAGACATGGTTGGGGAGTTAGGAAGAAAAAAATCCTTTTGGTCTATTTCCGTCGCCGGCAGGTTATCCAAACCTAAACCGAAAGGGTCCTCAAGGGTGGCAAACTTAGCAACTTCGGCCGAGAGGACATTTGGGTGAAGGAACCGAGCAATGAAATCCTCAAAACTAACTCCGCGTCTCCCATGTTCGATGAAAAGAGACTCATATATGTTCAACACTTTAATCAAGCTTGGGAACTGGTGTTGAACAGCATTCTCCGGCGTGAGCCCCCTTATCACCGGCTTAGCACTAAAGATGTACTCATTCGTCGGGGGCAACTCCTCATAATTTTCCCCCATGACTGGTAAACCGGATACTTCTGTAAACTCTTCCAAACAGATTGACACTTCCCGATCCATGGCGAGGAAAGTGTGGGTAGGAATGTTCCACTGCTCCAGGAAGGCCTTGAACCACCAGGTGGGGAGCGTGGGATATTGGAACATAGAGACGTACACTACGGTGTATAATCCTAAGTTTATCAACTGCGACTTGTTCCCCTCCGAAAGACGGCGCACAAGACTGCGGTGTCTTGGCACTGAGATTCGGGGCAGATGCTAATTGGTGCTATCCGTTCACCTCTCCGAAGATGCCAAGTTGATTTATGGCACCACGTATCGAAGGTTTAAACGGATGCGTCCGATGTAGCAGACTTCGTCAGATTCCCCCTCGCTTGAGGGTTTTTTTTTTGATTGTGGGGACGCTCTTCCCTGCAAGCGCAAGCCCCTGCAGTTAATTACGCTACCGCATTGCGGTAGCAACTTTCTCCTTCTCCATGCTGGTCACTTCGTGTCGTGGGTGTTTGTTTTGTGTTTTGTTTCCCGTGGATTGTTTACGGAGACTGAATTATGTCGTCGCCCGTAGGGCGTGGACTAGTCCAAATCCGTATTATCTTAGATTTGGGTTTGGGGGTTTGGTTTGAGGATACGTCAGCCATACTTGAGGCTAAGATCAACTCAAACGTTTGTTAAGGATGCGTTAGTCTAACTTTGTGACTAAGATCAACTTAACGGGATCGTTTAGATCCGATAAAGGAGTGTTTGGACTCTATTGTTCCAGTTTAGGGACCTAGAGGTCCAACGTATGTATGGCCGTCAGGACCCGTCACCTCTCTGACGACGTTGAAGGATTACAACGACGGATGTCAGAGGAGTTCAGAGATGTACCCTCAAGCCAGAGTCAATTGGGGGGATTCATAGTCCAGTCTGTTTGAAGGTTTAAGGATACGTTAGCCATCTTCGAGGCTAAGATCAACTTAAACGGGATCGTTTAGATCCGACAAAAGAGCATTTGGGGGCTCTATTGTTCTAGTTTAAGGACATTGCGGTCCATGGGTAGTTTAAGGACATTGCGGTCCATGGGTAGTTTAAGGACATTGCGGTCCACTGTTAGTTTTAAGACATCTCGGTCAAGGTTAAGGACGTCGTAGTCCATGGGTTTAAGGACCCCACAGTCCGTTGTTAGTTTTAAGACATCTCGGTCAAGGTTAAGGACGTCGTAGTCCATGGGTTTAAGGACCCCACAGTCCGTTATGTGCTCTGGATGCTTCACACGGGTTCACTGCCGTGTTCTGCGAGGACCAGGCTCCGCTCTGGACGTTTTCCATGGGGTCAAAGAGTGACATTATCCGCGTTCCACGTAACCAGGAATTTGCATTAAACACGGGTTTAAGGACCCCGCAGTCCGTATCAATATGTGGTCGTCAGGACCCGTCACCTCTTTGAAGACATTGAGGGATTACAATGCCAAGTATCAAAGGAGTGAAGAGATGTACCCTAGAACCGGAGTGGATTAAATAGTCCTTGGCCCAATTTGGGGTCAAGACGAATTAATTGTGTTATGAGTCCATTGGCCCAGTTAATCACAAATTGAGGACTTATGGCCATCTTGGGCTAAGTCCAATCAGGAGAGGCTTTGCCTCCATCCATTTAGTCAATTGGGCCGAAGCCTAGTGTTAAACACTACAGAGCAATCAGTGTTGAACACTGGGAATGAGGTTGACAAGTTAGTGTTTAACACTAAGAGATAATTGGTGTTAAACACCAGCAACAAGGCTTTTCAAATTAGTGTTAAACACTAAAACAGATCAGTGTTGAACACTGCGAATAAAGCTTTTTAATTAGTGTTGAACACTAAGGCCCAACAGCGTTTTAACACTGGGTTCGAGAGTTTTAATTTAGTGTTAAACACTAAGGCAAGAGGGGTCACGTGGCAGCACGTGAGAGCGCCCTCCCTTCATTTATTCTGCTGAGATTATCGCGTCTTTCAAGCATCACGTGCCATCACGTGATGGGCATTCAAATGCCTATGTATTAGAACTTCTGCCAAGGGTCACGTGGATCACGTGGGGTGCTGCCTCAAAGGGGCTTTCTGTAGATCTCTTGGGGGGTCACGTGATGACACGTGACCCTGCCTCTATGTATTTTGTTTAGAGGCTTTGTTAATCTTTTTTCAGGAATTAAATTCCTCGAGCTGTAAATTTCAGAGGAATTAAATTCCTACTTCCTTTCGAAGACTTATATTCTGGGATAGAGTTTAACTCTGAATTTTCTGTAGGAATTAAATTCCTCATATATGTTAAGAACCAAATAGGGTTAAACCCTAACAAAGCTTTTTTAAGGAGTTTAAACTTCCATCCTCTGTTAAATTACGATTAAGGGAATTAAATTCCCGCTGCTGCAACAGAACTAGGTTCTTAATTAGGGTTAAACCCTGTTTCTTTTTATTCTGAAGGAATTAAATTCCCATGATACAGGGGCAAGCCCTAATTTTATTTTAAAGGAATTAAATTCCTATAGTTTTGTGAGAATTAAATTCTCGTGCTTGCATTCCTTCTCTATGTTTTGGATCTGCATGGCAGGATCTCAACCCATTGAGAATTAAATTCTCAACCTTAAGGGGAGATGTGCACTTTGCAGATCCTCTATCAAAGAGAGAAGAAATATGCTCTTCTGTTTTTACATTATCAGAGTTAAACTCTGTTGAGAATTAAATTCTCTTTTTCTTTCAAGGAGCTTTTCCCTTTCTTACCTAGGGTTTTTGCAGAAGATCCAAGTTCTCCAAGTATCGAAGCTCTCTTCCTTTTCTTTTTTTTTTCTTCTCTGCGTATCTCTCTCCTGTATGTCTCTTGGCTCCTATTTATAGGAGAAGCAGCCGAATCAATCAGTTTTTTGACGAATCTTCGTGAAAGATTTGATTTGCATCCATCATTCATTTTGGCCCTTTAGATTGTTGGGTGAATTTTATTCACCATTGGATTTCAAATCCAGGGGTTTTTCCTTTGTTGTTTCGGTTAGATTTAAAAGGGAAATCTTTCCAAACCCGAGATTTTCCCATAGATAGATGATATTTCATCACCTCTGAATCTTTAATTTGATTGGTTCCAGATAGCCGCTTTCCTTTGGAAAGATTTGAATTTCTTTCAGAATTTAATTCTGTTAACACAATGGGCTTTGAAAGCCGGTCACGTGTGACCACGTGACTCATGGTCACGTGTGGGCACGTGACCCCCTTTGGAATGAGCCTTTTCCTTTCTTTTGCGCTCTTCTGATCGCTGCTTAAACGTCACGTGCCACCACGTGACTCCTGGTCACGTGTGAGCACGTGACCCTTGTTTGAACTCTCTCTTTCCTTGGTTCAACTGAGAACGAGTCTGCTGTCTTGAACGTCACGTGGCAACACGTGACCCTGGTCACGTGGAAGCACGTGACCTCTTCTGAAGCCTTTTCCTTGACTTGATCAGGGAACTGGTGTGCCTTTTGACGCTTGCATTTAAATGTCACGTGTCGCCACGTGACCCGGGTCACGTGGGAGCACGCGACTCTTTCTGAAGTCCCCTTTTCTTCAACGTAGTCAGGAAACTGAACTTGCTTTGATGATGTTTTTAGGTGTCACGTGCCAACACGTGACCGCTAGTCACGTGTAAGCACGTGACCCTCTTCTGAAGCTTTTCCCAGAAGCTTTCCTGATTTTAAATCAGGAAACAAATGCCCCCACAGCGTTGTTCTCACGTGTCTGCACGTGAGTGCAACGCTGTCACCTCTTGTGACCGTTGGATTCCTCTAGGGATCTGGGGAGACGAAACGTTTTCATTGTCTTCTATAAATACCTCTGTCTCTTCATAGGAGCCTTCACTTTGTTCATCTTCTTCTTCTGAGAACTTCTTCTTTAAGAATTTAATTCTCGCTTTCAGAGCTTAGTTCTCTGTCTTGAAAATATTTTCAGAGTTTAACTCTGTTTTAAAGGGATTCTTCCTCCTCAGGTAATGGTAATCGAAGCACCTTCGTTTTGACAAAACTCTCTGGATTTTAAATCCAGATCGAGGGTTTCACAAAGAAACCATTTTTCTTCAAGTACTTTAACCAAAATATGAGACCACTTAACTTCCCGCAGTAGATCACTTAGGGTTCAGATGATCCCTTAGGGAGATGATGATGGCGTCTCAACTCTATGGAATTTAATTCCATTCAAAAATGTTTCTGGGAATTTAATTCCCTTTTCTTAATAAGGAATTTAATTCCAATGAAGGACTTGATTTCTTCACACGGAGGCTTCCTGAGGTCTCTTGGCCCTAGGTTGTTCTTCCTGCAATTAATGCAATGGGGGCTTTGTAATGATGTATTTTTGTGTGAATTTAATTCCTTTGATTTTATTGGATCCACTGTAGAGCCCGAGACAGATCCTGTTGGGGGAATGTGCATGGCCATCATTTTTTATTAAATGAGGATATTCCCTTTTGTTTTATTGTAACTGTTTGGTCTCATTATTAATGAGCCGTCATCCGGATTCTGTGGGGCCCATGTGTTTTGTAGCCAATGGTCCCAGGAAACTTTGCTGTTGCTTTCTCCCACTAGTCTTCATGTTCATGCATGAATATATATCGCTGACTTTCCTTTTAACGGTTTTCTTTTATTGGATTTCAGGTACGATGGCTTCTGCTCCACGCTTTCCCTTTTCTCGCTCGGAGGCGGCTTTTCCTCAGTCACCGTCTGATGAGGAAGCGATGGCGATGATTCGGGCCCATGACCCGAACTGCACCAACCTTCTTCAGTGGGGGTCTTGGTATAGTCAGATTATTCAGGGTCGTCGGAGTTTTCTCTGCGCGGTGCCAACGGAGCCCACTTTCCCCTTTTTACCGATGGATCCTCCAAGGACAGCTTTTGCTGTGGAAATGCCCAACTGGACTCCAACGGGGAGGCTTGAGCCTTCGACGACCGGTATTCCGAACCATCCGATTCCGGCCATAGACATCTTGGGGCGGCGTATCTGCCAGGGTGAGGCCCACCCGTGGGGGCAAATTTATAAGATAGGGCTCACTCCCCGGCATCCTACGGGCTATCTTCTCTGGGCTCGCTACATCCTTTCTGCCCATCGTGCGCGGTTGCAGAAAGTCGGGCTTTATCAGGCCATATACGCGTCACTATTCCACTATAAGTCCCCGCATGCCTGGTGGGTTAAGGCGTTTTTGAACCAATGGAATCTTCCCACCAACACTTTCATTCTAGGAGATCGTGAGGTCTCGCTCTCTCTTGCAGAATTTTATGAAATCTCGGGATTGCCAATCAGGGGCGCACTGTATGAGGAGTTATTGCCTCCTGACGAGTATGTCTTCGAGCCTGAGTCTGCACCGGTTGACGGCCTGTCCGCTGAGAATGCTGTTCGCCATAAGCGCCCCAGTTTAATTAAGGCCCTAGGCATCTTCGACCGATTATTCACCGAGTCCGAGGAGCAGGGTGTCACTTTCAAGAGCTTCATTGCTTGTTTCCTTCGTAAGGACGCCTTATCGAAGACAGCCCCGAAGTTTGCCAACATTGGGGACCCCTTTGGGTTCGGTCCGAAGAGGTTGCCGACCAACGAGTCAGATTTACCTCAATATTACATCCCTATTATATCGCCGATATCTTTTGAATCCATTGCTGTCCCGGGCATGGACGAGGAGACGTTCTTTGTGGGGTTTGTTAGCGTCTAGCTTAGTTGGTTCGTTATCCCCATGCATCGCCGCTTCATGAGAGCCTCGGTCATCTACCCGGCTCATCGTATTGCTGAGGGGATGCGGCTGGCCATCGGCATTCCGGCCTTGGCGCACCTCTATAATGGATTGGGCACCGCGGCTAATACCTCTACTCCTGGCGTGGACGTAGTGAACTTTTCGCTTCATTATTTCACGTCGTGGATCGAAATGCATGTGCTGGGGTCTTTTGCTATTCATCAGAGGCCCGCCTTTTACGACGCCTATCCCTTCCCGCGACTTATGCGGCTGGTGGGTGCTTCTGCTGCCGACCCGACTCAATTTGGGGCCATTCGGGTGCTGATTTCTCCTCATGCCACCGCTGGCGGGTTGGTTTTTAATGATCGGGTTTTGTCTACTCCTTCGGGTCCCGTTCAACAACTCTGGGACCAGTCGAAAGACAACGCACCTTCTCTGAAGCCCCGGGAGGCCACGCATTTGTATGCAATTAGACCCGGCTACTTGGTGTTTCGCCAAGACAGTGCGGCTCTTTTTATGCGGTACAATCCGCATCGATTTGCCCGGCAGCTTGGATACGACCAGGGTGTTCCTTTTGAGGCTTTTATAGTCGCCCCGATCCCTTCGCTTGATGCTGTTCGCGATGCCGCTCATCATTTCATGAGGCTGAACACCGGCTCTTATTTCATGGTCCCTGAAGCAGAGTACATGCCCCGATGCGTGGGTGCGTTTACGGGTTGGTATCTTCATCGGGTCAGCCCAATCATTCTCGAGGAAAGGAGGGTGCTTCTTGGCCACGATGCCCCTCCTCTGGTTCCTGGGGCTAAGCTACGGCCGAGGGCTCCGGTCCGCTTCCCTTTGAGGGAAATCGGCACCGCGCTCATTCCGGGGGAGTCAGGGGTAGACCTTACTCCAACGGCTGGTATGCCCTTGGGTTCCCGATCGCGGGGTAAACGGGCTCCGGTGGTAGCACCCCTGCCGGTGGCGGCACCGCCCCTCGTGGTGTCGACAATGGCGATATCGTCCTCGGTTGTGGCACCGAGCGATAGTAACAGGGATGAGGGCGCTGAGGGCGATGTGGGCCAGCGCCGCCATAAGGCTTCGCGAGGGAGGAAGCGGTCATCCTCAGCGACCGGCTCCGGGTCTAAACGGCGGAGGAAAGCGGCTACTGCCCCGCTTGATTCTGTGGTGGAGTCTGAGCTTATCCTTGAAGACGAACCATTGGCCCTGCAAGGGTCAGACGCGGGACTTCTCTTCCCGAGTTCAGCTGATGAGGAGGCTGCGCAGTTGGCCGAGGCCATACGGCGCTCAAAAGACGCGTCTCATAACGCCAAGGTTCCGAAGAAGTCTTACCCCGCTGTAATCTTCTACGAAGACCCTTCGTGGATTCGGCGGCGATTTATCGGCCCTTTGGAGGAATGGGGGGAAAGGGCTTTGAAGCAGGCCGCTTCAGAGGATGCAGCTGACGCACTTTCTTTGTGGACCGGCGGCCATGAGTCCACCCTCGAACCTCGGCGAGCCCACCTCCTTGAGAAGGAGCAGCGGCTTGAAGAAGCCATATTGAGGGCTTCTTTGCGTATAGGTATGTTGTGCTTCCTTTGTAGTCTTTCCGATTATTTATGCCTGTGCATCTGTATCATTATTCTTATTTGAATCGTGCAGAATCTTCGACGCTGGGGGAGCTTCCTACGGGCCCATTAAAGCTAAAGCCCGCCGAAATTCTTAATGAAGCCTTGCTGGATGTGGAGGGGGCTGACGAGGCTGCTCCTCTCACGGTGGAACTTCCAGCGGCGGTTCTTGACCAGGGAATGCCTGCCCCTCTGGGGGAGGCTCCTTTGGAGGCCGCCGCCCCAATGACTCTTACCGAGGGCAACCCAAAGGCTGGGAGCGAGGTAGTCGGGACTACTCTCCCTTTGTTGGAGCCTGAGGTCATGGCAGAAACCGTTGAAGCTGCTATCCCCCCGGCTCAGAATGGGAGGAGTGTTGAAGGTATCCCTCTGCGTTTTAGTTTAGCAACCCCTTCATAGTCTGAACTCTTTTATCTTTCTCAGAATTGCACGGTTTGGCGGCCACGATCGCGGATCTGTCGCCTCGACAGTCATTTCAGCGTTTATTGGAGATGGCAGCTCCGCAGGCGATCTCCCCTCAACGCATTGTCCTCTCGTCTGGGCAAGGTTGGTGTCGTCCATCCCTTCTCATAGCATCGTCGTTATTTTGCGTACTGACATTGATGTTTTCTACAGTTCTGGAAGCCGATGATGAGGTCGAGGTTCTTGAAGGGCCAGGGGAGCCTTCAGCTCCTACTTGCACGACTGTCGGTGAGTAACATCTCATTGCACTCTCACTCGTTCTTTGATTAATAATTTTGCTGACGTTTTCTAAATTTGAACAGCTCTACCAGTCTCCACGGCGTTGGAGTCGCGCATCGTGACGCCACCCGGCCCTTATGCCTTGCGGGCTTCAGAACGCTTGGCCCAATTAAGCCTCGTCTCCTTGTCGTCTCTGATCGAGGAGCTTCGTGCTGGCAGCACGACCACGGCTGAAGCATTCACTGCCGAGGCTAACGGTTCTCTTCCTTTTCTTGCCACCTACCACAGCGAAGAGGTGGTGCGAGTCTGGGTGGAGTTCTGCCGGCGAGTGGAGGCTTGCCTGCACACTCTCGAGTGTTCTCGCCTTTCCTCGGAGGCCGTGGCTGCAAAGGCGGAGTTACGAGGGCTGATAGCACGGTGCGCGGCCAACATGACGTCATGTGAGAAGAGGCTCGGTCGCAAGTTCTCGGAAAGGGAGTTAGCCTCCAAGGCGCTGAGCGAGCTTCAAGCCAATCTCACAGCCAGGGCCAACAAAGCGTATGAACTCTGGCGGGTGCTTCAGGAGTCCATCAAAGAGGTGGTGGCTCTCGACAAAGCTGCCACGTTTACTCGTGAGAGGGTTGAGGCTCATAAGGCCACTGAGAAAGAGCTTGAAGCCCGGCTCACTTCGTATCAGGCTCAGCAAGATCAAGCGGAGGCTCGTCTTCTGGAGATCTTGCGTCATGAAGCCGTGGCTCAGCAAAAGCAGGATGAGCTGACCAAGCTGCTGAATCGCCCGCCGGCCTGAAACATTTGTATCTTTTTCTTCCCTTTTGTACATACTCATGGATGAGAGTATTTTCTTTTTGTTTCTTTCATGAATTGTACTTTGTACCCATTTTGGTTTATGAATAAAAGATACATTTTTTTCTTCTCAATGATGTGTCTCCTTTTCATTGAATGTATTCTGCGGATATTCTATCTTGATTTCCTTGCAGGACAGCAATGGCTCAGGACTCAGGGTTAAGATCTGCTTCCTAAGACTTTTGCATTTCACGAGCCACGAGGGTCTTATAAAGAGTTTTTCTCCCTACAGGTCGAAAGGATCCCATAGGTGTAAGTTCTTCTTAAAGATCGTGAGGATCTTTAAGCGGGTCTTCCCTTGAGAGTCGTAAGGATCTCGCAAGAGAGTTTTTTCTTCCTTACAGGTCGTGAGGGCCTGCAAGTGTTGGATGCGGTCACCCTTGTCCGTGTTTTACGGAGTCGGGAGTTTCTCAAGGTATCGTAGTTTAAAGACGTCACGGTCAAGGTTAAGGACCTCATAGTCCGTTGATTTAGGGACTCCACAGTCCGATGTTAGTTTTAAGACATCACGGTCAAGGTTAAGGACCTCATAGTCCGTGGATTTAGGGACTCCACAGTCCGATGTTAGTTTTAAGACATCACGGTCAAGGTTAAGGACCTCATAGTCCGTGGATTTAGGGACTCCACAGTCCGGTGTTTGGTTGCAGGGACCCGTCACCTCTTTGAAGACGTTGAGGAATTACAACGCCGGGCATCAAAGGAGTGAAGAGATGTACCCTTAAACCAAGGCAAAGTCAGTAGGGAATTGGGGGGGGGTTGATCGTTAGTTTTAAGACATCACGGTCGAGGTTAAGGACGTCATAGTCCGTGGATTTTAAGGACTCCACAGTCCGGTATTTGCTCTGGATGCTTCACACGGGTTCACTGCCGTGCTTGGCGAGGACCAGGCTCCGCTCTGGGCGTTTTCCGCGGGGTCAAAGAGTGACGTTACCCGCGTTCCACGTGACCAGGAATTTTGCACTAGATGCTTCACACGGGTTCACTGCTGCGTTAGGCGAGGACTAGACTCCGCTCTGGATGCTTCGCACGGGTTCACTGCCATGCTCTGCGAGGACCAGGATCCGCTCTGGACGTTTTCCACGGGGTCAAAGAGTGACATTATCCGCGTTCCACGTGACCAGGAATTTTGCACTAGATGCTTCACACGGGTTCACTGCCGCGTTAGGCGAGGACTAGGCTCCGCTCTGGATGCTTCGCACGGGTTCACTGCCATGCTCTGCGAGGACCAGGATCCGCTCTGGACGTTTTCCACGGGGTCAAAGAGTGACATTATCCGCGTTCCACGTAACCAGGAATTTTGCACTAGATGCTTCACACGGGTTCACTGCCGCGTTAGGCGAGAACTAGGCTCCGCTCTGGATGCTTCGCATGGGTTCACTACCATGCTCTGCGAGGACCAGGATCCGCTCTGGACGTTTTCCACGGGGTCAAAGAGTGACATTATCCGCGTTCCACGTGACCAGGAATTTTGCACTAGATGCTTCACACGGGTTCACTGCCGCGTTAGGCGAGGACTAGGCTCCGCTCTGGATGCTTTGCACGGGTTCACTGCCATGCTCTGCGAGGACCAGGATCCGCTCTGGACGTTTTCCACGGGGTCAAAGAGTGACATTATCCGCGTTCCACGTGACCAGGAATTTTGCACTAGATGCTTCACACGGGTTCACTGCCGCGTTAGGCGAGGACTAGGCTCCGCTCTGGATGCTTTGCACGGGTTCACTGCCATGCTCTGCGAGGACCAGGATCCGCTCTGGACGTTTTCCACGGGGTCAAAGAGTGACATTATCCGCGTTCCACGTGACCAGGAATTTTGCACTAGATGCTTTACACGGGTTCACTGCCGCGTTAGGCGAGGACTAGGCTCCGCTCTGGATGCTTTGCACGGGTTCACTGCCATGCTCTGCGAGGACCAGGATCCGCTCTGGACGTTTTCCACGGGGTCAAAGAGTGACATTATCCGCGTTCCACGTGACCAGGAATTTTGCACTAGATGCTTCACACGGGTTCACTGCCGCGTTAGGCGAGGACTAGGCTCCGCTCTGGATGCTTTGCACGGGTTCACTGCCATGCTCTGCGAGGACCAGGATCCGCTCTGGACATTTTCCACGGGGTCAAAGAGTGACATTATCCGCGTTCCACGTGACCAGGAATTTTGCACTAGATGCTTCACACGGGTTCACTGCCGCGTTAGGCGAGGACTAGGCTCCGCTCTGGATGCTTCGCATGGGTTCACTACCATGCTCTGCGAGGACCAGGATCCGCTCTGGACGTTTTCCACGGGGTCAAAGAGTGACATTATCCGCGTTCCACGTGACCAGGAATTTTGCACTAGATGCTTCACACGGGTTCACTGCCGCGTTAGGCGAGGACTAGGCTCCGCTCTGGATGCTTTGCACGGGTTCACTGCCATGCTCTGCGAGGACCAGGATCCGCTCTGGACGTTTTCCACGGGGTCAAAGAGTGACATTATCCGCGTTCCACGTGACCAGGAATTTTGCACTAGATGCTTCACACGGGTTCACTGCCGCGTTAGGCGAGGACTAGGCTCCGCTCTGGATGCTTTGCACGGGTTCACTGCCATACTCTGCGAGGACCAGGATCCGCTCTGGACGTTTTCCACGGGGTCAAAGAGTGACATTATCCGCGTTCCACGTAACCAGGAATTTTGCTAAATATATCCGCATTTCACGGAATAGAGGTTTGACTCTTGGTGATATGTATATCGCCGAGCCATGGAACTGGGGGTTGCCGCTGTTCCATTTCGCTTGATGTTGTGTCTGCTGTTACGAAACGAGTGTTGGGATGATCTCTAGGTCGCTTGTGGCCCGTCGAGATTTAGCTTCGTTCTTTGGTGAAACCTGGGGGAGGGAGGTACGTTCCCTTCTTTGCTTGCGCCCCTGGATTGTATACAGGGATAGATGTAACATTACCTGTAGGGCGAAGATTTCATTCTTTCGTCATTATTTTTTTATTCTTTCCGCGATGCTCTATCATTTCAGCTTTTTATATCGCGAAAATCGCGATTGCCCAATCATTTCGGCTATTTTTCGCGGTGCCCAATCATTTCGGCTGTTTTTTTTTTACTCGCTGCTTTTTATTGCGAGCTGCCCAATCATTTCGGCTGTTTTTTTTTACTCGCTGCTTTTTATTGCGAGCTGCCCAATCATTTCGGCTGTTTTTTATGCCTTCATTCTCACTTGCTGCTTTTTATTGCAAGTTGCCCCATCATTTCGGTTATTTTGTAGGCATGTGTGGCTTGCTAGCTTTTTCGCCGCAAGCTCGGATTTTGGACACCGATTTCGGCGTCAGCACCGCTGCAACTGGTATGTTGCCAGGAGCGAATCATCATTTGCCTCTGTCGATGTTGAACAAAGGTGGCTTAGCGAACAGGGTTAGGATCCTGTCGGCTAAGGCTTTTGACTTCATGAGCCGTAAGGGTCTCACAAAGGTATTCCTCCCTACAAGTCGTGAGGATCTTGCAGGTGTATTTTTTCCTTAGGGATCGTGAGGATTCCTAAGTGTATGTCCCTCTGTAAGTCGTAAGGATCCTACAAGGGGGTTTTCTCCTTATGGGTCGAGAGGACCTACAAGGGTTGGACTTTGCTGGGGAAATGTTTATTCGCGCCCGTGGATTGTATACAAGGGTCAGTATTGAGCCTCTTGTAGGGCAATATCGAAGGTTGTGGAGGATTTGCTTAAGAACAGGTTCAGGTTTCTGTAACTTAAGACTTTCAAATCTCATGAGCCGTAAGGGTCCCATAAGAGAATTCTCCTTACGAGTCGTGAGGATCTCGTAAGTGTATTTTCTCCTTAGGAATCGTGAGGATCCCTAAGTGTGTTGCTCCTTTGTGAGTCGTAAGGATCTCACACAGGTGGTTTCTCCTTACAAGGTCGAGAGGACCCTACAAGTGTCTTTTAACGAGGTTGCGCCCTTTCGGGTTTTCACAAACACTCGCCGGTAGTCCTGCTGTTTTTACTCACGGAGCCCTTTCGGGTTTTCATCCGTGCCCATTTTGCTTACGGACATACCCCCTTTTTTTTTTCTTTCACTTTTTTTTTTACAAGGTCGCGCCCTTTCGGGTTTTCACGAACGCTTGCCGGCAGCCCTGCTGTTTTTACTCACGGAGCCCTTTCGGGTTTTCATCCGTGCCCATTTTGCTTATGGACGTACCGTTTTTTTTATTCTTTTTCATATTTTTTTTCTATTTTTGTTTTTATTTTTTTTTTATATATATATATTTTTTTTCTCTTCTTCTTTTTTTTTTTATCTCGTCAGCCTAAAGATGCTGCGGTAGTAGTTTTAGGGACGTTTCGGTCCGTCGTTAGTTTAAGGACGTTTCGGTCCGTTATTAGTTTAAGGAAATTTCGGTCCGTCGTTAGTTTAAGGACGTTTCGGTCCGATGTTATAGGAAGGCCGGCTGCTGCTTGTAAAGTCTGAGCCTAGGAAGACAGTGAGCGGTCATAGTCGTCGTCATCTATCATTGACCCCGGCTGTGGCTCATTAAGCATAGTACTTCTTTAAAAAGCGGCCGTTTATTGGCCTGAAAGGCCTTTCACCGTGCATGTCCATGAGTAGATAGGCTCCACCCTGGTAGACCTTGTCTATGATGTACGGGCCTTCATAGTTTGGCTCAAATTTTCCTCGCTTGGCGCGATTAGGGATCATAGGTCTTTTGACTACTAGTACGAGTTCGCCTTGGCGGAATGTCCTCGGCCTGGTCAATCTTTCGTATGAGCGCGTCATCTTCGCTTTGTAGGCCTCTAGACGTTGTTGCGCTATGAGCCGGGTTTCATCGAGGGCATCAAGCTCCTCAAGCCGAAGGTGAGCATTTTCTTCGTTCGTCAGCTCGTGGTGGACTGCTACTCGTAGAGAGGGTAACTCTATCTCGAGGGGGAGCACTACTTCTGTCCCAAATGTCAACGCGTACGGCGTTGTGTTCGTGGCCGTCTTGAATGTGGTTCGATAAGCCCAAAGGGCTTCTTGCAGCCTTTCGTGCCAGTCTCTCTTATTCCTGGAAACGGTCTTTTTTATAATCTTCGTCAAGGTCTTATTGAAGGCCTCGGCCAGACCGTTAGCTCGTGGATTGTAAACCGAAGAATATCTCCAGTCTATATTGTGCTGCTGTGCGAAGCGGCTAATCTTATGGCTTCGGTAGGCTGGCCCGTTATCGGAGATAATCCGCCGTGGAGTTCCGAACCGATAGATGACGTGCGTCTTGAAGAAATGGAGGATATTCTCCGTCTTCACTTCCCTCAGTGGTACTGCTTCTGCCCATTTGGAGAAGTAATCAGTTGTTGCCAGGATAAAACGGTGTCCCCGGGATGATGCTGGCTCAATGGGGCCGACTATGTCAGTCCCCCACATTTCGAACGGCCAGCTAGCTACCGTTGGGTGCAGTGGATTCGGATGTTGGTGGATGAAGTCTCCATGAATCTGGCATGAGTGGCACTGCTTCGCATACTCGAGGCAGTCCTGGATCATCGTGGGCCAATAGTAACCCATCCGTTTAATTTTTAACTTCATCTTTGGGCCTGCTTGGTGAGAACCGCAAAGTCCGTCATGAACTTCCTGAATGACTCTTTCTGCTTTGTCAGGTCCTAAGCATCTCAGCCATAGAGAATCAAACGATCTTTTGTATAGAATATCGTTGACGAAAGCGAAAGATAGAGCTCATTTCATGAGCTGATGTCTTGAGGACGCTTCTTCGGGCATTCGGTGGGACTTAAAGTAGTCTATGAAGACTTCCCTCCAGTCTTCGGCCTTCTCATGGTCTTTTATTTGTAGGGTCGTCTGCTCAGTCGTTCCCTTTTCTTCGCATGATTCTGGAGATATTTCTGCCGGGGCGAGCACTCGGCGGCTTTGTACCACGATTCTGACGTCGTCGAGGTTCTCGTCGGCCAGTTCTTTAGCAAGTTTAGCCAACGCGTCTGCCTTGCTGTTTTCCGCGCGCGGTATGTTCTCCAAAGTATAGGAGGGAATTTGTGTCAATAGTTGTTGCACCCTTTCGCCGTACTTCACCAACTCCGGTTTGCACGTTTGGTAGTCACCATTTACTTGACTAACGACCAGCTGAGAATCCCCGTATATGAGGAGGTCTTCAATTCCCATGTCGATGGCGATCTCGAGGCCTGCTATCAGAGCTTCGTATTCGGCTTCATTGTTTGTCCTCGGTTCTCTTAAGGAGAAGGCGAAGCGTATTATCCCTCCTTGTGGAGTTGCAAAGATGAGGCCTATCCCTGATTTGATCATTGGGACACCTTGTTTCTGTTTCTTTATGGAGGATGCTCCATCGAAATAGAGTTCCCATCGGGCGCTTCCGCCGCTAATCGCATCAAATGCATGCTCGTCCGGCAAATCACAGTTCAGAGGAGAATCGGCCGGTATCGGGTGCTCGGCGAGGAAGTCGGCAATGGCCTGGCCTTTCACTGCCTTGAGAGGTTGATATGTTATCGAGAACTCCATCAAGAGCAGGGCCCACTTAGCGAGTCGTCCCGTCAATATGGCTTTCGACATTAGATATTTGAGAGGGTCCACCTTCGAAATAAGACGGACTTCATGTGCTAATGCGTAATGTCTAAGCTTTGTTATTGCGAAGATCAACGCCAGGCAGTGCTTTTCAATGGGGGAATAGTTGCTTTCTGCCCCCAGCAGCACTCGACTTAAGTAGTAAAGTGCTCTTTCTTTCCCCTGATCGTTCTCTTGTGCCCATAATGCGCCCAAAGAACCTTCGAGGGCGGCCGTGTAAAGAATGAGAGGCTTTCCCTTCACTGGAGCAGCCAACACTGGAGGGTTCTGCAGGTATTGCTTGATCTCGTCTAGTGCACCTTGACATTTATGGTCCCAAACGAATGGAGTTCCTTTTTTCATCAGGTGGCTGTAAGGACGGCATTTGCCCGAAAGATTAGCGATAAACCGCCGGATGTATGGGAGCTTCCCTTGGAGAGACCGCAACTGCTTGAGGGTTCTTGGCGGGGGCATTTCCATGATCGCCTTAATCTTTGACGGATCTATTTCAATACCTCGGTGTCGAACGATGAATCCCAGAAATTTGCCCGAGGAGACTCCAAACGCGCATTTGAGGGGATTCATTTTCAAATTATATTGCCGAAGGCGTCGAAATACAGTCTCCAGATGTTTTAAATGCTCTTCGTACGACATGCTCTTCACTACAAGGTCATCGATATAGCACTCGACGATGTCATGTATGAGATCGTCGAAGATCTTTGTCATGGCCCTTTGATAGGTAGCGCCAGCGTTCTTAAGACCAAAGGGCATAACCCTGTAGCAAAATATACCCAAAGGGGTCCGGAAAGCGGTGTGCTTCTGGTCTTCGGGATGCATTTTTATCTGATTGTATCCTGACGAACCATCCATAAAGGAGAAAACCTCGTGAGTGGACGTGTTATCTATCATTAGCTCGGTTACTGGTACTGGGAAATCATCCTTGGGACAGGCTTTATTGAGATCCCTGAAATCCACGCATATGCGTACCGTCCCATTCTTCTTCATTACCGGGACGATATTGGCGATCCAGTCGGGATATTGGACTTCTTGGATAAACCCAGAATCGATCAACTTCTTGACTTCGGCGTTGATGCTCATTTCAAGCTCGAGTCGCATCCTCCTTGGCGCCTGCTTGACTGGCTTGATATCTGGGGATATTGCTAATCTATGCACAGCAATCTCCGGATCTAATCCTGGCATCTCGGAATAGCTCTACGCGAAGCAGTCTTTATGCCGTAGAAGCACGTTCTTTAACGCAGCCACCCTTTCTTCAGATAGCAGCTCGCTGACAAATGTCGGTCGTGGGTCATCTGCCGATCCCAACTCAATCTTCTTGAGGTTATCTGCAGTAGTATGTATACCATCTTCCAGTTCTTTCGGAGCGGGCGGAAATTCTGAGATCACCTCATCATCGCTGTTTTCAAAGCACCGGGGAAGGTCATCTACGTTCTCGGGCTCTTCTCTTAATATCGTAATCGTATAACAGGTGCGAACCCGCCCCCCGGACTGAGGTGGACCCGGTTCTGCTCTTGCGGCCTTGGGGTCATGCTTTTGTGGCGGTGTTACCCTCCAGCCGTTGGATAAAGCGAATCTGCCTTGTTGGTACTGGTCCTCGACCCAGTTCTTGAAGGTGAAGCAGTCTTCGGTAGGATGTCCTATGGTTCGGTGATAAGAGCAATAGCTCAGATGAGAAGCCTCGTTAGCTTGCTCAGGATGTCTAGACTCTGGAAGCATGATCATTTGATGTTTTATAGCGAGCTTGAGTAACTTCTCCGTCTTGTCTCGGGGGAAGGAGTACGCTCGACTCATCTTCTTCATGAGGGACAAATCCGAGCCGTGCAATTCCCGACCACATAACCCTCTAATCCTGCGTCGTTGTTGTCGGCTCCTCTTTCCGCTTCTTGATTTATTTCCGTCTCTGCGTCGGGCCTTTCGTACAACGGATTGACGAGGATGAGCGTCTTTGTCTTTTGCAGCACGTTGAGATAGACGTTGCGTCCTGGCCTTCTCGTAGATGGTCATTTCGCGGTTGTGGTCTTCCCGAGCTTCCTGACCCATTTTCCTGATCGGCTTGCCCATTCGTTCTTCAAACGACGGACCCGGCGCTTCAATCGCGGGGTCTAGTTTTGATGAGGGGTTGGCATCTCCCGACGAGGCGTCCTCTTCTTCATCAAAGGTATATATGGCGTAGCTACTGTGGGCCTGTTCCCGTTTTCCGGCTCTTGCGTATCCAAGCCCGAGTGTTTCCATCTTCCCGTTGGGCAATTTGCGTTGAGTCCCGGGGACATCCCAAATCCTGTTGTAGAACCGCGCCTGCCGAACGGTCTGTTCTAAGGGTACTCCTTGGCGCTTCAATAGCTTCTTTAATCCATTTGTATAGTATCTGGGCAGACGGATGGGTTGGAGCCTGTCAAGTGTAGCATCCGCGCCATGCCAGATCTCTTTCTCTATTTTCGACTCTGAGGATCGGTAGAATAGGATCACCTTCTCACCCCTTCGCCTGGGAGGGACGTAGAATGTTTGCAGGTCCTGCACATTGTGAGCCCGAAGCGTGTCGAGATCCTTGTAGTGTTCTCGTGGTACCATGGTGATTTGCAAACTATGGTCATCGCCAGGGGGTGCTTGTATTGACAGCCGATTGGAGAACACCACATTAACTTCATCTTCTGAATCACTTCCGAAGACCAACACGGGGGCGGGCGTCCCCAGGTTGTTGCGTTGAGATGGCCCTGCATAAACTATCTCTTCTTCTTCTTCGGTATCGCTCCCGAAAATAGGGATGGTGGCGGCGGTTTTGTTCTCCGGATTGCGACACCTTTCCGTATCCTCGAAATCTGGCAAAAAGTACTTCGCATCTTCGTATTTGCGGACTTCGTTCACGGAAAATGGGTTTAACTCACCTGTTACGGTATACTCGAAACCATCCTTAAAGTACTTCATACACTGATGTTGCGTAGAAGGGATGATATTGTACTCGTGCAGCCAAGGACGGCCGAGCAAGGCGTTGTAGCAAGTCTTGGCGTCAATGACATGGAATTTGATGTCTGTGACGAGAAGTCCAAAGCGTAATGTTAGTATCACAGATCCGAGAGTCCGTGACGATTGTGAATCGAAACCGGAGATAGTAATTTTGTCACGAGCGAGGTGTTGCACACTCATGCAGATTTCCTTCAACACCCGAACATTAAGGAGGTTGACGGAGGATCCATTATCCACCAGGATCTTGTCTATCTTGATATCATGGCAGTATCCGGAGATATATAGGGGACGGTTATGGTCGCATGTCCCGAGAAGGAGGTCTTCATCACCGAAAGTGATGTCGGCTGTATGCACTTCCTCCAGTTCATCCTTCATCTTTTCAGTGGCGAGGAAGGCTTGGAATTGCTCAGGTTCTTGTAACGCCTTAATTAGTGAGTCTCGCGCTTCTTTTGATAATAGGAGGGCATCGAGAATGCTAAGCTGAGAAGGCAGCTTCCTTAGGTGCGCGAGGATGTTATAGTCCACTTTACTCTTCCTAGGAGGGTCTTTGGTAGCCAGCTCTTTCGTGACTTGGTCATCTAACGTGATATCTTCAGTGACCTCTTCTTTTCCCTTATCTTTTCTATTTGCGGGTCCAAGATTCTTTTCTGGGAGTGTGCGATTGCGCAGCTGAATGTTCTCGCAGGCCTCCGATTCTTCTTCTTTCCCCAAAACGGATTCTTTAAAGAGAGGGCCCAGAGCCATTTCTTCGTCAGAGTCGCTCCCAAAGGTGAGAACTTGTGACCCCCTGGCGTTTACCATGTAACAGTTGCCAGTAGCTCTGTCGCGCCCATCGATAGTACTTCTTCGCTCCCGACGGATCTTGCGTTTCATGCGCTTAAAATGTTGCCGATGAGCAACATACCCTTGCCACCATATCTTAAAGGCGTCGCACTCCTCCGTGGGATGTGATATTCTTCGATGATATGCGCAATAGTCAGGGTGCGTCTCTACCCCATCGTGTGTGTTTCCTTCCGAGGGTGGTAGCTTCATTCCCATTGACATGGCTTTGGCAAACCTTTTCCTCGTCTTGAATATCTTCTTGTCTACTTCGGATGCCTTACGCTCTGGCAGGGGTAGTTCAACTCTTTCGTTCAGTTGCCCGCATTTGGCTCCTTCCGACGTGGTCATCTCACGCTCCTGGTCCGCTTTACATTTTAGACGAATCTCGTCTAGAAAAGCGTCGATCATTTCATCTGTTGGCCACGCGCGTTCTGGTACAGGCTCTGCCTCCAGCTTCTTAATGCCAGGAGTTTTTTGTTAGTGTATATGCTCTAGAGGCCATTACTGTATCATACTAGTTTGTATATTACTTGATGGAAGCTTGGGATATTCACCTTGTATAAACAATCTTGCTCAATATAGTAGTATGCTACTTGGTTTGTTTCTACTTCAATGTGTACTTGTGTTTATTTCAGTATATCACTTATACGCATTAGTGGAGCCCTTAGGATCTTTGCTTGATTACCAGCGTTGTGATGGCAGTCACACTAGTGGGGGCTGGGTAATCTATAAGCACATCCTTATACAGGTCCCTAGTCGTAGGACTATCGAGACAGGGCATCGATACTCCGGAGTAGACTAGCGTATGCGCTTCTCATCCCAGTGTGGGAGATGGTCTGTCCCACAGCCATCAGTACGTCGTACTGGAGATAGTATACGGGTGCTCGTTGGGTTACGAGTACACTGGACAGGACTCGTCGGGAACTGACAGGTTGGTATTATACCTATCGTCAGTTATCAGTTCCCAGGTGACATGAGTACAGCTTAGTCCGCTGACTTGACACTGGCACTTCGCCTCGAGTGTGTTCCCACTGCACTTTGATCACTACCCTACCACGGCTCAAAGGAGTCGTGCAAACAGGTGGTGGTTGGGTGCAGTCCCGAAGCACTTGGAGGCAGTGACGGTTAGACAGGATTCGTCTCTCCCGGTATTGGGGGTTGACATCGCGCTGTGTCTAGGAGAGCCATTACACGAGTAGTCCCTGGCCAGGGCAAGCGAGATATACTGGTAGGTTCCAGTGTTATCTCAGGGTGTTTTGGGCTTCACTCCGACACGACTTGTACCGCTATTGGGGGACTGACGTTTTACCGCCCCCTAGGCCCGACATGCGATGTATCAGACGAACAGACCGGACTGTACGGAGACTGTCACATTCAGACTCAGTAGGAGTAAAGATGGGGTTTCACCTCGTCAGCCTTCTTGTCGACATCTACCTGGGGACCGTTACGCACAGCTAGTGCCGCTTGCGGTCTGTGGTTAAACCCACTGCTAGCGTAGTGTCGAGTCTTTAGAGTCCCACACAGAGGGTATTCGCCTCTGGGCAAAACAGAGTAGAGGTCGCATGGTTTTGCGACAGGGTTCGTTCTCATCCGCGCACTTGTGCACGTTTGGAGTCCGGACGGATATTACTGGCTGGCTCTGGTTTGAGTCAGATGCTGGTATATGTTTTGGGGTTGCTTTTATCTCTCAGTATTCATGTTCCTCGGAACAAGGATGCAGGTGTGCATGCACGGTTATTTGAGGAAGAGGAAGAGGACTTTCATTAGGGTTTCGGAACGGGTGCGTATGCACAGTTGACAGTCGTCTTTTTCCAAACCCTAATGGATTTTTGTTTTATCAATTAATAATATATAATAAAATGAAATTGTGTCATGGTTGGTTTTTATGTTGACTTGTTGACCATGGTTGACTTGTTGACCATGGTTGAAGTTTTGACCATCATCATTACAAAAGAAAGATGCTCTTTGATTCTAGCAAATTCATTTAATGTTTGAAATGATAATGGTCATTCCTAAACTTTCCATCAACCTTTTCATTTTCATTATTATTATTATTAATTTAGATAATTCTTTTTCTTTTGGCATTATGGTTGCAAGAAAGAAAAAGAGAGCTCATTATCTCATTTAGCTTCTCTCTCCTCACTTCATCTTCTTCTTCCTCTAGCAAAAGAGAACCCTTCTCATGTGTTGAGAATCCCTCTCTTTAAAAAGAAAAGCACCCCTTAGACACTCTCTACTCACTCTAGGATCAAGGGTTTAGCAAGCCGGAGATTCTAGTTCACTCCAAGTTCGAGAAAGAGCCCAAAGGTTGAACCCTCGAGGTGGATCCATCTTCGACGGAAGAAGGCGACAAGAAGAGAACCATCAACCTCTACAAAAGTTTGAAGAAGAAGGAGTTCAAGTTTAGGTATAACCATCTTCATCCGAGTAGCTAACTCTCTTTAGCTAGTTTGCTAGTTTTAGTTTAGGAAAAGATCCCGACTTTGTTTAGTCCATGTTGCCCCTTGCGCTAAAAATTTGATTTTTATACCGTTTCCGCCTCCCCGTAAGAACCGGGGGTCGCAACGTGGACTTACAGTGGTATCAGAGCCTAACTAAACTTAAACTAGCTTGGTAGCAAAGTGTATGGAAGTTCGAAACCGAAAAATCGCAAAACCGGAAAAACTAAAACCCTAAGTTTCTGTTGAAATTTTTTCTGCTCTAAATGAAAAACTTTATACTTCTAAATTCGGCTCAGGGTTTTGTCTGAACACCCATGAAAAACGATCCATTGATTCATCTAAACCGCCGCGGTTCCGCGGCATGAGGTAGGCATTTGCCGCGGAACCGCCGCCGTTTGTTGTCCTCTCTGCATCGTTTTTCGTGCAGTGTGTCTCTGTGTTGGTTTTGGGATTTTTAAGATATATTATATGTGCCCAGATTTTCCAGAACAGAAATTTACTTTTGGGGTCCTATAATTCCGTATTTTTTTTTCGAACTTCGCTACACTTTGGCTATGTTGGTTATATCTGTGATGTTTGCATGTATTGAACGTCGGCTAATCGCTATAAGCCGATTGGTCGGGGTTATACATAATCTGTGTTTGATATTGGATTGTGTATATGAATCTGTTGGACTGTCGCGGGTGAATAGCCGGGGTGGATGTGAGATGAGCTTTTGTTTTTCTTTCATTCATTTGTAAATGTAAATTGATGTAATAATATTATTTGTATGGCCGCACAACCGGGTCGGGGTTGTAGCCGTCATTGTATAATTCTTTTTACTGTTTTTGCTCCTAGGATAGACCCATGGAGGGGTGCACAAACTACCGGGTTCTTGGCGGGTAGTTTGCCGCACCCGTAGGGGTCTTGGGTGGGGTATTTGCTATTCACCGCGACCGTGTAATCCGCTTTTCGTTGCAGGCTCGAAAGGATTGCGGATTGCTAGTATATCCAATGTATTCATCTGTGATCTGTAATGTCTATCATTGCTTTCTATTTAGGCGTTGCTTATGTTTTACAGCCGCGCTAGCCCAGCCCCCGCTCTGTCGTTAGTTAAGTAACCTAACGAGTGATGACGGGACCCCGTGGCGAATGCGAATGGCATAAGCGTACGTCATATTTTGGTTGTTTTCTGCAATGGTAGGATTAAATGATGGGACGCATTAAAAGAACTAATGCAAGAATATCACGCATTAAAAGAACTAATGCAAGATAATAAACCAAGTTTAAGTCGATGGAACACTTTCGAAAAACCACTCGGTTCTTTTCAAAACTAACTTTTAAATGCGGAGCTTGAGCCACTCCTTCTAAAAGCTATCTCGTTCCATCGATTATATCAAGTTCACTACGTTCACGGTTTTACCAAAACCATTCGTAGCCCTCCGTCGTTTCGCATGAATAGGCAATAGTATTCAAGCTGTGTATTTTGGCCAAAGTCAAGGCACAGTGATTGGTAGCTATTGGGTGTTCATGTGTAGCATAGATAGATGCGTTGGTTTGGGACAGTCGTGCTGCCATTTTGGCCAAAGTCAAGGGTATGTACGGATGGATCCAAATTAACCTGGAAAGTGACGGGTAGAACTTGACATGTAACTTATGATATTTTGGCCAAAGTCAAGGTCATAAGAGCATGGGGCAAAAAAAAAAAAAAATCCACATCGGGAGTTTCATAAGTACTGAAACTTGCTAGATTTGCATACCATTTGGAGTGTGATGATTATGGTAGGATTCCTTCATTTTCGTCACGCGATGATATTTGGATCCCGATCCTACTGTGAGTATATGCTACTCCTTGGGAAATTTCTCACTAAACGATCAATGCTATAAACCTAGTAGGTGCCTAGAAAGGTGTTAGCGGGGCTACGCCCCCAGGGAAAAGAGGTTCTTAAATTAAGGAACTTCGCGAAAGCGTTGGAAAACCTCCCTCGAAGTACCGACACTGGCCTGGCTGAACGGTTAAGCAAGTATTGTGCGGTGGGATTGATCCCGGCTAATTCTTCCTTTGTGGTTTGAGGAGGGATTCGAGAGACAGTGGGAGCCATCCTGTTTAGACAAATTAAAAACCATTCTAAACTTGCAAGAGCATCGTGCTAAAGTGTTTCTTCTCTCCCCCCTGCAGCGACCAAATTCGAAATGACTGGACTTAAGTTACTTCTAGATAAAAACATACTGACAGGGCCAAACTACAAAGATTGGCTCAGGAATGTCAAATTGGCAATCGCTTACGACAAGCTGGGGTATCTTATTACCACCAAAGCTCCCCCCGTCCCAGGTCCCACCTCCAGCGTCGCGGATAAGGAAATCCGTAAGACTTGGGAGATTGATTGCGCGAAGGCCAGGTGCCTCGTGCTTGCCTCTACGGACAACGAACATCAGAGGAGGCATGAGAATATGGACCTCGAGTCCATATTTCTCCATACAAAAGAACTGTATGGAGAGCAGTCTCGTATCGCAAGATACGAAGTGTCGAAGAAGTTATTTTCGACAAAGTTGGCCGTCGGATCATCGGTAGCGGACCACGTGCTTAAGATGATTGGCTACACTGAGGAGCTCGCGGAACTTGGGACCACGTTGGATAGTGAACTCTATACAGATTTAATTCTCCAGTCCCTTCCATCCACTTACGCCCAGTTCATACTGAATTTCAACTTGCAAGAAAAGGAAGTTGAACTTTCAGAACTCCTCAACCTGCTGAGGAGCGCAGAGGGCACCCTACAGAAGGGTAGGGAAACACCCGCTTTGTTTGTAGGAGGATCTTCTTCCTCTAGGTCCAAGGCGAAAGCCAAGGGAAAGAGAAAGAAAGCCCCCGCCAAACCAAGAGGCGGTGTTAGTAAAGTGGGTACGAAGGGAAAGGAAAAGGCAACAAAGATTGCGGGGAAGCTTGTTGGAAAGGAAGAATGCTTCTATTGTCATAAGAGTGGACACTGGAAAAAGGATTGCAGGGCTTGGAAGGCCAGGACACAGGAACTGAAGCAGGTTGCGGCTTCAGCTTCAGGTGTGTATGTTATTGAAAACTGTCTTTCTATAAACTCTACTTCCTGGGTATTGGATACCGGATCAGGATCTCATATCTGTAATTCTTTGCAGGCGTTGAGAAACCGTAGGGTTTTGAAGGCAGGTGACATGACCCTCAGAGTTGCGAACGGAGCTAGCATGGATGCTAAAGCCGTGGGGGACTATCACCTGGGAATGTCAGATGGGCATGTTTTGGTTTTGCGTAATTGCTTTTTTGTACCCAACGCAACTTGTAATATCATTTCTGTATCTTTGGTTTCTAAAGAAGGTTATGAATTTGCGTTTGTAAGTAATGTTGTAAACATTCACCTTAATCAAGTTCTGATTGGGTCAGGTACATTGAGCAATGGTATATACGTATTAAACCAACCACAGATTTTCAATGTCCAGAATACACACAAAAGAAAGTCTCCAGATATCAATCAGACTTTCTTATGGCATTGTAGACTGGGTCACATCAATGAGAGAAGGTTGACTAAGTTACATACAGAAGGATATTTGGATCCGTTCGAATATCAATCGTATGCCACTTGTCAATCCTGTCTCAAAGGAAAGATGACAAAGACTCCGTTCACTGGACACGGAGTAAGAGCAAGCGAGCTCTTGGGACTCGTACACAGCGACATGTGCGGTCCAATGTCTACACATGCGCGAAGCGGTTATTCTTACTTCATTACCTTTACGGATGATTTTTCAAGGTACGGTTATGTCTTCTTAATGAAACATAAGTCCGAAGCTTTTGAAAAATTCCA
This sequence comes from Agapanthus africanus, assembly GCA_030015575.1. Lineage (NCBI taxonomy): Eukaryota > Viridiplantae > Streptophyta > Magnoliopsida > Asparagales > Amaryllidaceae > Agapanthus > Agapanthus africanus. Next base: position 395,967,188 of record JASDDO010000018.1, read on the forward strand.
GGAATATAAGAATGAAGTAGAAAAACAAACCGGCAAAAGTATCAAGATTCTAAGATCGGATCGAGGTGGAGAATACTTAAGTGCCGAGTTCCTGAATTATTTAAAAGAGAACGGGATTCTCACTCAGCTTACTCCTCCATACACTCCGCAACACAACGGTGTATCGGAGAGACGGAACCGAACCCTATTGGATATGGTACGGTCCATGATGAGTAACGCTGAGTTACCGCGATCATTCTGGGGGTATGCACTAGAATCAGCTGCGTACCTTTTGAACCGAGTTCCTACTAAGACTGTGCCTACTACACCATATGAGATGTGGTGTGGGAAGAGACCCCATCTCAGTCACATTAAGACTTGGGGAAGTCCAGCTTTTGTTAAAAAGCAGCATGCGGACAAGCTCGAGGCACGCTCAGTACTGTGTAAGTTTGTGGGATATCCAAAGAATTCCAAGGGATATCTCTTCTACTACGAAGAGGAACAAAAAGTTCTTGTTTCTCGTCATGCCCACTTTCTAGAACATCAGTTCTTAGAAAAAGAATTAAGTGGGAGCGCAGTAGAACTGGAAGAAATTCCAGAACCACAGACTATTACTGAAAGCTTAGTGGAACCAGAGGGTTCAAATGAACAGGACATTCCTACACCGCTCCGCAGGAGTAGTAGGCAGTCTCATCCGCCCGAGAGATACTACGGTTTTCTCATAGACGGGGATAGAGAGGATTGCATCATAGATTATGATGAGCCTACTAGCTTCCAGCAGGCCGTTCAGAGCGTTGACTCAGTAAAATGGCTGGATGCAATGCGGACCGAAATGGAGTCCATGTACACCAACAAAGTATGGACGTTGGACATTGCTCCAGACGGGGTAAAACCCGTAGGATGCAAGTGGATCTTCAAAAGGAAGATTGGTGTAGATGGACAGGTTGAGACCTATAAAGCTAGACTTGTAGCAAAGGGTTTCCGTCAAAGACCTGGCTTGGACTATGACGAAACCTTTTCTCCAGTGGCTATGCTGAAATCCATTCGGATCCTTCTTGCCATTGCTGCCTTCCACGATTATGAGATTTGGCAGATGGACGTAAAAACCGCTTTTCTAAATGGAAATTTAGAGGAGTGTGTCTATATGGATCAGCCAGAGGGTTTCATTCAGAGTGGGAGCAGCGGAAAGGTGTGCAAGTTGCTTAAGTCCATCTATGGACTAAAGCAGGCATCGCGGAGTTGGAACATCTGTTTTGATGAGACGGTCAAGGAATTTGGCTTTATCAAAAATCCAGATGAACCATGCATCTATAGTAGATTCGTAGCGAGAACTGTTATATTCCTCGTTTTATACGTGGATGACATTCTCTTAATGGGAAATGACATTCCTATGCTACAATCTGTCAAGGGTTTCTTGTCACAAAGCTTCTCCATGAAAGACCTGGGTCCTGGGGATCCGGATCTATCGTGATAGATCCAAGAGGATATTAGGACTTTCACTGTCCAGGTACATCGACACTATACTGAAAAGATTCAGTATGGAAGATTCCAAGCGCGGTAACCTACCGGCTTGTCACGGGATCACCCTCTCTAAAGAGATGTCTCCCAAGACTGATTTGGAGAGGGATCGCATGTCTATTATACCCTACGCTTCTGCGGTAGGCTCTATAATGTATGCGATGTTGTGTACCAGACCGAATGTAGCTTATGCACTGAGTGTGGTAAGCAGGTATCAGTCAAACCCTGGGGAGAAACACTGGATAGCAGTAAAGAACATTCTCAAGTACCTGAGAAGGACTAAGGAGATGTTCTTGGTGTATGGCGGAAAAGACCTCCAGATCGAGGCCTTTGCTGACTCCAGCTTCCAGAGTGACAAGGATGATTCCAAGTCCATGTCGGGTTTTGTCTTTACCCTCAATGGAGGGGCGGTGTGTTGGAAGAGTTCCAAACAGGAAACCGTTGCAGACTCGACTATGGAAGCGGAATACATCGCTGCATCTGATGCCGCAAAAGAAGCTGTCTGGATAAGGAAGTTCTTAAAAGAACTTCAGGTGGTTCCGTCCATTGTTGACCCAATACCTCTGTATTGCGACAACAACGGGGCTATAGCTTTAGCGAAGGAACCCAGGTCCCATCAGAGATCCAGGCACATCTTGAGGCGGTATCACCTGATCAGGGAGATCGTGGATCGCAAGGAGATCGAGGTTCGGAGGGTTGCTTCAGAAGAGAACACTGCAGATCCATTCACCAAGGCCTTACCCCAGACTCAGTTCGAGCGGCTGATCGAGTTGATAGGTCTTCGGTACGCCAGTTCATGGCCTTAGTGCAAGTGGGAGATTGTTAGTGTATATGCCCTAGAGGCCATTACTGTATCATACTAGTTTGTATATTACTTGATGGAAGCTTGGGATATTCTCCTTGTATAAACAATCTTGCTCAATATAGTAGTATGCTACTTGGTTTATTTCTACTTCAATGTGTACTTGTGTTTATTTCAGTATATCACTTATACGCATTAGTGGAGCCCTTAGGATCTTTGCTTGATTACCAGCGTTGTGATGGCAGTCACACTAGTGGGGGCTGGGTAATCTATAAGCACATCCTTATACAGGTCCCTAGTCGTAGGACTATCGAGACAGGGCATCGATACTCCGGAGTAGACTAGCGTATGCGCTTCTCATCCCAGTGTGGGAGATGGTCTGTCCCACAGCCATCAGTACGTCGTACTGGAGATAGTATACGGGTGCTCGTTGGGTTACGAGTACACTGGACAGGACTCGTCGGGAACTGACAGGTTGGTATTATACCTATCGTCAGTTATCAGTTCCCAGGTGATATGAGTACAGCTTAGTCCTTTGACTTGACACTGGCACTTCGCCTCGAGTGTGTTCCCACTGCACTTTGATCACTACCCTACCACGGCTCAAAGGAGTCATGCAAACAGGTGGTGGTTGGGTGCAGTCCCGAAGCACTTGGAGGCAGTGACGGTTAGACAGGATTCGTCTCTCCCGGTATTGGGGGTTGACATCGCGCTGTGTCTAGGAGAGCCATTACACGAGTAGTCCCTGGCCAGGGCAAGCGAGATATACTGGTAGGTTCCAGTGTTATCTCAGGGTGTTTTGGGCTTCACTCCGACACGACTTGTACCGCTATTGGGGGAATGACGTTTTACCGCCCCCTAGGCCCGACATGCGATGTATCAGACGAACAGACCGGACTGTACGGAGACTGTCACATTCAGACTCAGTAGGAGTAAAGATGGGGTTTCACCTCGTCAGCCTTCTTGTCGACATCTACCTGGGGACCGTTACGCTCAGCTAGTGCCGCTTGCGGTCTGTGGTTAAACCCACTGCCAGCGTAGTGTCGAGTCTTTAGAGTCCCACACAGAGGGTATTCGCCTCTGGGCAAAACAGAGTAGAGGTCGCATGGTTTTGCGACAGGGTTCGTTCTCATCCGCGCACTTGTGCACGTTTGGAGTCCGGACGGATATTACTGGCTGGCTCTGGTTTGAGTCAGATGCTGGTATATGTTTTGGGGTTGCTTTTATCTCTCAGTATTCATGTTCCTCGGAACAAGGATGCAGGTGTGTATGCACGGTTATTTGAGGAAGAGGAAGAGGACTTTCATTAGGGTTTCGGAACGGGTGCGTATGCACAGTTGACAGTCGTCTTTTTCCAAACCCTAATGGATTTTTGTTTTATCAATTAATAATATATAATAAAATGAAATTGTGTCATGGTTGGTTTTTATGTTGACTTGTTGACCATGGTTGACTTGTTGACCATGGTTGAAGTTTTGACCATCATCATTACAAAAGAAAGATACTCTTTGATTCTAGCAAATTCATTTAATGTTTGAAATGATAATGGTCATTCCTAAACTTTCCATCAACCTTTTCATTTTCATTATTATTATTATTAATTTAGATAATTCTTTTTCTTTTGGCATTATGGTTGCAAGAAAGAAAAAGAGAGCTCATTATCTCATTTAGCTTCTCTCTCCTCACTTCATCTTCTTCTTCCTCTAGCAAAAGAGAACCTTTCTCATGTGTTGAGAATCCCTCTCTTTAAAAAGAAAAGCACCCCTTAGACACTCTCTACTCACTCTAGGATTAAGGGTTTAGCAAGCCGGAGATTCTAGTTCACTCCAAGTTCGAGAAAGAGCCCAAAGGTTGAACCCTCGAGGTGGATCCATCTTCGACGGAAGAAGGCGACAAGAAGAGAACCATCAACCTCTACAAAAGTTTGAAGAAGAAGGAGTTCAAGTTTAGGTATAACCATCTTCATCCGAGTAGCTAACTCTCTTTAGCTAGTTTGCTAGTTTTAGTTTAGGAAAAGATCCCGACTTTGTTTAGTCCATGTTGCCCCTTGCGCTAAAAATTTGATTTTTATACCGTTTCCGCCTCCCCGTAAGAACCGGGGGTCGCAACGTGGACTTACATTCCCATCATCGGTAAACGAGTGGGAGATTACGTTACAACTCGCCACATATCCTTCGGATTCATCCGACGAGCTTTCTCCATCATCTTCCTCTTGAAAGATGTGGTTGAGGAACTCTTGCAGTGTGACAGGAGTTCGCGCCTTTTGATTGTACTCTTCCAGTGCGTCGATTTGCTTCTGCAAGTTCGTGTGCTCTTTTTCAGGCTTCACGGACTTCTTGGATTTCTTCTTCTTTTTCTTCGAAGATTTTGACGATTGGGCGTGAGTATCTGGGCTCTTATCGTGAGTCTTTGTAGTCGGGCGGCGCCTTAGCATCCCTTCGATAATTTGAGGTTCAAGAGGGTCCTTCCATTCGATCGCAGGGCACGCATGAAGGTCTCTCAGCATTCTTTTGGTTTTAGTTGATAGCACGACCTCCCATGGAGCTTCTTCAATAAAAGAACATGTTGCCCCCGGTGTATCCGCTTTCCTAGGAGCATGAGGCTGTGGTGGGTTTACCTTCCACTTTTCGGACAGTACGAACTTCCCCTGGAGGTACTGATCTTCAATCCATCCTTTGAAGACGAAGCAATCTTCGATCGGATGACTTACCGTTTGATGGTAAGGGCAATAATTAGGGTTATTCACTTCCGTGGGTTGCGGCGGTCTCCTTGGATTTGGTAGGTTTATAAGTCTGTTGCGTATTGCCAGCTCGAATAACCGTTTCGTCTTGTCCCGTGGAAACGAGTAGGGACGCTTCATCTTCTCATTATAATACCGACGTCTTTCCTCCAGTTGATCTGCCGGTTTCGGGGCGTTAGGTTGCTGTTGGGCATTCGCAACAAAGGTTGCCCTCCCTTTACCCTTGTCATTCCGAGATTCCGACTTCGGGGTAGGTGGTCTATGACCCATCTGGTCCATCTGAGCCAACTTGTCGATCAAAGCCTGGAATGTGGTTGGCTTAAAGAACATCATAAACTGGGAGATAGTTGCGTGAGGGTCTAGAGTTCCCACGAACATGCCCACCGCAGGTGCTTCCTCAATGCGTTGCTCACATCTTGACCACAAGTTCCGCCAGCGTATAGCGTACTGGACCCAGGTTTCGCCCGGTTTTACCCTGGCGTTAATCAGTGCAGTTATTGGAATGCGTTCGTTGGCACTTGCGAATCGCTGAGTGAACAACAGCTCCATTTCAGCGAACGTTTTGATAGAATCGTTCGGGAGTTCCGAATACCATTCGAACGCAGTTTCTGATAAGCTGCCCACGAACTGGCGGAGCAACAGTTTATCATCTCCGCCGGTGTTACCGCAGAGGGCCCGGAACTGGGCGACATGCTGATGGGGATTGCCGGTCCCCTTATACACGTGGAATTTTGGTATCGTATAGCCTTGCGGGTATTTGATTTGGTCGTACCAGCTCGGATACGGCCGCCCTGTTTTCACGACTTGACCAGCTGCCTCAGTCGCGTGATGAACCCGGATTTGCTGGGCTATGTAGTCAGCCAAGTCAGCCTTAGAGATTGCCTCCTCCTTGGCCGTTGAGAGGGCTGGTGGTGGATTTGACGTTTCTCCTCGGTCGTCTTCAAGAACGATTGGGGGATCCTCGGCGGGTAAGTCCTGCTGGATCATCATTCCTATCACATCTTGGAAGAGGAGGCCCATCCGTTGTATATTGGCCGCTTGTTCAGCAGCCTCTTTATCCCTTTTCTCCAGTGTCCGGCGAAGGAATTCAGCATCGGTTTCTTCCTCCCGGCGTGCGTCTGAGGACGTTTCTGGGTTTTCTTTTGGCCCGGTGAGCGCGGCCATAGCATTCATCATTTCTTGAAGCTTTTGTTGCTGCTCTTGAGCCTTCGTCACGGATCGGGTTAGCGGTCGGTGGCCCGTAGAAGTGCGGCTTTCCTCTTTTCCAGAGGCCATGTAAACAGTGTGCACTACCATGCCCCCAGACTTAGGGCATCTGGGCTCAGTGCTTTTAGCCGTCGTTGCATGCTGTGGGGTTTTCTCTGGCCTCCTCCTTTTATGAGCCATGGAGGTTGAGGGGGCCGTTGAGGTGGGCGTCCAGACAGCCTTTTGGGGTTTAGCCTGGTGACCAGCTTCCGGTTGGATTTTCAGCTTCTTGTGTTGGCGGGAGAAGTTTGGATCGATGATCGAGTCCCGTGCCTGCCGCCAAACCTTATAGATTTTGGAAGACAGCCGTTGAGGAGATCGGGGTTGTTCGGGTTTTATTTCGACAATCTTTTTTAATGAGGGAGGAGACCTCTTCAGCACTGCCGTAGGAGAATTCCTTCGCACCTTATTTAGCATTTCAAAGCTGTTCCCAGTTGGAACAGCAGCATTAACCTCTGCTACCGGGGCCGATGGAGTCAACCCGGAGGGGGAGTTGCCCCCAGCCTTCCTTACTCGGCGCCAATGGCGACGTCGAGCGTGTCGAGCGGACGTTGTAGGGTCAGCGGTAAGAATGGTTTCGTCTTGCCCCCTGTCTGGGTGGAGGGTCGCAGTTGGTATTAGCCTGTCAAAGACCGATGTCCTTTGGGCAGTAGGAGCGGGAGCTGAGGCCGTTAATCTTGTAAAGACCGACCTTTTGGCCGGAGAAGCTGCCTTGACGACTTCGGGGGCAGGAGCGGGCACCTTCTTAGAAGCAGCCTTCTCTGAGATTGTAGGTCCCATGATGGGTTCGCAGGATTTCTGGCCCAATCTAGAGAAGACCGAGGCGTTGACGTTGGGCGACTCGTTGAGAGGAGCCGCGGCAGGGGTAAGACGATCAAAGACCGACTTCTTGAGAGCTTCCGTTGTCAGCGCTGGAGCGGTGAAGTTTGTCGGTGGGAGCATGGTCCCAAAGAACAATCCTGTGGTGGCACGAGTGACCTGTTCCACGGGCATTGTGAATAGCGAAGCAGCTTGGGGTCCGTAGGCTATACCTCTTGGCGAGGCAGAGCGTTGGTTGCAATTGCAGTCTGAGCAGTTGGAGAATTTCATGGAAGTAGAAGCCATCGGTCCTTTGCTTTCTGCAATAAGCAAGACGCCAATTCTTAGTATCTTGAAACCCAAGGGCAACCATTGGCGAACCGCGATTGGTTCGCGAGTCACGACACACGAAGTGTGGAGTGGAAAGAGGAAAAGGTCCCACCGGGCGTGCCAGAATCTGTTCCCCTCCGAAAGACGGCGCACAAGACTGCGGTGTCTTGGCACTGAGATTCGGGGCAGATGCTAATTGGTGCTATCCGTTCACCTCTCCGAAGATTCCAAGTTGATTTATGGCACCACGTATCGAAGGTTTAAACGGATGCGTCCGATGTAGCAGACTTCGTCAGATTCCCCCTCGCTTGAGGGTTTTTTTTTGATTGTGGGGACGCTCTTCCCTGCAGGCGCAAGCCCCTGCAGTTAATTATGCTACCGCATTGCGGTAGCAACTTTCTCCTTCTCCATGCTGGTCATTTCGTGTCGTGGGTGTTTGTTTTGTGTTTTGTTGCCCGTGGATTGTTTACGGAGACTGAGTTATGTCGTCGCCCGTAGGGCGTGGACTAGTCCAAATCCGTATTATCTTAGATTTGGGTTTGGGGGTTTGGTTTGAGGATACGTCAGCCATACTTGAGGCTAAGATCAACTCAAACGTTTGTTAAGGATGCGTTAGTCTAACTTTGTGACTAAGATCAACTTAACGGGATCGTTTAGATCCGATAAAGGAATGTTTGGACTCCATTGTTCCAGTTTAGGGACCTAGAGGTCCAACGTATGTATGGCCGTCAGGACCCGTCACCTCTCTGACGACGTTGAAGGATTACAACGACGGATGTCAGAGGAGTTCAGAGATGTACCCTCAAGCCAGAGTCAATTAGGGGGATTCATAGTCCAGTCTGTTTGAAGGTTTAAGGATACGTTAGCCATCTTCGAGGCTAAGATCAACTTAAACGGGATCGTTTAGATCCGACAAAAGAGCATTTGGGGGCTCTATTGTTCTAGTTTAAGGACATTGCGGTCCATGGGTAGTTTAAGGACATTGCGGTCCATGGGTAGTTTAAGGACATTGCGGTCCACTGTTAGTTTTAAGACATCTCGGTCAAGGTTAAGGACGTCGTAGTCCATGGGTTTAAGGACCCCACAGTCCGTTGTTAGTTTTAAGACATCTCGGTCAAGGTTAAGGACGTCGTAGTCCATGGGTTTAAAGACCCCACAGTCCGTTATGTGCTCTGGATGCTTCATACGGGTTCACTGCCGTGTTCTGCGAGGACCAGGCTCCGCTCTGGACGTTTTCCATGGGGTCAAAGAGTGACATTATCCGCGTTCCACGTAACCAGGAATTTGCATTAAACACGGGTTTAAGGACCCCGCAGTCCGTATCAATGTGTGGTCGTCAGGACCCGTCACCTCTTTGAAGACATTGAGGGATTACAATGCCAAGTATCAAAGGAGTGAAGAGATGTACCCTAGAACCGGAGTGGATTAAATAGTCCTTGGCCCAATTTGGGGTCAAGACGAATTAATTGTGTTATGAGTCCATTGGCCCAGTTAATCACAAATTGAGGACTTATGGCCATCTTGGGCTAAGTCCAATCAGGAGAGGCTTTGCCTCCATCCATTTAGTCAATTGGGCCGAAGCCTAGTGTTAAACACTACAGAGCAATCAGTGTTGAACACTGGGAATGAGGTTGACAAGTTAGTGTTTAACACTAAGAGATAATTGGTGTTAAACACCAGCAACAAGGCTTTTCAAATTAGTGTTAAACACTAAAACAGATCAGTGTTGAACACTGCGAATAAAGCTTTTTAATTAGTGTTGAACACTAAGGCCCAACAGCGTTTTAACACTGGGTTCGAGAGTTTTAATTTAGTGTTAAACACTAAGGCAAGAGGGGTCACGTGGCAGCACGTGAGAGCGCCCTCCCTTCATTTATTCTGCTGAGATTATCGCGTCTTTCAAGCATCACGTGCCATCACGTGATGGGCATTCAAATGCCTATGTATTAGAACTTCTGCCAAGGGTCACGTGGATCACGTGGGGTGCTGCCTCAAAGGGGCTTTCTGTAGATCTCTTGGGGGGTCACGTGATGACACGTGACCCTGCCTCTATGTATTTTGTTTAGAGGCTTTGTTAATCTTTTTTCAGGAATTAAATTCCTCGAGCTGTAAATTTCAGAGGAATTAAATTCCTACTTCCTTTCGAAGACTTATATTCTGGGATAGAGTTTAACTCTGAATTTTCTGTAGGAATTAAATTCCTCATATATGTGAAGAACCAAATAGGGTTAAACTCTAACAAAGCTTTTTTAAGGAGTTTAAACTTCCATCCTCTGTTAAATTACGATTAAGGGAATTAAATTCCCGCTGCTGCAACAGAACTAGGTTCTTAATTAGGGTTAAACCCTGTTTCTTTTTATTCTGAAGGAATTAAATTCCCATGATACAGGGGCAAGCCCTAATTTTATTTTAAAGGAATTAAATTCCTATAGTTCTGTGAGAATTAAATTCTCGTGCTTGCATTCCTTCTCTATGTTTTGGATCTGCATGGCAGGATCTCAACCCATTGAGAATTAAATTCTCAACCTTAAGGGGAGATGTGCACTTTGCAGATCCTCTATCAAAGAGAGAAGAAATATGCTCTTCTGTTTTTACATTATCAGAGTTAAACTCTGTTGAGAATTAAATTCTCTTTTTCTTTCAAGGAGCTTTTCCCTTTCTTACCTAGGGTTTTTGCAGAAGATCCAAGTTCTCCAAGTATCGAAGCTCTCTTCCTTTTCTTTTTTTTTTCTTCTCTGCGTATCTCTCTCCTGTATGTCTCTTGGCTCATATTTATAGGAGAAGCAGCCGAATCAATCAGTTTTTTGACGAATCTTCGTGAAAGATTTGATTTGCATCCATCATTCATTTTGGCCCTTTAGATTGTTGGGTGAATTTTATTCACCATTGGATTTCAAATCCAGGGGTTTTTCCTTTGTTGTTTCGGTTAGATTTAAAGGGGAAATCTTTCCAAACCCGAGATTTTCCTATAGATAGATGATATTTCATCACCTCTAAATCTTTAATTTGATTGGTTCCAGATAGCCGCTTTCCTTTGGAAAGATTTGAATTTCTTTCAGAATTTAATTCTGTTAACACAATGGGCTTTGAAAGCCGGTCACGTGTGACCACGTGACTCATGGTCACGTGTGGGCACGTGACCCCCTTTGGAATGAGCCTTTTCCTTTCTTTTGCGCTCTTCTTCTGATCGCTGCTTAAACGTCACGTGCCACCACGTGACTCCTGGTCACGTGTGAGCACGTGACCCTTGTTTGAACTCTCTCTTTCCTTGGTTCAACTGAGAACGAGTCTGCTGTCTTGAACGTCACGTGGCAACACGTGACCCTGGTCACGTGGAAGCACGTGACCTCTTCTGAAGCCTTTTCCTTGACTTGATCAGGGAACTGGTGTGCCTTTTGACGCTTGCATTTAAATGTCACGTGTCGCCACGTGACCCGGGTCACGTGGGAGCACGTGACTCTTTCTGAAGTCCCCTTTTCTTCAACGTAGTCAGGAAACTGAACTTGCTTTGATGATGTTTTTAGGTGTCACGTGCCAACACGTGACCGCTAGTCACGTGTAAGCACGTGACCCTCTTCTGAAGCTTTTCCCAGAAGCTTTCCTGATTTTAAATCAGGAAACACGACTTCTTCGTCGACAGGATATACCGGGCCCACGGCAGATAGCCGATTGGGTGGCGGGGGATCAGACCGATATTATATGATTGCCCCCAAGGTCGCGCCTCGCCTTGACAGATACAGCGTCCCAGGATATCCAAAACCATGGGACGCTGGACCGGGATTGCATCTATAGCCGGATGAAGAAAGCCCTTTGATGTCCAATCAACCATCTCCACGGCGTACTGCACCGGGGGTGGGCTGGCGTAATGAATCGCCGTGATGGGTTCTGACGACACTGAGCATGTGAAGCTGCGTCGACCCATAATGATCTGATTGTACCATGACCCCCAAAGGTGGAGACTCTTATACTCCGGGTCGTGGTCCTTGATCATGGCCAAGACTTCACGGTCCAAGGGCGCTTCAGGAAATCCCTCCTCTGAACGAACAAACGGGAACGAGGTGTCGAGAGACATGATCGCTGCAAAAGAACAAAATAGCCGTCAGTGCTACAATCCCAACGCTTGGCGTTTAAAAAAAATCTTCAATTAAACGAATTTAAAAATTAATTGGATTAAAACTAATCACACTGCAGTGCAGTGAGTAGGGGACCAAATGGGGACCCACAAAGTCTGGATGAAAATGCCTCTTTTAATAAGACAGCCTCATCATTGTGTGAGACTGACAGTTAAAGAAAAGATCCCTAAGAGAATATTATCATTAGTAGGGAATCCCTAGAGACAAGGAGAAAATCTCCTCTTTCAGAGCAAAGCTCTGTTACAGAATGACATTTGTCAAATTCTGGTCTCAAAGGAATAAAATTCCTTAAAGGAGCATGGCTCTGTGGTAATAATGGAAAAGGTCCATCAGAATTTTTTTTTACACTTAAATGAATTAAAAATTTTGGAATCTTGAAAGATTCATGAAAAACTTATAAAAAGATTCTTCATTTTTCAAATCTAAAAGAGCTATTTTTGGATACATGAGCAAAGCTCTGTTCATGGGTTAAAACCTATGAACAAGATCTCTGTAGATCTATAGATTCATGAGAGCAAAGCTCTGTTGATGAAACCTCAAAGGGGATTTCTTTAGATCAGAAGATCTGTGAGAGCAAAGCTCTATTGGTTAATTAAAATTAATTTAACTTAAGATTAATTTTACTTAAAGTTTTCTAACTTGGAAAATGAGAGTAAAGCTCTAAAGTTCTGGAAACGAGAGCAAAGCTCTGGAGTTCTAAGCAAGAGCAAAGCTCTGGAAATCAAAATCTAGAAAATAATGAGATTTTTCTAAAGGCCAGAGGTCCTATTTATAAGGCGCTTGCGTCCCTTCAGCTCACCCCTTGATCCAACGATCAGGAGTTTGCCACCACTGCACTCACGTGTGCGCCACGTGAGCGCAACGTTGGGGGGGCATTTGTTTCCCCCAATCAGAGCAAAGCTCTGTTGAAATTCAAAATTCAAAATTTTGAAGTAACGCTTCAAATCTCGGGCGCAACGCGCCACGTGTCAGGCGCTGATACGTCAGCACAGCGCCCAAGAAGGCGCGCCCAATCAGAGTAAAGCTCTATTTAAACTAAAATTAAAGGAAGCAACGTTTCAGTTGCGCAAGCACTGCGCCAGCGCAGTTGCGCTGCACTGGGGCATTTGCGCCAAACAGAATTAAAATTCTAAAGAAATTTTTTCTGTTCTTGTTAAAACAAGAAGATTTTCTTCTGTAAAACAGAAGCCCTTGGATCAAAAATCCAACGGTGGGGAAAATTCCCCAAATCACTCAGAGAAAGAGCTCTTTAACAAATTTAACTAATTTATGGGCACTATAAAAAGGACCCTAGACCTCAATTCAAAGGCATCAACATTTTCTTGAAAAATCAAGAAGTTTCAAACAGAGAGAACTCTGAGAAAAATTCCAAGAAAAAGGTAAAAACCCTCACAAAAGAGAAGAAATTTCTTCTAATAGATCATTGATCTAAAAACCAGATCAATGATCTTCAGATAAAAAAATAATAGTGCTTTGCACTTCTCATGAACCACTGGTTCTAAAAGCAAGAAAAAACAAAAAAATAAAAAATAGTGCTTTGCACTTTTATGAACCATTGGTTCTTGAATCTAAAAAGATTCCTAAATCATAGTGCATTGCACTTGCAAACTGCGCTATTGCGCTCTTGAGAGAGTGCCACGTGTCAGCATCTGAACTACTTGCGCTATGCGCTTTGAGATAGAGCTTTGCTCTCTATAATTGGCGCAACTCACCAGAGTGCGCCACGTGTCAGCAGCGCAAGCGCAGCGCACTAGCGCAGCGCACTGCGCTTGCGCGACACGTATCAACACTACAAGCGCTTGCGCTATCTGATTGGCGCAAAACGCCTGAAAATGCAACGCATTTCCTGAAGGGCCAGGCCCAAATCAAAAAGACCAAGCAGGCCTAATTAAATTGATGCTCTGCATCATTTATAAATGGGCAGAGCCCAAAAAAAATAATAAAAATGCTATGTATTATTTAAAGGGGCAGAGACCAATTGAGAGGTCCAATGGATCAAAACAAATGCTCTGCATTGTAATAAAAAGGGCAGAGCCCAGTCAAAATGGGCATAAATGGCCTGAAGTAATGCTACGCATTATTCTAAAAAGGGGAAAGCCCAGACAAAGGCCAAATGCAAACAAAATGTGGACATTTTTAACTGGACTTAGCCCAATTTTGGCCGTAAGTCTTTAAACTAAATTGACTGAGCAAGACTGCTCTCTTAAATCAATTTATGACCGGTTCGAGGGTACATCTCCGAACTCCTCTGACACCCATCGTTGTAATCCTTCAACGACGTCAGAGAGGCGACGGGTCCCAACGACCACACAGGAATACGGACCACTACGTCCCTAAACTGGAACATGGACCGAAACGTCCTTAAACTAATGTCGGACCACCACATCCCTAAACTGGAACAATGGACCACCACGTCCCTAAACTGGAACAATAGAGCCTCCAAATGCTCTTTTGCCGGATTTAAACGATCCCGTTTAAGTTGATCTTAGCCCCAAACACGGCTAATGCATTCTTAAACATTCAAATGGACTATAAAACTCCAAATCGATTTTGGTTCAAGGGTACATCTCCTAACTCCTCTGACACCTATCGTTGTAATCCTTCAACGACGTCAGAGAGGTGACGAGTTCTAACGGCCATATAATAAATGGATTACCACGTTAAGTCGATCTTAGTCTCAAACAGGACTAACGTATCCTTAACGAACGTTTAAGTTGATCTTAGCCTCAATACGGCTAACGTATCCTTAAACTAAAAACACAAAACCCAAATCTAAGTAAATACGGATTTGGACTAATCCACGTCCTACGGGCGACGGCATTACTCAGTCTCCGTATACAATCCACGGGTAACCACAAACAAAACAAACACCCACGACACGAAGTGAAATTCTGGAGAAGGAGAAAGTTGTTACCGCGATGCGGTAGCGTAATTAACTGCAGGGGCTTGCGCCTGCAGGGAAGAGCGTCCCCACAATCAAAAAACCCCTCAAGCGAGGGGGAATCTGACGAAGTCTGCTACATCGGCCGCATCCGTCTAAACTTCCGATACACGGTGCCATAAATGAACTTGGCATCTTCGGAGAAGTAGACGGATAAAACCATATAGCATCTGCCCCGAATCTCTGGCCCAGACGTCCTTAGCGTCGTCGGCCGCCGTTCGGAGGGGTACAGTACTATAAATGGAATGATACCACTCTTCAATACAGAGGCGCCTTTTAAGTGAACCGGCACTACAAGAGCTTGAGAACTCCGTAGTTAAGCGTGCTCGAGCCAGGAAATTTCTGGGATGGGTGACCTCCTGGGAAGTGGCCCCTGCCCGGGTCCGGTTCACGCCGAAGGAAAAAACCGTGCGGCTTCGGCCAGAGCGGACAATACTCTCTGTATTGGGGGATGGGGCGTGACAATATATATATATATATATATATATATATATATATAGTAATATACTTATGACTTAGGATATCGTTGTGCATTTCGATTTTTACCTTGTGATATATTTTTATTCACTGAGTTGGCAACTCACCCCCGTTGTGCCCCAGTTTCTTGCAGGATATACCTCTCGGATCATCAGCGCCTTGCGGCACACACTTCTTTTCTGTGATTGCTCTGGTAGGTGGGCTACTGTTGTATCGTACCCATACTTGTATATATATATTCTTTTGTATCTAGTTAAAACTCCATCCACTTAGAACTTGTATATTGTGGACTTAGAAGTGAGACTTAGAGTGTGTGTTTGCGGGCGTCGCGCTCGTTGGAGTCGACTTTTTTATATTTGTTGATCTTGTTTCGCTTTTCTTTTCTCTGATATTGGGCGTCGTATATTATCTGCGAGGTTGCTTTGTTTATATCCTCTCGGTGATGGACATGAAATCACGAAATATGCCGGCAATGGAACTCCTGAGATTCCGTTGATTGAACTCACACTCAAACTACCTCACACCCTGCAGTCTACATCAAGCCATTCAGTTTGTATTCATTCCCTAAACGACTGAACAAGCTATAGTTGCATCGACCACGAATCTAAATACTAGTCGCTCCATGACAAGTCTACGCGAGAATTGGAGACATGGTCTCTATCATGCATGTCTCGACTGGTATCCAAGATAAGTGAACAGTCCTCGATATTTTACCTATGACACTAATATAAGTGTTTCTATACCTGTACCATAACGGTTATAGTTATGCTTATATATGTTCCATTGACGTCGATAATGCAATAATTAAACGGTTCCGCTGATTGTGTACAAGTACGTGTCACTTCTACTATTCAATCATGCTTTTACAGTAACGTACTTGACACAATCTAATCACTAACATTTATTGTTCCCGCCAAAAATTTCTGCGCAAAAGAGTCCAAGGTATCAAATGGCAGCGATACGCTTAAGAAAATGGAAACCAGTATCTTCCGGCTTGTATTTTGATAAACTCCCGAATGAGAAACTATTAAATTCTAATGGTATCGAAAACATCTCGAAAAAACCTTCGATTTGATATATTATGGGCCTTATAATTCATCCGGGATCAAAAGTTATGAGGCATCACGTGCCCACACGTGACCGGGCATCACGTGCCCACACGTGACCAAGCATCACGTGCCCACATGTGACCATTTACAGGCAAAGCCTGTTGGCACTGAATAAAATAAATAATTAAATGGGGTCACGTGCCAACACGTGAAGGACCTTTAAACCCATTGAAAAGGATTAAAAGATATAATAAAAACTAAAGGAAAAACTCTAAGGGGGCATTACGCGCTCACACGTGACCAAAGGTCACGTGCTAACACGTGATGATTCCTTAGTTCTTTAAAACAGCAGAATTGAATTCTGGTTAAAATGCTAATCAAAGAGGGTCACGTGCTGACACGTGACAGGTCTCTCAGCTCTTTAATTGACGGAATTAAATTATCAAACATTGGGATCACGTGCCAACACGTGATGGGCTTCAAAAGCTTTCTGAATTAATAAAATTAAATTCTGAATTAAGGGAAATCAAAAACCCTAATATTTATTTAGATCTTTCCAAACAAAAAGATTGTGCTCTGTAAAATGGAGCACCGTTGGATTAAAAATCCAATGGTGATTAAAAATCACCAATTTATGGAAGGATTTTATACAAAGAAGATTTCCCTAAAATCCACCAAGAATAACAAACAGAATATCATTTGGATTAAAAATCCAACGGTGAATAAAATTCACCGAGTGATCTAAATGATCATATTAATTAAGAAAACAAACAAAATCTTTCAATGAAAGATTTACTAAACAAATTGATTCTTTTCCTTCTCCTATAAATATGAGCCAAGAGAAGAAAAAAAGAGAATTTTGGGATCTTGAAATTTCCAAAAAGCCGAGAGAAAAGAAAGGAGAATTTAATTCTCAGCAAAGAAAACCCTAGGTGAGAAAACAAAGGGGATCAAAACTTCAAAAAAAGAGAGAATTTAATTCTCAAATCTAAGAGTTTAACTTTTCTGTACAAAAGAACTTAGTTATTCCTCTGGTTGAAGATCTGCAGAAGCAAATTTCCCCATAAGTTGAGAATTTAATTCTCATCGGGTTGAGATCCTACCATGCAGATCCAAAACTTAGAGGGGGAATTGAGTTTAGAGAATTTAATTCTCCGAAAACAAAACTAGGGTTTAACCCTATTTGAGAATTTAATTCTCACAATTTACAGGAATTTAATTCCTCCTAAATGAAATTAGGGTTTTACCCTATACAAGAATTTAATTCTTTTACATATATGGGAATTTAATTCCTCTAAAAGAAATTAGGGTTTAACCCTACATAAGAATTTAATTCTTTCACAATGGGAATTTAATTCCTCCAAAATCATAATTAAGTTTTAACCCTACAGAGAATTCAATTCTTAAAAATAAGGAGACTTAAAAAAGATCTCTGTGCATGAAAAGAACTAAGGTCACGTGCCCCCACGTGACCCCTAAAAAAAAAGGAAAAAGCTCTGAGGCAACGTCTCACGTGCTCCCACGTGACCTCCAAAACACAGAAGATAAAAGCAAAGGAAATGAAGGCTTTGGGCGCTCTCACGTGTTACCACGTGACCCCTTAGCAAATGCCTTGGTGATCAGCGCGCAGATGTCCATCACGTGCCAACACGTGATGCTCAAAAAAATAATAAAAAGTGTTTAACACTTAATTGCAGAACGAAGTAAAGGGATCTGGTCCCACCTTTGGGCGCCCTCACGTGTCCACACGTGACCCCTCTTCCTTTAGTGTTCAATACTAATTCGAGAGCTTTATTCCCAGTGTTTAATACTGATTGTCTTCTAGTGTTTAACACTAATTCGAGAACTTTACTTTTAGTGTTTAACACTAATTTGAAAACCTTACTTCCAGTGTTTAACACTGTTGTTTTCTAGTGTTTAATACTAATTTGGGGGATTATATTTTCAGTGTTTAACACTATTATCTTCTAGTGTTTAACACTAATTTGGGAACTTTACTTTTAGTGTTTAACACTATTTTTTTTAACCAAATTGGTTAATCTTCCAGAGGCAAAGCCTCCCATTCAAAATTGAGTAAAAATCAGAACTATAATGTCTATTGCTCAATCAAAAGTAAAAATGTTACCAAAGCCCTCAAACTCATGTTTAGCATTGCTAAATAATGTGGGCTGAAACCAGATAAATGTCTAATGGCCCAACAAAGGGCCAACATTTTAAATCTAATTGGACTTAGCCCAAACTGGCCATAAGTCCTCAATTCAGATTTAACTGAGCCAATGAGCTCATAATCTAATTAATTGATCTTAGTTCCAAATTGGACTATAGATCGCTTAATCCACTTTGGTTCGAGGGTACATCTCTTCACTCCTCTGATATTTGTCGTTGTAATCCTTCAACGTCTTCAGAGAGGTGATGGGTCCTGACAACCACACATTTCACGGACTATGATGTCCTTAACCTCGACCGTGATGTCTTTAAACTAACATCGGACTGTGGGGTCCTTAAACTCATGGACTATGATGTCCTTAACCTCGACCGTGATGTCTTTAAACTAACATCGGACTGTGGGGTCCTTAAACCCATGGACTATGATGTCCTTAACCTCGACCGTGATGTCTTTAAACTAACATCAGACCGTGGGGTCCTTAAACCCATGGACTATGATGTCCTTAACCTCAACCGTGATGTTTTTAAACTAACATCGGACCGTGGGGTCCTTAAACCCATGGACTATGATGTCCTTAACCCCGATCGTGATGTTTTTAAACTAACATCGGACTGTGGGGTCCTTAAACTCATGGACTATGATGTCCTTAACCTCGACCGTGATGTCTTTAAACTAACATTGGACCGTGGGGTCCTTAAACCCATGGACTATGATGTCCTTAACCTCGACCGTGATGTCTTTAACTAACATTGGACTGTTGGGTCCTTAAACTCATGGACTATGATGTCCTTAACCTTGACCGAGATGTCTTTAAACTAACGTTGGACCGAGATGTCCTTAAACTAACATTGGACCACCATATCCTTAAACTGGTAATCGACCACAATGTCTCTAAACTAAACAATAGAGCCCAAATGCTCTTTTGTTGGATTTAAACGATCCCGTTGAGTTGATCTTAGTCTAAAATTAGACTAACATATCCTCAACAAACGTTTAAGTTGATCTTAGTCTCAAATGAAACTAACGTATCCTTAAACCCAACCTCCAAACCCAAATCTAAGAAAATACGGATTTGGACTAATCCACGTCCTATGGGCGACAACATAAATTAGTCTCCGTATACAATCCACGGGCAACCAAAAACAAAAACAAACACACACGACACGAAGTGACCATCTGGAGAAGGTGAAAGTGGTTACCGTGACGCGGTAGCGTAATTAACTGCAGGGGCTTGCGCCTGCTGGGAAGAGCTCCCCACAATCAAAAACCCCTCAACGAGGGGGAATCTGACGAAGTCTGCTACATCTGCTGCATCCGTTTAAACCTTCAATACATGGTGTCATAAATCAACTTGACATCTTCGGAGAGGTGGACAGATAGCACCAATTAGCATCTGCCCCCAAATTCAGGCAAGACGAACCTACGCGGTTCCATCTCTGTGTTTCGGAGGAGAACAGATTCTAGCACGCCCAGTGGGACCACGTGACCTCTAATAAATGCCTTAACAAATCAGTGCATGAGTGCCTATCACGTGCCCATACGTGATGGCTAAAAATTAAAACTGTTTAACACTTATCTGCAGAACAAAGTAAAAGGAGATCCGGCCCCACCTTTGGGCGTCCTTACATGTCACCACGTGACCCCTTCTTCTCTAGTGTTCAACACTGATTCGAGAGCTTTATTTCTAGTGTTTAGCACTGATTATCTTTTAGTGTTTAACACTAATTTGAGAATCTTATTTCCAGTGTTTAACACTGTTGTTTTCTAGTGTTTAAACACTAATTTGAGAGCTTTATTTCTAGTGTTTAACACTACTGTTCTCTAGTGTTTAACACTTTCTTTAGCCAAATTGGCTAATTTTCCAGAGGCAGAAACCTCCCCTTCAACTGAATCTCAAAATTGAGTAAAATTCAGAGCTATAATGTTCAATGCTCAGTCAAAGACAAAATGTTATCAAAGCTTTCAAACTCTTGTTTAGTATTACTAAATAATGAGGAGCTGAACCCAGGCAAATGTTCAATAGCCCAACAAAGGGCCAACATTTCAAACTTAATTGGACTTAGCCCAAGTTGGCCATAAGTCCTCAATTCAGACTTAACTGAGCCAATGTGCTCATAATATAATTAATTGATCTTAGTTCCAAATTGGACTACAGATCACTTAATCCACTTTGGTTCGAGGGTACATCTCTTCATTCCTCTGATATTTATCGTTGTAATCCTTCAACGTCTTCAGAGAGGTGACGGGTCCTGAAGCCACACATTTCACGGACTATGATGTCCTTAACCTCGATCGTGATGTCTTTAAACTAACATCGGACTGTGGGGTCCTTACACCCTTGGACTATGATGTCCTTAACCTCGACCGTGACGTCTTTAAACTAACATCGGACTGTGGGGTCCTTAAACCCATGGACTATGATGTCCTTAACCTCGACCGTGATGTCTTTAAACTAACATCGGACTGTGGGGTCCTTAAACCCATGGACTATGATGTCCTTAACCTCGACCGTGATGTATTTAAACTAACATCGGACTGTGGGGTTCTTAAACCCACGGACTATGATGTCCTTAACCTTGACTGTGAGGTCTTTAAACTCACGGACTATGATGTCCTTAACCTTGACTGTGAGGTCTTTAAACTCACGGACTATGATGTCCTTAACCTTAACTGTGAGGTCTTTAAAATCATGGACTATGATGTCCTTAACCTTGACTATGAGGTCTTTAAACTCACGGACTATGATTTCCTTAACCTTGACCTTAACTATGAGGTCTTTAAACTCACGGACTATGATGTCCTTAACCTTGACTGTGAGGTCTTTAAACTCACGGACTATGTTGTCCTTAACCATGAACCGAGATGTCCTTAAACTAACGATGGACCACCATGTCCTTAAACTGGTAATGGAACACCATGTCCTTAAACTGGTAATCGACCGCAATGTCCCTAAACTAAACAATAGAGCCTAACTGCTCTTTTATTAGATCTAAACGTTCCCGTTAAGTTGATCTTAGTCTAAAATTAGACTAACGTATACTTAACAAACGTTTAAGTTGATCCTAGTCTCAAATGAGACTAACGTATCCTTAAACTCAACCCCCAAACCCAAATCTACGAAAATACGAAATTGGACTAATCCGAGTCCTACGGGCGACAAAATATTAGTCTCCGTATACAATCCACGGGAAACCAAAAACAAAACAAACATACACGACACGAAGTGACCATCTGGAGAAGGAGAAAGTGGTTACCGCGATGCGGTAGCGTAATTAACTGCAGGGGCTTGCGCCTGCAGGGAAGAGCATCCCCACAATCAAAAACCCCTCAAATGAGGGGGAATCTGACGAAGTCTGCTACATCGGCCACATCCGTATAAACTTTCGATACACGGTGTCATAAATCAACTTGACATCTTCGGAGAGGTGGACGGATAGCACCAATTAGCATCTGCCCCCGGAATTCAGGCCGGACGTCCCAACGCCCCGGTCGCGTCTTTTGGCGGAGAACAGATTCTGGCACGCCCGATGGGACCTTTTCCTCTTTCGACTCCACACTTCGTGTGTCGTGTTCGCGAACGAATTGCGGTTTGCTATGGTTGCCTGTGGATTCAAGGTATTAAGATTTGGTGTCTTGCTCCGTGCAGAGAAAACAGAAAATCAATGGCTTCAACCTGCACTAACTGCAACTGCAACTGCAACTCTTGCCCCATCCCGTCAGGAGGAGTGACTTACGGGCCTCAAGCAGCCTCCATCTTCGCTATGCTGGTGGAACAGGTCATTCAGGCCACCACTGGATTGTTCTTCGGGACCATGCTCTCGCCAACGAGCTTCAACACTCCTGTACCATTATAAGAAGCTCCGAAGAAGTCGGTTTTTGATCGGTTTGCAACTACTGCGACCCCTCTCAACGGGTCGCCCAAACCAAATGCCTTGGTCTTTTCCAGATTGGGCCAAAATCCATGTAGGCCTATGAAGAAGCCTGCATTTCCGGAAAGGGTTATTCCGAAGAGGATAGCCATCCCTGCTCCCGAAGTCGTCAAGGCGGCTTCTCATGCAAAGGGGTCGGTTTTCACAAGACTGACTATTTCAGCTCTTGTTCCCGGTGAGATCATCAAGGTTGCTTTCCCTACTCGGAAGTCTTCCTTCGATAGGTTGGCCATCCCCACTCAGCAGACATCAGTCTTCAATAGGCTGACAACAACAACTTCTGACCAACACATGGGGCATGAGGAGGTCACCCCTACGGCTGAACCAACTCCAATCGCACGACATGCTCGCCATCGTCACTGGCGCTGGATAAGGAAGGCTGGGGGCAACTCCCACTTTGGGCTAACTCTGCCAGCTTCGATGGTGGAAATCAATGCTGCTATTCCAACCGGGAACAGCTTTGAACCGCTAAGGAGGGTGCGCAAAAACTCTCCCACCGCCGTACTGAAAAGATCTCCTCCACCGGTGGAGAATGTTAAAAAAACAAAGTCGGAGCAGTCTCCTCAGCGGCTTTCTTCCAAAATTTATAAAGTCTGGCGACGGGTTCAGGACTCAGTAATTGATCAAGATTACTCTCGCCAGCAGAAAAAGGTGAAGGTTCAGCAGGAAGATAACCGTCCTGTCAAGCCACAAAGGGCGGCAACTACCTGGGTGCCCGCTACAACGGCCCCCTCAACGTCAACTGCTCAAAAGAGAAGGAGGCCAGAGAAAGCCCCTGTAACTATGGAAGACCACAAATACCCTGAGCCCAAACGCCCCAAGTCTGGGGGCATAAAGGTGCATACTGTTTACATGGCTTCCGGAAAAGAGGAAAGCCGCGCTTCGACGGGTCATCGACCGCTTACCTGATCAATAACAAGGGCCTAGGAACAGCAACAACAGAAGCTTCAGGAGATGCTGACTGCAATGGCTGCACTCACCGGACCAAAAGAAAGCCCGGAGGCGTCATCGGAGCAGCGTCATGAGCAAGAAACCGATGCTGACTTCCTATGCATAGTTTTCAAAAAGAAGGATAGAGAAGCTGCAGAACAAGCTTCCAACATAAAACGAATGACGCTTCTCTTGCAGGACATGGTCGGGATGATGTTACAGCCGGATCCCCCAGCTGAAGACCCTCCGGTCATTATTGAAGATGACAGAGGAGAGACATCGAATCCCCCTCCGGCTCTTTCAGCAGCCAAAGAGGAAACTATTTCCAAGGCCGCTCTGGATGACTATATTGCTCAGCAAATACGAGTTCACTAGGAAACTGAATCGCCGGCCAAGTCGTCAAAACTGGGCAACCGTATCCAGGCTGGTATGATCAGATAAAGTACTCGCCGGGCTACACGATCCCCAAATTCCATGTGTACAAGGGGACATGCAATCCCCATCAACATGTCGCTCAGTTCAGGGCTCTTTGTGGCAACACCGGTGGTGATGACAAGCTTTTGCTCCGCCAATTCATCGGCATCTTGTCGGAAACGGCATTTGAGTGGTACTCCGAACTTCCAAACGACTCCGTCAAGACTTTCGCAGAAATGGAGTTGTTGTTCACTCAGCGATTCGCAAGTGCTAGTGAACACACCCCGATAACGGCATTGATCAATGCCAGGGTGAAGCCAGGCGAGACGTGGGTTCAGTACGCAATCCGATGGTGGAATCTGTGGTCAAAATGCAAACAGCGCATCGAAGAAGCACCAGCGGTAGGCATGTTCGTGGCCACCCTAGACCCTCATACAACTATTTCACAGTTCATGATGTTCTTCAAACCGACCACCTTCCAGGCCTTGATTGACAAGCTGGCCCAAATGGACCAGATGGGCCATAGGCCTTCCTCTTCAAAGACGGAGCCTTGGAATGAAAAGGGCAAAGGGAAAGCAACCTTCATCGCCAACGCTCAACAACAGCCGAGCAACTTAAAGCTGGTTGTTCGCCAAAACAACGCGCGTCCACGCCCATCCCTCGAGGAGAGACTGGAACGTCCCTACTCGTTTCCTCAGGATAAAACGAGAAGACTGTTCGAGCTGGCAGTGCGCAACAGACTCATCAATCTGCCGGATCCAAAACGTCCGTTGCAGCCAGGCGATGTCAAAAATCCTAATTACTGCCCTTACCACCAAGCAGTAAGTCATCCGATCAAAGATTGCTCCGTCTTCAAAAATTGGGTTGAAGATCAATATCAACAGGGCAAGTTCGCGCTGTCCGAAAACTGGAAAGTGAACCCGCCACAACCTCACACCCCTAAAAAGGTGGACATGCCGGGGGCATCGTGCTCATTCATAGAGAAAGCCCCATGGACCGAAAAGTCCGTAAACTAGAAATTTGCCTCAAATATGGCAGCGAAGGACCGTTATGTCCTAAAACCAGCTACTGACCGAAATGTATCTAAACTAACGATGGAACGAAATGTCCTTAAACTAACCATGGACCGAAATGTCCTTAAACTAACCATGGACTACTATGTCCTGAAACTGGCTGTTGACCGAAACGTCGATAAACTACTACGGACCGCAGCATCCTAAGGCTGACAAAAAAAACGGTATATCCACAAGAAAAATGGACACGGATGAAAATCCGAAAGGACGCCGTGAATAAAAACAGTAGGGCTACCGATGAGTTTTTGTGAAAAACCAAAAGGGCGCAGACTCGTTAAACAAAAAAATGGTACGTCCATAAGCAAAATGAGCACGGATGAAAACCCGAAAGGGCTCCGTGAGTAAAAACAGCAGGGCTACTGGCGAGTTTTTATGAAAACCCGAAATGGCGCAATCTCGTTAAAAGACACTTGCAAGGTCCCCTCGACCTTGTGAGGAGAAACCACCTGCGTGAGATACTTACGACTCACAAGGGAGCAACACACTTAGGAATCCCCACAATTCCTAAGAAGAAATTACACTTGCGAGATCCTTACGACTCGTAAGGAGAACCCTCCTTTGGACCCTTACGGCTTATAGGATTTAAAAGCCTTAAGCTACAGAGATCTAAACTTGTTCTTATGCCATCCCAACCTCCGATGCTGCCCTACAAGCGGTTCAATGTCGACCCTTGTATACAATCCACGGGCGCGAATAAACATTTCCTTAACAGAGTCCTACCAGTGACTGGGGATATTTTCATATGGTGAACGACACTTGTAAGTCCTCTCGACTTATAAGGAGAAAACACTCTTGTAAGATCCTTATGACTTATAAGAGACCATACACTTAAGAATCCTCACGATTCTTAAGGAGAAAACACACCTATGAGATCCTCACGACTCGTAGGGAGAAATACTTTTATGAGACCCTTACGGCTCGTAAAGTCAAAAAGCCTTAGTCAACAGGATCCTAACCCTGTTTGCTAAGCCAACTTTGTTCGACATCGACAGAGGAAAATGATGATTCGCTCCTGGCAATATCCCAGTTGTAGCGATATTGATTCCTAAATCAGTATCAAATCCCAAGTCCTTTCACGGTAAATGATGATTTGCTCCTGGCAATATTCCAGTCGCAGCGATACTGATGCTAAGATTGGCACCAGATTCCAAGTTCCACACTCGCGATAAAAAATCAGCAAGCCAAAAATGCATATGAAATAGCCGAAATGATGGGGCATCTTGCAACAAAATCAGTAAGTAAAAATATATGCATACAAAAATAGCCGAAATGATTGGGCAACTCGCAATAAAAAGCAGCGAGTAAATACAAAAATAGTCGAAATGATTGGGTACCGCGAAAAATAGCCGAAATGATTGGGCAATCGTGAACTTCGTGATATAAAAGCTGAAATGATAGAGCATCGCAGAAATAAAAAAATGAAAGAATAAAACTTTTGCCCTACAGGTGAGTCCATTCTAACCCCTGTATACAATCCATGGGCATAAACGAAAAGGGAACCATATGTCCCCTACCAGATCCTATCAAAAGGGAAAGTCAGATCTCAACAGTAACATCTGCATCCCAGAAGATCAGCAACGGTGTTCCTTCTTATGCCAGCAGGGCACGGAAGCGACACAACGACAATCAATCTCAGAGCCACGGTAGAGTCCATAGTTCCAAGTCTCGATGGTTCACAGACAACCTAGAGACCGTCTCGACATTCGTCTCGTTACAACAGACGCAACGTTGGCAAAGTGGAGTGACGGCAAAATCCCAGCTCCACTTTAGCATTCGTCTCATTACAGAAGACGCAATGTCAACAACGGCGTTCCTTTGCAGTCCAGCAGGATGCAGATGCAACGTCAACGAAAGATGCAACGTCAGCAAAGCGGAGTGATGACAAAATCCCAGCTCCACCCCAGCATTCGTCTCGTTACAGCAGATGCAATATCAACAACGGCGTTCCTTCGCAGTCCAGCAGGATGTAGATGCAACGTCAACGAAAGACCCCATGGTCAGAAAAGCGGAGTGACGGCAAAATCCTAGCTCCACCTCAGCATTCGTCTCGTTATAGCAGACGCAATGTCAACAACGACGTTCCTTCGCAGTCCAGCAGGATGTAGATGCAACGTCAATGAAAGACCCCATGGTCAGCAAAGCGGAGTGACGGCAAAATCCTAACTCCACCTCAGCATTCGTCTCGTTACAACAGACGCAATGTCAATAACGGCATTCCTTTGCAGTCCAGCAGGATGCAGATGCAACGTCAACGAAAGACCCCATGGTCAGCAAAGCGGAGTGACGGCAAAATCCCAACTCCACCTAAGCATTTGTCTCGTTACAGCAGACGCAATGTCAACAACGGCGTTCCTTCGCAGTCCAACAGGATGTAGATGCAACGTCAACGAAAGACCCCATGGTCAGCAAAGCGGAGTGACGGCAAAATCCCAACTCCACCTCAGCATTCGTCTCGTTACAGCAGACGCAATGTCAACAACGGCGTTCCTTCGCAGTCCAGCAGGATGTAGATGCAATATCAACGAAAGACCCCATGGTCGAAACAAAGCAGAGTGACGGTAAAATCCCAGCTCCACCTCAGCATTCGTCTCGTTACAGCAGATACAATGTCAACAACAGCGTTCCTTCGCAGTCCAGCAGGATGCAGATGCAACGTCAACGAAAGACGCAACGTCAGCAAAGCGGAGTGACGACAAAATCCCAGCTCCACCTTAGCATTCGTCTCGTTACAGCAGACGCAATGTCAACAGCGGCGTTCCTTCGCAGTCCCGCAGGATGTAGACGCAACGTCAACAAAAGACCTCACGGTCAAAATAAAACAAAGCGAAGGCCAAATTCCTAGTTTTAGGGTCTTGACGGTTGTTCCCCTCCGAAAGACGGTGCAAGACAGACGTCTTGCCTGAAATTCAGGGCAGATGCTAATTGGTGCTATCCGTCCACCTCTCCGAAGATGCCAAGTTGATTTATGGCACTGTATATCGAAAGTCTAAACGGATGCGGCCGATGTAGCAGACTTCGTCAGATTCCCCCTCGCTTGAGTGGTTTTTGATTGTGGGGACGCTCTTCCCTGCAGGCGCAAGCCCCTACAGTTAATTACGCTACCGCATCGCGGTAATAACTTTCTCCTTCTCCAGATGGTCACTTCGTGTCGTGGGTGTTTGTTTTGTTTTTGGTTGCCCATGGATTGTATACGGAGACTAATTTATGTCGTCGCCCGTAGGACGTGGATTAGTCCAAATCCATATTTTCCTAGATTTGGGTTTGGGGGTTTGGGTTTAAGGATACGTTAGCCTTATTTGAGACTAAGATCAACTTAAACGTTTGTTAAGGATACGTTAGTCTCATTTCAGACTAAGATCAACTTAACCGTTTGATAAGGATATGTTAGATTTCAGACTAAGATCAACTTAACGGGATCGTTTAGATCCAACAAAAGAGCATTTGGGCTCTATTGTTTAGTTTAGGGACATTGCGGTCGATTACCAGTTTAAGGACATGGTGGTCCATTGTTAGTTTAAAGACATCCCGGTCTAGGTTAAGGACATCGTAGTCCATGAGTTTAATGACCCCACAGTCCGTGAAATATGTGGTTATCGGGACCCGTCACCTCTTTGAAGACGCTGAGAAATTACAATGACAAATATCAAAGGAGTGAAGAGATGTACCCTTGAACCAAGGTGGATTAAGTGATCTGTAGTCCAATTTGGAACTAAGATCAGTTAATTATATTGTGAGCACATTGGCTCAGTTGAGTCTGAGTTGAGGACTTATGGCCAACTTGGGCTAAGTCCAATTGGATTTGAAGTGTTGGCCCTTTGTTGGACCATGAGACATTTGTCTGGGTTCAGGCCCACATTATTTAGCGATGATAAATATTTTCATCTTTGATTTTCTCAATTTTGAGATTCATTTGGAGGAGGGACTTTTGCCTCTAGAAAATTAGCCAGTTTGGCTAAAAGTAGTGTTAGATAATAGGAAACAGCAGTGTTAAACACTGGAAATAACGCTCTCAAATTAGTGTTAAACACTAGAGGATAACAGTGTTAAACACTGGAAATAAGATTCTCGAATTAGTGTTAAACACTGAAAGATAATCAATGTTAAACACTGGAAGTAAGAGTCTCAAATTAGTGTTAAACACTACAAGATGATCAGTGTTAAACACTAGGAATAAAGCTTTAGTGTTAAACACTAGAGGATAACGGTATTAAACACTGGAAATAGGATTCTCGAATTAGTGTTAAACACTAAAAGATAACAGTGTTAAACACTGGAAATAAGATTCTGGAATTAGTGTTAAACACTAAAAGATAATCAGTGTTAAACATTAGGAATAAAGCTCACGAATTAGTGTTTAAACACTAAATAGGAATGGGTCACGTGGGGCCACGTGAGGGTGCCCAGAGGTGGGACCAGACACCTCCTCACTTTGTTCTGCAAATAAGTGTTAAACACTTTTTATTTTATATTATCACGTGTTGACATGTGATGGAGATTTATGCACTGATTATTAAAACACTTGCTAAGGGGTCACGTGGTAACGCGTGAGAGCGCCCAAAACTTCTTTTCTTCTGCTTTTTCTTTCTGTGGTTTTGGAGGTCACGTGGGAGCACGTAAGGTGTTGCCTCAGAACTTTTTCCTTCTCATTTTTGAGGATCTTTTTAGGGGTCACGTGGGGACACGTGACCTTAGTCTTTTGCATGCATGAAGATCTTTCAAGTCCCTTTATTTCTTTAAAAATTAAATTCTTTATAGGGTTAAACCCTAATTATGATTTTGGAGGAATTAAATTCCTGTTGTGAAAGAATTAAATTCTTATGTAGGGTTGAACCCTTAATTTCTTTTTTAGAGGAATTAAATTCCTGTGAATTTGAGAGAATTAAATTCTCAATTGGGGTTAAACCCTAGTTCTGTCCATCTTGAAGGAATTAAATTCCTATAATTCTAGGAGAATTAAATTCTTATATAGGGTTGAACCCTAGTTTTGTTTTGGGAGAATTAAATTCTCTAAACTCAATTCCCCCTCTAAGTTTTGGATCTGCATGGCAGGATCTCAACCCGATGAGAATTAAATTCTCAACTTATGGGGAGATGTGCTCTTTGCAGATCTTCAACCAGAGGAAGAACTAAATTCTTTTTTTTGCAGAAGAGTTAAACTCTTAGATTTGAGAATTAAATTCTCTGTTTGAAGTTTTGATTCCCTTTCTTTTTCTCACCTAGGGTTTTCTTTCTTGAGAATTAAATTCTCCTCTCTTTTCTCTCTGAAATTTCAAGATTCCAAATCTCTCTCTCCTCCTCTTCTCTTATTAGCTCCTATTTATAGGAGAAGGAAAAGAATCAATTTGTTTAGTAAATCTTTCATTGAAAGATTTTGTTTGTTTTCATAATTAATATGATCCTTTAGATCACACAGTGAATTTTATTCACCGTTGGATTTTAAATCCAAAGATATTATGTTTGTTATTTCTGGTGAGTTTTTAGGGAAATCTTTCCTTGTATAAAATCTTTCCATAAACTGGTGATTTTTAATCACCATTGGATTTTTAATCCAACGGTCCCCATAATTCTTTTCCATTTGGAAAGATTTAGAGAAATTTAGAATTTTAATTCTATTTGGAAAGATTTAGAGAAATTTAGAATTTTAATTCTATTAAACTATAAGGCTTTCAAAGCCTGTCACCCCCAATCGAGTCCTTTTCTTAGCGTTTATTTACGCTTCAGTTTTAACCATCACGTGTCAACACGTGACCATTGGTCACGTGTGAGCACGTGATATCTCATTGAGGTATTTCTTTCAGCCATTTATTTTTATTTCTGTTTTAACTATCACATGTCAACACGTGACCATTGGTCACATGTGAGCACATGATACCTCATTGAGGTAATTCCTGATTTTTTAATCAGGGAACAGTGTTTAGCATATTTGCTCATAACTTTTGATCCCGGATGAATTATGAAGCCCATAATATATCAAATCGAAGGGTTTTTTGAGATGCTTCCAATACCGTCAGAATTTAGTTGTTTCTTATTCGGGAGTTTATCAAAAAACAGCCCGGAAAATACTGGTTCGCATTTTCTTAAGTGTATCACTGCCATTTGATACCTTGAGCTCTTTTGCGCAGAAATTTTTGGCGGGAACAACGGTAACTCATATAAAACCTGAAAAACTATCGAAGATCATCCCACACCAGCGCGAAGGGGTCACCACCTCGACGTTCGTCTCGATACAGCAGACGAGATGTCACCTCAGCGTCCTTCCTCCAACAGGATCCGGACACGCCAAGGCAAACGAAGCAAAGGCCAAATTCCTAGCTTCAGGGTCTTGACGTTAACTCATATAAAACCTGAAAGACTATCGGAGATCCTCCCACACCAGCGTGGAGTGGTTACCACCTCGATGTTCGTCTCGATACAGCAGACGAGATGTCACCACAGCGTCCTTCCTCCAACAGGATCCGGACACGCCAAAGCAAACGAAGCAAAGGCCAAATTCCTAGCTTCAGAGTCTTGACGACACCTCATATAAAACCTGAAAGATTATTGGAGATCATCCCACACCAGCGCGGATTGGTCACCACCTCGACGTTCGTCTCGATACAGCAGACGAGATGTCACCACAGCGTCATTCCTCCAACAGGATCCGGACACACCAAAGCAAACGAAGCAAAGGCCAAATTACTAGCTTCAAGGTCTTGACGGTAACTCATATAAAACCTGAAAGACAATCGGAGATCATCCCACACCAGCGCGGAGTGGTCACCAACTCGACGTTCGTCTCGATACAACAGACGAGATTCACCACAGCGTCCTTCCTCCAACAGGATCTAGACACGCCAAAGCAAACGAAACGAAGGCCAAATTCCTAGCTTCAGGGTCTTGACGGTAACTCATATAAAACCTGAAAGACTACCGGAGATCATCCCACATGGAGTGGTCATCACCTGGACGTTCGTCTCGATACAGCAGACGAGATGTCACCACAACGTTCTTTCTGCAACAAGATGCAGACGCAACACCAACAACGGAACCATGGCAAAATCCCTAGTTCCAAATCTCGACGGTTCACCAACAACCTAGAGACAATTGCGACATTCGTTTCGATACAGCAGACGCAATGCCACCAAACGAAGTAAAGGCCAAATTCCTAGCTTCAGGGTCTTGACGGTAACTCATATAAAACCTGAAAGACTATCGGAGATCATCCCACACCAGCGCGGAGTGGTTATGACTCATCGGGGCTCTCCAAAATGAGCTTAACCTCAAGTAAAAAGCGGCATGGCAAAATTCCTAACGCTTGCTCTTATGACAGTCAAACTGCCTAAGAAGATTTCTTGAAGGCGTCTTGTCCAGCCCCCGAAGGGATCAGAGACATGACAGTCGCAAGGCTACTCGAACGGCTAGATTGCCTATCGAGGGATACATCAGTCAATGCGACGGTACGACGGGCAAAACCCTAGTACCACAGAACCTAACGGATCTTTGTCGTAAAGAGCAGAGGTTAACTGTGACGTTAGGGCATCCTTGCGAGAACTTCTCGATTCGTCTCGACTCGTAAGGCAAAGCCTTAGGCAACGGGGATTAAAAAAAAACTGTTTCCTAAGTACTGGGGCCCTGCAAGTCAATCCAAGATGGACTCTTGCATACTATTCACGGGTCACACTCTCCGAAGTCAAACATCGACAAAGAGGGAAACAACCACTTACAAGTCCTCTCGACTTGTAAGCGGGAAAAATTCTCTTAAGAGATTCTTACGACTCTTAAGAGAAAACGCACTTGGGAATCCTCACGATTCCTAAGGAGAAAAATACACCTACGAGATTCTCTCGACTCGTAGGGAGAAAAGTATTTATGAGACCCTCACGACTCATAAAGTTGGAAAGTCTTAGGCAACAGATCCTAACCCTGTTTTCTAAGCTATCGCTATCCTACAAAGAGTTCAAGATGAACTGTTATCTACCATTTATGGGCCACACTTGTCAAAACTACATGCCACTAAAATGGAGAAGTTACTCATGAGCATATAAAATACTTCACGCCAGAGTAAGACATAAAGAAATAGAAGGGTGCGGCTCATGGGGCTGAGGGTTTGGAACTATATCCCTTAAGAGTCGAGATTTGATTCAATGATAAATGACGACGCTTGTGTCCGCTCGTTATCTTCTCAGATCAAGATTCTGAAAGTTATATACCAACCCAAAACTGGTCATACGCTATGCATTACTCTGCACTACTTCACCCACGTATATACTTACGTGGGCAAAATAGTGGGGGGCATTTGTGTTGGAGATAGTGCCCTCAGAGTCAATTATTGGATCACAGGCATGTGATTGCAATGATTGAGGGAGGACCTATACCGGTAGGACAGTCTTACTCAAGATGATAGTATGCTATCTGGTTTATCTTTATCATCGTGTACTGTTTTAGGTGACCTTACAGGTCGCTATTACACGTTGATAGAGCCTCTAGGATTCTTGCTTGACTGCCAGCAGTATGAGGGCGATCATATACGTGGGAGCTGGGGTCTATAAGCACATCCTTAAAAGGTCCCTAGTCATGGGAGTTTCGAGACAGGGCATCGATACACCAGAGTAAACTAGTGTATACAGTCGAGACCTCGACGAGGGGCGGTGGCCGGTCTCACAAGCCACTGGTGTCAGTTGGTTCACCTAAGATGTATACAGGTGCTCATTGGGTTATGAGTACACCGGACAGGACTCGCCGGGAACATGCTAGTTGGTCTTATACCTGATGTCAGATAGCAGTTCCCTGGTGACATATGTACAGGTTAGTTCATCGACCTGAGATCGTCATTTGTCTCGTGTGAGTTCCCACTGTACTTTGATTACTACCCTACCATGCTCAAAGGAGTTGTGCAAACAGATTTTAGTTGGGCACAGTCCCGAGCCACATGGAGGCAGTGAGTGGATCTGCAGGGGTTCGTCTCTCCAGGTATTGGGGGTGAGGTCGCGCTGTGTTTAGGAGAGCCATTACACGAAGTCCTTGGCCAAGGCAGGAGTTTTAGTGGTAGGTATTCCAGTAATATCTCAGGGTGTTCTGGGATACACTCTGACACGACTTGTATCGCTATTGGGGGTCTGATTTTTACCAACACCCTAGGCCCGCCATGCGATGCTCATAGACGAACGGACCGGACTGTACGGATATTGTCACTGACAGGCTCAGTAGGGTGTCAGGATGAGTTCGCTCATCGACGTCCCTTTTGGTCAATACCTGGTAGCCCGTTACGTATGGCTAATACCTCTGACGTGCTAGTAGTTAAATACACAACCAAGCTGTTGACGAGTCTTTAGAGTCCCCCACAGATAGTTTCTCAAGTTTCGGGCGAAACGCTGTAGAGGCCGTATGGAGATATGGCAGGGTTTGATCATATGCGTGCGGTATTGCACGGATCATGATCGGACGGATAATACTAGCGGGCTTTGGTTTAAACCGGATCCTAGTATTATACAGTGTAGATTTTGTCTCATTGCATTTGTATTCAGTGGGAATACAAATGCGGGTATGTATATACGGTCGCGGGGTTTTCCTGTAATTTATTACTGGATCAGTTTTTTGAAGATGCCAGTTTGCATTCCGTTTCGGCCAGTTTCCTTTGTTCCTTCATGGCCGGATTTTTCTGATGGAGGGGCTAATTTGAAAGTGTACAAATTAGCTAAGTGGAGGGGTTTATTTGTAAAAAAAGAGATTATGATAGCATCTTTGCTTTTTTCATAGTTTGCATTAATTGAGATGGGATTTGATGAAGATGTGAGGGTGATGTTTTGAAGTGAGGTTTGCTTTTGTTTATGATCACCCCTTTGCTTTTACTACACTTACCTCCCTTCATGGATTTTTCCCACTCCCCATTTTCTTAGAGGGCCGGCCACTTCTTGAGAGAGAGAGGGGTTCATTTTTGGGTGTGGGAAAATTAGTTCATCTCATATTATTTTGCTTACACCAAAATTCCCAAGTTCATCTCCATTGTTCTTTCCTCCACCTACATCTTAACATGGCAACTTCATACCCCTTGAGACAAACATTACTACACTTAGCCTGCAGCATCCTTGGGCACGTCGACTCGCCAACTTCATGCCCGAGTTCCCTCGGTCCGGAGGTGGGATCCCGTAAAAGAACCCGGCGATGTGGTGCCCGTTCCGACGAGGAGCTGAAGACCGGAGATTCCGCGAGAAGATCAGAGTAGAGGCGGAAGACCGAAGGACTCGGATCGCTCGGTATAGCTTTATACCCATTCTCTAGTTTTCTAGGATTAGGTTAATGGCCCGATCCGGGTTTATAGTGCGCGGTAGTGCCGGTTTACAAGTTTCGTAAAAGTTTCGTTTCCGCATTCCGGTGTCGGATTGACGGCCGGAGCGCTGCTGTGCACTTACACTGGTGTCAGAGCCACGTCATTAACCTAGTCTAGCTTGCTCTAACGTGTTTACAAGTTCGATCGATCGGATTTTCCAAAAACCGTATTTTCAAGCATCAGTTTCTGTCGAATTTTGCAGTGGTCAAAAAATTATTTAGTACATTGTAAAAATACAAGCATGGTTTTTTATGCATTCTGTGAAAATTTGGTCGGATGATAGTACTGTAGCGCGGCGGATCAGCGGCCAAAACCATGTTTGGGCAGCGGATCCGCCGCCGTTTTGTGTCCAAACTGCACCAAATATTTACAGTGAGCTTCTGACATGGAAATAGGGTTTTTGGTATGTTCTGTTTGGGCCCAGAATTTCTTTGAGTGCTACAGTTGTGCTTGGGGCCCACTTCGGTAAATTTAGTCGATCGAAAATTTTAAACATGTTAGTTCACAGTATTTACATTATATCTGCGACCGTGAATGCCACTCGATCGGTAAATCCTGTCTAACTGCTATAGCCCTTTTAGATGGATTTGCGAACGTGACATTCACGTTGATGTTCTGTGTTGTGCTGTGATGTTGCGGATTTGTCGTGGTGGATAGCCTGGATGCAATGGTAGTACAGTTTGGTTATATATGTACATTTGATATTGCGGGGCGAGCGTCCGACATGTGGACTGCCGTTACTGCCTGTTTGTATATTATTCTTTTAGGGCACGACCGGGCTGAGGTCGATGTACCCGTTGTATATTTTACTTTCTGTACTAGAATTACCCCAAGATGGGGTGCACGGATAGCCGGGTTCTAGAGGGCAACGAGCCCGCATCTCATGGATTTGAGATGGAGGGGGCTTTACTCTAGAATTGTCGGGCTATTCGCCGTACTCGTAGGGGGTACAGGTTGACCCAAGGAGGGGTGCCCAAGTTACCGGATTCTGTGAAGTGCTGGGTGGTCCATTCACGTTGCTGAAGGGGGCTGCCTCGCTTCAGGTTTTGGCGGGTAACTTGCCGCGCCCGTAGGGGTCTAGGATTTCATTGCACAGGCTATCCACACGACCAGGGGAACGTCGGGTTTCAGTAGCGGCTCTATGAAACCCGGAGATCCCAGATATCTGTATTGTTCTGTAATGCTTATTACATTTCTGTGATGTTGCATTTTATTATGCCTTGAGCGAATATTATATATTGATATATATACTAGTAGATGTTGTATATGTTTTGCATCCGCGCTAGTCCAGTCCCCGCTCTGTCGTTAGTAAATAACCTAACGGGTGATGACGGGACCCAGTGGCGAATGCGGATGGCATATACGTACATCGTATTTTCGTTCTTTATTGGTGTGATCAATTGATGGGACTGCGTTGATTCGGATCAATGCAAGCTAAACAAACCTATTCTGATGTTGTTGGAACATTTTTCAAAAAGCTGTTATTGCAAGGACGTTTTCTTTTGTTTTGCACAGTGGTATTCAGTTGGAATATTCTACACCTCAGTCGACGAGGCAAGGGCCGAGATCCCTTCATCGGGAGTGACCCCTTGGACAGAAGTTTGCGTCAGGGCAATAACTTCACTATAGTCGTTTACTTTTTCTTTGCATCGTGGTATTCAGTTGGAATATCCTGCACCTCATTCTACGGGGAAAGAGCCGAGATCCCTTCACCGGGAGTGGCCTCTTTAGCAAAGGTTTTCGCCACTATATTTTTATAAAAGCTATCCGGTTCCTTCAACGATATCAAGTTCATTACGTTATAGGTTTTTCGCCAGAAACCATTTGTAGCCCTCCGTCGTTTCAGATGGGTAGCACGTAGTATTCATGTTATGTTTGTTGACCTTCGTCAAGGCATAGTGTATGGTAGCTGCTTGTTACGTTTCTGCTGCATAGATAGATGCATTGGTTTGGGACAGTCGTATAGCCTTTTTGACCTTCGTCAAGGGCTTGTACGGGTGGGTTCAAATTAACCTGGACAATGACTGGTAGAACTTGACATGTGACTTATGATTTGTTGACCTTCGTCAAGGTCATAAGAGCATGAGGCAAAAATCACATCGGGAGTTTCTAAAGAAACTGAAACTTGCCAGATATGCGCATACCTTCTGGAGTGTGATAACGTGAGCGGATTCTGTCACGTTATCATGCGATGATAGTTGGATCCCGATTCCCACTGATGAGTTGGTTTACTCCTCGGGTGATCCCGACTAATTCTTCTTTCAGGTTTGGAGGAGAATTTGAGGTTACAGCGGGAGGTTTCCTGATTAGATAAAGTGATAACCATTCTGATCTAGGTTAGAGTGCACGCTGAGTGTTTCTTTTCTCTCTCTCTTTGGCAGAGACCATGGCCCGACCCATGGCTATGACTCAGTGACCAAAACTAACCGAACCTTCTTATACACTGGCGTTTGGATTGTCAGAGTTGCAAACCTCTTTGCCACTCCTACTTTTACCCTTTTCTCCAGAACACCCCGTATTACTACGAACGTCCACTTCCATTGGATAAAACCATCGTATGGTTATATACGAACTCGAAAGAATTTATTCGAGGATGGTTTCCGGTTCTGGAGAAAACAAATAGGACTGTTCAGTTATCTTTTCCTTTTACCTTCTCTCAGGTTGCGAGTGCTCTTTGGATTAGGACAGTACACCTATTACGCTTATTGGATAGTCTTCTTCCAAACCATAGGCAGGTGCCGAACGGTAGGGAATGAAGAAAACCAATTAGCCTAACGAAGGTGTACAGAAGGTATTAAGTTAAGACAAATAAAAGGATTAGTAAGAGGGCAAAGTAAACTGCGACTGCTATTCACGACCAAACCAAGTATTTCATTACCACTCCCACTTCACCTTTGTATTTCTCCAGGACACTCCGTATCACTACGAAGATCCACAGTTATTTGGATATTCCATCGTATGGTTATATACGAACTCGAAAGGAACTTGTTCCAGTTCGGGGATGGATTCTGGTTCAGGAGAAATAGGAATAAGGTTTATTCGGTTGTCTTTTATCTTCACCTTCTCTCGCGTTGCGAGTGCTCCTAGGATTAGGACAGTACACCCATTACGCTTATTGGATAGTCTTCTTCCAAACCATAGGCTGGTGCCGAACGGTAGGAAAGGAAGAAAACCATTTAGCCTAAGAGGGTGTACA
Source organism: Agapanthus africanus (assembly GCA_030015575.1). Lineage (NCBI taxonomy): Eukaryota > Viridiplantae > Streptophyta > Magnoliopsida > Asparagales > Amaryllidaceae > Agapanthus > Agapanthus africanus. The sequence goes on from JASDDO010000018.1 coordinate 396,005,215, forward strand.
GAAGGTAATGACTAAAGACATATGAAGGGATTTGGAGAGATGGCAAAGAAATATACGGTTACAATTGTGAATCTGGATAATGGAAGAGGCATTACTAGGAATACCCGAATACCCCTACGAAACATTTACATGTTTCATTTTCACTGTGTACTGTTAAAAGAAAACTGATTTCCTAATTAGCCCTTGCTCCAGGGTATGTATTTACCAGGTATGATTCTCACATCTGTATTGTTTTACAGATGATGAGTGGGAGTAATTATTGGGAATTAGGTGATCATCCTCATTATATCGGAATTCGTTGTAATTGGTGATATTTGAGGAAATCGCCTGGGCTGTTTGCCGGTCGGCAAATATTTGGTTTTGAATATCCATTGCTAAGCACCAATTTCAAATTGATATATCTGTACGTCTATTTTTATAGAGTGAGATATACCCTTTTGAAATTATGTCCATGACATTTACCTATATCAGTGGATGGTTGGTAAGGAGCATTAATACAGCGGTGTAATTCTTCTTAACCATAAGTACAGTTTTCAACCTACGACACACAGGGAATGAGTTATTAAAATCAGGGGACTTATATAGAGTATTGTATGTTGTCCAGTGTCCATGAGGACAGAGGGGTTGGTTCTCGTACTATATTCGTTTTACTTATGACTTCTCTAGTTTTTAGACAGGTGTTTCGTAGAAACACAGGGTCCAAGTTTTGAGAAGTTATAGGTATATGAATAAAGTAGAGAACCAGGTAATGCAAGTATCAAGACTCTTCAAGGTGATCGAAGATGTAGATACTTGTGTATGGTATTCAGTTGATAGTAATGATTAAGAGAACTTGCTTCTCTTTCAGATTACTCATAATTGGAAGCACTCCTAAGTTGAATAATGCTGATCGACCTCTCTCCATTTAGTTGACATGCACTGGAGACAGCTGCATGATTTGAATCTGGTTCAATTAAATCAGTGCCTCTGTTTCTGTATTGGATATAGAACAGTTCATATCTTAACATTGTTAAGGTACGGGGAGTTGTCCGGCTTATGCTTAAAACCAGACTCTGGATAACTCAAGGCACGTTTCTGTAATGGCTTTTTGTGGATTGACCCAGGCTATGACGAGGGTTGACTTTCTACCATCTGGAAGATCAATAGTGATATTGTTCTTGACTCGCCACAGTTTTAACAAAAATGGATTTTTTCAGAAAACAGTAGTGGGAGTATGGTAGAACTGGAAGTGATTCCAGAACCGCAAACGATTACTGAAAATTTGATAAGAACCTCAAGATTCAATCTGGTTTGACATTCCATTAGCCACTCCGCAGATATGGTGGGTAACCTCAGGCACCCGAGAGGTACTCCAGTAGCCTCAAGGACGGTGACAGGGAGGTTCTTGTTTTCCCAGACCTGCCATTGCTGTTGTTCCAGACTGTGAGACCCGGCAGGAGGATGAGTATTGCGTCGTTCTAAACTAGCTTTAGAAGTGCACGTGTATATGACTCTGCCAGAGGGTTGTCGTAGTCAGTGGGAGCAGCGGAAGCATAGTGGACAAGTAGGTTATGTCTATTTATGGACTAAAGCAGATATAGCGGAGATAGATCATCTATTTCTGATGTGACAGTCATAGGTTTGACTTCATCAGAATAGGGGATGGATCTGTTAAGAAGGTAGTAGGGTGTGATGTCCTGGTGTTTGGATGACATACACAGAGTAAGAAGTGAAATTCCTATACTACGATCGGTTGTACTTTGGTTGTCACACAGTAGTTTCTCCACATATGACTTGGATATTATATCAGACATTCTGGTTACTGGATCTATGGCTTTAGATCTAGATTTGGGAAGTGTCCCAATTAGGGTACTTAGACAGCATTCTAAAGGTATTTAGAATGGACGACTCCAGGCTTGGTGATGTACCTGCAGGTGATGGAGTCACCCTCTCTAAAGGTGTCTTGCAGACTAAAGGGGAGAGGGATATGCATGATTGGCAGATCACTTGCTTAGGCAATTGAGTCAATCATGTGATGTCAAGTACCACACCAGATGTTGTTTTTGCACGAGATGCAGTAAGTTGATATTAATCCAATCCTGGAGAAACGATCGGAAGCAGTTTTAGAACATAAGTTGATGTTCTATGGAAATGATAACGGCAGCCTCCTTTGGGAGACAGTTATCATTCCAGGCTTCCAAGATGACCTGGATGACAGAGTGGCTGTCAGAGTTATAGTTTTCCCTCTGACGAGGGGCAGTATTTTGGACAGGTGGTCCAGGCGGATACTGAGGGAGGCATGGCGCAGGACACTGATTAAGTTCAGTCGATGATACAATCTAAGAAGTTTGGATTTGGAGTTCACTTATGAACTAGGTCCCATCAAACATCCAATCATTTTCTAAGACAGGTATTGCTCATTTCGGGAGATGGGTTTCTCCGCGAACTTGAGATAAAGAGAGACATAGAAAGAAACATCACAGCGGATCCACTCACTGAGGCTATTCCTCGAACGCAATAGTTTCGTAAACGAGCTTTGTGAGACTGACTAGTAGAGGAGTTGGGTGTTCGGTATCACACGGGCTGTGAGTATGCGACATCGCAATAATTAGCCTTGAGTGCAAGTAGGAGATTGTTGGAGATAGTGCCCTCAGAGTCAATTATTGGATCACAGGCACGTGATTGCAATGATTGAGGGAGGACCTATACCGGTAGGACAGTCTTACTCAAGATGATAGTATGCTATCTGGTTTATCTTTATCATCGTGTACTGTTTTAGGTGACCTTATAGGTTGCTATTACACGTTGATAGAGCCCCTAGGATTCTTGCTTGACTGCCAGCAGTATGAGGGCGATCATATACGTGGGAGCTGGGGTCTATAAGCACATCCTTAAAAGGTCCCCAGTCGTGGGAGTTTCCAGACAGGGTATCGATACTCCAGAGTAGACTAGTTTATACAGTCGAGACCTCGACGAGGGGCGGTGGACGGTATCACAAGCCACTGGTGTCAGTTGTTCACCTAAGATGTATACAAGTGCTCATTGGGTTATGAGTACACCGGACAGGACTCGCCGGGAACATGCTAGTTGGTCTTATACCTGACGTCAGATAGCAGTTCCCTGGTGACATGTGTATAGGTTAGTTCATCGACCTGAGATCGTCATTTGTCTCGTGTAAGTTCCCACTGTACTTTGATTATTACCCTACCACGCTCAAAGGAGTTGTGCAAACAGGTTTTAGTTGGGTACAGTCCCGAGCCACATGGAGGCAGTGAGTGGATCTGCAGGGGTGCGTCTCTCCCGGTATTGGGGGTGAGGTCGCGCTGTGTCTAGGAGAGCCATTACACGAAGTCCTTGGCCAAGGCAGGAGATTTACTGGTAGGTATCCCAGTAATATCTCAGGGTGTTCTGGGCTACACTCCGACACGACTTGTACTGCTATTGGGGGTCTGACTTTTACCAACCCTCTAGGTCAGCCATGCGATGCTCATAGACGAACGGACCGGATTGTACGGATATTGTCACTGACAGGCTCAGTAGGGTGTCAGGATGAGTTCGCTCATCGACGTCCCTTTTGGTCAATACCTGGTAGCCCGTTACGTATGGCTAATACCTCTGACGTGCTAGTGGTTAAATCCACAACCAAGGTGTTGACGTGTGTTTAGAGTCCCCCACAGACAGTTTCTCAAGTTTCGGGCGAAACGCTGTAGAGGCCGTATGGAGATATGACAGGGTTCGATCATATGCGTGCGGTATTGCACGGATCATGATCGGACGGATAATACTAGCGGGCTTTGGTTTAAGCCGGATCCTAGTATTGTACAGTGTAGATTTTGTCTCATTGCATTTGTATTCAGTGGGAATACAAATGCGGGTATGTATATACGGTCGCGGGGTTTTCCTGTAATTTATTACGGGATCAGTTTTTTGAAGATGCCAGTTTGCATTCCGTTTCGGCCAGTTTCATTTGTTCCTTCATGGCCGGATTTTTCTGATGGAGGGGCTAATTTGCAAGTGTACAAATTAGCTAAGTGGAGGGGTTTATTTGTAAAAATAGAGATTATGATAGCATCTTTGCTTTTTTTATAGTTTGCATTAATTGAGATGGGATTTGATGAAGATGTGAGGGTGATGTTTTGAAGTGAGGTTTGCTTTTGTTTATGATCACCCCTTTGCTTTTACTACACTTACCTCCTTTCATGGATTTTTCCCACTCCCCATTTTCTTAGAGGGCCGGCCACTTCTTGAGAGAGAGAGGGGTTCATTTTTGGTGTGGGAAAATTAGTTCATCTCATATTATTTTGCTTACACCAAAATTCCCAAGTTCATCTCCATTGTTCTTTCCTCCACCTACATCTTAACATGGCAACTTCATACCCCTTGAGACAAACATTACTACACTTAGCCTACAGCATCCTTGGGCACGTCGACTCGCCAACTTCATGCCCGAGTTCCCTCGGTCCGGAGGTGGGAGCCCGTAAAAGAACCCGGCGATGTGGTGCCCGTTCCGACAAGGAGCTGAAGACCGGAGATTCCGCGAGAAGATCGGAGTGGAGGCCGAAGACCGAAGGACACGGATCGCTCGGTATAGTTTTATACCCATTCTCTAGTTTTCTAGGATTAGGTTAATGGCCCGATCCGGGTTTATAGTGCGCGGTAGTGCCGGTTTACAAGTTTCGTAAAAGTTTCGTTTCCGCATTCCGGCATCGGATTGACGGCCGGGGCGCTGCCGTGCACTTACAATTTGTTCCCGCCAAAAATTTCTGCGCAAAAGAGTCCAAGGTGTCAAATGGCAGTGATACGCTTAAGAAAATGCAAACCAGTATCTTCTGGCCTGTATTTTGATAAACTCCCGAATGAGAAACTATTAAATTCTGATGGTATCAAAAGAATCTCGAAAAAACCTTCGATTTGATATATTATGGGTCTCATAATTCATCCGGGATTAAAAGTTATGAGGCATCACGTGCCCACACGTGACCGGGCATCACGTGCCCACACGTGATCAAGCATCACATGCCCACACGTGACCATTTACAGGCAAAGCCTGTAGGCACTGAATAAAATAAATAATTAAATGGGGTCACGTGCCAACACGTGATGGTCCTTTAAACCCACTGAAAAGGATTAAAAGATATAATAAAAACTAAGGGAAAACTCCAATGAGGCATCACGTGCTCACACGTGACCAAGGGTCACGTGCTAACACGTGATGATTCCTTAGTTCTTTAAAACAGCAGAATTGAATTCTGGTTAAAATGCTAATCAAAGAGGGTCACGTGCTGACACGTGACAGGTCTCTCAGCTCTTTAATTGACATAATTAAATTATCAAACATTGGGATCACGTGCCAACACATGATGGGCTTCAAAAGCCTTCTGAATTAATAAAATTAAATTCTGAATTAAGGAAAATCAAAAACTAATATTTATTTAGATCTTTCCAAACAAAAAGATTGTTCTCTGTAAAATGGAGCACCGTTGGATTAAAAATCCAATGGTGATTAAAAATCACCAATTTATGGAAGGATTTTATACAAAGAAAGATTTTCTTAAAATCCACCAAGAATAACAAACAGAATATCTTTTGGATTAAAAATCCAACGATGAATAAAATTCACTGAGTGATCTAAAGGATCATATTAATTAAGAAAACAAACAAAATCTTTCAATGAAAGATTTACTAAACAAATTGATTCTTTTCCTTCTCCTATAAATAGGAGCCAAGAGAAGAGAAAAAAGAGAATTTTGGGATCTTGAAATTTCCAAAAAGCCGAGAGAAAAGAAAGGAGAATTTAATTCTCAGCAAAGAAAACCCTAGGTGAGAAAAGAAAGGGGATCAAAACTTTAAAAAAAGAGAGAATTTAATTCTGAAATCTAAGAGTCTAACTCTTCTGCACAAAAGAACTTAGTTTTTCCTCTGGTTGAAGATCTACAGAAGCAAATCTCCCCATAAGTTGAGAATTTATTTCTCATCGGGTTGAGATCCTGCCATGCAGATCTAAAACTTAGAGGGGGAATTGAGTTTAGAGAATTTAATTCTCCCAAAACAAAACTAGGGTTTAACTCTATATGAGAATTTAATTATCTCAATTTACAGGAATTTAATTCCTCCTAAATGAAATTAGGGTTTTACCCTATACAAGAATTTAATTCTTTTACATATATGGGAATTTAATTACTTTAAAAGAAATTAGGGTTTAACCCTACATAAGAATTTAATTCTTTCACAATGGGAATTTAATTCCTCCAAAATCATAATTAAGGTTTAACCCTACAGAGAATTCAATTCTTAAAAATAAGGAGACTTAAAAAAGATCTCTGTGCATGAAAAGAACCAAGGTCACGTATCCCCACGTAACCCCTAAAAAATCCCAAAAAATAAAAAGGAAAAAGCTCTTAGGCAACGTCTCACGTGCTCCCACGTGATCTCCAAAACACAGAAGATAAAAGCAAAGGAAATGAAGGCTTTGGGCGTTCTCACGTGTTACCACGTGACCCCTTAGCAAATGCCTTGGTGATCAGCGCGCAGATGTCCATCACGTGCCAACACGTGATGCTCAAAAAAATAATAAAAAGTGTTTAACACTTAATTGCAGAACGAAGTAAAGGGATCTGGTCCCACCTTTGGGAGCCCTCACGTGTCCACACGTGACCCCTCTTCCTTTAGTGTTCAATATTAATTCGAGAGATTTATTCCCAGTGTTTAATACTGATTGTCTTCTAGTGTTTAACACTAATTCGAGACTTTACTTTTAGTGTTTAACACTAATTTGAAAACCTTACTTCCAGTGTTTAACACTGTTGTTTTCTAGTGTTTAATACTAATTTGGAGGATTATATTTCCAGTGTTTAACACTATTATCTTCAGTGTTTAACACTAATTTGGGAACTTTACTTTTAGTGTTTAACACTATTTTTTTAAACCAAATTGGTTAATCTTCCAGAGGCAAAGCCTCCCATTCAAAATTGAGTAAAAATCAGAACTATAATGTCTATTGCTCAATCAAAGGTAAAAATGTTACCAAAGCCCTCAAACTCATGTTTAGCATTGCTAAATAATGTGGGCTGAAACCAGATAAATGTCTAATGGCCCAACAAAGGGCCAACATTTTAAATCTAATTGGACTTAGCCCAAACTGGCCATAAGTCCTCAATTCAGATTTAACTGAGCCAATGAGCTCATAATCTAATTAATTGATCTTAGTTCCAAATTGGACTATAGATCGCTTAATCCACTTTGGTTCGAGGGTACATCTCTTCACTCCTCTGATATTTGTCGTTGTAATCCTTCAACGTCTTCAGAGAGGTGATGGGTCCCGACAACCACACATTTCACGGACTATGATGTCCTTAACCTCGACCGTGATGTCTTTAAACTAACACTGGACTGTGGGGTCCTTAAACTCATGGACTATGATGTCCTTAACCTCGACCGTGATGTCTTTAAACTAACATCGGACTGTGGGGTCCTTAAACCCATGGACTATGATGTCCTTAACCTCGACCGTGATGTCTTTAAACTAACATCGGACTGTGGGGTCCTTAAACCCATGGACTATGATGTCCTTAACCTCGACCGTGATGTCTTTAAACTAACATCGGACTGTGGGGTCCTTAAACCCATAGACTATGATGTCCTTAACCTCGACCGTGATGTCTTTAAACTAACATTGGACTGTGGGGTCCTTAAACCCATGGACTATGATTTCCTTAATCTCGACCGTGATGTCTTTAAACTAATATTGGACTGTGGTATCCTTAAACTCATGGACTATGATGTACTTAACCTTGACCGAGATGTCTTTAAACTAACATTAGACCGAGATGTCCTTAAACTAACATTGGACCACCATGTCCTTAAACTGGTAATCGACCGTAATGTCTCTAAACTAAACAATAGAGCCCAAATGCTCTTTTGTTGGATCTAAACGATCCCGTTGAGTTCATCTTAGTCTAAAATTAGACTAACATATCCTCAACAAACGTTTAAGTTGATTTTAGTCTCAAATGAGACTAACGTATTCTTAAACCCAACCCCCAAAACCAAATCTATGAAAATACGGATTTGGACTAATCCACGTCCTATGGGCAACAACATAAATTAGTCTCCGTATACAATCCACGGGCAACCAAAAACAAAAACAAATACACACGACACGAAGTGACCATCTGGAGAAGGAGAAAGTGGTTACCGTGACACGGTAGCGTAATTAACTGCAGGGGCTTGCGCCTGTAGGGAAGAGCGTCCCCACAATCAAAAACCCCTCAACGAGGAGGAATCTGACGAAGTCTGCTATGTCGGCCGCCTCCGTTTAAACCTTCGATACATGGTATCATAAATCAACTTGGAATTTTCGGAGAGGTGGATGGATAGCACCAATTAGCATCTGCCCCTAAATTCAGGCAAGACGAACCTACGCGGTTCCGTCTCTGTGTTTCGGAGGAGAACACTTATCATTCGGTAATGTAAAACGGTCACTAAGATATCAATGTATATGGCCACTATTTAATGAGGGTATAGCAGTTACATTATATGATAAGAATGCAATCAAATATGATACGAATAAAATATGGGCAGCCAGTGTCATATAACTTGAAAAATTTACTATAAATCACACATACAGAATTGAGCAAAACAATATAAAAGGCATATGAAGCATACTTGATTATATAAGCAGTAAAATTATTTTCATATCAATAGGCATTATGGTTTAAGAGTTAGGTTCATTTTAAAACGGGTGTAAGCTGCTGGAATTCCAGTTTTAGAACTGAAAGTTCTAATTCAAGCGCGGTTTTCTATAGTTTATGACCAGATTAAAGGAGCGCTACAGTTGAATAAAATCTATCTCTATCAGTTAGGTTTCCAAAGCAATAGACGGATCGATAATAGCCGCTATTTAAGGGGAGATATGTTCAGTTTAATGTCAATGCATATAAACTGTCACTGCAGAAAACTGTAGGATATGTCGACGATCTAAAATATATTTAAAATATCAAACGACAGTAAAATTGAATGAGACTAGAACTATAAGTTAGATAACTTAATTATCTACGCGAAGATAAAAGACTCCACGTACTTTCAGATTTTTATAGGGATGTACAGATGTTTAAAAACAGGCATTAACATAAAATACTGCTATGGATTGCAGTTCAGAGCCGTATTTCTCTCACGTTTCCCATATCATAACCTAGCCTTATTAAATAACTATTTATATAGTGTTAAAGGTTATCGAGTTGGATTCGATATGAGCCATAGAATATCATATTTCAATTTTTATTTAATTTACTATCAATTTTTGAACAAGATATGTACGGTGATATCGAGATTTAACATCATAACATGGGGTCATCATTTTGTGCGCGTAACGTCGATATTTTGGGTCCAAATTTCTACACGGTGTTCATTAGCAGTAAAGGAATTTATTGGCCATAAATTCCGCTATTTTAAAACAGGTTTTCGCTTAGGGTTCCATATCGAACACTTAGTATGTGTATACGTGTATCGGTCGACAACCATTTATTCATATAAATTCTAAAATGAGATCCATACAATCAATAGACCTGAGCGGTGTTCGATTCAATATAATCAACATGATGATTCAATATATTTGTATTCAATTATAACCTAACGCTACACACACATCCCTCTATTTATTTAACATTATCTATTTAACTTGTAAATTATAGTAGCAAGATATAACAAAGGAAGGGGGTTCCACTTACCTCGGTCGCTGATATAAAAGCGACGAATGTACAGATTATTTGTCTTGAGCGCGATCAGGGTAGCGACGGACGTGTACGATGTTGTGACGATGATTGCGTTGATGACCGTGGCGGCTACAAAGACTGAGGCCACGACTCAGATAATGGAGCCGGCGGATGAGACAATGGAGTTTGCGACATTTATAAGTGCTCGACGAAATGCCGGGGCTCGATTTAGCTCAATCTTGGTGGTGGCAATGGTTATAGCGACGGAGATATCTACAGCACTGGCGATGAACACAGCAACGACAATAGCAACGACGATGGCGACAAGGTGTTTGACCGGTGCGATGAGCTTGGCTTGGTTTGGACTTTGGGAGGAGAGTGAAATATTGGCGGAGCTCGATTGCGGTGCGCGGAGGGAAAGCTCGGTGATGTGGAGTTGCGGTGATCTGGTAGGGAAGAGATCCGCGGCGACGGGTGTAGTGGCGATGACAACATGGGCTCGAGTGTGCAGAGATAGGGGAGCTCGGCTAAAGTGTGAGTGGAGTTTGGGTGAGAGGGAGGAGGTGATGGCAGTGGTGGAGGGAAGAGGAAGGTGGTGATGAGGTCGACGGCGGTTCGAGGTAGCGCTGACGGTGGTTCAGGAGACTAGGGGAGTTCGATGTATTGAGGAGCTAGAGGTAAGTGGTGATGGGGTTAGTTGGAGCTCGGGGGTGGCTGTGTGGAGGTGTTGGTCTAGCGAGGATTCGTCATCGGAAGGCGGTGGCGTTGGCGGTGCAAGGTGAGGTGGTTGATGACGTGGATAGCCTGCGGTGCAGAAGAGGGGAGGAGGAGATGAGGTGCAGGGAGATGAGGTGGTTGCAAAGGTGGGGCTCGGCTATGGGAGCTTGGGTGGGGGGCGGAGGTGGTGTGGCGATTGGGCAGTGGCCGGAGCTGCGGTTGGGTGGCCTCCAGTGAGCTCGTGGGTGCGAGAGAGAAGGAGGGCCTGGGTTCAGGTGAGGGTGTGGGTTGAGGATCGGGTCGGTTTAGGGTTAGGGTGTTTGGGCCAAGGCCTAAGATAGATGGAGAAGGGAGAATAAAAATAGAGAATAGATGGAATGGGGAGCTTCGGTTGGGCTTAAGTGGATGCTGGGGTTTAATGTTAGGGTTTAGATATGATTTAAATTAGAAAAAGGAACTATAGTTATGGTTTAGGAAAAATAGAAATTAGGGTTAAGGTTTTAAGGTTTAGGTTTAGTTGATAGAAAAATATAGAAAAGAAAAAATAGGATTTAAGTTTAGGGTTTAGAGTTTTAGAAATTAAATGAATAGGAAAATATAAATGTTAGGAAAATAATTAGGATAATTAAAGATGAATAAATAACAAAATATATAGGAAAAATATGAATTTAAAAGAAGTAGGTTTTAAAAATAGGAATTATAAATAATCAGTTAGGAAAATTTTATGAGATTATAAAGAAAGGAATGTAGGGAAAATAATAGAAAGATATAAAGGAAAATATTATAACAACATTTCATTAATAGATTTTAAGAAACAAAGTTTATTAAAATATGGAGATAATGCACACAAGAAAACTGATTATTATATCATACCACCCTTACAAAAAATTTTTCCTCGAAATTTAAGAGAACGAAAATAACAAAAACAATGAAACAAGCTACACAAAAGATGCGGAAAATAATAACAATAAGTCAGCTACACAAAAGATGGGGATGGCGTTGACGAATCTGCTCCTTGTAGCTCTTTTTTCCGAGGGCGACCGTTGACACGATGTTCGCCGGATTCACAAATCAAACACTGTACTTTGGCCTAGAGACAGTCCCACTGAAGATGCCCTAGTCTCTTGCAATAACTATAAACTTGGATTCTCCACTGCTAAGAACAAATGGGCCCTTTATCCGCACACCTCCTCTTTTCCTAATAGGGATTCCCTCACGATCGGGGGCTTCTCTTGGTGCTCGAACTAGTTGCTTCCTTAACCCTTCAGCTAAAAGATCGTTCGTCCTTTCCTGGCTTCCATCAAGCTTTGCAGTATACCCAAAATCTCGATGTTCTGACTCTTGGGAGTGGAGGTGGAAGAAGAGTTGTGGGAAGCCATGATCCCGAAAAAACAAATTTTCGGACGTCATAAGATACGAGGATCAAAATAAGATATAGAATCGACAGATGAAACAAGAATATGTGATGAGGTGAAACTCAATCAAGAAGAAATCAAATATAGAACTCCTAGTCACTCAAACAGAGTATTGTATTGTGACTATGCTACAATCCCTGAAATCCACGCATATGCGTACCGTCCCATTCTTCTTCATTACCGGGACGATATTGGCGATCCAGTCGGGATATTGGACTTCTTGGATAAATCCAGAATCGATCAGCTTCTTGACTTCGGCGTTGACGCTCATCTCAAGATCGAGTCGCATCCTCCTTGGCGCCTGCTTGACTGGCTTGATATCTGGGGATATTGTTAATCTATGCACAGCAATCTCCGGATCTAATCCTGGCATCTCGGAGTAGTTCTACGCGAAGCAGTCTTTATGCCGTAGAAGCACGTTCTTTAATGCAACCACCCTTTCTTCAGATAGCAGTTCGCTGACAAATGTCGGTCGCGGGTCATCTGCCGATCCCAACTCAATCTTCTTTAGGTTATCTGCAGTAGTATGTATACCATCTTCCAGTTCTTTCGGAGCTGGCGGAAATTCTGAGATCACCTCATCATTGCTGTTCTCAAAGCATCGGGGAGGGTCATCTACGTTTTCGGGCTCTTATCCTAATATCGTAATCGTATAACAAGTGCGAACCCGCTCCCCGGACTGAGGTGGACCCGGTTCTGCTCCTGCGGCCTTGGGCTCGTGCTTTTGTGGTGGCGTTACCTTCCAGCCGTCGGATAAAGCGAATCTGGCCCGTTGGTACTGGTCCTCGACCCAGTTCTTGAAGGTGAAGCAGTCTTCGGTAGGATGTCCTATGGCTTGGTGATAAGAGCAATAACTCAGATGAGAAGCCTTGTTAGCTTGCTCAGGATGTCTAGACTCTGGAAGCGTGATCATTTGATGTTTTATAGCGAGGTTGAGTAACCTCTCCGTCTTGTCTCGGGGGAAGGAGTACGCTCGACTCATCTTCTTCATGAGGGACAAACCCGAGCCGCTTCTTGATTTATTTCCATCTCTGCGTCGGGCCTTTCGTACAACGGATTGACGAGGATAAGCGTCTTTGTCTTTTGCAGCATGTTGAAATAGACGTTGCGTCCTGGCCTTCTCGTAGATGGCCATTTCACGGTTGTGGTCTTCCCGAGCTTTCTGACCCACTTTCCTGATAGGCTTGCCCATTCGTTCCTCAAACGACGGACTCGGCGCTTTAATCGCGGGGTCTAGTTTTGATGGGGGGTTGGCATCTCCTGACAGGGCGTCCTCCTCTTCATCAAAGGTATGTATAGCGTAGCTGCTGTGAGTCCGTTCCCGTTTTCCGGCTCTTGCGTATCCAAGCCCGAGTGTTTCCATCTTCCCGTTGGGCAATTTGCGTTGAGTCCCGGAGACATCCCAAATCCTGTTGTAGAACCGAGCCTGCCGAACGGTCTGTTCTAAGGGTACTCCTTGGCGCTTCAATAGCTTCTTTAATCCCTTTGTATAGTATCTGGGCAGACGGATGGGTTGGAGCCTGTCAAGTGTAGTATCCGCGCCATGCCGGATCTCTCTCTCTACTTTCGACTCTGAGGATCGGTAGAATAGGATCGCCTTCTTACCCCTTTGTCTGGGAGGGACGTAGAATGTTTGCAGGTCCTGCACATTGTGAGCTTGAAGTGTGTCGAGATCCTTGTAGTGTTCTCGCGGTACCATGGTGATTTGCAAACTTTGGTCATCGCCAGGGGGTGCTTGTATTGACAGCCGATTGGAGAACACAGCATTAACTTCATCTTCTGAATCACTTCCGAAGACCAACATGGGGGCGGGCGTCCCCAGGTTGTTGCGTTGAGATGGCCCTGCATAAACTATCTCTTCCTCTTCTTCGGTATCGCTTCCGAAAACAGGGATGGTGGCGGCGGTTTTGTTCTCCGGGTTGCGACACCTTTCTGTATCCTCGAAATCTGGCGAAAAGTACTTCGCATCTTCGTATTTGCGGACTTCGTTCACGGAAAATGGGTTTAACTCACCTGTTACGGTGTACTCGAAACCATCCTTAAAGTACTTCATACACTGATGTTGTGTAGAAGGGATGATGTTGTATTCGTGTAACCAAGGACGACCGAGCAAGGCGTTGTAGCAGGTCTTGGCGTCAATGACATGGAATTTGATGTCTGTGACAAGAAGTCCAAAGCGTAATGTTAGTATCACAGATCCGAGAGTCCGTGACGATTGTGAATCGAAACCGGAGATAGTAATTTTGTCACGAGCGAGGTGTTGCACACTCATGCAGATTTCCTTCAACACCTGAACATTAAGGAGATTGACGGAGGATCCATTATCCACCAGGATCTTGCCTATCTTGATATCATGGCAGTATCCGGAGACATATAGGGGACGGTTGTGGTCGCACGTCCCAAGAAGGAGGTCTTCATCACCGAAAGTGATGTCGGCCGTATGCACTTCCTCCAGTTCATCCTTCATCTTTTCAGTGGCGAGGAAGGCTTGGAATTGCTCAGGTTCTTGTAACGCCTTAATTAGTGAGTCTCGCGCTTCTTTTGATAATAGAAGGGCATCGAGAATGCTAAGCTGAGAAGGTAGCTTCCTTAGGTGCGCGAAGATGTTATAGTCCACCTTACCCTTCCTAGGAGGGTCTTAGGCAGCCAGCTCTCTCATGACTTGGTCATCTAAAGTGATATCCTCAGTGACCTTTTCCTTTCCCTTGTCCTTTCTACTTACGAGCCCGAGATTTTTTTCTGGGAGTGTGCGATTGCGCAGCTGAATGTTCTCGCAGATCTCCGATTTCTCCTCTTTCCCTAAAACGGATTCTTTGAAGAGAGGGCCCAGAGCCATTTCTTCATCAGAGTCGCTCCCAAAGGTGAGAACTTGTGATCCCCTGGTGTTAACCATGTAACAGTTGCCAGTAGTTCTGTCGTGCTCATCGATAGTACTTCTTCGCTCCCGACGGCTCTTGCGTTTCATGCGCTTAAAATGTTGCCGATGAGCAACATATCCTTGCCACCATATCTTAAAGGCGTCGCACTCCTCCGTGGGGTGTGAGATTTTCCGGTGATATGCGCAATAATCAGGGTGCCTTTCCACCCCATCGTGCGTGTTTCCTTCCGAGGGTGGTAGCTTCATTCCCATTGACATGGTTTTGGCAAACCTTTTCCTCGTCTTGAATATCTTCTTGTCTACTTCGGATGCCTTTCGCTCTGGCAGGGGTAGTTCAACTCTTCCGTTCAGTTGCCCGCATTTGGCTCCTTCCGATGTGGCCATCTCACGCTCCTGGTCTGCTTTACATTTTAGACAGATCTCGTCTAGAAAAGTATCGATCATTTTGTCTGTTGGCCATGCACGCTCTGGTACAGGCTCTGCCTCCAGCTTCTTAGTGCCAGGAGTTTTCCCATCATCGGTAAACGAGTGGGAGATTACGTTACAACTCGCCATATACCCTTCAGATTCCTCCGACGAGCTCTCTCCATCGTCTCCCTCTTGAAAGATGTGGTTGAGGAACTCTTGCAGTGTGACAGGAGTTCGCGCCTTTTGATTGTATTCTTCCAGCGCGTCGATTTGCTTCTGCAAGTTCGTGTGCTCGTTTCCAAGCTTCACGGACTTCTTGGATTTCTTCTTCTTTTTCTTCGAAGATTTTGACGATTGGGCGTGAGTATTTGGGCTCTTACCGCGAGTCTTTGTAGTTGGGCAGTGCCTTAGCATCCCTTCGATAATTTGAGGTTCAAGAGGGTCCTTCCATTCGATCGCAGGGCACGCATGAAGGTCTCTCAGCATTCTTTTGGTTTTGGTTGATAGCACGACCTCCCATGGAGCTTCTTCAATAAAGGAGCAGGTTGCCCCCGGTGTATCTGCTTTCTTAGGAGTATGCGGTTGTGTTGGGTTCACCTTCCACTTTTCGGACAGTACAAACTTCCCCTGGAGGTATTGATCTTCAATCCATCCTTTGAAGACGAAGCAATCTTCAATCGGATGGCTTACCGTTTGATGGTAAGGGCAATAGTTAGGGTTATTCATCTCGGTAGGTTGCGGCGGTCGCCTTGGATTTGGTAGGCTTATAAGTCTGTTGCGTATTGCCAGCTCGAATAACCGTTTCGTCTTGTCTCGTGGGAACGAGTAGGGACGCTTCATCTTCTCATTATAATACCGGCGTCTTTCTTCCAGTTGATCTGCCGGTTTCGGGGCGTTAGGTTGCTGTTGGGCATTCGCGACAAAGGTTGCCCTTCCTTTACCCTTGTCGTTCCGAGGTTCCGACTTCGGGGGAGGTGGTCTATGACCCATCTGGTCCATCTGAGCCAACTTGTCGATTAAAGCCTGGAATGTGGTTGGCTTAAAGAACATCATAAACTGGGAGATAGTTGCGTGGGGGTCTAGGGTTCCCACGAACATGCCCACTGCGGGTGCATCCTCAATGCGTTGTTCGCATCTCGACCACGAATTCCGCCAGCGTATAGCATACTGGACCCAGGTTTCGCCTGGTTTTACCCTGGCGTTAATCAATGCAGTTATTGGAGTGCGTTCGCTGGCACTTGCGAATCGCTGAGTGAATAACAACTCCATTTCAGCGAACGTTTTGATAGAATCGTTCGGGAGTTCCGAATACCATTCGAACGCTGTTTCTGATAAGCTGCCCATGAACTGGCGAAGCAACAGTTTATCATAACCGCCAGTGTTACCGCAGAGGGCCCGGAACTGGGCGACATGTTGATGGGGGTTGCCGGTCCCCTTGTACACGTGGAATTTTGGTATCGTATAACCTTGCGGGTATTTGATTTGGTCGTACCAGCTTGGATACGGCCGCCCCGTTTTCACGACTTGACCAGCTGCCTCAGTCGCGTGATGAACCCGGATTTGCTGGGCTATGTAGTCAGCCAAGTCAGCCTTAGAGATTGCCTCCTCCTTGGCCGTTGAGAGGGCTGGTGGTGGATTTGACGTTTCTCCTCGGTCGTCTTCCAGCACGATTGGGGGATCCTCGGCGGGTAAGTCCTGCTGGATCATCATTCCTATCATATCTTGGAAGAGAAGGCCCATACGTTGTATGTTGGCCGCTTGTTCAGCAGCCTCTTTGTCCTTTTTCTCCAGTGTCCGGCGAAGGAATTCAGCGTCGGTTTCTTCCTCCCGGCGTGCGTCTGAGGACGTTTCTGGGTTTTCTTTTGGCCCGGTAAGTGCGGCCATAGCATTCATCATTTCCTGAAGCTTTTGCTGCTGCTCCTGGGCTTTCGTCACGGATCGGGTTAGCGGTCGGTGGCCCGTAGAAGTGCGGCTTTCCTCCTTTCCAGAGGCCATGTAAACAGTGTGCACCGCCATGCCCCCAGACTTAGGGCGTCTGGGCTCCGTGCTTTTAGTCGTCGTTGCATGCTGGGGGTCTTCTCTGGTCTCCTCCTTTTATGAGCCATGGAGGTTGAGGGGGCCGTTGAGGTGGGCGTCCAGACAGCCTTTTGGGGTTTAGCCAGGTGACCAGCTTCCGGTTGGATTTTCAGCTTCTTGTGCTGGCGGGAGAAGTTTGGATCGATGATCGAGTCCCGGGCCTGCCGCCAAACCTTATAGATTTTGAAAGACAGCCGTTGAGGAGATCGGGGCTGTTCGGGTTTTATTTCCACAACCTTTTTTAATGGGGGAGGAGACCTCTTCAGCACTGCAGTAGGAGAATTCCTTCGCACCTTATTTAGCATTTCGAAGCCGTTCCCAGTTGGAACAGCAGCATTAACTTCTGCCATCGGGGCTGATGGAGTTAACCCGGAGGGGGAGTTGCCCCCAGCCTTCCTTACTCGGCGCCAATGGCGACGTCGAGCGTGTCGAGCGGACGGCGTTGGGTCAGCGGTAAAAATGGTTTCGTCTTGCCCCCTGTGTAGGTGGGGGGTCGCTGTTGGTGTTATCCTGTCAAAGACCGACGTCCTTTAGGCAGCAGGAGCGGGAGCTGAAGCCGTCAATCTTGTAAAGACCGACCTTTTGGCCGGAGAAGCTGCCTTGACGACTTCGGGGGCAGGAGCGGCCACCTTCTTAGAAGCAGCCTTCTCTGAGATTGTAGGCCCCATGATGGGTTCGCAGGATTTCTGGCCCAATCTAGAGAAGACCGAGGCGTTGATGTTGGGCGACTCGTTGAGAGGAGCCGCGGCAGAGGTAAGACGATCAAAGACCGACTTCTTGAGAGCTTCCGTTGTCAGCACTGGAGCGGTGAAGCCTGTCGGCGGGAGCATGGTCCCAAAGAACAATCCTGTGGTGGCGCGAGTGACCTGTTCCACGGGCATTGTGAATAACGAAGCAGCTTGGGGTCCGTAGGCTATACCTCCTGGCGAGGCAGAGCGTTGGTGGCCATTGCAGTCTGAGCAGTTGGAGAGTTTCACGGGAGTAGAAGCCATCAATCCTTCGCTTTCTGCAATAAGCGAGACGCCAATTCTTAGTATCTTGAAACCCAAGGGCAACCAATAGCGAACCGCGATTGGTTCGCGAGTCACGACACACGAAGTGTGGAGTGGAAAGAGGAAAAGGTCCCACCGGGCGTGCCAGAATCTGTTCCCCTCCGAACGGCGGCACGCAGGACTGCGACGTCTGGGCGCTGAGATTCGGGGCAGATGCTAATTGGTGCTATCCGTTCACCTCTCCGAAGATGCCAAGTTGATTTATGGCAACATATATCGAAGGTTTAAACAGATGCGGCCGATGTAGCAGACTTCGTCAGATTCCCCCTCGTTTGAGGGGTTTTTGATTGTGGGGACGCTCTTTCCTGCAGGCGCAAGCCCCTGCAGTTAATTACGCTACCGCATTGCGGTAACAACTTTCTCCTTCTCCAGATGGTCACTTCGTGTCGTGGGTGTTTGTTTTATTTGTGGTTGCCCGTGGATTGTATACGGAGACTGAGTTATGTCGTCGCCCGTAGGACGTGGACTAGTCCAAATCCGTATTATCTTAGATTTGGGTTTGGGGGTTTGGTTTGAGGATACGTCAGCCATACTTGAGGCTAAGATCAACTCAAACGTTTGTTAAGGATACGTTAGTCTAATTTTGAGACTAAGATCAACTTAACGGGATCGTTTAGATCCGACAAAAGAGCATGCGGGCTCTATTGTTCCAGTTTAGGGACCTAGTGGTCCATTGAATGTATGGCCGTCGGGACCCATCACCTCTCTGACGACGTTGAAGGATTACAACGACAGATGTCAGAGGAGTTCAGAGATGTACCCTTGAGCCAGAGTTAATTGGGGGGATTCATAGTCCAGTCTGTTTGAAGGTTTAAGGATACGTTAGCCATCTTTAAGGCTAAGATCATCTTAAACGGGACCGTTTAGATCCGACAAAAGAGCATGCAGGGGGAGCTCTATTGTTCTAGTTTAAGGACATTGCGGTCCATGGGTAGTTTAAGGACATTGCGGTACATGGGTAGTTTAAGGACATTGCGGTCCAGTATGTGCTCTGGATGCTTCACACGGGTTCACTGCCGTGCTTAGCGAGGACCAGGCTCTGCTCTGGACGTTTTCCGCGGGGTCAAAGAGTGACGTTATCCGCATTCCACGTAACCAGGAATTTTGCACTAGATGCTTCACACGGGTTCACTGCCGTGCTCGGCGAGGACTAGGCTCCGCTCTGGATGCTTCACACGGGTTCACTGCCGTGCTCTGCGAGGACCAGGATCCGCTCTGGACGTTTTCCGCGGGGTCAAAGAGTGACATTATCCGCGTTCCACGTAACCAGGAATTTTGCATTAGACACGGGTTTAAGGACCCCGCAGTCCATATCAATGTGTGGTCGTTGGGACCCGTCACCTCTTTGAAGACATTGAAGGATTACAATGCCAAATATCAAAGGAGTGAAGAGATGTACCCTAGAACCGGAATGGCTTAAATAGTCCTTGACCCAATCTGGGATCAAGACCGATTAATTATGTTATGAGCTCATTAGCCCAGTTGATTACGAATTGAGGACTTATGGCCAGCTTGGGCTAAGTCCAATCAGGTCTGGAATATTGGCTTCTTGTTGGTCCATTGAAGGAGAGGCTTTGCCTCTATCCATTTAGCCAATTGGGCTAAAGCCTAGTGTTAAACACTACAGAGCAATCAGTGTTGAACACTGGGAATGAGGTCGACAAGTTAGAGTTTAACACTAAAAGATAATTGGTGTTAAACACCAGCAACAAGGCTATTATCATAAACACTAAAACAGATCAGTGTTGAACACTGGCAATGGAGATCTCAGATCAGTGTTAAATATTAAGGTAATCAGTGTTGAACACTGCAAATAAAGTTTTTTGATTAGTGCTGAACACTAAGGCCCAACAGTGTTTTAACACTGGGTTCGGGAGTTTCAATTTAGTGTTAAACACTAAGGCAAGAGGGGTCACGTGGCAACACGTGAGAGCGCCCCCCTTCATTTATTCTGCTGAGACTGTCGCATCTTTCAGAGCATCACGTGTCATCACGTGACGGGCATTCAAATGCCTATATGTTAAAGCTTCTGCCGAAGGTCACGTGGGTCACGTGGGGTGCTGCCTCAAAGGGGCTTTCTGTAGATCTCTTGGGGGGGTCACGTGGTGACACGTGACTCTGCCTCTATGTATGTTATTTAGAGGATCTGTTAATCTTTTCCAGGAATTAAATTCCTCGTAGGGTTAAACCCTGACAATAATTTCAGAGGAATTAAATTCCTACTTCCTTTTAAAGATTTATATTCTGAATAGGGTTGGACCCTGAATTTTCTGTAGGAATTAAATTCCTCATACATGTGAAGAACTGAATAGGGTTAAACCCTAATAAAAGCTCTTAAAGAATTAAATTTCCACTTTCTGTTAAGTTATGATCAAGGGAATTAAATCCCTGCTGTTCCAACAGAACTAGGTTCTTAATTAGGGTTAAACCCTGTTTCTTTTTGTTCTGAAGGAATTAAATTCCCATAACACAGGGTCAGGCCCTAGTTTTATTTTAAAGGAATTAAATTCCTATAGTTCTGTGAGAATTAAATTCTCGTGCTTCCATTCCCTCTCTATGTTTTGGATCTGCATGGCAGGATCTCGACCCATTGAGAATTAAATTCTCAATCTCAAGGGGAGATGTGCACTTTGCAGATCCTCTATCAAAGAGAGAAGAAATATGTTCTTCTGTTTTATATATCAGAGTTAAACTCTATTGAGAATTAAATTCTCTTTTCCTTCAAGGAGCCTTCCCTTTCTTACCTAGGGTTTTCTTTTGCAGAAGATCCAAGTTCCTCAAAGTATCTAGCTCTCTCCCTTTTCTTTCCTCTGCGTGTGTCTCTCTATTTTTATATCTTTTTTTTTTCTCTTGGCTCCTATTTATAGGAGAAGCAGCCGAATCAATTAGTTTTTGACGAATCTTCATTGAGAGGTCTGATTTGCATCCATCATTCATTTTTGACCTTTGGATTATTGGGTGAATTTTATTCACCATTGGATTTCAAGTCCCGGGATTCTCCTTTGTTATTTCGGTTAGATTTAAAGGGGAAATCTTTCCAAACCCGAGATTTTCCCATAGATAAATGATATTCAATCATCTTTAAATCTTTAATTCGATTGGTTCCAGATAGTCGCTTTCCTTTGGAAAGATTTGAATCTCTTTCAGAATTTAATTCTGTTGACAAAATGGGCTTTGAAAGCCGGTCACGTGTGACCACGTGACCCATGGTCACGTGTGGGCACGTGACCCCCTTTGGAATGAGCCTTCTTCTTTCTTTTTGCGCTGTCCTCTGGTTGCTGCTTAACCGTCACGTGCCACCACGTGACCCCTGGTCACGTGTGAGCACATGACCCTGGTCTGGACTCTTTTTTTTCTGTTTTAACTGGAGAACAAGTCTGCTGCTTTTGATCATCACGTGCCAACACGTGACCCTGGTCACGTGGGAGCACGTGGCCTCTTTTGAAGCTCTTTTTCTTTGATGTAGTCAGTAAGCCGAATCTGCCTTGATGATGCTTTTAGATGTCACGTGCCCACACGTGACTGCTGGTCACGTGTAAGCACGTGACCCTTTTCTGAAGCTTTTCCCATAAGCTTTCCTGATTTTAAATCAGGAAACACCAGTCTCCACTGAGCACCCGCATACCATCTCTGATGTCAAACACCAATGGATATGGGATCATCCATCGCCCATCACATGGGTCGAGAAGATATACGCTAGTCTACTCTGGAATATCGATACCCCGTCTCGATATTCCAACGACTAGGAACATTGAAGGATGTACTCATGGACTATCCAGGCCCCACTAGTATGATCTGCATCATAGTCCTTGAAGTCGAGTACACATCCTAAGGGCTTTATCAACATGTAATAAGAGAGACAGAGAGTATACATGTTAAGATAAAGAGCAACCAGATAGCATACTATCATGTCGAGCAAGAAAGTCCTACCTATATATGTCCCAGCATCCACTACAATATACATCCAATGTACAGTAATGGCCTCTAGGGCATACATATAACTAACATTGCAAACCTTCCTGTCACCGTCTACGAGGAAACTGAAGTACTTCTCGGGTGGCTGAGATTACCTATTAAAATCCACGGAGTGGATATGGTTTGTTGAATCCAATTGAATCATTAGGTTCTACTAAATTTTCAGTAATCGTTTGTGGTTCTGGAATCGCTTCCAGTTCTACCATACTCCCACTAAATTCTTTTGCAAAGAAATCCCTTTTTTTAAACAAAAGTGGTGAGTCAAGAACAATGCAACTATTGATCTTGCAAACGGTGGAAATTAAACCCTTGTGAAATCTTGGGATAACCTACAAACTGTCATAACTGAATCATGCCTTGAGTTCATCCGGATTCTGCTTTTAAACAAAAATCGGATAACTCCATATCTTAACAACCATAGGATACGCTACCATTCTATGTCCATATAGAATTAAAAGCACTGATTTAGATGGAGCCAGATTCAAAAAAGTTATGCTACCGTGTCCAGTGCATATCTCCTAAATAGAAAAAGGCTATACAATATTACTTATCAAGGAGCGCACCCACTGATGAGTAACCTGTAAGAGAAATAATATTCTTATTATTACTATGACGTAATACCTAACATAAGTATGTACATCTTTAATCACCTCGAAGAATCCTGATACTCCAACGTATGGTTCTCTACTTTATTCTTAAACCTATAACTTCTCAAAATTTGGACTTTGTATTTCAACAAAATGCATGTCAAAAACCAGAGAAGTCATAAGTAAACGGAATATAGTACGAGTACCAACCCCTTTTCCTAATAGATAATGGACAATATACATTATAATGTATAAGTCCCAAGAGTTTTACTAACTCAAAAACTGTGTGTCGTTGGTTGAAAACTGTATTTTGGTCAAGAACGATTATACCGTTATTCAATGTACCTTACCTTATCCTCAACTGATAGAGCTAAATGTCCAAGACATATTTTCAAAATTCATATCTCACTTTATAAAATAAAGATACAAATATTTCATTTTAAAAATTGATACATAACAACGGCTGTTCAACAAACCAAATGTTTGCCGTTAGGTAAACCTAGATGATTTCCTCAAACATCACCAATTATAAAGAATTCTGATATTGAGGATCTAATCATCCAATTCCTAAAGTATGCTCCCACTCATCATCTGTAACGCCATACAAATGTGAGAATCTCAACCGGTATATACATACCCTCGAGTCAGAATCAATTGGGAAAACAATTTTCAATAATAACTATATAGAAGAACTGAAACATTTAAAATGTTTCGAGAGGTGGCTAGGTATTCCTAGTAATACCCTTTCCAATGCCCAGATTTACGACATAGTTGCAATTTTCTTTATCCTCACTTCAATCCCTTTATATTTCTTTGCATCTTACCTTTTGTACACCATACTTAGGCAAGTTGGTTTTCTTCCTTCCCTCCTGTCGACACAAGCCTAAGGTTTGGAAGAAAACTATCCAACAAGCGTAATTGGTATACTCTCCTTGTGCAAGGAGCTCACAACTGAGCGAGTGTTAAGAAGGGGAGATGACTGAATTAAACATTTCAATTTCTCTAGAACCTGTGGCCATCCTCGAACTGAAATATATTTCTTTAAGTTCATATGTAATTATACGAGATGGCCATTCTAAGCAATATAGATATCCGTAGTGACAGAGTGTTCTGAAAAAGGCAAAGGGTAAAGTAGGAGTGGCAGGAATATATGTGACTTTGTCGTGAATCAAGACAAACCAAAACTAGATATAAAAAGGTTTGGTTAACTTGGTTTATGAAGGTTCTAGTTTAAGGTCAGTCACGGTTTCTTCCAAAGAGAGAGAGACAGAGAGAAAAGAAATACTCAGCTTGCACTCTATCAAGATTAGATTGGTTAATCACTTTATTTAATCAGGATGGCTCCCACTGTATCCTCGAATTCTCCTTCAAATACTAAAAAGAGAACTAGTTGGGATCATTTATACCTTACAAGTTTGCTAACCGTTCAGCCAGGCCAGTGTTGGTACTCCGAGAGAGGCTCCCCGTGCTTTCATACGGACCTAATTAAATAACTATGTTTCTGTAGAGGCGTAATCTCGTCAACACTTTCTAGACACCTAATATATTAGCTAGTTGTAAAGTGAGAATCTCCTGAAAAGTAATACCAACTCACAGTGAGAAACGGGACCCAACTATCATTGTGTGATAATTTTGATGGAAGCCGACCAAAATTACCACACTCCAGAAGGTATGCGCATACCAGGTAAGTTTTCTTTATGTTTGAAACTCCTGATATGGTTTTTACCGCAAGCGTCTTATGACCTTGACGAAGGCCAAAATATCATAAGTCACCAGTCAAGTTCAACCCATCATTGTCCTGATTAATCTAGACCCATCCGTACTAACCCTTGATGAAGGCTAAAATAGCTGTACGACTGTCCAAACTTAATGCATCTCTATACTGCAGAAAAGTAACACATAGATACCATACACTATACCTTGACGAAAGCCTACATACATAGCATGAATACTAGGCGCTAATCGTATGAAATGACGGAGGGTTACGGCTGGTTTTTGGCGAAAAAACCTTTAACGTAATGAACTTGATATCGTTGAAGGAACTCGAGTGGCTTTGAAAAGGAGTGGTTTAGGCTCCGCTTTTAAAACGAGCGGTTTTGAAGAAAAATCCGAGTAGTTTTAAAATTTGGTTCCGACAACATCAATTAGATTTGTTTTCCTTGTATTAAACCTATAATGCGATCCCATAAAACTATGTTTCTATCCACAACAGAAACAACCAAAATAACATGCTTTTATATGCCATCCGCATTCGCCACGGAGTCCCGGGTCTTCACCATAAGGTTACTTAACTTACGGCAGGGCTAGGACAGGGCTAGCGTGGATGCAAAACATATAGAAGCATCTAATAATATATTTATATTGATATATATATATATATATCAATATTACAGGCAAATAGCGGATAAATTAGGAGCCCCGTGTTTCGTTTGAGCCCCAAAAGAAAACCAACGTTCCTCGGTTATGTGGATAGCCCGTATAAACTCGAACCAAGACCCCTATGAGTGCGGAAAGTTACCCGCCAATTCTAGAAGTGAGGCAACCCTCACTCAATTGCATGAGTGGGCCACCTGGCACTTCTTGGAATCCGGTAACTTGAGTACTTCTCCGTGGGTCAGAGCTACATCCCCTATAAGTGCGACGAGCAATCCGCCAATCCGAGAATGAGATAGCTCGAGTCTCAACTCTATGAGATGGCCACCCGTTGCATTCTCGAAACCGGTTATCCGAGCACTCCGTCGTCGGGTATCCTACCACAAGTAATGAAATATATACAACGATGACAACGCCCTCATCTTACACATGCCCCAAAAAGAATATACATCAAGCGGTAACGACGGCCACAATCCGGCTAAACCATCACAAGATATATCCATAACAACACAACAAGCAATCAGTGTGCAACCCCGTCAAATCGAACGTATAGCAATTGGACGACGTTATCAAACACACAAACAAAGATACGAAGGATAAACGATATTTTAGTTTCGACCGAAAAGTTTCCCGAACTTACCTGAATACAAAAATAACACAAACTAAAATTTGGGGCAAAACAAAGTATACTAAAAATCAAGTTTCTCAGAGATAAAACACCTGACAAAAAACCAAGGACTTTAGAGCAATTTGGGCCGACAGAAGCAGCCAAAAAGCAGTTTGGGCGGCCAAAAATTTTCATTAGGACCTCGGATTTTTTCCAAGTTTTTATACTTCAAAACAAACCCTTTGACAATCTTTAAAAAAATTTCAGAGACTTTGAAATTTTCAGAACAGAAACTTGGTTTTAGAAAACGAATACGGTTAAAATTTCAGTTTCGAAACACGAGCATCATCTACAACTAGTTAAAGTGTTTGGTTTGGCTTTGATACCACTGTATGAACTCTAGTGCTCGTGTCGCAAGATTCACGGTGAAGGCGGAAGCGAAAACAAAAAATTTAAAGCAAACACTAGCGACCAATACCCTGAAATTGATTCCAAACACTAAACTAAATAACTCTACATGCAAGGTTAGGAGGCTAGCTGCCTTTGTAGCGTGTCTGCACAATTATGAAAGACCCCTACACCGTTTCAAAGACTCTAGCATGGCTCCGAAGTCACTGGGAACTAGCTTGCATGGCGATCTTCCTCGTCGAAAATGATCCATCTGAGAGAATTCGGATTCAAGGTTTAGCCTCACATCAATTGATCAAGGGAAGCAACTCACAATCAAAACTTGCTAGAAATTGATTGTGAGAGTGATTTAGTGAAGATTATCTCTTGGTATCTCTCTTTGCAAATTTTCCTTCTCAATTTTTGAAGCTAACATAAAGAAGAAGAATGAGAACCATCAACCGATATCTTTTTCCTTCTTCTTCTTTTGTAATCATGGAGAGGGGGATGTTTAGTGACTCACCTAGTGAGTCACTAGCCCACTCTCTTCCACAACTTTCTCTAAAGAATGATAAAGTGTGTATGTGTACACACACACACACACATACATATAACCAAATATGCAAAAAATACGTATACCCATATTTGTATCAAAATACGAATACCAACAGAGAGATAATGAGAGATATATAATACCAGCTTGTAATGATCCGACTATCTTTCAAACTTGCCAGTATTATCAAAACGTCTGATTAAAGTGCATGCACTAAATACACGTATTTAATCGAATCTGAGTGCGCATCAAAATACGCACATACTATATCGTTTTGCCTGAATCGGGAAACTCTCTGTGTGGGACTCTGAAGACTCGACAATACGTTAGCAGTGGGTTTAACCATAAGCACGTCAGCGGTACTGGCTGTACGTAATGGCTACCCAGGTATTGAACGAAAGGAAGGTCGAAAATCAAACTCGTTCGTACCTCTACTGAGCCTATTGTTAGTGTTTATGCCCTAGAGGCCATTACTGTATCATACTAGTTTGTATATTACTTAATGGAAGCTTGGGATATTCACAGTTGTATTGACAGTCTTGCTAAAAATGGTAGTATGCTACTTGGTTTATGTCTACTTTAATATGTGCATATGTTTCTTGTAACGTATCTCTTATACATATTAGTAGAGCCCTTAGGATCTTTGCTTGATTACCAGCGTTGTGATGGCAGTCACACTCGTGGGGGCTGGGTAGTCTCTAAGCAACATCCTATACAGGTCCCTGGTCGTAGGATTATCAAGATAGGGTATCGATACTCCGGAGTAGACTAGTGTGTACGCTTCTTATCCCAGTTGGGGAGATGGTCTATCCCACAGCCATCAGTACGTTGTACTGGAGATAGTATACAGGTGCTCGTTAGGTTACGGGTACACCGAACAGGACTCGCCGGGAACTGCAGGTTGGATTTATACCCATCGTCAGATAGCAGTTCCCAGGTGACATGAGTACAGCTTAGTCCGTCGACTTGATACTGCTACTTCGCCTCGGGTGTGTTCCCACTGTACTTAGATTACTACCCTACCATGGCTCAAAGGAGTCGTGCAAACAGATAGTAGTTGGGTGCAGTCCCGAAGCACTTGGAGGCAGTGGCGGTTAGACAGGATTCGTCTCTCCCGGTATTGGGGTTGATATCGCGCTGTGTATGGAGAGTCATTACGCAAAGTCCCTGGCCAGGGCAAGCGAGATTTTCTGGTGGCTTCCAGTAGTTTCTCAAGGTGTAATGGGCTTCACTCCGACACGACTTATACCGCTATTAGGGGTCTGACGTTTACCGCCCCTTAGGCCCAATATGCGATAGTCCTAGACGAACAGACCGGACTGTACGGAGATTGTCACATCAGGCTCAGTAGGAGTTCGGATGGGTTCTTCATCGTCCTTCTTATCGACATCTACCTGGGGACTGTTACGTACAGCTAGTGCCACTTGCTGTCTGTGGACCATTCAGTCTTAAAGTTCATTAAAGCAAATTATGTAAACCCACTGCCAGCGTAGTGTCGAGTCTTTAGAGTCCCACACAGAGAGTTTCCATGCTTCGGGCGAAATGATATAGAGGTCGTATGGTTTTACGACAGGGTTCGTACGCATACGTGTTTTTACGCACGTACGATGTTCGGATAGTTTTTACCAACGGGCTTTGGTTTAAGCCAGATTCTAGTATCGGATTATTGGATTTATACAGTCTAAAGTTTTTTCGTGTTTTTACGGATAGGAGGGGCGTTCTCGTAAATTGTCGAGAAGCTTCTAGAAGGATGATGACATGGAGGCTAAGGCGGCATTTGCATTTATTGGATTAATGAATCATGGTGTGATTCATCCATGGAGTTAATGATTCATTTATGATTTAAATGACTCATGAGATGAATCACTATGTGTATTAATGAAGCATGATGACACATTATTATTTGTTATTCATTTAATAATGTTTTATGCTTCATATATTCTCAATGACATCATTATTCCAAAAGGATTCTCATTCTCACCTTCTCTCTCCTCAAGCTCTCTCTCTCCAAACCCTAACCCTAACCTCTCATGTGTTGAGATCAAGGGTTAGCAAGACTTATTAATCCTTAATCCTACTCTATATCCCCTATGTTGCTTTGATTAGCACTTTAAGTAACCTAGTTATCTCAAGTTAGAGGTCAAGCTTGGAGTAGTAGCTCTCGGGTGGATCGTCTTTGACTCGAGGAGGCCGTTGAGGTGCTGATGTTCCATAGAGCCTACGAGGTGTGGAGGACAGAGATGAAGACTCGAAAAACATGTAACGTGAGGTATAACTTCGAATCCGAGTAGTTAAACCTTTCGTAGTTTGCTAGTAATGGTTTATACACGATCCGTGTGCTCAAGTCCGTGTTACGAAGCTTTGATAATTGTTTTTCATATATTTCGTCTCCCCGCAAGCTCGTGGGGTGTGTGACATGGACTTACACCTATAAGTGACAATCTCCGTACAGTCCAGTCTTTTCGTCTAAGAGTATCACATACTAGGTTTAGGGGATGGATAACGTCATACCCCTAATAACCCGATAAGTAGTGTCAGTGTCAGGCTCAGCACCCACCGAGAAACTACTGATCTACAATCAGTAAATCTCATCCACCATGATCAGGGATTTATGGTGATAGCCAACCGAACACAGTGCAACATCGACTCCCTATACCGGGAGAGACAAATCCCTGACGATCGCTCACTGCCTACATGTGGCTCGAGACTGTACCCAACTAAAAGCTGTTTTTACGACTCAGTGGAGCCGTGGTAGGGAAATAATCTAAGTACAGTAGGAACTCACACGAGAAAAACGATGATCTTGGGTCAATAGACTAACTATACTCATGTCAACTGAAAACTGCTATCTGATGATAGGTATAGTACCATCTAGAAGTTCTCGGAGAGTCCGTCCGGTGTACTCACTTCTAGTGAGCACCTGTATACAATTTTAGGTGCAACACACCAATGGTTATGAGACCTGCCACCGCCCTTCATCGGGGTCTAGAAACGTATACATTAGTCTACTCTAAAATATCGATGTCCAGTCTCGATACTCCTACGACTAGGGACATTTAAGGATGTGCTTATGGACTACCCAGCTCTTACTAGTATGATCGTCATCATAACTATGGTAGTCAAGTAAAGATCCTATGGGCTTTATCATTATGTATTAACGACACGTAATGACCAGTAAAATGTATACACATCAATGATAAAACAAACCAGATAGTATATTATCATCTCTAGTAAGACTGTTCTAACCGTATAGGTCCTCCCTCAATTACCGTAATCGCCTACTTTCGATTATAATAATTGCCAAGAGGGCAATATAGCCAACATAACCTAGACCGAGTTGGGCGACTTAAATTATCAAGCTCTAGTCGGAAACTGTAATCTCATTTTAAACTTGGTTCTCTGATACCAATAAAACTATGTAATGTCTCGCTTCCCAAAATACGGAATACGTGGGTTGACCAGGCCAGTTATGCTCCAACGGCCAAGAAAATACCCTGCCATAATCACACTTCGGCTTCTAGCAGTACATGGTAAGCAGTAATCATAGCACTAATAAAGAGAAAATACAGTCACTACATCTGTCACATGTAAAAGGATCAGAGTGCAAAATGGATACAAGGCTATAATTTCAAAGGAAACAACTAACCAGGAAGAGTCAAATGAAAAGATAGCGCTAAAGTCGCTGATCTAAATGTCCACAATGTCCTCTAAGTAAGGTAGGTCCTGATCTGAGCTAAGTCCACTCTCACTCTGAGCATGCATATTCAGGTCGTCAGAGCGACATAATAGAAATATTATATATATATATAATGTGCAATGATGATGAATATGAAGCAGTAAGCATAAAGTAATTACATGAGTATGAAGTAATCGGTACATGTAACAGTAAAGCAGGTGTATCAGATGAATAATCAATGTAATGCCCTATCAGTCTCTAAGTCTCAAGGTCCAAGTCACTAAAACTATCGTCAGTCCGAGCATGAGCGTCAACCACCGCAGGAGTATTCCTAACCCAAGGGTAAACCCCAAGGGCAAGGAAATATGGGTCCGAATCACAATCAGTAAGAATCAGTAACACGATCAGTAACAATATTACGAAATCAAGAAATATACCGACAATGGGACTCCTGAGATTCCATTGATCGAACTCATACTCAAACTACCCCACACCCCGTGGTCTACATCAAGCACCGACCATGAATCTAAATACTAGTCACACCATGACAAGTCTATGCGAGAATTAGAGACAGGGTCTCCATTAAGTATGTCTCGACCGGTATCCAGGATAAGTGGACAATCCTCGATATCTTACCTATGACACTAATATAAGTGCTTCCATATCTGTTCCATACCAATTATCGTTATGCTTATATATGTCCTATAGACGTCGACGATACAATAATTAAATGGTTCCGCTGATTATATACAAATACGTGCCACTTCTATTATTCAATCACGCTTTTACACTAGCGTACTTGCCACAATCCAATCACTAACATTTATCACTCGGTAATGTAAAATAGTCACTGGGGTATCAATGTATGTGGCCACTATTCAACAAGGGTATAACAGTTACATGATATGATAAGAATGCAATCAAATATGATACAAATAAAATATGGGCAGCCAGTGTTATATAACTTGCAAAATTTACTATAAATCACACGTGCAGAATTGAGCAAAACAATATAAAAGGCATATGAAACATACTTGATTATCTAAGCAGTAAAATTAGTTTCATATCAATACGCATTATGGTTTATGAGTTAGGTTCATTTTAAAACGGGTGTAAGCTGCTGGGATTCCAGTTTTAGAACTGGAAGTTCCAATTCAAGCATGGTTTTCTATACCTTATGATCAGATTCAGGGAGTGCTACAGTTGAATAAAATCTATCCCTATAGGTTAGGTTTCCAACGCAATAGACAGATTAATAATATCCGATATTTACGAGGAGATATGTTCAGTTTAATGTCAATGTATATAAACTGTCACTGCAGAAAACTGCAGGATACGTCGACAATCTAAAATATATTTAAAATATCAAAAGATAGTAAAATTGAATGACAGAACTATAAGTTAGCTAACTTAATTATCTACGTGACGATAAATAACTCCGTGTATTTTCAGATTTGTATAGGGATGTACAGATGTTTAAAAGCAGGCATTAACATAAAATACTGCTCTGGACTGCAGTCCAGAGCCGTATTTCTCTCGCGTTTCCCATATCATAACCTGGTCGTATTAAATAACTATTTACATATTATGAAAGGTTATCAAGTTGGATTCGATATGATCCTTAGAACATCACGTTTCTATTTTTATTTAATTTACTATCGCTTTCCAAAGAAATAGCTTAGTAGCCACATTAGCAGCTAAAGGAATATGTTGGTCATAAATTCTGCCATTTTAAAACCGGTTTTCGTTTAGAGTTCCATATCGAACACTTAGTATGTGTATATGTGTCTCGGTCGACAACCATTTATTCATATAAATTCTAAAATGATATCCATACGATCAATAGACCCGAGCGGGATTTGATTCAATACAATCAACATGATGATTTAATAAATCTATTTTCAATTATAACCTAACGCTACACACACACACACACCTCTATTTATCTAACATTAACTATTTAATTTGTAAATTATAGTAGCATGATGTAGCGGCTCGAGCACGATAGGGATAGCGACGGACGTGTATGATGTTGCGACGACGACTGCGTTGATGACTGTGACAGATACAGAGACGGAAACCACGGCTCATGCTGCGGCGGCAGAGGTCGGAACAGCCGTGTTTACGACGCTTATAAGTGCCCGACGAAATGCCGGGGCTCGATTTAGCTCGATCTCGGTGATGGCAATGGTTACGGCAATGGAGATATCCACAGCGCTGGTGATGAACACAGCAACGACAACAACGTCGGCGATAGCAACGACGATGGCGACAAGGTGTTCGACGGGTGCGATGAGGTTGGCTTGGCTTAGACTTTGGGAAGAGAGTGAAATATTAGCGAAGCTCGATTGCTGTGTGTGGAGGGAAAGCTCGGCGACATGGAGTTATGGTGATCTAGCAGGGAGGAGTTCGACGGTGATGGGTGCAGTGGCCGGTGATGGCGACGATAGAACGGGCTCGCATGTGCAGAGATGGGGGGAACTCGAATAAGTTGTGAGTGGAGTTTGGGTGAGAGGAAGGAGGTGATAGAGGAGGTGATGGCTGTGGTAGAGGGGAGAAGAAGGTGGTAATGAGGTCGATGGCGGTACGGGGTGGCACTGGCGGTGGTTCAGGCGACTGGAGGAGTTGGGTGTATTGAGAAGCTGGAGGTAGGTGGTGATGGGGTTAGTTGGAGCTCGGGGGTGGATGTGTGGAGGTGTTGGTCAAGTGAGGATTCGTCGTCAGAGGGCGGTGGCGTCGGCGGTGCAAGGTGAGGTGGTTGACGATGTGGATAGCCTGCGGTGCAGATGAGGGGAGGAGGAGATGAGATGCAGGGAGATGAGGCGGTTGCAGAGGTAGGGATCGGCTATGGGTGCTTGGCTGGAGGGCGAAGGTGGTGCGGCTATTGGAAGATGGCCGGATCTGCGGTTGGGTGGCCGCCGGTGAGCTCGTGAGTGCGAGAGAGATGGATTGAGAGATTGTAGAGAGAGAGAGAGATAGATAAAGAGATGAGAGAGAGACGTTAGAGATAGGGGAGGGATCTCGGGTTAATGGGCATGGATCATGCGGACGTTAGGCGAAGCACGGGTCGTGGAGGAGCATTGGCGATTAATGGGGAGAGTCGTTGGAAGGAGATAGAGAAGGAATCGAGAGGAGAAAGAAGGGAAAGAAGAAGGATGGCCTGGGTTCGGGTGAGGGTGTAGGTTGAGGGTCGGGTCGGGTTAGGGTTAGGGTTAGGGTGTTTGGGCCAAGGCCCAAGATAGAAGGAGGAAAAAAAACAAAAATAGAGAAGAGAAGGGAATGAGCAGTGCAACAACCCTAAAATTCTTATGCCTTTGTATATATTTAAATATTGTATTCTCCTGAACGGGTACTTGCAGAATATTCGGAATCCGTTTTTCATTTCGGGATTTATTTTTCCTTATAATTGTTTCTTTTCTTTTCACCCCAAATCCTATTCATTTTTCTCTCATTTTATTTCCATTTATTTTTTCTAAACCCAACTCTCTTTTTTTAAACCCATATCTATTTTTATTTTTCAAAGCCCAACACTCACAGGCCCAAGACCTATCTTCTTTTTCTTTCCTCATAATTCCCTAAGGTTATTGATTTTGGAGTAATGACTATTAATTTAGTGTTAATTATTATTAATTGTTATTAATGATTATTAATTGGGATCTTTTCTTAACCCATTTCAAAACCAAACACTTTCTTCTTTCCTCTCCATCAACAGTTACTTCTTCTTCAAAATTTTTGAATTCTCTCAATTAAAACCAAAATCCCCCTTATAAATCCCATTAAATCAGGTTTTAATTACCCATTAATCCTATTAATTCTCTTCCTCTCTCAAAATCTCTCATTCTCTCTCTCCCCCCTTATCCCCTACCTCCCCGAGCACTTCACCGGCCACCCATTTCGCCGGCCGACCTCTCACCTCATCGTCACCCCAGCTCCTCTAACCTCCTCTTTCACCTCCCCTCACCGGCCTCCACCCCCAAGCCTCATGCTACCACCTTCGAAACTTGAGCAGCTGAGCTCAAGCCTCGAGTCAACTCCAGCATCCAAGCCTGGGCTCCATCGCCGTCAAGTCGCCATTGAGCCACTGCCAGAGCTCCTAGCCGTCACCCGCAACCGCACCCACAGCCGCTAAGACCACCGTCGATGCCTACAGACCCACATCCATCGACGTTTCAATTTGAGCTCGGTGGTATTCTATGAGATTCCTGAAAGTTTTTTCCCTCGTTTTCCACGTTCTAAATGCGGGTAAGTCCCTTCTTTCCTCCGTCTCTCTCCCTCTGATGATACTCATAAGTAGGAATTCACCAGATCATGACACATGGTAGATGACATGTCCCGGGGCTTACGGGACAGGAGCAAATACGAAACTTTGAACACATTCCCCGGGCCTCCGCCCCGAGGATTGAACCGACCTTCGATAGCCTCCCAGAATACTCCTATGTTCGCCTTACAAATAACCATTGGCTCGCCTCCGAGCCCTCCTACATGCTGAGCTTCCTCAGCTTCCCAGCTCTCCCCCGAGCTATCACAGAACCGAGCTTCCTCGGCCCACCGCTCGTCTCTGAGCCTCCCGCCGAGCTAAGCCTCCCCGGTTCTACCGAGCAACTAAGAACACAGAGCCCAAGCGCCTCCGCCACAGCTCCGCATATCTCGCCAGAAGCGAGATATCCGCCACCCAACAATCCCGTGTTCCACGCCGTCGTATCCCCCAATTAATGAGCATATCTCGTCATTAATGGAGGGATCCCGTCATTCACGTAGGCGTAACGTCAGGGGCGTAACTGACGGCGAAGATCTCGCGCCAGCTCGCTCCATGTGACCACTATAAAACCCTCTCTCCCAGACGACTCAGGTAACGCAATTTTAATCTACTAAGCCGCTACTCTGCTCAAATTCCTTGGCTAACTTGATCGTCGGAGGGTCCATGGTGGTACAACTACCCCAGGACTTCTTTTGCAGATAGCTCGGCTTCACCTCAAAACAAGCCCACTGAGATCCACACGCTCAAGAAGACAACCCTCAACACCAATCTCAACCCTTCATCAATGCTCGCGACAGATCGACGGAGGACAACATTTGAAGGAGATCCTAACCTCCATCAGTTGGCGCCGTCTGTGGGAATCTAATTTCTTCCACTCATCGAAAGTTGATCTTCCTTTCTCGACTTCATGGCGATCGAAAATCGTGACGATCCAAGCACAAGCCGCCGCTTTCCCCACAATGGAGGAGCGGATGGATCTACTCCCCCTCCGAACGCCATCCACGCCCTCTCGGCAAGGATCGACACGCTCGCGTCCATAGTGGACGCCCTTGTTCGTGTCCAAACGGTAGGCCCAGCCCCTAGGTCACCGTTTACCCTCCCAAGGACCACGATCTCTGTAAAGAGGCGGATGACACTTCCCACGCTGGCACCACCGAACAACGCCTTACTCACTCCGGTGACCGTGGCTTCCTCACGACAACCGATTCAATGACCCGCTGGGCGCCACGGTCTCGCGAAAGAGCCCATCGCCCCGAGGCCTGTCGCGTTTTAGTCTCTCCCGAGGAGGTATCAGTTAGCTTGCCTGCTCCTAGGCATGACCGACACCCTCTCCCTCGATGGGATCGCGCAAACGGCACTCGTCGGGAAAACTCAAGAAGGACCTCACCAGGGGACCTAAGGAATTTGATAGAACGGAACCGGAGTCGCAGCCTGGCGCAGGCCACAACCGGGAAGAGCCACCACTCCAACTGCATCGAATCCTCGATATACCATGACCGCCTCGACTCCCTCGAAAAGAAAATCGAGGGTATACATCGGGAGGGTCATCTATCCGGTGAAGGGGCCAGGTACGCCGCCGAATCACTTACGAAGCCCTTCACCGAGGGGTTGCTCACCGTATACGTCTCGTCTAGGAACAAGACGCCCAAGGTGTCCCTCTTCGACGCGAAGTCCGTCCTGGAGGACTACCTGGACGCGTTCATGGCAAGCATGAGCTTCCAGGATAACTCGGACGCAGCCTAGTGCCGAGATTTCCCGACCACCCTCATTCGTGCAGGTCGAGATTGGTTCCGGGATTGGCGCCACGCTCTATCTTGACCTTTAACGAGTTGGCCACCAAATTCCTCGGACACTTTGTCGGGAACAGGCGGTAGAAGAGAACGGTGGACCACCTGTTCACCATAAAGAGCGGGGACAAAGAATCCTTTAAGGGATATGCCACTCGCTTCTACAACGCTCTCCTCGAAGTGCTCGATCACAGAGATGAAACTGTCATCACCGCTCTAAGGTCGGGTCTTAGGAACAAAGAGTGGCTTCGCTCTTTTGCATTAGCGCAACCTAAAACCATGGCCGAGGTAAAAGCTTGGACCAAGTAAGAGATCCAACTCGAGTCTGAGGTGAACACCAACCTGCCCCGGGATAACCAAGCCGGCCAAAAGAAGAGGGGCAGAGAAGAGAAGAATAAGGTCGACCGGCCAAAACCATACTCCCCAAAGTTCCAGGAGTATACTCCTTTCAACATCTCCCAGGCCGAGCTGTTAGAGGAGGCGAAGGGCGAGCGATTCTTCAAGCTCCCGCTGGTCACCCATTGAGCGGCTAAACGAACCCGGGGCCCGTACTGCGCCTTCCATAGGTCGCAAGACCACCCGACCGAGAACTGTAAACAACTCCGCGACTATATCGAGGAGTTGATTCGCTCTGGCCACTAGGCGAAGTACATGCGGGACAAGCGACAGGTAGACAGGGAGCAAGAGAACCAGCCCCCTCCCGGCGAATTAATGATCAGCGAAATCATGGTCATTTCCTCGGGATCTGTCCGTGGAGCCGGAGAGACTCACTGCCTCCTACCAGTCGAGGGAACAAGCGACCCTCCCTAGAAGAAATGCAGGACCATCGAGCCCATCATCTTCACTGATGAAGACCTCCACGGTATATCCTTACCTCACAACGACCCTCTCTTGATTACGGCACAGGTCCACCGTTACGAGGTTCAGAGGATATTGTTCGATTCCAGAAGCTCGGCAGATATCCTTTTCTATGACTGCTTCCAGCGTATAGGGCTAAGCCGTCCGACCTACGGCTAACCTCCCACGTCCTATCACGGTTTACCAACTACTCTATCCCGGCCAAGGGAGTGGTCACCCTCCTCCTCAACATTAGGGAAGCGGGCCATATGAGGATCGTACCGGTAGAATTCATCGTTGATAGGATCCCTTCATCCTACAACATCCCTCCGGGATGCCCTACATTAAACGCCCTCCGGGCTCAAATCTCGACCTACCACCTTGCAATCAAATTTCTATTAGGTCAAGGGGGGATAGGTCGGGCCTTTGGGAACCAGCAAATTGCCAAGATTTGCTTCACCGCTACATCCACCACCGGAGAGCAGAGTGACGACCTTGAATACGCAAACGATTTCCAGGGGTCCTTGGACAATCGCGACGAAAAGAAAGAAATCTGAGGAGCCCCGGTGGAGGCGCTAACAGAAGTCCCCCTCGTCGAGGGGAATGAGGGACGAACCGTCCAGATCGGATCCCTCTTAACGGGAGCCCTATGCGAAGACTTGATCTGCTTTCTCCGATGGAACTCGGACGTGTTCGCCTGGGCGCCTGGTGACATGCCCAGGATCGACCCCAAAGTAATCTCGCATAAGCTCGGGGTCGACCTGAAGGCCCGACCCGTCAGACTAAAGAAGCGAAGTTCCACGCCGATCAAGTAAAAGGCGATTGAGGACGAGGTCGATAGAATGCTCGCAGCCAACTTCATTCGAAATGTTGACTACTCGGATTGGCTGGCGAATGTAGTCATGGTTAAAACGGCGAACGGGAAGTGGTGCATGTGCGTCGACTTCACAGACCTGAACAAAACCTTCCCGAAAGACAACTATCCCCTCCCTCGGATAGACCAGCTAGTACATAGCTCGGCAGGCTATGAATTGCTCAGCTTCATGGACTCTTTCTCCGGCTACAACCAGATCCGCATGAACCCGGAAGATGATGAACTTACCGCGTTCACCACGGACCGGGGGTGTACTGCTATAAAGTGATGGCTTTCGGCCTAAAAAATGCTGGGGCTATATATCAGCGCCTAGTTGATAAAATGTTCAAACTGCATATCGGGAAGAACATGAAGGTTTACGTCGACGACATGTATTCCCCTCTGAATGGCGCGGCGAAGACACGATAAACGTCTTGCCTGAGATTCGGGGCAGATGCTATTTGGTTGTATCCGTCCACCTCTCCGAAGATGCCAAGTGGATTTATGGCACCGTGTATCGGAGGTTTGAACGGATGCGGACGATATAGCAGAATTCGTCAGATTCCCTCTCGCTTGAGGAGTTTTTGATTGTGGGGACGCTCTTCCCTGCAGGCGTAAGCCCCTGCAGTTAATTACTCTACCGCATCGCGGT
Organism: Agapanthus africanus; assembly: GCA_030015575.1. Taxonomy (NCBI): domain Eukaryota; kingdom Viridiplantae; phylum Streptophyta; class Magnoliopsida; order Asparagales; family Amaryllidaceae; genus Agapanthus; species Agapanthus africanus. The sequence continues at coordinate 396,043,995 of JASDDO010000018.1, forward strand.
AACAACTTTCTCCTTCTCCAGAATTTCACTTCGTGTCGTGGATGTTTGTTTTGTTTGTGGTTGCCCGTGGATTGTATATGGAGACTAATTTATGTCGTCGTCCGTAGGACGTGGAATAGTCCAAATCCGTATTTTCTTAGATTTGGGTTTGGTGTTTTGGTTTAAGGATACGTTAGCCCTATTTAAGGCTAAGATCAACTTAAACTTTTGTTAAGGATACGTTAGCCTAATCTCCAGACTAAGATCAACTTAACGGGATCATTTGGATCCGACAAGAGAGCAATTGGCTCTATTGTTTAGTTTAATGACATTGCGGTCGATTCCCAGTTTAGGGACATGGTGGTCCATTACATGTATGGCCGTCGGGACCCATCACCTCTCTGACGACATTGAAGGATTACAACGACAGATGTCAGAGGAGTTCAGAGATGTACCCTTGAACCAAAGTTGATTGGGGGATCTATAGTCCAATTTGGGACTAAAGTCTGTTTGAAGGTTTAAGGATACGTTAGCCATATTTGAGGCTAAGATCAACTTAAACGGGATCGTTTAGATGTGACAGAAGAGCATTTGGGGGCTCTATTGTTCCAGTTTAGGGACATAATGGTCCATTGCCAGTTTAGGGACGTGGAGGTCCATTGCCAGTTTAAGGACGTGGTGGTCCAACGTTCCCATTTGGGGACGGATGTTAGTTTAAGGACACGTTAGTCATATTTGAGACTAAGATCAACTTAAACGTTTGTTAAGGACACGTTAGCCTAATCTCCAGACTAAGATCAACTTAACAGGATCGTTTGGATCCGACAAGAGAGCAATTGGCTCTATTGTTCCAGTTTAGGGACATAGTGGTCCATGTTCCAGTTTAGGGACATGGTGGTCCATCATTCCCATTTGGGGACGAACATTAGTTTAAGGACATTTCGGTCCAATGTTCCCGTTTTGGGACGAATATTAGTTTAAGGACGTTTCGGTCCACGAGTTTAAGGACCTCACAGTCCGTATCGATGTGTGGTTGTCGGGACCCATCACCTCTCTGACGTCGTTGAAGGATTACAACGATAGGTGTCAGAGGAGTTCAGAGATGTACCCTTGAACCGGATGTAAATTGATTTAAGAGAGCAGTCTTGCTCAGTCAATTTAATTTGAGGACTTACGGCCATGATTGGGCTAAGTCCAGTTGAGAATATTCAACGTTTTTATTTCCGGCCTATTAGGCCTGTGCTAGGGCTTTGCCCCTGTTTAATAATGCACTGCATTTCATTCTGGCCTGCTAGGCCTTTTTGATTTGGGCTCTGTCCCTTTGTAAATGATGCAGAGCATCTGTTTGGGCTCTGCCCTTCTTTAAAATATTGCATTGTATTTAATTAGGCCTGTTAGGCCTTTTTTAATTGGGCTTGGCCCTTCTGTAAATAATGCAGTGCATTAATCAAACTGACAGTGGCTATGTGGCCTGTCAGGCACTTTGCGCCAATTATAGAGCGCAAGCGCATATGGAGATGGCACTTGTCATGTTCGGGTGAACGCAAGCGTAACAGCGCAGTGCGCTGCGCTGTTGCGCTGTTGACACGTGGCGCACTCTGATGAGTTGTGCCAACTTCAGAGAGTAATACTCTATCTTAAAAGCGCACAGCGCAAGTGGTCATGGAGCTGACACGTGGCGCTCTCTGGTGGCTTGCGCCAACCCAGGAGCGTAACTGTGCAGATTTTGCAAGTGTAGGGCACTGTTCAGTAACTTGATCCAATTTTGGATTCAAGAAAAGAATTTTTAAAATTCCAGAACCAATGGTTCATAAAAAAGTGCAAGGCACTGTTATTATTTATTTATTTTATTGAAGATCCTTGATCTTGTTCTTAGATCAATGATCTATTCAGAAAAAGTTCTTCTTTTCTTATTCAAAGGTTTTACCTTTCTTTCTTTTTGAGTTCTTCTCAAAATTCTTCAGAGTTCTCTCTCTCTGTTTCTTGAGTTTTTCTATTCTCTGTGTTGTGTTTTTGAATTGGGGTCTAGAGGCCTTTATATAGTGCCAATTAATTTGTTAAATTTGTTAAAGAGATCATTCTCTGAGTGATTTGGGGAATTTTCCCCACCGTTGGATCTTTTGATCCAACGGCTTCTGTTTTACAGACAATCTTCTTGTTTTAACAAGAACAAAAGGATCTTACTAGAATTTTAATTATTTTTGGCGCAAGCGCACCTACGCTTGACACGTGTCGCGCAACGCAGAGCGCAGGGCAACTGCGCTGACACGCGTCGCGCAGCGCAACTGCGCTGATACGTGTCGCACAGCGCAAGGCGCAGCGCAACTGCGCTGACACGTGTCGCGCAGCGCAGAGTGCAGCGCATCTGAAGCGTTGCTTCTTTTAATTTTATTTTTTAAATAGAGCCTTGCTCTGATTGTGCGCGCTGCCTTGGACATTGCATTCCCTGCGCTGGCGTGTCTGATTTTGACACGTGGCGCTCTGCACGCAGCGCAGGGGATCTGAAGCGTTGCTTCATTTATTTTAATTGTAATTTTCACTTTAATTTTCAAAACAGAGCTTTGCTCTGATTGGGGGAAACAGAAGCGTTGCTTCGTTTCCCGTCTTGGAATTTGAACAGAGTTTTGCTCTGATTGGAGTAAACAAATGCCCCCCCACCGTTGCGCTTACGTGGCCCTCTAAACGTGAGCGCAGCGGTGGCAGAATTCCAACCGTCGTGCCATCCCTTGGAAGTTGAAAGGGCATTTGATACCTATAAATAGGACCTTTGGTCCTCCACAGATGATCATCATCTTTTAAGATTTTTACTTTCAAAACATCAGAGCCTTGCTCTTGCCTTCAAGAACCCCAAGAGTTAGAATTTCTTTTAGAAAACACTTTTTAGGTAAAAATTTTAATTAAATTAAATTAATTTTCATTGACAGAGCCTTGCTCTCAATAGATCCCTGATCTAAAGAAAACCCATTTACGGTTTCACTTAGCAGAGCTTTGCTCTAAAGGGGTCTAAAGAGAACTAAGGAGAACCCTATTAGGGTTCCATTAATAGAGCTTTGCTCTCTAAAAGATTTTTCTTGCATTTTCTTAATTCATCAATGGAGCTTTGCTCCTTCCAAACCATACAGAAGAATTCTTAGGAGTTTTTCATGGATCTTGGAGTTTAAAGATGGCCTTTTATTCTTCGATGAATTATATCGTTTTGCTTAATCAGTCTTTCTGATAATTTTGTTGATTCTCTTTTACAGAAACAATGGACGCCCACATGTACGATCTCGACGAAATTATCTCTTACGGGGACATCCGCCGACTCGGCCATTCTCAGAATCGAGAGTTTACCAACGCCGAGTGTGCTGAAGTCATGAGTCGTTTCGACGCATATAATGGCCAACTGCTTCCTCCGCGCTCCCCTCTCCTGAAGCTTATTGTGGGAGCAATTTGGGAAGCGCTTCCTCTATTCTGTACTGGTGTGCCACTTGGGGCATTGGATGCCGCCGAGGATAAGGTGCACTCGGTGTATCTGATGAGCCTAATCTCAAAGAGAAGGCGAGATAACCTTATCGATCTTCTGCACCAAGCTTTTCAACAGTCTGCAATACTTGCTGCCTATCGGAGGGAGGAGGACATCAGTGGGGATCCCGACACTCGGGCTCGCGAAAGGAAGCACACTAGGATGGTTCGCCAGGCTTGGAAAGTCTTGGACAAGGTTACTTTTGAGTTCCTCAATCCATGTCTTGGATTTGAGGTTTTGCCATTGTAATCATTTGGATAATATCTTTGTTTATTGCCTTTATTGATGTAAAAACTTTCTAAGTATGAATGACAAATCTTTTGCCTCCTTCCTTTTATTTTCTGCTTTGTTACTGGAACATTCTTTAAATAAGCATAGCCTGTAAGCGATATAGAACATTATGTCTTGAACATCTTGGGGAGTAGTGATGGCTTAGGAAGCAGGTTCAGGTCTGCTACCTAAGGCTTTTCAACTTCATGAGCCGTGAGGGTCTCATAAAGACTTTTCTCCCTACGAGTCGAGAGGATCTCGTAGGTGTATTTTTTCCCTAGGAATCATGAGGATTCCTAAGTGCGTTTTCTCTTATAAGTCGTAAGGATCTTATAAGAGAATTTTCCCTCTTATGATTCAAGAGGACCCGTAAGCGGTTGTTTCCCTCCTTGTCGAGATTCGACTTCGAAGAGCAAGACCCGTGGATAGTATGCAAGAGACCGTTTTGGGTTGACTTGGAAGATCCCATTGCTTAGGAAACAAGTTTTTTAATCCTTGCTGCCTAAGGCTTTTCCTCACGAGTCGAGACGAATCGAGCAGTTCTCGCAAAGACATCAATTTCCTCACGAGTCGAGACGTATCGAGCATTTCTCGCAAGAATGTCCTAACGTCACAGTTAACCTCTGCTCTTTACGACAGAGGTCCGTTAGGGTCTGTGGTACTTAGGGTTTTGGTCGTCGTACCGTCGCATCAGCTGATATATTCCTCGATAGGCAATCGTGCTGTTCGAGTAGCCCTGCGACTGCCGTGTCTTTGATCCCTTCGGGGGCTGGACAAGACGTCTTCAAGCAATCCTCCTTGGCAGTTTGACCGTCGGAAGAGAAAGCGTTAGGAATTTTGCGATGCCGCTTTTTACTTGAGGTTAGGCTCATTTTGGAGAGCTCCGATGAGTCATAACCACTCCGCGCTGGTGTGGGATGATCTCCGATAGTCTTTCAGGTTTTATGTGAGTTGCCGTCAAGACCCTGAAGTTAGGAATTTGTCCTTTGCTTCATTTGCTGGCATTGCGTCTGCTGTATCGAGACGAATGTCACGGTTGTCTCTAGGTTGTTGGTGAACCGTCGAGGTTTGGAACTAGGGACTTTACCGTGGCTGTGCTGTTTGATGATGTCGCGTCTGCTGTGTCGAGACGAACGTCGAAGTGGTGACCATTCCGCACTTGTGTGAGATGATCTCCGGTTTTCTTTCAGGCTTTATATGATTTGCCGTTAAGATTTAGAAGCTAGGAATTTGGCTTTTGCTTCGTTTGCTGGTATCGCGTCTGCTGTATCGAGATGAATGTCGCTATTGTCTCTAGGTTGTTGGTGAACCGTAGAGGTTTGGAACTAGGGACTTTATCGTGGCTCCGTTGTTCGATGATGTTACGTCTGTTGTGTCGAGACGAACATCGAGGTGGTGACCATTCTGCACTGGTGTGAGATGATCTCCGGTTGTCTTTCAGGCTTTATATAACTTGCCGTTAAGACCTTGAAGCTAGGAATTTGGCCTTTGCTTCATTTGCTGGCATCGCGTCTGCTGTATCGAGACGAATGTCGGGGTTGTCTCTAGGTTGTTGGTGAACCGTAGAGGTTTGGAACTAGGGACTTTGCCGTGGCTCCGTTTGTTTGATGATGTTGCGTCTGCTGTGTCGAGACGAACGTCGAAGTGGTGACCATTCCGCACTGGTGTGAGATGATCTCCGGTTGTCTTTCAGGCTTTATATGACTTGCCGTTAAGACCTTGAAGCTAGGAATTTGGCCTTTGCTTCGTTTGCTTTGGCGTGCTCGAATCCTGTGGGAGGAAGAACGTCGTCGTGACATTTCGTCTGCTGTATCGAGACGAATGCCGAGGTGGAGCTGGGATTTTGTCGTTACTCCGCTTTACTGACCATAGGGTCTTTTGTTGACGTTGTATCTACATCTTGCTGGACTGCGAAAGAACGCCTTTGTTGATTCTTTAGGCTGTAGATATTGCCGTTAAGATTTGGAACTATGGACTATGCCGTGGTTCCGTTTCATTGCGATTCTGAGGTCGTTTGTTGACGTCATGTCTGCGTTTGGTTGGAGTGAGGAGAAGCACCGTCAGCGATCTCTAAGTTGTCGATACCGACGTCGAGACCCTGAAGCTAGGGATCTTCTTTTGCTCCGTTTGTTGACATCGTGTCTGCAATATTGCGACAAATGTTGAGGTTGTCTCTAGATTGACTATGAACCGTCGATATTTGGCTTCGCTTTCTGGTGGAGCCTGTTGGGAAGGTATGGTTCCCTCTTTGTTTGTACCACTGGATTGTATACAGGGATCGATGTGATCTCACCTGTAGGGCAGCAGTTTCATTCATTTTTTTTATTATTTTCTTTTCGCGATGCTCTATCATTTCAGCTTTATATCGCGAAAGTCGCGATTGCCCCATCATTTCGGCTATTTTTCGCGGTGCCCAATCATTTCGGCTATTTGTTTTATTTTTACTCGCTGCTTTTTATTGCGAGTTGCCCAGTCATTTCGGCTATTTTGTATGCATACATTTTTACTTGCTGATTTTGTTGCAAGCTGCCCCAACATTTCGGCTATTTCGTATGTATTTTTGGCTCGCAGACTTTTTATCGCGAGTGTGGAACTTGGAATCTGGTGCCAATCTTAGCATCAGCATCGCTACGACTAGAATATTACCAGGAGCGAATCATCATTTGCCATGAAAGGACTTGGAATTTGATACTGATTTAGGCATCAGCATCGCTACAACCGGGATATTGCCAGGAGCGAATCATCATTTGCCTCTGTTGATGTCGAACAAAGGTGGCTTACCAAACAGGGTTAGGATCTCGTCGACTAAGGCTTTTGACTTCATGAGCCGTAAGGGTCTCATAAAGGTGTTTCTTCCTACGAGTCGTGAGGATCTCGCAGGTGCGTTTTCTCCTTAGGAATTATGAGGGCTCCTAAGTGTATGTTCTCTTATAAGTCGTAAGGATCTTACAAAAGGGTTTTCTCCTTATAAGTCGAGAGGACATACAAGGGTTGTTCACCGTATGGACATATCCCCAGTCACGGGTGGGATTTGGTTAGGGAAATGTTTATTCGCGCCCGTGGATTGTATACAAGGGTCAGTATGAGCCGCTTGTAGGGCAATATTGAAGGTTGTGGGAGTTGCATAAGAACAGGTTTAGGTCTCTGTAGCTTAAGACATTCAAATCTTATGAGCCGTAAGGGTCCCATAAGAGAGTTCTCCTTACGAGTCGTGAGGATCTCGCAAGTGTAATTTCTCCTTAGGAATCGTGAGGATCCCTAAGTGTGTTTCTCCCTTGTGAGTCATAAGGATCTCACGCGGGTGGTTTCTCCTTACAAGGTCGAGAGGACCCTGTAAGTGTCTTTTAACGAGGTTGCGCCCTTTCGGGTTTTCACGAACACTCGCCGGTAGCCCTGCTGTTTTTACTCACAGAGCCCTTTCGGGTTTTCATCCGTGCCCATTTTGCTTATGGACATACCTTTTTTTTTATTCCTTCCTTTTTTTAACGAGGTCGCGCCCTTTCGGGTTTTCACGAACACTCGCCGATAGCCCTGCTGTTTTTACTCACGGAGCCCTTTCGGGTTTTCATCCGTTCCCATTTTGCTTATGGACATACCGTTTTTATAAATATATATATTTTTTTAAATTTTTTTTATCTCGTCAGCCTGAGGATGCTGCGGTAGTAGTTTAAAGACGTTTCGGTCGTCAGCTAGTTTTAGGACGTAGTGGTCCGTCGTTAATTTAAGGACGTTTTGGTCCACTGTTAGTTTAAGGACGTTTCGGTCCGCCGTCGCCGTATCTGAGGCGAATCTCTAGCTTACTGACTTTTCGGTCCATGGGGCTTTCTCTATGACTGAGCATCATGCCCCCGACGTATCCATCTTTCTCAGAGCGTGCGGTTGTGGCAGGCTCACCTTCCAGTTTTCGGAGATGACGAACTTGCCCTGTTGGTATTGGCCTTCAACCCAGTTTTTGAAGACGTAGCAATTCTCGATCAGGTGACTTACCATTTGGTGGTAAGGGCAATAATTGAGATCGTTAACATCACCTGGCCGCAACGGACGTTTTGGACTTGGCAGATGGATGAGTCTGTCGCGCACTGCCAGCTCGAACAGTCTCCTTGTTTTATCTTGAGGAAATGAGTAAGGACATTTCAACCTCTCTTCGAGGGATGTGTTCCCCTCCGAAAGACGGCGACGACGACGCGGGGCGTCTGGCCCGAGATTCGGGGCAGATGCTAATTGGTGCTATCCGTCTACCTCTCCGAAGATGCCAAGTTGATTTATAGCACCGTATATCGAAGGTTTAAACAGATGCGTCCGATGTAGCAGACTTTGTCAGATTCCCCCTCGCTTGAGGGGATTTTGATTGTGGGGACGCTCTTCCTTGCAGGCGCAAGCCCCTGCAGTTAATTACGCTACCGTACTGCGGTAACCACTTTCTCCTTCTCCAGATGGTCACTTCGTGTCGTGTGTGTTTATTTTGTGTTTAGTTGCCCGTGGATTGTATACGGAGACTGAGTTATGTCGTCGCCCGTAGGGCGTGGACTAGTCCAAATCCGTATTATCTTAGATTTGGGTTTGGGGGTTTGGGTTTAAGGATACGTTAGCCTCATTGGAGACTAAGATCGACTTAAACGTTTGTTAAGGATACGTTAGCCTAGTTTTTAGACTAAGATCGAATTAAACGGGATCGTTTAGATCCAACAATAGGGCAATTAAGGGAGCCTTGTTGTTTAGTTTAGTGACATCACGGTCAGTAGGTAGTTTAAGGACATTGCGGTCCATAGGTAGTTTAAGGACATTGCGGTCCAATGTTAGTTTTAAGACGTTGCGGTCAAGGTTAAGGACGTCATAGTCCATGGATTTAAGGACTCCACAGTCCGATATTAGTTTTAAGACATCACGGTCAAGGTTAAGGACGTCATAGTCCGTTGTTAGTTTTATGACATTCCGGTCAAGGTTAAGGACGTCGTAGTCCATGGGTTTAAGGACCCCACAGTCCGACGTTAGTTTTAAGACATCCCGGTCAAGGTTAAGGACGTCATAGTCCGTTGTTAGTTTTAAGACATTCCGGTCAAGGTTAAGGACGTCATAGTCCATGGGTTTAAGGACCCCACAGTCCGGTGTTAGTTTTAAGACATCCCGGTCAAGGTTAAGGACGTCATAGTCCATGGGTTTAAGGACCCCACAGTCCGGTGTTAGTTTTAAGACATCCCGGTCAAGGTTAAGGACGTCATAGTCCATGGGTTTAAGGACCCCACAGTCCGTATCAATGTGTGGTCATCGGGACCCGTCACCTCTTTGAAGACGTTGAGGAATTACAACGCCAAATATCAAAAGAGTGAAGAGATGTACCCTTGAACCAAGGTAGATTAAATAGTCTTTAGCCCAATTTGGGACCAAGACCAATCAATTATGTTATGAGCCCATTGGCCCAGTTAATTTCGGATTGAGGACTTATGGCCATCTTGGGCTAAGTCCAATCAAGTTTGGAATATTGGCTTTTTGTTGGTCTACTGAAAAAGAGGCTTTGCCTCTAGAACTTAGCCAATTGGGCTGAAGCTAGTATTAAACACTAAAGACCAATCAGTGTTGAACACTGGGAATGAGATTGACAAGTTAGTGTTTAACACTAAAAGATAGTTGGTGTTGAACACCAGCGACAGGGCTTTCAAATTAGTGTTAAACACTAAAACAAATCAGTGTTAAACACTGGCAACAGAAATCTCAAATTAGTGTTAAACTCTAAGGTAATCAGTGTTGAACACTGGTGACAGAGATTTTAATTTAGTGTTGAACACTAAGAAAATTAATATTAAACCCTGTTAACAGAGGTTTAATTTAACGTTAACACTAAGAAATTCAGTGTTAAACACTGCAAATAAAGTTCTTCAATTAGTGTTGAACACTAAGGTAAATCAGTGTTGAACACTGGATTCAGAGGTTCCAATTTAGTGTTAAACACTAAGGCAAGAGGGGTTACGTGGTAGCAAGTGAGGGCGCCCTCCCCTGCAAAGTTTTTCAGGGGTCACGTGGTAGCACGTGACCCTGCTCCTTTGCATTTTTGTTTAAGACTTAAATTCCCCATTTTCTTGAAGAATTATATTCTTAGATAGAGTTGAACTCTAAATTTTTTTCTGTAGGAATTAAATTCCTCATATATGTGAAAAACTGGATTCTATCATAGGGTTCAACCCTAATAATAACTTTTAGAGAAATTAAATTCCCACTTTCTTTTAGAGAATTACTCTTAGATAAAGTTAAACCCTTAATTTATATTCTGAGGAATTGAATTCCCATATATGTGAGGAATTAGGTTCTGTCATAGGGTGAAACCCTAATTTCTTCTTTCTTAAGGGAATTAAATTCCTGTTATTTTGACAGAATTAAGTTCTTAACTGGTTCTGTTCATTTCGAAGGAATTAAATTTCTATAACATAGGGTTAAACCCTAATTTTATTTCAAAGGAATTAAATTCCTATAGTTCCGTGAGAATTAAATTCTCAAACTTCCATTTCCTCTCTATGCTTTGGATCTGCATGGCAGGATCTCAACCCAATGAGAATTAAATTCTCAATTCATGGGGAGATGTGCAATTTACAGATCCTCTACTAAAGAGAGAACTAAGTTCTTCTTTTTAATATAAGAGTTAAACTCTTTTGAGAATTAAATTCTCCTTTTTTAAAAGCCTTCCCTTTCTTACCCAAGGTTTTCTTCTGCAGCAGATCAAATTCTTCCAAAGTCTCAAGGCTCTATTTCTTTTTCTCTCTATGTCTCTGTGTCTCTCTCTGTGTATCTCTTGGCTCCTATTTATAGGAGAAGGAGCAGAATCAATTAGTTTTAGTGAATCATTCATTGAGGGATTTGATTTTTATTCATTAGAGATTTGATTTGCATTCATCATTCATTTAGACCTTTGGATTATTAGGTGAATTTTATTCACCATTGGATTTTAAATCCAAAGAAATTTCTTTGTTGTTTCGGTTAGATTTTAAGGGGAAATCTTTCCAAGTTCAAGATTTTTCCATAGATAGGTGATATTTAATCACCTTTAAATCTTTAATCCAATCGGTTTCAAATAATCATTCTCCTTTGGAAAGATTTGAATGCTGTTCAGAATTTAATTCTGTTAAATAGATAGGCTTTGAAAGCCGGTTACGTGTGGCCACGTGACCCTTGGTCACGTGTAGGCACGTGACCCATGGTCACGTGTAGGCACGTGACCCCCCTGGAACGAGCTTTCTTCTTCTTTCTGCGCTTTGTCTTCTAGCCGCTGTTCAACCGTCACGTGCCAACACGTGACCCCTGGTCACATGTGAGCATGTGACCCTTTCTGGAGCCTTTTCTTTGATTTAGTCACGGAACCGATGTGCCTTTGCTGCTGTTTTAAATGTCACGTGTCAACACGTGACTGCTGGTCACGTGCTAGCACGTGATGCCTCATCCGTAAACTTTCCTGATTTTAAATCTGGAAACAAATTCCCCCACAGCGTTGTTCTCACGTGTCTGCATGTGAGTGCAATGCTGTCACTTCTGTGACCGTTGGATCCATCTGGGGAATCGGGAAGATGAAGCGTTTTCTATCCCATCCTATAAATATAGGGGTCATTTCAGAGACGCCTCCACTTTGCTTATCTTCCTCCTTGCAAACTTTTTCTGAGAATTTAATTCTCTTCTTCCAGAGCTTAGTTCTCTGTCTCGAATCATCTTCAGAGTTTAACTCTGCCCGAAAAAGACTCTTTTCTTTAGGTAATGCTCTTGAATGAACGATGAACTCTCACATTCCTCTGGATTTTAAATCCAAAACAAGGGTTTTTACCCTTTTTGAATATGAACCCAATTTTTCTTCAAGTTTTTCAACCAAAGTATGAGACCATTTAACCTTCAACAGTAGATCTTTTTAGGGTTCATATGATCTTTAGGGAAATGATGGTGACAGTTCAAGTCCATAGAGTTTAACTCCGTTCGCAGAAAAAAAGTTTCTGGGAAGAATTTAATTCCCCTCTCCAAAAAGAATTTAATTCCCCTCTCCAAAAAGAATTTAATTCCTGTGAAGAACTAAGTTCTTCCCTTGGAGGCTTCTTAGGGTTTCCTTGCCCTAGGTTGTCCTCCTTCACATCCGAGAGGAAAAAGTTTGTAATGAATTTTTCATGATCGCTATTTCAGGTGTCATGGATGCTCATTTGTATGATCTTAACGAAATCATTTCTTACGGGAATATTCGTGCACTGGGCCGTAGTCAGAATCAGGAGTTCACCAACGCTCAGTGTGCTGAGATTATGAGCCACTTTGATGAGTACAACCACCGGCTACTCCCCCGTCACTCTTTTCTTCTGAGACTCATCGTGCTGGCGATTTGGGAGGCGCTTCCTCTCTTCTGCACCGGTGTGCCACTCAGGGCATTGGACGCTGCCGAGGATAAGATACATTCGGTGTATCTGATGAGTCTAATCTTGAAGAGAAGGTGCGACAACCTCATTGATCTCTTGCACCAGGCATTTCAGCAGTCGGCCATACTTGCCGCTTATCGAAGGGTGGAGGACATTCGCGAGGACCCCGACGCTTGTGATCGTGAGAGAAAACATACTCGGACGGTTCGAAATGCTTGGAGGATCTTGGACAAAGTCAAGCTTGAGTTTCTCAATCCATGCCCCGCGTCTGAGGTCTTGCCATTGTAATCGTTTTCTTTTCATTTTGTATGGACTTTTTAAAGCATGAATGACAAGCTTTATCGTGCCTTTCTATGTTTGCATGCCTTTCTATGGGATTTTATCATTTTGCTATTGTTGCTGTTGCTATTTTTTAATGTGCAGGGTGCTTTTCCATTTTTTTAGTGCATGTCAAGTTTGGGGCTCACGTGTTCTGCACGTGGGGTCCTTTGATGCCATATTTTTAGTGCACAATATCAGATGCAGAAAAGGAGCCTTGGAAATAGTTCCATCTCCCTGATTTTCGATGCCTTTCCTTTTTTGGGCCTTGGAAACAGCTTTTACATGCAAGATTTTCTGCGCACAGCACTTAATGCGCCTTTTTATATCTGGGGCAATGGCCTTCCTTTTCTCTTCACAGAGAGATTTATTCTCATTTTGGTGTGATTTATCCTGAGAAACAACTGAGCACCATGGCCTGTAATCGCCCTCATGCTCGTCGACAGACATGGGAAGTTCCTATCGAGGAGATGATCCCCCGCTTTGCTACCCGATTGGTGGATCCACTCCTTACCGATGACGAATGCGATTCGGAAATGTATGAACTCTCGATCCGTAGGGGGTCCCCCCTCCCGATGGGGTCCCTCTGGCTCCGGACGATTCTCACGGCCGTGCTTGCCGACATCCCTCCTCACCCGGCGGAGATGACCCTGGCGATGCTTGATGCGGCTGAAGAGAAGCTCGAGGGCTTTCACGAAGCGTGCCTGATTACTCAGGCTTTGAAGGATTGCTCGATTCACCTGCTGAGCCAAATAAGGGCCCGGCGAGCTATTATGTTTGCTTTCGCAGACGAACATGGCGCCAATCGATGGGGAGCGACTCCTCGCGAGAACCGTCGCTTTGATGTGCTGGAGAGAGCGGAGAGAGAGATGGAGAATTTTGTTCTTTGCTTTGTTAACCCTTGTGCTACTGATCCCGTGTTTGGTGACCTTTTCCCGCTAGCGTAGTATATTTAAATTAGTCTTTTTTTGTATGCTTTATGCTGAACTTCCATGTAGGCTTGGTACTCGTATGTGTGTTTTTGTTTGCGTAAATAAACTTTGTGTTCTTCTTATGAGAACTTTCTTTAATTATCAACACTATCATCACGTCGCATGCACATTAAAGCTTCGAATATTATTTCTTTTTCGGATGTTTATATAATTGCGAACAAATGCCCGATAGGATAAACGTCGGAGATTTTCTCGTTGCTTTTCATACCAGGTGATGTGAGCGTGTTTTAGATCGACTATAGCTATCGACTGGAAGCCAATTTATACGTTCTTGAGCGTGTATGTCCCGTTTCTAAGGTTGCGGTGGCGAAAGTGAGCTTACGTGACCTGATAGGGCGACACGTGGCGAACAAATTATTGTGCGAGAAAAGGGCTCGGCCGTAAATTTTCGGAGAGGGAACTGGCCTCCAAGGCGCTGGGCGAGCTTCAAGTTAATCTTACCGCCAAGGCCAACAAAGCGTATGAACTCTGGCGGGTGCTTCAAGAGTCCATCAAAGAGGTGGTGGCTCTTGATAAAGCTGCCACGTTCACTCGTGAGAGGGTCGAGGCTCATAAGGTCACCGAGAAGGAGCTTGAAGGTCGGCTCGCCTCATATCAGGCCCAGCAGGCTCAGGCGGAGGCCCGTCTTCTGGCGATCCTGAATCATGAAGCCGTGGCCCAGCAAAAGCAGGATGAGCTAGCGAAATTGCTAAATCGCCCGCCGGCTTGAAAAACTTGTATCTTTTTTTTGTACATACTCTTGAGCAAGAGTATTTTCTTTTTGTTCTCTCATGAATTGAACTTTGTATCCATTTTGGTTTATGAATAAAAGATACATTTTTCTTCTTAATGGAGTGTCCCTTTTCATTGAATGTATTCGGCGGATAGTCTATCTTGATCTCTTTGCAGGGCAGCGATGGCTTAGGATTCAAGGTTAAGATCTGCTTCCTAAGACTTTTGCACTTTATGAGCCACGAGGATCTCATAAAGAGTTTTTCTCCCTATGGGTCGAGAGGATCCCATAGGTATAAGTTCTTCTTAAGAATCGTGAGGATTCTTAAGCGGGTTTTCCCTTGAGAGTCGTAAGGATCTCACAAGAGAGTTTTTCTTCCTTACAGGTCGTGAGGACCTGCAAGTGCTGGATGTGGTCACCCTTATCCGTGTTTCACGGGGTCAGGGGTTGCTCAAGGCATCGTAGTTTAAAGACGTCGCAGTCAAGGTTAAGGACATCATAGTCCGTGGATTTAAGGACTCCACAGTCCGATGTTAGTTTTAAGACATCACGGTCAAGGTTAAGGACATCATAGTCCGTGGATTTAGGGACTCCACAATCCGATATTAGTTTTAAGACATTCCGGTCAAGGTTAAGGACGTCATAGTCCATGGGTTTAAGGACTCCACAGTCCGATATTAGTTTTAAGACATCACGGTCAAGGTTAAGGACGTCATAGTCCGTGGATTTCAGGACTCTACAGTCCGATATTAGTTTTAAGACATCACGGTCAAGGTTAAGGACATCATAGTCTGTGGATTTAAGGACTCCATAGTCCGAAGTTAGTTTTAAGACATCTCGGTCAAGGTTAAGGACGTCATAGTCCGTGGATTTCAGGACTCCACAGTCCGATGTGTGGTTGCGGGGACCCGTCACCTCTTTGAAGACGTCGAGGAATTACAACGCCAGGTATCAAAGGAGTGAAGAGATGTACCCCTAAACCAAGGTGGAATCAATATAGAATCAGGGTGGTTGATCGTTAGTTTTAAGACATTACGGTCGAGGTTAATGACATCATAGTCCGTGGATTTTAAGGACTCCACAGTCCGGTGTTTGCTCTGGATGCTTCACACGGGTTCACTGCCGTGCTTGGTGAGGACCAGGCTCTGCTCTGGGCGTTTTCCGTGGGGTCAAAGAGTGACGTTATCCACGTTCCACGTAACCAGGAATTTTGCACTAGATGCTTCACACGGGTTCACTGCCGTGTTCGGCGAGGACTAGGCTCCGCTCTGAATGCTTCACACGGGTTCACTGCCGTGCTCTGCGAAGACCAGGATCCGCTCTGGACGTTTTCCACGAGGTCAAAGAGTGACATTATCCGCGTTCCACGTAACCAGGAATTTTGCACTAGATGCTTCATACGGGTTCACTACCGTGTTCGGCGAGGACTAGGCTCTGCTCTGGATGCTTCACACGGGTTCACTGCCGTGCTCTGCGAGGACCAGGATCCGCTCTGGACGTTTTCTACGGGGTCAAAGAGTGACGTTATCCGCGTTCCACGTAACCAGGAATTTTGCACTAGATGCTTCACACGGGTTCACTACCGTGCTCGGCGAGGACTAGGCTCCGCTCTGGATGCTTCACACGGGTTCACTGCCATGCTCTGCGAGGACCAGGATCCGCTCTGGACGTTTTCCACGGGGTTAAAGAGTGACGTCATCCGCATTCCACGTAACCAGGAATTTTGCACTAGATGCTTCACACGGGTTCACTGCCGTGCTCGGCGAGGACTAAGCTCCACTCTGGATGCTTCACACGGGTTCACTGCCGTGCTCTGCGAGGACCAAGATCCGCTCTGGACGTTTTCCACGGGGTCAAAGAGTGACGTTATCCGCGTTCCACGTAACCAGGAATTTTGCACTAGATGGTTCACACGGGTTCACTGCTGTGCTCGGCGAGGACTAGGCTCCGCTCTGGATGTTTTCCACGGGGTCAAAGAGTGACGTTATCCGCGTTCCACGTAACCAGGAATTTTGCTGATTGTATCCGCATTTCACGGAATGAAGGTTTGACTGTTGGTGATATGTATATCGCCAAGCCATGGAACTGGGGGTTGCCGCTGCTCCGCTTTGTTTGAAGTTGTGTCCGTCGTTACGAGACGAGTGTTGGGATGATCTCTAGGTCGCTTGCGGCCCGTCGAGATTTAGCTTCTTTCTTTGATGAAACCTGGGGGGAAGTATGATCACTTCTTTGTTTACGCCCTTGGATTGTACACAGGGTGTGATGGAACATCGCCTGTAGGGCATAAATTTTTTATTTTATTTTATTTCATTTCTTTTTCCGCGATGCTCCATCATTTCAGCTTTTATATCGCGAAGGTCGCGATTGCCTTATCATTTCGGCTATTTTTCGCGGTGCCCAATCATTTCGGCTTTTTTTTATTTTTACTCGCTGCTTTTTATTGCGAGTTGCCCCATCATTTCGGCTATTTTGCGTGCATACATTTTTACTTGCTGCTTTTTATTGCAAGTTGCCCCATCATTTCGGCTATTTCGTATGCACGTGCGGCCTACTGGCTTTTCGCCATAAACCTGAAATTAGACACCGATTTCGGCATCAGCACCGCTACAACTGGGATATGACCATGAGCGAATCATTATCTGCCTCTGTCGATGTTGAACAGGGGTGGCTTAGCAAACAGGGTTAGGGTCCTGTCGACTAAGGCTTTTGACTTCATGAGCCGTAAGGGTCTCACAAAGGTATTTCCCCCTACAAGTCGTGAAGATCTTGTAGGTGTATTTTCTCCCTAGGAATCGTGAGGATTCTTAAGTGTATGTTCCTCTGTAAGTCGTAAGGATCCTACAAGAGGGCTTTCTCCTTATAAGTCGAGAGGACTTATAAGGGTTGTTCACCATAGGGACATACCCCTAATCATGGGTGGGACTTTGCAGAGGAAATGTTTATTCGCGCCCGTGGATTGTATACAAGGGTCAGTATGAGCCGCTTGTAGGGCATTGTCAAAAGTTACGGGGGATTTTACTTAAGCACAGATTCAGGTTTCTGTAACTTAAGACTTTCAAGTCTTTTGAGCCGTGAGGGTCCCATAAGAGAGTTCTCCCTGTGAGTCGTGAGGATCTTGCAAGTGTCTTTTCTCCTTAGGAATCGTGAGGATCCCTAAGTGTGTTACTCCCTTGTGAGTCGTAAGGATCTCACGCGGGTGGTTTCTCCTTACAGGGTCTTGAGGATCCCGCAAGTGTCCTTTAACGATGTTGCGCCCTTTCGGGTTTTCACAAACACTCGCCGGTAGCCCTGTTGTTTTTACTCACGGAGCCCTTTCGGGTTTTCATCCGTGCCCATTTTGCTTATGGACATACCGTTTTTTTATATTCTTTTTATTTTCTTCTTCTTTTTTTTTACGAGGTCGCGCCCTTTTGGGTTTTCACGAACACTCGCCGGTAGCCATGCTATTTTTACTCACGGAGCCCTTTCGGGTTTTCATCCGTGCCCTTTCTGCTGATGGACATACCGTTTTTATTTATTATATTTTTTTCTTTTTTTTTATCTCGTCAGCCTAAGGATGCTGCGGTGTTAGTTTAAGGACGTTTCGGTCTGTTATTAGTTTTAAGGACGTTTCGGTCCGTCGTTAATTTAAGGACATTTCGGTCCGTCGCTAGTTTAAGGACGTTTCGGTCCGTCGTTGAGAGGGCCGGCTACTACTTAGAGAGCTTGAGCTTAGGAAGATAGCGAGCGGGCATAGTCATCGTCATCTATCATTGACCTAGGCTGTGACTCCTTAAGCGTAGTTTTTCTTTAGGAAGCGGCCGTTTATTGGCCTGAAAGGCCTCTCACCATGCATATCCATGAGTAGATAGGCTCCACCCTGGTAGACTTTGTCTATAATGTACGGGCCTTCATAGTTTGGCTCAAATTTTCCCCGCTTGGCGCGGTTGGGGATCATAGGCCTTTTGATCACTAGCACGAGTTCGCCTTGGCGGAATGTCCTCGGCCTGGTCAATCTTTCATACGAGCACGTCATTTTCGCTTTGTAAGCCTCCAGATTTTGTTGCGCTATGAGCCGGGTTTCATCGAGGGCGTCAAGCATTTTCTTCGTCTGTCAACTCGTGGTGGACTGCCACTCTTAGAGAAGGTAGCTCTATCTCGAGGGGGAGTACTTCTTTCGTACCGAATACCAATGCGTATGGCGTCGTGTTCGTGGCCGTCTTGAACGTAGTCCGATATGCCCAGAGAGCTTCTTGCAGTCTCCCGTGCCAGTCCTTCTTATTTCGGGACACCGTCTTCTTCATGATCTTTGTCAAGGTCTTTTTGAAGGCATCAGCTAGGTCGTTAGCTCGTGGATTATAAACTGAGGAGTATCTCCAATCTATATTATGCTGTTGCGCGAAGCGGCTGATCTTATGGCTTCTGTAGGCCGGCCCGTTATCGGAGATAATCCGCCGTGGAGTTCCAAACCGATAAATGACGTGCCTCTTGAAAAAGTGGAGGATATTCTCCGTCTTCACTTTCCCTCAGCGGTACTGCTTCTGCCCATTTGGAGAAGTAATCAGTCGTCTTCAGGATGAAACGATGTCCCTTAGACGATGCCGGTTCGATGGGGCCGACTGTGTCAGTTCTCCACATTTCGAATGGCAAGCTAGCCACCGTTGGATGTAACGGATTTGGATGCTGGTGGATGAAATCCCTATGGATTTGGCATGAGTGGCACTGCTTCGCATATTCGAGGCAGTCCTGGATCATCGTGGGCCAGTAGTAACCCATTCGTTTAATTTTTAACTTCATCTTCGGGCCTGCTTGATGAGAACCACAGATTCCATCATGAACTTTCTGAACGACTCTTTCTGCTTCGTCAGGTCCTAAACATCTCAGCCATAGAGAATCAAACGACCTCTTGTACAGAGTATTATTGACGAAGGCAAAAGACAGAGCTCGTTTCATGAGCTGATGTCTTGAGGACGCTTCTTCGGGCATTCGGTGGGACTTAAAGTAGTCTATGAAGACCTCCCTCCAGTCCTCAGCCTTCTCACGGTCTTTTATTTGTAGGGTCGTCTGCTCAATCGCTCCCTTTTCTTCGGATGATTCCGGAGATATTTCTGCTGGGGCAAGCACCCGACGGCTTTGCACCACGATTTTAACGTCATCAAGGTTCTCGTCAGCCAGTTCTTTAGCGAGCTTAGCTAATGCGTCTGCTTTGCTGTTTTCCGCGCGTGGTATGCTTTCCAGAGTATAGGAGGGAATTTGGATCAACAGTTGTTGCATTTTTTCACCGTACTTCACCAACTCCGGTTTACACGTTTGGTAGTCGCCGTTTACTTGGCTGATAACCAGTTGAGAATCCCCGTATATGAGGAGGTTTTTAATTCCCATATCGATGACGATCTCGAGGCCTGCTATCAAAGCTTCGTACTCAGTTTCATTGTTCGTCCTCGGTTCTGTTAAGGAGAAAGCGAAGCGCATTATCCCTCCTTGTGGAGTTACGAAGATGAGGCCTACCCCCGATTTGATCATTGGGGTACTTTGTTTGCGCTTCTTTACGGAGGACGCTCCATCAAAATAAAGTTGCCATCGGGTATCACCACCGTCGACCGCGTCAAATGCATGTTCGTCCGGCAAATCGCAATTTAGAGGAGAACCGGCAGGTACTGGATGCTCAGCAAGGAAGTCGGCGATGGCTTGGCCTTTCACTGCCTTAAGAGGCTGATAGGTTATTGAAAACTCCATCAGGAGCAGGGCCCATTTAGCGAGTCTCCCTGTTAATATGGCCTTTGACATTAGATATTTTAGGGGTCCACCTTTGATATAAGACGGACTTCATGTGCCAATGCATAGTGCCGGAGTTTTGTTATCGCAAAGATTAATGCCAGGCAATGTTTTTCGATAGGGGAGTAATTGCTTTCTGCCCCCAGAAGAACTCGGCTTAAATAGTAGAGCGCTCTCTCCTTCCTTTGATCGTTTTCCTGCGCCCATAATGCGCCTAAAGAACCCTCAAGGGCTGTTGTATAAAGAATAAGGGGCTTTCCCTTAACTGGAGCAGCCAGCACTGGCGGGTTCTGCAGGTACTGCTTGATTTCATCTAGCACGCTCTGGCATTTTTGGTCCCAGACGAACGGAGTTCCCTTCTTCATCAGGTGACTGTAAGGACGGCACTTGCCTGACAGGTTGGCGATAAACCGCCGGATGTACGCGAGCTTCCCTTGGAGAGACCGCAGCTGTTTGAGAGTCCTTGGCGGTGACATTTCCATGATCGCCTTGATCTTAGATGGATCTATTTCGATACCTCGGTGTCGGATGATGAATCCCAGGAATTTACCCGAGGAGACTCCGAACGCGCATTGAGGGGATTCATCTTCAAATTATATTGCCGAAGGCGTTGAAATACGGTCTTCAGATGCTCTAAATGATCTTCATATGACATGCTCTTTACTACGAGGTCGTCGATATAGCACTCGACGATTTCATGTATGAGATCATCAAAGATCTTTGTCATGGCCCTCTGATAGGTGGCACCAGCATTTTTTAATCCGAAGGGCATAACTTTGTAGCAGAATATACCCAAAGGAGTCCGGAAAGCGGTGTGCTTCTGGTCGTCGGGATGCATCTTTATCTGATTGTACCCTGATGAACTGTCCATGAAGGAGAAAACCTCATGAGTTGACGTATTGTCTATCATCAGTTCGGTGACCGACACTGGAAAATCGTCCTTCGGGCAGGCTTTATCGAGATCTCGGAAGTCCACACATATGCGCACTGTCCCATTTTTCTTCATTACTGGGACGATGTTGGCGACCCAGTCAGGATACTGTACCTCCTGGATAAACCCCGAATCGATCAGCTTCTTGACTTCGGCGTTAATGCTCATCTCCAGCTCGAGCTGCATCCTTTTCGGCGCCTGTTTGACTGGCTTGATATCCGGGGATATTGCTAATTTATGCACCGCAATCTCTGGATCTAATCCTGGCATCTCGGAATAGTTCCACGCGAAGCAATCTCTATGCCGTAGAAGCACGTCTTTTAACGCCGCCATCCTTTCTTAAGATAGCAACTCGCTGACGAAGGTCGGTCGCGGATTGTCTGCCGATCCCAACTCAATCTTCTTGAGGTTATCTGCAGTAGTATGTATGCCATCTTCCAGTTCTTTCGGAGCCAGTGGAAATTCTAAGATTACCTCATTGTCATTGTTTTCGAAGCACCAAGGGAGGTCATCCATATTCTCGGGCTCTCCTTTTGATATCGTTACCATATGACAGGTACGAGCTCGCTTCCAAGGCCGATGTGGATCTGGTTCTGCTCTTGTGACTTTGGATTCGTGCTTTTGTGGCGACGTTACCCTCCAGCTGCTGGATAAAGCAAACCTGCCTTGCTGGTACTGGTTTTCGACCCAGTTCTTAAAGGTAAAGCAGTCTTCGAGGGGGTGTCCTATGGCTCGGTGATAAGAGCAATAGTGCGGATGAGAAACTTCGTTAACTTGCTCAGGATGATTGGACTCCGGAAGTGCGATCATTTGATGTATTATAGCGAGCTCGAGTAACTTCTTCGTCTTGTCTCGGGGGAAGGAATACGCTCGACTCATCTTCTTTATGAGGGACAAATCCGGACCGCGGAATGCCCGATCACATGACTCTCTAATCCTGCGTCGTTGTTGTCGGCTCCTTTTTCCGCTTCTTGACTTACTTCTGCCTCTGCGTCGGGCCTTTTGTACAATGGGTTGACAAGGAGGAGCATCTTCGTCTTTTGCAGCCTGTTGAAACAGACGTTGCGTCCTGGCCTTCTCGTAGATGGCCATCTCGCGATTATGGTCATCCCGAGCCTTTTGACCCGCTTTCCTGATAAGCTTGTCCATTCGTTCTTCAAATGGCGGACTCAGCACTTCGCTCGCGGGATCCAGTTTTGATGAGGGGTTAGCATCTCCTAACAGGGCGTCCTCCTCCTTACTGAAGTTGTATATGGCGTAGCTACCATGGACTCGCTCCCGCTTCTCGTATCTCACGTATCCAAGGCTGAGCGTTTCCATTCTCTCGTTAGGCAATTTGCGCTAAGTTCCGGGGACATCCCAAATCCTGTTGTAGAATCGAGCTTGTCGAACAGTCTGTTTTAAGGGTACCCCTTGGCGCTTTAATAGCCTCTTTAGTCCATTTGTGTAATATCTGGGCAAACGGATGGGTTGGAGCCTGTCGAGTATAGAATCCGCGCCATGCCATATCTCTTTCTCCACTCCCGTTTCTGTGGATTGGTAGAATAGGATCACCTTTTCACCCTTTCGCCTGGGAGGGACCTAAAATGTCTGCAGGTCCTGCACATTGTAAGCTTCAAGTGTGTCGAGATCCTTGTAGTGTTCCCGCGGCACCATGGTGATTTGCAAACTCTGATCATCGCTAGGGGATGCTTGTATTGACGGCTGACTGGAGAACACGGCATTAACCTCATCTTCCGAGTCACTTCCGAAGATCAATATGGGGGCGGACGGTCCCGGGTTGTTGCGTCGAGACGGCCCAGCATAAACTATCTCTTCTTCTTCTTCGGTATCGCTTCCGAAAACAGGGATGGCGGCGGCGGCTTTGTTCTCCGGCTTGCGACACCTTTCTGTATCCTCGAAGTCTGGCAAAAAGTACTTTGCATCTTCGTACTTGCGGACTTCGTTCACGGAGAATGGGTTCAGCTCGCCTGTTACGGTATACTCGAAGCCATCCTTAAAGTACTTCATACACCGATGCTGTGTAGAAGGGATGATATTGTACTCGTGTAACCAAGGGCGACCGAGCAAGGCTTTGTAGCAGGTCTTGGCGTCAATGACGTGAAACTTGATGTCCGTGACGAGCAGTCCGAAGCATAATGTTAGTATTACAGATCCGAGTGTCCGTGACGACTGGGAGTCAAAACCGGAGATGGTAATTTTATCACGAGCGAGGTGATGCACGCTCATGCAGATTTCCTTCAACACCCGAACATTAAGGAGATTGACGGAGGATCCATTATCCACCAGGATCTTGCCTATCTTGATATCATGGCAGTATCCAGAGACATATAGGGGACGGTTGTGGTCGCACGTCCCGAGGAGAAGGTCTTCGTCACCGAAAGTGATGTCGGCCGTGTGCATTTCTTCCAGTTCATCCTTCATCCTTTCTGCGGCGAGGAAGGCTTGGAATTGCTTGGGTTCTTGTAACGCCTTGATTAATAAGTCTCGCACTTCTTTTGATAATAGGAGGGCATCGAGAATGCTGAGCTGAGAAGGTAGCTTCCTTAGGTGAGCTAGGATGTTGTAGTCCACCTTACCCTTCCTAGGAGGGTCCTTGGCAGTCAGCTCTTTCATGACTTGGTCATCTAAGGCGATATCCCCAGTGACCTTTTCCTTTCCCTTATCTTTTCTATTTACGGGCCCGAGATTCTTTTCCGGCAGCGTGCGATTGCGCAGCTGAATGTTCTCGCAGGCCTCCGGTTCTTCCTCTTTCCCTAAGACGGACTCTTTAAAGACAGGGCCCAAAGCCATTTCCTCATCAGAGTCGCTCCCAAAGGTGAGAACTTGTGACCCTCCGGCGTCGACCGTGTAACAGCTGCCGGTAGTTCTTTTGTGCCTGTCGGTTGTACTTTTCTGCTCCCGACGAGTTCTGCGTTTCATGCGCTTAAAATGTTGCCGGTGAGCAACACATCCCTGCCACCATATCCTAAAAGCGTCGCACTCCTCCATAGGGTGTGAAATTTTCCGATGATATGAGCAATAATTAGGATGCCTCTCCGCCCCATCGAACGCGTTCTCTTCCGAGGGTGGTAGCTTCATCCCCATTGACATGGCTTTGTCAAACCTTTTCCTCGTCTTGAACACGTTTTTATTCGCATCGGATATCTTTTGATCTGGCGGGAGTGCTTCGACTCTTTCGTTTAGTCGCCTGGGCTTGGCTCCTTCCGATGCAGCCATCTCATGCTCCTGATCGGCTTTACTCTTCGAACGAATCTCGTCTAGAAAGGCGTCGATCATTTCATCTGTTGTCCATACAAGTTCTGGCTCAGGCTGTGCCCCCAGTTTCTCAGTGCCAGGAGTTTTCTCATCTTCCGAGTGGGAAATCACATGACAACTCGCCATATATCCCTCGGATTCATCCGACAAGCTCTCTCCATCATCTTCCTCCTGAAAGACGTGGTTGAGGAACTCTTGCAGTGTGACGGGAGTCCGCGCCTTTTGATTGTACTCCTCCAGCGCGTCAATCTGTTTCTGCAAATCTATGCGCTTGTCTCCAGGCTTCACGGGCTTTTTGAATTTCTTCTTCTTTTTCTTCGAAGATTTTGACGGTTGGGTGTGAGTACTTGGGCCATCACCACGAATCTTTGTAGTTGGGCGCGGCTTTAACATCCCTTCGATGATTTGAGGTTCAAGCGGGTTCTTCCATTCGACCGCTGGGCACGCATGAAGATCCCCCAGCATTCTTTTGGTTTTAGTTGATAGCACGACCTCCCATGGAGCTTCTTCAATAAAGGAACAGGTTGCCCCCGGTGTATCTGCTTTCTTAGGAGTATGCGGCTGTGGCGGGTTCACCTTGCACTTTTCGGACAGTGCAAACTTCCCCTGGAGGTATTGATCTTCAATCCATCCTTTGAAAACGAAGCAATCCTCAATCGGATGGCTTACCGTTTGATGGTAAGGGCAATAGTTGGGGTTATTCACCTCAGTGGGTTGTGGCAGTCGCCTTGGATTTGGCAAGTTTATAAGTCTGTTGCGTACCGCCAGCTCGAATAACCGTTTCGTCTTGTCCCGTGGGAACGAGTAGGGACACTTCATCTTCTTATTATAATACCGCCGTCTTTCTTCCAACTGATCCGCCAGCTTTGAGGCACTGGGTTGCTACTGAGCATTCGCGACGAAGGTTGCCTTCCCTTTACCCTTGTCACTCTGAGGCTCCGACTTCGGGGGAGACGGTCTGTGACCCATCTGGTCCATATGGGCCAACTTGTCGATCAAAGCCTGAAACGTGGTCGGCTTAAAGAACATCATAAACTGAGAGATAGTTGCATGAGGGTCTAGGGTTCCCACGAACATGCCTACCGCGGGCGCTTCCTCAATGCGTTGCTCGCATTTCGACCACAGATTTCGCCAGCGTATAGCATATTGGACCCACGTTTCGCCTGGTTTCACCCTGGCATTAATCAATGCTGTTATTGGAGTGCGTTCGCTGGCGCTTGCGAATCGCTGAGTGAATAGCAACTCCATTTCAGCGAACGTCTTGATAGAATCGTTCGGGAGTTCCGAATACAATTCGAACGCTGTTTCTGATAAGCTGCCCACGAACTGGCGAAGCAACAGTTTATCGTCACCGCCGGTGTTACCGCAAAGGGCCCTGAACTGGGCAACATGTTGGTGGGGATTACCAGTCCCCTTATACACGTGGAATTTCGGTATTGTATAACCCGGCGGATATTTGATTTGGTCGTACCAGCTCGGATACGGTCGCCCTGTTTTTACGACTTGACCAGCTGCCTCAGTCGCATGATGAACCCGGATCTGCTGGGCTATATAGTCGTTCAAGTCAGCCTTAGAGATTGTCTCCTTCTTGGCAGTTGAGAGGGCCGGTGGTGGATTTGACGTTTCTCCCCTGTCGTCTTCAAGGACGATCGGAGGATCCTCAGCAGGCGGGTCTTGTTGGATCATCATTCCCACCATGTCCTGGAATAAGTGGGCTATTTGCTTTATATTGGCCGCTTGTTCCGCAGCCTCTTTATCTTTCTTTTCCAATATCCTCCGGAGGAACTCGGCGTCGGTTTCCTGCTCTTATTGCTGATCCGAGGATGCCTCGGGGCTTTCTTTCGGCCCAGTAAGCGCGGCCATTGCGATCATTACTTCCTGGAGCTTTTGCTGTTGCTCCTGAGCTTTGGTCACCGACCGTGTAAGCGGTCTATGACCTGTGGACGCACGGCTGTCTTCTTTCCCCGATGCCATGTATACAGTGTGGACCGTCCTGCCCCCAGCCTTAGGGCGTCTGGGCTCAGCGCTTTTAGCTTTCGTTGCAGGCCCGGGGATCTTCTCCGGCCTCTTCTTTTTATGAGCAGTGGAAGTTAAGGGGGCCGTTGAGGTGGGCACCCAGACAGCTTTTCATGGCTTAGCCTGGTGACTGACTTCCTGTTGGATTTTCAGCTTCTTGTGCTGGCGGGGGAAATTTGGATCGATCATCGAGTCTCGGGTCTGCCGCCAGACTTTATAGATTTGGGAGGACAGCCGTTGAGGAGATTGGGGATGTTCTAGCTTTACTTCTACAGTCTTTTTCAGCGGAGGGGGAGACCTCTTTAGCACCGCGGTAGGAGAATTCCTACACACCTTATTTAGCATCTTAAAGTTGTTCCCAGTTAGAATAGCGGCATTAACTTCTGCCATCGGGGCTGGAGGAGTTAGCCCAGGAGGGGAGTTGCCTCCGGCCTTCCTCACTCGACGCCAGTAACGACGTCGAGCGCGTCGTGCTGATGGAACCGGCTTGGTGAGGGCGATGGTCTCGTCTTGCCCCCTGTGTAGGTGAGGGGTCACTGCTGGTGTCAGCCTGTTAAAGACCGATGTCCTTTGGGTAGCAGGAGCGGGAGCTGGAGCCGTCAATCTTGTAAAGACCGACTTTTTGGCAGGGGAAGCCGCCTTGTCGACTTCAGGAGCAGGGTTGGTTATTTTCTTAGGAGTAGCCTTCTCTGGGATTGTAGGCCCCATCGTGGGCCCACAGGAGCTCTGGCCCAATCTGGAGAAGACCGAGGCACTGGTGTTGGGCGACCCGTTGAGAAGGGCCGCGGTAGGTGTAAGCCGATCAAAGATTGACTTTTTGGGAGATTCCGTTGTCAGCACATGAGCGGTGAAGCTCGTTGGCGGGAGCATGGTCCCAAAAAACAACCCTGTGGTGGCTCGAGTGACCTGTTCCACGGGTATTGTAAATAGCGAAGCAGCTTGGGGTCCGTAGGCTATACCTCCTGGCGAGGCAGAGCGCCGGTTGCAATTGCAGTTGGAGCATTTCGCACAAGTGGAAGCCATTGATTCTTTGCTTTCTGCAATAAGCAAGACGCCAAATCTTAGTACCTTGAAACCCAAAGGCAACCATTAGCGAACCGTGTTTGGTTCGCAAACACGACACACAAAGTGTGGAGTGGAAAGAGGAAAAGGTCCCACCGGGTGTGCCAGAATCTGTTCCCCTCCGAAAGACGGCGACGACGACGCGGGGCGTCTTGCCTGAGATTCGGGGCAGATGCTAATTGGTGCTATCCGTCTACCTCTCCGAAGATGCCAAGTTGATTTATGGCACCGTATATCGAAGGTTTAAACGGATGCGTCCGATGTAGCAGACTTCGTCAGATTCCCCCTCGCTTGAGGGGTTTTTGATTGTGGGGACGCTCTTCCCTGCAGGCGCAAGCCCCTGTAGTTAATTACGCTACCGCACTGCGGTAACCACTTTCTCCTTCTCCAGATGGTCACTTCGTGTCGTGTGTGTTTATTTTGTGTTTAGTTGCCCGTGGATTGTATACGGAGACTGAGTTATGTCGTCGCCCATAGGGCGTGGACTAGTCCAAATCCGTATTATCTTAGATTTGGGTTTGGAGGTTTGGGTTTAAGGATACGTTAGCCTCATTGGAGACTAAGATCGACTTAAACGTTTGTTAAGGATACGTTAGCCTAGTTTTTAGACTAAGATCGACTTAAACGGGATAGTTTAGATCCAACAATAGAGCAATTAAGGGAGCCCTGTTGTTTAGTTTAGTGACATCACGGTCAGTAGGTAGTTTAAGGACATTGCGGTCCATAGGTAGTTTAAGGACATTGCGGTCCAATGATAGTTTTAAGACATTGCGGTCAAGGTTAAGGACGTCATAGTCCATTGTTAGTTTTAAGACATTCCGGTCAAGGTTAAGGACGTCATAGTCCATGGGTTTAAGGACCCCACAGTCCGGTGTTAGTTTTAAGACATCCCGGTCAAGGTTAAGGACGTCATAGTCCATGGGTTTAAGGACCCCACAGTCCGTATCAATGTGTGGTCATCGGGACCCGCCACTTCTTTGAAGACGTTGAGGAATTACAACGCCAAATATCAAAGGAGTGAAGAGATGTACCCTTGAACCAAGGTAGATTAAATAGTCTTTGGCCCAATTTGGGACCAAGACTAATCAATTATGTTATGAGCCCATTGGCCCAGTTAATTTCGGATTGAGGACTTATGGCCATCTTGGGCTAAGTCCAATCATGTTTGGAATATTGGCTTTTTGTTGGTCCACTGAAAGAGAGGCTTTGCCTCTAGAACTTAGCCAATTGGGCTGAAGCTAGTGTTAAACACTAAAGACCAATCAGTGTTGAACACTGGGAATGAGATTGACAAGTTAGTGTTTAACACTAAAAGATAGTTGGTGTTGAACACCAGCGACATGGCTTTCAAATTAGTGTTAAACACTAAAACAAATCAGTGTTAAACACTGGCAACAGAAATCTCAAATTAGTGTTAAACTCTAAGGTAATCAGTGTTGAACACTGGTGACAGAGATTTTAATTTAGTGTTGAACACTAAGAAAATTAATATTAAACCCTGTTAACAGAGGTTTAATTTAATGTTAACACTAAGAAATTCAGTGTTAAACACTGTAAATAAAGTTCTTCAATTAGTGTTGAACACTAAGGTAAATCAGTGTTGAACACTGGATTCAGAGGTTTCAATTTAGTGTTAAACACTAAGGCAAGAGGGGTCACGTGGTAGCAAGTGAGGGCGCCCTCCCCTGCAAAGTTTTTCAGGGGTCACGTGGTAGCACGTGACCCTGCTCCTTTGCATTTTTGTTTAAGACTTAAATTCCCCATTTTCTTGAAGAATTATATTCTTAGATAGAGTTGAACTCTAAATTCTTTTCTGTAGGAATTAAATTCCTCATATATGTGAAGAACTGGATTCTATCATAAGGTTCAACCTTAATAATAAATTTTAGAGAAATTAAATTCCCACTTTCTTTTAGAGAATTACTCATAGATAGAGTTAAACCCTTAATTTATATTCTGAGGAATTGAATTCCCATATATGTGAGGAATTAGGTTCTGTCATAGGGTGAAACCCTAATTTCTTCTTTCTTAAGGGAATTAAATTCCTGTTATTTTGACAGAATTAAGTTCTTAACTGGTTCTGTTCATTTCGAAGGAATTAAATTCCTATAACATAGGGTTAAACCCTAATTTTATTTCAAAGGAATTAAATTTCTATAGTTCCGTGAGAATTAAATTCTCAAACTTCCATTCCCTCTCTATGCTTTGGATCTGCATGGCAGGATCTCAACCCAATGAGTATTAAATTCTCAATTCATGGGGAGATGTGCACTTTGCAGATCCTCTACTAAAGAGAGAACTAAGTTCTTCTTTTTAATATAAGAGTTAAACTCTTTTGAGAATTAAATTCTCCTTTTTTAAAAGCCTTCCCTTTGTTACCTAAGGTTTTCTTCTGCAGCAGATCAAATTCTTCCAAAGTCTCAAGGGTCTATTTCTTTTTCTCTCTATGTCTCTGTGTCTCTCTCTGTGTATCTCTTGGCTCCTATTTATAGGAGAAGAAGCAGAATCAATTAGTTTTAGTGAATCATTCATTGAGGGATTTGATTTGTATTCATTAGAGATTTGATTTGCATTCATCATTCATTTAAACCTTTGGATTATTAGGTAAATTTTATTCACCATTGGATTTTAAATCCAAAGATATTCCTTTGTTGTTTCGGTTAGATTTTAAGGGAAAATCTTTCCAAGTTCAAGATTTTTCCATAGATAGGTGATATTTAATCACCTTTAAATCTTTAATCCAATCGGTTCTAAATAATCATTCTCCTTTGGAAAGATTTGAATGCTGTTCAGAATTTAATTCTATTAAATAGATAGGCTTTGAAAGCCGGTCACGTATGGCCACGTGACACTTGGTCACGTGTAGGCACGTGACCCATGGTCACGTGTAGGCACGTGACCCCACTGGAATGAGCTTTCTTCTCCTTTCTGTGCTTTGTCTTCTAACCGCTGTTCAACCGTCACGTGCCAACACGTAACCCTTGATCACGTGTGAGCACGTGACCCTTTCTGGAGCCTTTTCTTTGATTTAGTCAGGGAACCGATGTGCCTTTACTGCTGTTTTAAATGTCACGTGCCAACACGTGACTGCTGGTCACGTGCTAGCACGTGATTCCTCCTTCGTAAACTTTCCTGATTTTAAATCTGGAAACAGGATGGGCGTGGTCGCACATTGTTTTGGCGAACAACCGGTCTAGGGCCACTCGATTGCTGTTGAGTGTTGGCTACGATGGCTGTTTTTCCCTTCCCTTTATCCTTTTTGCTCGATCCTTTGTTTGCGGGGCCGAGATTTTTTTCGAGTAGCGTGCGATTGCACGGCTGAATATTCTCGCAACTCCTCAATTCTTTCATTTTTGAAATGGATTCCTTGAGGAGTGGGTTGAGGGCAGCTTCTTCGTCAGAGTCGCTTCCAAAGGTAATAATTTGCGATCCCTTGGAGTCGGCTATGTGACAGTCGTCGGCGGCTCTTCTGCGCTCATCTATCGCATTTTTCTGATGTCTACGAGCTTCACGCTTTGTCATGTTGAAGTGTTGCTTTTGAGCGACATACCCTTACCACCAACACTTAAAGGAGTCGCAGTCTTCGGTAGGATGTATGATCTTCTGTTGATATAAGCAGAAGTTAGGATGCATCTCTACTCTACCGAGAGTATTTTCTTCAGAGGGCGGTAGCTTCATTTCCATTGATATGGCTTTAGCGAACCTTTTCCTTGTCTTGAATTTGTTTTTATCCGCAGCGGAGGACTTTTGATTTGACGGAAGTGCCTCGACTCTTTGGTCTAGTAATCGGTGTTTGGCTCCTTCCAGTATGGCCATCTCACGCTCCTGATTGGCTTTAACTTTCATACGAATTTCATTCAGGAACGCATCGATCAACTCGTCTAACGGCCGCAGAATTTCTGATTCAGGGTCCGCCCTCGGTTTCTCGGCGCAAGGAGCCTCTTTATCATCCGCCAATGAGTGAGAGATCACATGACAAGTTGCCCCCGGTGCGTCCGTCTTCTTTGGAGTGTGCGGCTGTGGTGGGTTTACCTTCCACTTTTCAGACAGCGCAAACTTGCCTTGTAGGTACCGATCCTCGATCCATCCCTTAAAGATGAAACAATCCTTGATCGGGTGACTTACCGTGTGGTGGTAAGGGCAATAATCGGGCTCGTTGATATCGATTGGCTGCAACGGACGTTTTGGACTCGGCAAATTGATGGGTCCGTTGCGCGTAGCCAGCTCGAACAGTTTCCTTGTTTTATTCTGAGGAAACGAGTAAGGACGTCCCAGTCTCTCCTCGAGGGATGGGCGTGGACGCACGTTGTTTTGGCGAGCAACCGGCTTTGATTTGCTCGGCCGTTGTTGAGTATTGGCAACAACGATCGCTTTTACTTTCCCCTTCTCATTTCGAGAGTCCGGTTTTGGAGGAGACGGTCCATGGCCCATCTGGTCCATTTGGGCTAATTTGTCGATCAAGGCTTGGAAGGTGGTCAGCCTGAAGAACATCATGAATTGCGAGATGGTCGCTTGCGGATCAAAAGTGCTCACGAACATGCCCACCGCTGGTGCTTCTTCGATACGTTGTTCGCATTTCGACCATAGGTTCCGCCATCGTGTTGCATATTGGACCCACGTTTCGCCTGGCCTTATCCTGGCATTGATCAATGCTGTTATCGGGGTGCGTCCACTAGCACTCGCGAATCTTTGTGTAAATGGTAGCTCCATCTCCGTAAATGTTTTGACAGAGTCGTTAGGTAGCTCCGAATACCATTCAAAGGCTGTTTCTGCTAAGCTGCCGACGAATTGTCGAAGCAACAATTTGTCATCGCCTCCAGTATTGCCGCATAAGGCTCTGAATTGAGCGACATGCTGATGTGGATTCCCTGTCCCCTTGTACACATGAAATTTAGGGATCGTTTATCTCGGCGGGTAACTGATTTGGTCATACCAGCCCGGGTAGGGTCGTCCGGTTCTAGCAATTTGCCCAGCCGCTTCATTCGCCTGATGAGCTCGTATTTGATGAGCTATATAATCATCCAGTGCGGCCTTAGAAATGGTTTCTTCCTTGGCTGCTGAAAGAGCCGAAGGAGGATTAGATGTCTCTCCTTTATCGTTTTCAACAATGATTGGAGGGTCATCAGCTGGAGGGTCCGGCTGTAACATCATCCCTATCATATCTTGGAAGAGGAGCGCTATTTGTTTTATGTTAGCCGCTTGCTCTGCGGCTTCTTTGTCCTTCTTTTCGAGGACTCTACGTAAGAAGTCAGCATCGGTTTCTTGTTCGTGACGCTGCTCTGATAATGCCTCTGGGCTTTCTTTTGGTCCGGTAAGTGCGGCCATTGCAGTCATCATCTCCTGAAGCTTCTGTTGCAGCTCCTGGGCTTTCGTCACGGATCGGGTAAGCGGTCGGTGACCCGTCGAAGCACGACTTTCCTCCTTTCCGGAAGCCATATAAACAGTATGCACCACCATGCCCCCAGACTTGGGGTGTTTGTGCTCAGTGCGTTTACGGTTCACCATGTTCACAGGGGCTTTTTGCGGCCTCCTTTTCTTTTGAGTGGTTGGAGTTGAGGGGGCCATTGTATTGGGCACCCAAGTGGCTGTTGCTTTTTGTGGCTTGGCAGAGCAGTCCTTCTGCCGCCGAACCTTCAACTTTTTTTGTCGGCGGAGATAGTCTTGATCCATCACGGAGTCTTGGACTTGACGCCAGACCTTGTAAATCTTAGAGGACAGCCGCTGAGGGGGCTGCTCCAGCCTCTTCTCTGGAGTATTCTCCACAGGTGCAGGAGTTCGTTTCAACACCGCAGTAGGAGAGTTTCTGCGCACCATGTTCAGCAGTTCAAAGCTGTTCCCGGTTAGAACAGCAGCATCGATCCCCATCGTTGGAGCTGGAGGAGTTATCCCAGAGGGGGAGTTGCCCCCAGCCTTCCTCACTCGGCGCCAGTGGCGATGTCGAGCGTGTCGTGCGGATGGAGTAGTTTCAGCTATAAAGGTGACTACGTCGTGCCCCCTGCTTTGAGGAGAGACTGTTATTGGTGCTAGCCTGTCGGAGACTGACACCCATTGAGAAGCAATGTCTAATCTGTCAAAGACAGACCTCTAGACAGGGGAAGCAGCTTTGAGGACCTCGCTTGGAGCAGAAACCGGAATGGCCAGCCTTGTAAAAACTGACTTCTTGGAAGGAGGAGCCTTTCCAATGATTTCGTCCGCTTGAGCCGGGATGGCTATCCGCTTTGGGATGGCAGCTTCGGGTATCGCGGGCTTGTAGACGTTCCGGCCCAGTCTGTTGAAAACTGAAGTATTGAAGTTGGGAAACCCATTGAGAGGGGCCGCGGCAGTGGTAAGTCGATCAAAGATCGACTTCTTTGGGGCTTCTTGCAACGTCATTAGGGCATTGAAGCTCATCGGTGGGAGCATGGTCCTGAAGAATAGTCCAGTGGTGGCTTGAGTTACCTGCTCCACTGGCATCTTGAAAAGAGAGGCCGCTTGTGGCCCGTAAGTCACTCCTCTAGCAGGGACCGATCGAGAGTTGCAGTTGCAAGCAGTGCAGTTTGAAGCCATTGATCTTCTGTTTTCTGCACGGAGCAAGACACCAAATCTCAGTATCTCGAATCCACAGGCAACCACAGCAAACCGCGATTCGTTCGCGAACACGACACACGAAGTGTGGAATGGAAAGAGGAAAGGTCCCACCGGGCGTTCCAGAATTTGTTCCCCTCTGAATAGCGCGGCGGAGACGCGATAAACGTCTTGCCTGAGATTCGGGGCAGATGCTATTTGGTTTTATCTGTCCACCTCTCCGAAGATGCCAAGTTGATTTATGGCACCGTGTATCGGAGGTTTGAACGGATACGGCCGATGTAGCAGACTTCATCAGATTCCCCCTCGCTTGAGGGGTTTTTGATTGTGGGGACGCTCTTCCCTGCAGGCGCAAGCCCCTGCAGTTAATTACTCTACCGCATCGCGGTAACAACTTTCTCCATCTCCAGAATTTCACTTCGTGTCATGGATGTTTGTTTTGTTTGTGGTTGCCCGTGGATTGTATACGGAGACTAATTTATGTCGTCGCCCGTAGGACGTGGATTAGTCTAAATCCGTATTTTCTAAGATTTGGGTTTGGTGTTTTGGTTTAAGGATACGTTAGCCCTATTTAAGGCCAAGATCAACTTAAACTTTTGTTAAGGATACGTTAGCCTAATCTCCAGACTAAGATCAACTTAACGGGATCGTTTGGATCCGGCAAGAGAGCAATTGGCTCTATTGTTTAGTTTAATGACATTGCGGTCGATTCCCAGTTTAGGGACATGGTGGTCCATTACATGTATGGCCGTCGGGACCCATCATCTCCCTGACGACATTGAAGGATTACAACGACAGATGTCAGAGGAGTTCAGAGATGTACCCTTGAACCAAAGTTGATTGGGGGATCTATAGTCCAATTTGGGACTAAAGTCTGTTTGAAGGTTTAAGGATATGTTAGCCATATTTGAGGCTAAGATCAACTTAAACGGGATCGTTTAGATGTGACAGAAGAGCATTTGGGGGCTCTATTGTTCCAGTTTAGGGACATAGTGGTCCATTGCCAGTTTAGGGACGTGGAGGTCCATTGCCAGTTTAGGGACGTGGTGGTCCAACGTTCCCATTTTGGGGACGGATGTTATTTTAAGGACACGTTAGCCATATTTAAGACTAATATCAACTTAAACGCTTGTTAAGGATACGTTAGCCTAATCTCCAGACTAAGATCAACTTAACAGGATCGTTTGGATCCGACAAAAGAGCAATTGGCTCTATTGTTCCAGTTTAGGGACATAGTGGTCCATGTTCCAGTTTAGGGACATGGTGGTCCATCATTCCCATTTGGGGACGAACATTAGTTTAAGGAGATTTCGGTCCAATGTTCCCATTTTGGGACGAATATTAGTTTAAGGACGTTTCGGTCCACGAGTTTAAGGACCCCGAAGTCCGTATCGATGTGTGGTTGTCGGGACCCATCACCTCTCTGACGTCGTTGAAGGATTACAATGATAGGTGTCAGAGGAGTTCAGAGATGTACCCTTGAACCGGATGTAAATTGATTTAAGAGAGCAGTCTTCCTCAGTCAATTTAATTTGAGGACTTACGGCCATGATTGGGCTAAGTCCAGTTGAGAATATTCAACGTTTTTATTTTCGGCCTATTAGGCATGTGCTAGGGCTTTGCCCCTGTTTAATAATACACTGCATTTCATTCTGGCCTGCTAAGCCTTTTTGATTTGGGCTATGTCCCTTTATAAATGGTGCAGAGCATCTGTTTGGGCTCTGCCCTTCTTTAAAATACTGCATTGCATTTAATTAGGCATGTTAGGCCTTTTTTAATTGTGCTTGGCCCTTCTGTAAGTAATGCAGTGCATTAATCAAACTGACAGTGGCCATGTGGCCTGTCAGGCATTTTGCGCCAATTATAGAGCGCAAGCGCATATGGAGATGACACGTGTCATGTTCGGGTGAGCACAAGCGTAACAGCGTAGTGCGCTGCACCAGTGCGCTGCGCTATTGCGTTGCTGACACGTGGCGCGCTCTGATGAGTTGCGCCAACTTCAGAGAGCAATGCTCTATCTTAAAAGCGCACAGCGCAAGTGGTCCTGGAGCTGACACGTGGCGCTCTCTGGTGGCTTGCGCCAACCCAGGAGCGTAACAGTGCAGATTTTGCAAGTGCAAGGCACTGTTCAATAACTTGATCCAATTTTGGATTCAAGAAAAGAATCTTTAAGATTCCAGAACCAATGGTTCATAAAAAAGTGCAAGGCACTGTTATTATTTATTTTTTTTTTATTGAAAATCCTTGATCTTGTTCTTAGATCAATGATCTATTCAGAAGAAGTTCTTCTTTTCTTATTCAAAGGTTTTACCTTTCTTTCTTTTTGAGTTCTTCTCAAAATTCTTCAGAGTTCTCTCTCTGTTTCTTGAGTTTTTCTATTCTCTGTGTTGTGTTTTTGAATTGGGGTCTAGGGGCCTTTATATAGTGCCAATTAATTTGTTAAATTTGTTAAAGAGATCATTCTCTGAGTGATTTGGGAAATTTTCCCCACCGTTAGATCTTTAATCCAAGGGCTTCTGTTTTACAGAAGAAAATTTTCTTGTTTTAACAAGAACAGAAAGATCTTACTAGAATTTTAATTCTGTTTCGCGCAAGCGCACATACGCTTGACACGTGTCGCGCAACGCAGAGCGCAGCGCAACTGCGCTAGGGCAACTGCGCTGACACGCGTCGCGCAGCGCAACTGTGCTGACACGTGCCGCACAGCACAAGGCGCAGCGCAACTGCGCTGACACGTGTCGCGCAGCACAGAGTGCAGCGCATCTGAAGCGTTGCTTCTTTTAATTTTATTTTTTAAAAAGCCTTGGTCTGATTGGGCGCGCTGCCTTGGGCGCTGCACTCCCTGCGCTGACGTGTCTGATTTTGACACGTGGCGCTCTGCGCGCAGCACAGGGGATCTGAAGCGTTGCTTCATTTATTTTAATTGTAATTTTCACTTTAATTTTCAAAACAGAGCTTTGCTCTGATTGGGGGAAACAGAAGCGTTGGTTCGTTTCCCGCCTTGGAATTTGAACAGAGCTTTGCTTTGATTGGGGTAAACAACATGCTCGTGAAATCAACCTCACCGGACAAGCACACCAAAGATCTTGGCAAGACATTCGACATCCTCCGCAAGTACAAAATGAAGCTGAATCCGATCAAGTGCGCGTTCGGGGTCACTAGCGGAAAATTCCTAGGTTTCATGGTTACCCATCGAGGAATCGAAGCTAACCCGGAAAAGATCAGCGCCATCCTCAACTTAGCCACACCAAATAGCAACATTGAGATCATGCGACTCACGGGAAGAGTGGCCGCTCTGTGTCGCTTCATGTTGAGATCTGGAGAAAAGTGCCACCTATTCTTCAAAGCCATGAGAAAGATCCCAAAGTTCGAATGGTCAGAAGAATGTCATAACGCTTTCGAGCAGCTCAAAGCGCACCTGGCAACTCCCCCACTGCTCACCCGACCAATCGAAAGAGACGATCTATTATTGTACCTTGCGGTCTCCGATCATGCTGCTGGCTCGGTGCTCGTCCGAGAAGTCGAAGGAGTACAGAATCCGGTCTACTACGTGAGCCATGTCTTCAAATACGTGGAAACAAGGTATCCGGCCATAGAAAAGATAGTCTTGGCGCTTATCATCGCCTTAAGGAAGCTTCGGCACTACTTCCAGGGACACACCATCCTCGTCCTCACCGAGCGGCCTATAGGGACTATTCTCGCCTCCGCTGAGTCGTCTAGTCGTCTGGAGAAATGGAGGTGGGAGTTGTCCCAATTCGACATCAAATACCGCCACAGGAAAGCTATCAAAGCACAAGTCCTAGCAGACTTCGTTGTCGAGTGCACTATCCCCAACAAGGAAGTAGCATCGGCATATGTCCCAGGGTCCCGACCCTCGGTCAAGAAAATACCCGACTCTGTACCCGATTGGGTCCTCTACGTGGATGGATCCTCTACCGAGGAAGGGAGTGTTCCCGCCAAAAATTTCTGCGCAAAAGAGTCCAAGGTATCAAATGACAGCGATACGCTTAAGGAAATACGAACCAGTATCTTCCGGGCTGTTTTTTGACAAACTCCCGAAGGAGAAACGGATAAATTCTGATTGTATTGAAAGCGTCTCAAAAACCCCTTCGATTTGATATATTATGGGCCTCATAATTCATCCGGGATCAAAAGTTATGAGCAAATGTCTATGCACATGTGATTTAAGGAAGAAGATGCGAACCAGTATTTTCCGAGCTGTATTTTGACAAACTCCGGAACGAGAAACGGATAAATTCTGATTGTATTGAAAGCGTCTCAAAAAACCCTTCGATTTGATATATTATGGGCCTCATAATTCATCCGGGATCAAAAGTTATGAGCAAATGTCTATGCACATGTGATTTAAGGAAGAAGATGCGAACCAGTATTTTCCGAGCTGTATTTTGACAAACTCCGGAACGAAAAACAGCTAAATTCTGATGATATTGAAAGCATCTCGAAAAGACCTTCGATTTGATATATTATGGGCCTCATAATTCATCCGAGATCAAAAGTTATTAGCAAATGTGTTATACACGTGTAATCTAAAGTAATGCTCTACTACATGGGGAATGCATTTTTTAGTCCCACATCGGGAAAAGGAGAGGTGGCTTCTCTACCACTCCAATATAAATAAGAGGGGATACCTCTTAGAAAGGTAGAGTTAAATCCTCAAAGGATTCAATACTCAAAGGAGCTTAGTTCTCCAAAGGAGCTTAGTTCTCTAAGATAGGAGCATGCTCCTCCATAATGCGCATATGCGCAAGCGCCATGTGCGCTACGTGCAACGCACGTGTGCCCGCCATGCGGCACTACGTGCAACGCACGTGCGCACCACATGAGAATATTTAATAATATTAAAAGGAGCTTGTTCTCCATATATAGAAGCTTTGCTTCTCCTCATAATGCGCATGTGCGCCACGTGCAACGCACGTATGCCCGCCATGCGGTACCACGTGCAACGCACGTGCGCACAACAGATAGTGCATTGCACTTGCTATGAATCTCTGGTTCTCAGATAAATAAATAAATAAAAATAGTGCCTTGCACTTGCTATGAACCTCTGGTTCTCAGATAAATAAATAAATAAAAATAGTGCCTTGCACTTGCTATGAACCTCTGGTTCTCAGATAAATAAATAAATAAAAATAGTGCCTTGCACTTGCTATGAACCTCTGGTTCTCTGAGACAGAAAGAAAGAAAAGATTTTCTTTTCTCTTCTTTGATTTAAATTTAGATCATTAAAAAGTG
The DNA here is from genome assembly GCA_030015575.1 of Agapanthus africanus. Classification (NCBI taxonomy): domain Eukaryota; kingdom Viridiplantae; phylum Streptophyta; class Magnoliopsida; order Asparagales; family Amaryllidaceae; genus Agapanthus; species Agapanthus africanus. Next base: position 396,082,981 of record JASDDO010000018.1, read on the forward strand.
CCCTGCACTCATTTTCTTGAATCCAAAAGATTCTTGGTGCTTTGCACTATTTGAAGGGCCAGACCCAAATCAAAATGACCTGACAGGCCAAAATAAATTGCAAGGCAATAAATGGGCAGAGCCCAAATAAATTGATGCTTTGCATCCTTTATATAAGGGCAGAGCCCAAATAAAATTAATACCTTGCATCATTCCTAAAAGGGTAGAGCCCAAAACAAATTGATACTCTGCATCCTTTCTGGGCAAGGCCCAAATAAAAATAAAAAAAAAGAAATGCAATGCAAAAGCAAATAAAACGTTGAACATTTCAACTGGACTTAGCCCAATTTTGGCCATAAGTCCTTAAATTAAATTGACTGAGCAAAATTGCTCTTCTAAAACAATTTACATCCGGTTCGAGGGTACATCTCCGAACTCCTTTGATATCCGTCGTTGTAATTCCTCAACGACGTCAAAGAGGTGACGGGTCCCAACGACCACACATCGATATGGACTGCGGGGTCCTTAAACTCGTGGACCGAAACGTCCTTAAACTAATGATGGACCGAGATGTCCCTAAACTAATATTGGACCGAGACGTCCTTGAACTAATATCGGACCGAAACGTCCCTAAACTAATAATGGACCACCACGTCCCTAAACTGGCGATGGACCACCACGTCCTTAAACTGGCGCAATAGAGCCTAAATGCTCTTTTGCCGGATCTAAACGGTCCCGTTTAAGTTGATCTTAGCCCCAAACACGGCTGACGTATCCTTAAACATTCAAATGGATTATAAAACTCCCAATGAACTCTGGTTCGAGGGTACATCTCCGAGCTCCTCTGATACATGTCGTTGTAATCCTTCAACGACGTCAGAGAGGTGACGAGTCCCGACGGCCAGATAATTAAATCAATCACTACATCAAGTCGATATTAGTCCAAAACAGGACTAACGTATCCTTGACGAACGTTTAAGTTGATCTTAGCCGCAACGCGACTAATGTATCCTTAAACCAAAAAAACACCAAACCCAAATCTAAGTAAATACGGATTTGGACTAATCCACGTCCTACGGGCGACGGCATTACTCAGTCTCCGTATACAATCCACGGGCAACCACAAACAAAACAAACACACACGACACGAAGTGAAATTCTGGAGAAGGAGAAAGTTGTTACCGCGATGCGGTAGCGTAATTAACTGCAGGGGCTTGCGCCTGCAGGGAAGAGCGTCCCCACAATCAAAAACCCCTCAAGCGAGGGGGAATTTGACAAAGTCTGCTACATCGGCCGCATCCGTCTAAACCTCCGATACACGGTGCCATAAATCAACTTGGCATCTTCGGAGAGATAGACGGGTAAAACCAAATAGCATCTGCCCCGAACCTCAGGCACGTGACGTCCCAACGTCGCCGGCCGCCGTTCGGAGGGGAACAGATTCTGGCACGCCCGGTGGGACCTTTTCCTCTTTCCACTCCACACTTCGTGTGTCGTGTTTGCGAACGAATCGCGTTTTGCTGTGGTTGCTGTGGATTCAAGGTACTAAGATTTGGTGTCTTGCTCCGTGCAGAAAACAGAAGATCGATGGCTTCGAACTGCACCGCCTGCAGCAACAACTCTCGCTCCGTCATTGCTGGAGGAGTGACTTATAGGCCCCAAGCGGCCTCCCTTTTCAAAATGCCGGTGGAGCAGGTGACTCAAGCCACCACTGGACTATTTTTTTGGGACCATGCTCCCACCAATGAGCTTCAACGCCCCAATGACATTGCAAGAAGCCCCAAAGAAGTCGGTCTTTGATCGACTTACCTCTGCCGCGGCCCCTCTCGATGGGTCGCCCAACTTCAATACCTCAGTTTTTAACAGACTGGGCCAGAACGTCTACAAGCCCGCAATACCCGAAACTGCCATCCCAAAGCGGATAACCATCCCGCCTCAAGCGGACGAAGTCATTAGAAAGGCTTCTTCTTCCAAGAAGTCAGTTTTTACAAGGCTGGCCATTCCGGTTTCCGCTCCAGGCGAGGTCCTCAAAGCTGCTTTCCCTGCCCAGAGGTCCGTCGTTGACAGGGGGCAAGATGAAGTTACCCTTATAGCTGAAACAACTCCATCCGCAAGACACGCTCGACGTCGCCATTGGCGCCGAGTGAGGAAGGCTGGGGGCAACTCCCCATCCGGGATAACTCCGCCAGCTTCAATGGCGGGGATTGATTCTGCTGTTCCAACCAAGAACAACTTTGAACTGCTCAACAAGGTGCGCAGAAACTCTCCTACTGCAATGTTGAAACGAACTCCTTCACCTGTGGAGAATACTCCAGAGAAGAAGCTAGAGCAGCCCCCTCAGCGGCTGTCCTCTAAAATTTACAAAGTCTGGCGACAGGTCCAAGAGTCGGTGATCGATCAAGACTGCCTCCGACGACAGAAAAAGATGAAGGTTCGGCAGGGGAAGGATTACTCTGTCAAACCACAAAAAGCAAAAGCTACTTGGGTGCCCACTACAACGGCTCCCTTAACTCCAATCACTCAAAAAAGGAGGCCACAAAAAGCCCCTGTGAACATGGCGAAGCATAAAAGCGCTGAACACAAACGCCCCAAATCTGGGGGCATGGTGGTGCACACTGTTTATATGGCTTCTGGAAAGGAGGAAAGCCGCACTTCTACGGGCCACCGACCGGTCACCCGATCCGTGACGAAAGCCCAAGAGCAGCAACAGAAGCTTCAGGAAATGATGACTGTGATGGCTGCACTTACTGAACCGAAAGAAAGTTCGGCAGTATCATCAGAACAGCGTCACGAACAGGAAACTGACGCCGACTTTTTACGCAGAGTCCTCAAAAAGAGGGACAAAGAAGCTGCAGAGCAAGCGGCTAATATAAAACAGATGGCGCTCCTCTTCCAAGATATGGTAGGGATGATGTTACAGCCGGACCCTCCTGCTGAAGATCCTCCGATCGTCCTTGAAGACGACAGGGGAGAAACGTCAAATCCTCCGCCGGCTCTATCAACAGCCAAGGAGGAGGCAATCTCTAAAGTCGACCTAGACGAATATATAGCTCAGCAGATCCGGGTTCATCAGACGAATGAAGCGGCTAGGCAAATTGTTAGAACCGGACGACCATATCCGAGCTGGTATGACCAAATCAATTACCCGCCAGGATATACGATCCCTAAATTCCACGTATATAAAGGGACAGGGAATCCGCATCAGCATGTCGCTCAATTCAGAGCCTTATGCGGCAATACTGGAGGCGATGACAAATTGTTGCTACGTCAATTCGTCGGCAGCTTAGCAGAAACAGCCTTTGAATGGTATTCGGAGCTGCCTAACGACTCTGTCAAAACATTTAAAGAGATGGAACTGCTGTTTACGCAAAGATTCGCGAGTGCTAGTGAACGCACCCCGATAACAGCACTAATAAATGCCAGGATAAGGCCAAGCGAAACGTGGGTTCAATACGCAACACGATGGCGGAACCTATGGTCGAAATGCGAACAACGCATAGAAGAGGCACCTGCGGTAGGCATGTTTGTGGGCACTCTCGACCCGCAAGCGACCATCTCACAATTCATGATGTTCTTCAGGCCGACCACCTTCCAGGCCTTGATTGACAAATTAGCCCAAATGGACCAGTTGGGCCATAGGCCATCTCCTCCAAAATTAGATTCCCGAGATGAGAAAGGAAAAGGGAAAGCGATCGTCGTTGTCAATGCTCAACAACAGTCAAGCAACTCAAAGCCGGTCGTTCGCCAAAACAACGCGCGTCCACGCCCATCCCTCGAAGAGAGGCTAGGACGTTCTTACTCGTTTCCTCAGAATAAAACGAGAAGACTGTTTGAGCTGGCAGTGCGTAACAGACTCATCAATCTGCCGAGTCCAAAGCGTCTGTCGCAGCCAGGCGACGTTAATAATCCTAGTTATTGCCCTTACCACCAAACAGTAGGTCACCTGATCGAGGACTGCTACGTCTTCAAAAACTGGGTTGAAGACTAATACCAACAGGGCAAGTTCGCGTTGTCCGAAATTTGGAAGGTGAACCCGCCACAACCGCATGCTCCGTAAGATATGGACACGCCGGGGGCATCATGCTCATTCATAGAGAAAGCCTAACGGACCACTACGTCCTAAAACTGGATAACGGACCGAAACGTCCTTAAACTAACAACGGACCGAGATGTCCTTAAACTAACGACGGACCTCAATGTCCTAAAACTTGCAAATGACCGAAACGTCGTTAAACTACTCCCAACCCGCAGCATCTTCAGGCTGACGTGTTAAAAAAAAAAAAAAAACGGTACGTCCACAAGCAAAGTGGGCACGGATGAAAACCCGAAAGGGCTCCGTGAGTAAAAACAGCAAGGCTACCGACGAGTGTTCGTGAAAACCCGAAAGGGCGCGACCTCGTAAAAAAAAAAAAAAAAAAAAGAGAGAGAGAAAAAGAAAAAGAAAGAAAAAAAAAACGGTATGTCCATAAGCAAAATGGGCACGGATGAAAAGGACTCTGTGAGTAAAAACAGCAGGACTACCGGCGAATGTTTGTGAAAACCCGAAAGGGCGCAACTTCGTTAAAGAACCCTTATAGAGTCCTCTCGACCTTGTAAGCAGAAACCACTTGCGTGAGATCCTTACGACTCACAAAGGAGCAACACACTTAGGGATCCCCATGATTCCTAAGGAGAAAATACACTTGCGAGATCCTCACGACTCGTAAGGAGAACTCTCTTATGGGACCCTCACGGCTCATAGGATTTGAAAGTCTTAAGTCACAGAGACCTAAACCTGTGCTTAAGCAAACCCCCACAAACTTCCAATATTGCCCTACAAGTGGTTCAATATTGACCCTTGTATACAATCCACGGGCGCGAATAAACATTCCCCTAACTAAGTCCCATCTGAAACTAGGGATATGTTTGCATGGTAAACAACCCTTGTAAATCCTCTCGACTTACAAGGAGAAAGCCCTCCTGTAGGATCACTTGCGACTTACAGAGAAACAAACACTTAGGGATCCTCACGACTCCTAAGGAGAAAATACACCTACAAGATCCCCACGACTCGTAGGGAGAAATACCTTCACGAGACCCTTACGGCTCATGAAGTCAAAAGCCTTAGTCGACAGGACCTTAAACCTGGTCGCTAAGCCTCCTTTGTTTGACAACGACAGAGGCAAATGATGATTCGCTCCTGGCAATATCCCAGTTGTAGCGGTGCTGATGCCGAAATCGGTGTCCAATTTCAGGTTTACAGCGAAAAGCCAGTAGGCCGCACATGCATACGAAATAGCCGAAATGATGGGGCGACCTGCAATAAAAAAGCAGCAAGTAAAAATATATGCATGAAGAAATAGCCGAAATGATCGGGCAACCCGCAATAAAAAGCAGCGGGTAAAAATAAAATAAAAAGCCGAAATGATTGGGCACCGCGAAAAATAGCCGAAATGATTGGGCAATCGCGACTTTCGCGATATAAAAGCTGAAATGATAGAGCATCGCGGAAATAAAATAAAATAAAAAGAAGAAATGATAAAACTTTGGCCCTACAGTTAAGATCACATCGATCCCTGTATACAATCCAAGGGCGTAAACAAAGAAGGAACCATACTTCCCCAGCGGATTCCGTCAAACGACGAAGCCAAACCTCAACGGTTCATTTCAACTGAAGAAGCCAATGACTTCAACAAAAACTTCTCAACTCACGGATACAAACACTCCTTGACGAGAGCCTTCTGATCCGCGTCGACTAGCAGAGCCACCAGCGCCTCCGTGGGAACCATCGACTCGTTTCAAACCCCAAGGACACAAATAATCCTTGGCGCTTGGGAAACAAATAATCCCTCGCAAAACTTCTCAACTCACGGATACAAACACTCCTTGACGAGAGCTTTCTGATCCGCGTCGACTCGCAGAGCCACCAGCGCCTCCGTGGGAACCATCGACTCGTTTCAAACCCCAAGGACACAAATAGTCCTTGGCGCTTGGGAAACAAATAATACCTCGCAAAACTTCTCAACTCACGGATACAAACACTCCTTGACGAGAGCCTTCTGATCCGCGTCGACTCGCAGAGCCGCCAGCGCCTCCGTGGGAACCATCGACTCGTTTCAAACCCCAAGGACACAAATAATCCTTGGCGCTTGGGAAACAAATAATCCCTCGCAAAACTTCTCAACTCACGGATACAAACACTCCTTGACGAGAGCCTTCTGATCCGCGTCGACTCGCAGAGCCACCAGCGCCTCCGTGGGAACCATCGACTCGTTTCAAACCCCAAGGACACAAATAATCCTTGGCGCTTGGGAAACAAATAATCCCTCGCAAAACTTCTTAACTCACGGATACAAACACTCCTTGACGAGAGCCTTCTGATCCGCGTCGACTCGCAGAGCCACCAGCGCCTCCGTGGGAACCATCGACTTGTTTCAAACCCCAAGGACACAAATAATCCTTGGCGCTTGGGAAACAAATAATCCCTCGCAAAACTTCTCAACTCACGGATACAAACACTCCTTGACGAGAGCCTTCTGATCCGCGTCGACTCGCAGAGCCGCCAGCGCCTCCGTGGGAACCATCGACTCGTTTCAAACCCCAAGGACACAAATAATCCTTGGCGCTTGGGAAACAAATAATCCCTCGCAAAACTTCTCAACTCACAGATACAAACACTCCTTGACGAGAGCCTTCTGATCCGCGTCGACTCGCAGAGCCACCAGCGCCTCCGTGGGAACCATCGACTCATTTCAAACCCCAAGGACACAAATAATCCTTGGCGCTTGGGAAACAAATAATCCCTCGCAAAACTTCTCAACTCACGGATACAAACACTCCGTGACGAGAGCTTCTTTGACTCACATCTCGGGCAGTAAGGATTCAAAAACTCACTTCCTGAACAATGGGACCCTGCAAGTCAATCCTAAATGGTCTCTTGCATACTATTCACGGGTCTCACTCTCTGAAGTCGATTGTCGACAAAGAGGGAAACAACCGCTTACGGGTCCTCTCGACTCGTAAGAGGGAAAACTCTCTTATAGGATCCTTACGACTTATAAGAGAAAACACACTTAGGAATCCTCACGATTCCCAAGGAGAAAATACAACTACGAGATCCTCACGACTCGTAGGGAGAAAAGTCTTTATGAGACCCTCACGGCTCGTAAAGTTGAAAAGCCTTAGGTGGCAGATCCTACCCCTGTCTCCTAAGCCATCACTGCCCTGCAAAGAAGTCAAGATGGGCCGACCATCTATGGGCCACACTTGCCAAAGCTACATGCCACTGAAATGGAGAACTTACTCATAAGCGTATGAACTACTCCACGCCAGAGTGAGACAAAAAAAAAGAAATAGAAGGATGCGGCTTATGGAGTTAAGGGTTGGAACTATATCCCTTAAGAGTTGAGATTTGAGTCAATGATAAATGACGACGCTTGTGTCCGCTCGTTATCTTCTCAGATCAAGATTCTGAAAGTGATACATCAACCCAAAACTGGTCATACGCCATGCATAACTCTGTATAACTCTGCACTACTTCACCCACGTACATACTTACGTGGGCAAAGTAGTGGGGGGCATTTGTTCCCGCCAAAAATTTCTGCGCAAAAGAGTCCAAGGTATCAAATGGCAGCGATACGCTTAAGGAAATACGAACCAGTATCTTCCGGGCTGTTTTTTGACAAACTCCCGAAGGAGAAATGGATAAATTCTGATTGTATTGAAAGCGTCTCAAAAACCCCTTCGATTTGATATATTATGGGCCTCATAATTCATCCGGGATCAAAAGTTATGAGCAAATGTCTATGCACATGTGATTTAAGGAAGAAGATGCGAACCAGTATTTTCCGAGCTGTATTTTGACAAACTCCGGAATGAGAAACGGATAAATTCTGATTGTATTGAAAGCGTCTCAAAAAACCCTTCGATTTGATATATTATGGGCCTCATAATTCATCCGGGATCAAAAGTTATGAGCAAATGTCTATGCACATGTGATTTAAGTAAGAAGATGCGAACCAGTATTTTCCGAGCTGTATTTTGACAAACTCCGGAACGAAAAACAGCTAAATTCTGATGATATTGAAAGCATCTCGAAAAGACCTTCGATTTGATATATTATGGGCCTCATAATTCATCCGAGATCAAAAGTTATGAGCAAATGTGTTATACACGTGTAATCTAAAGTAATGCTCTACTACATGGGGAATGCATTTTTTAGTCCCACATCGGGAAAAGGAGAGGTGGCTTCTCTACCACTCCAATATAAATAAGAGGGGATACCTCTTAGAAAGGTAGAGTTAAATCCTCAAAGGATTCAATACTCAAAGGAGCTTAGTTCTCCAAAGGAGCTTAGTTCTCTAAGATAGGAGCATGCTCCTCCATAATGTGCATATGCGCAAGCGCCATGTGCGCTACGTGCAACGCACGTGTGCCCGCCATGCGGCACTACGTGCAACGCACGTGCGCACCACATGAGAATATTTAATAATATTAAAAGGAGCTTGTTCTCCATATATAGAAGCTTTGCTTCTCCTCATAATGCGCATGTGCGCCACGTGCAACGCACGTATGCCCGCCATGCGGTACCACGTGCAACGCACGTGCGCACAACAGATAGTGCCTTGCACTTGCTATGAATCTCTGGTTCTCAGATAAATAAATAAATAAAAATAGTGCCTTGCACTTGCTATGAACCTCTGGTTCTCAGATAAATAAATAAATAAAAATAGTGTCTTGCACTTGCTATGAACCTCTGGTTCTCAGATAAATAAATAAATAAAAATAGTGCCTTGCACTTGCTATGAACCTCTGGTTCTCTGAGACAGAAAGAAAGAAAAGATTTTCTTTTCTCTTCTTTGATCTAAATTTAGATCATTAAAAAGTGCCCTGCACTCATTTTCTTGAATCCAAAAGATTCTTGGTGCTTTGCACTATTTGAAGGGCCAGGCCCAAATCAAAATGACCTGACAGGCCAAAATAAATTGCAAGGCAATAAATGGGCAGAGCCCAAATAAATTGATGCTTTGCATCCTTTATATAAGGGCAGAGCCCAAATAAAATTAATACCTTGCATCATTCCTAAAAGGGTAGAGCCCAAAACAAATTGATACTCTGCATCCTTTCTGGGCAAGGCCCAAATAAAAATAAAAAAAAAGAAATGCAATGCAAAAGCAAATAAAACGTTGAACATTTCAACTGGACTTAGCCCAATTTTGGCCATAAGTCCTTAAATTAAATTGACTGAGCAAAATTGCTCTTCTAAATCAATTTACATCCGGTTCGAGGGTACATCTCCGAACTCCTTTGACATCCGTCGTTGTAATTCCTCAACGACGTCAAAGAGGTGACGGGTCCCAACGACCACACATCGATATGGACTGCGGGGTCCTTAAACTCGTGGACCGAAACGTCCTTAAACTAATGATGGACCGAGATGTCCCTAAACTAATATTGGACCGAGACGTCCTTGAACTAATATCGGACCGAAACGTCCCTAAACTAATAATGGACCACCACGTCCCTAAACTGGCGATGGACCACCACGTCCTTAAACTGGCGCAATAGAGCTCAAATGCTCTTTTGCCGGATCTAAACGGTCCCGTTTAAGTTGATCTTAGCCCCAAACACGGCTGACGTATCCTTAAACATTCAAATGGATTATAAAACTCCCAATGAACTCTGGTTCGAGGGTACATCTCCGAGCTTCTCTGATACATGTCGTTGTAATCCTTCAACGACGTCAGAGAGGTGACGAGTCCCGACGGCCAGATAATTAAATCAATCACTACGTCAAGTCGATATTAGTCCAAAACAGGACTAACGTATCCTTGACGAACGTTTAAGTTGATCTTAGCCGCAACGCGACTAATGTATCCTTAAACCAAAAAAACACCAAACCCAAATCTAAGTAAATACGGATTTGGACTAATCCACGTCCTACGGGCGACGGCATTACTCAGTCTCCGTATACAATCCACGGGCAACCACAAACAAAACAAACACACACGACACGAAGTGAAATTCTGGAGAAGGAGAAAGTTGTTACCGCGATGCGGTAGCGTAATTAACTGCAGGGGCTTGCGCCTGCAGGGAAGAGCGTCCCCACAATCAAAAACCCCTCAAGCGAGGGGGAATCTGACAAAGTCTGCTACATCGGCCGCATCCGTCTAAACCTCCGATACACGGTGCCATAAATCAACTTGGCATTTTCGGAGAGATAGACGGGTAAAACCAAATAGCATCTGCCCCGAACCTCAGGCACGTGACGTCCCAACGTCGCCGGCCGCCGTTCGGAGGGGAACAGATTCGGCCGGCGACGTTGGGACGTCACGTGCCTGAGGTTCGGGGCAGAACAGGGTGCAGTGCCGGCCTTATCATTCGAGGCCCAAACGAGGCAGAGATGGAGTACTCTTTGAAGCCTGGGTTCAGAGCGTCAAACAATGCCGCGGAGTACGAGGCCTTGCTAGCCGGGTTGCGAATGGCTTCCGGGGTGAGGCTGAAGACGATCCGGATTCGCAGTGACTCCACCCTGGTCGTTGGCCAAGTGACTGGGCACTTCGAGGCCCAAGAGCCGCTCATGGTGAAGTACTTGGCCGAGGTGAAAAGACTACGAAATTTTTTTGACAAAGTTCAAGTGGAACAGATTCCCCGGCACCTGAATGCCCAAGTCGACGCCCTGAGCAAGCTTGCCTCTTCCTATATGGCCAACAATAAGAGGAATATCCTCTTTGAAGTCTTTCCACGGCCCAGCGTGGAAGACAAAGTGGTAACGCTTCAAGTATACACTGCTCAATAGGAAGTCCAGGATTGGAGGAACCCCCTCATGTAGTTTCTGAAGGAGGGTACACTTCTGAAAGACCGAGGGGAAGCACGCCGCCTTCGAGCCAAAGCCTGCTATTTCATTTGGAGAAATGGAAACCATTATAAGAAGTCATACACACAGCCTCTACTCCGGTGCGTCGACCCTCACGAAGCCGATTACATCCTGCATGAGATACACGAAGGGGTCGGTGGAGCGCATCAAGGGGCCCGTACCTTGGTCCAGAAGACACTGCTCCAAGGATATTATTGGCCGACGATACACTAAGACGCTCAGAGGCTCGTCAAAAGATGCAAAAGCTGCCAACTCCACGATAGCATACCCCGTCTCCCGGCTATCGAGCTAACGACTCTCACCTCCCCTTGGCCGTTTGCCCAGTGGGGGATGGACATGGTGGGCCAACTCCCCATTGGTATGGGCGGACACAAGTACATTCTCGTCACGATAGACTATTTCATGAAGTGGATTGAGGCCGTCCCCATGAGAAAACCGGACGCCGCCACTACCATAAAGTTCCTGCAGAACAACGTAATCTCTCGATTCGGGATCCCAAGGTGCATCATTACTGACCGCGGGACAAATTTCGAAAACGAAAAAATCAAAGAGTTCTGCAACGAATACCACATACTAATGAAGTTTGCCGCAGTCGCGCATCCTCAATGCAACAGACAGGCCGATGTTGCTAACCGAGACATCATCAGAGGTATTCGAGATCGTTTGGAAGGAAGGCAGGCAGCTGGGTCGAGGAACTACCGCGGGTACTATGGGCCTTACGCACATCAAAGAAAATGCCTACGGGAGATACCCTTTTCAGCCTCCGCTACAGTATCGAGGCAATGGTCCCAGCGGAGATCGGACTGCCCAGTTACAGAGTCGAACACTTTGATGATGAAGCCAATACCTCGGCGCTCCGGACCAATTTGGACACCTTGCAAGAGAAGCGGGACCGAGCACAGATCAAAGCGGCTGCCTACCAACAACAAACTGCTCACTACTATAACGCACGAGTTAAGAATCACGCCTTCAAGACGGGAGATTTGGTCTTAAGGCGGAACAAATTTGTATATTAGGGCAAGCTGCACAAGTCCTCCCCATAAGTGGGACATCCCTTTCCTCGTCTCCGAAGTATTGCTCTGTAGAGCCTATCGCTTACAAGACGCCGGGGGACGCAAGTTTCTTCGGCCCTATAATGCTGAAAAACTCAAACTATACAAATGAATGTATTTTCTTCTTTTCAAAGCTATGTAATTTTTCATAAGTCCCCTGAATTAAAAGGGACTTCTTCCGCAAATTTTGTTCTTTTTTTTGGTTTCGAGATCCCTAGATTCAATATTAAGAGAGTATGCAAAAAGTACTAAGGGATAAAAAGAGACAAAACACATCATAAAAGAAGAACTTTATTCATTAAAAGGTACCATGGGCTCCTCAGCCTTTCAACAAATTACAACAAAGGGGGTAAGGGGTTGAGAATGCACTGCTGATGGTACTCCGAGGAGATCTCCGCCAGCCGAAACCTAGCTTCTTCAGCTCGCTCCCTCTGATGTTGCCCGCGGACCCGATATGCCACGGAAGCACCGGAGCTTCCGCCCGCCGGGTAAGAGTCCACGGTCTGCCTCTTCTGGAAACACTCCTGAAGAAGAGCCATTCATCGGTCCCGCCGACTTTTCGATATTAGGCCATGGTGATGGAGCATGTGCAGCTTGTCAAGCACCTCGTCCAGCAGCTGCGGAGATAAGGCGTTATGCAGTCCCGGGGACATCTTCCAAATCGCATACATGAGTAATTGGAGGAGAGGTGACCGTTGGGGAAGTAGACGACCAAAGTGGTCCTCCACGCGCTCGATCACCGTTTGGTACGTCTCCTCGGTGCATCCCTGGTCGTACAGGTATACGTCGTCATGAGAGATGATCTCTTTGATGGAATAGGTAAACCCGGCCATTTTCAGAAACGCAAGGCTAAAAGAAACCAACATGCCTTCGCTATTTATAGCTCCAACAGAATCCCTAAAGGCCGAAATTTGCGCGTGCAGCAACGCGAATCACGTGATATTTTCAAATTTCCCAATACAGAGCTACCACATGGCGACCATGCCAATCCTCACGAGCCCTTAAGCGTTCAATGGAAGTTGGAGCGACGCGAACCATGGAGCGTCGCGCCTTGCCTGTGCGTTTCTGCTACGTGTTGTCTGCGACGGTCACTATTCCATATTTTACGAGGAGATTGAACGACGCCCCATGAAGGCGAAGAGAAGTCTAAAAAGCCCTCACCAAAAGGCCACCGAGCAGCTTCCCTGCTCGGTCAATCCCTGGCAGGTAGTTCCCTACCCATCGACGCCAAGAATCTAAAGCCCTCATCAAGAGGCCACCGAGCAGCTTCCCTGCTCGGTCAATCCCGGCGGGTAGTTCCCTACCCACCGATACCAAGGATCAAAAGCCCTCATCGAGAGGCCACCGAGCAGCTTCCCTGCTCGGTCAATCCTTAGCAGGTAACTTCCTACTCACTGACGCTAAGGATCAAAGCCCTTATCAAGAGGCGACCGAGCAGCTTCCTTGCTCGGTCAATCCCTGGCAGGTAGTTCCCTACCCACCAATGCCAAGGATCTAAAGCCCTCATCAAGAAGCCACCGAGCAGCTTCCTTTCTCGGTCAATTCTTAGCGGGTAACTTCCTACCCATCTACGCTAAGGATCGAAGCCCTCATCAAGAGGCCACCGAGCAGCTTCCTTGCTCGATCAATCCCCGGCGGGTAGTTCCCTACCCACCGACGCCAAGGATCTAAAGCCCTCATCAAGAGGCCACCAAGCAGCTTCCCTGCTCGGTCAATCCTTAGCGGGTAACTTCCTACCCACCTACGCTAAGGATTGAAGCCCTCATCAAGAGGCCACCGAGCAACTTCCCTGCTCGGTCAATCTCTAGCGGGTAGTTCCCTACCCACCGACGCCAAGGATCTAAAGCCATCATCAAGAGGCCATCGAGCAGCTTCCCAGCTCGGTCAATCCTTAGTGGGTAACTTCCTACCCACCTACGCTAAGGATCGAAGCCCTCATCAAGAGACCACCGAGCAGCTTCCCTGCTCGATCAATCCCCGGCGGGTAGTTCCCTACCCACCGACGCTAAGGATCTAAATCCCTCATCAAGAGGCCACCAAGTAGCTTCCCTGCTCGGTCAATCCTTAGCGGGTAACTTCCTACCCACCTACGGTAAGGATCGAAGCCCTTATCTAGAGGCCACCGAGCAGCTTCCCTGCTCGGTTAATCCCTGGCGGGAAGTTCCCTACCCACCGACGCCAAGGATCAAAGCCCTCACCAAGAAGCTACCAAGCAGCTTCACTGCTCGGTCAATCCCTAGCGGGTAGTTTCATACCCACCTACGCTAAGAATCGAAGCCCTCACCAAGAGGCTACCGAGCAGCTTCCATGCTCGGTCAATCCTTAGCGGGTAACTTCCTACCCACTTACGCTAAGGATCAAAGCCCTCATCAAGAGGCCCCCGAGCAGCTTCCCTGCTCGGTCAATTCTTAGCGGGTAACTTCCTACCCATCGACGCTAAGGATCGAAGCCCTACCAAGGGGCAACCACGCAGATCCCTACTCGGCTAACCTCCGAGTGATAAATTCCTACCATCCCAAGAAGAAGGTCTAGGAACTACATCAAGGGGGAATCAGTCAACACCGACCAATTCTAACTTGGCTATTGTTCAACTTACGCTAAGAGACGTAGTCACCGGTCCGACTCTAAAGAATGGAAAGATATTGACCTTCCTATACCGAAGGATCTTCTAATGTATTCTAAGTGAACGATCGCAACCTCGACTCCGGGGCGGGAGAGCACCGACCTTCCTGCACTTGGCGATTAATTGACTTACACTTAACGCGCGATCGTCATCTAAAAGGCCAGTCATCGACCTATGGCCTAACACTTGAATCGTGGAAAAGGCCGACAAGCTCAAGTACTCACGCAAGAAACACGTTGTCATGTAGAGGAAAATAAACCCAGTTTTATTCAAGTTCCAAAACTTTTACAAGGTATTCTGGGCTCCCCATCCTTACAAAAAGTGCCCGGATGCTTACAAAAAAGAAAAACAAAAAGGGCATAAGGCAAAAAAGCTCAGGCTGCAGGCTCTGCCCGGATCTCGCCTTGCTCGGCACTGCCCTCAGGGGCCGGAGCTTCTACTTACGTAACCGCCCCTCCCCCAGTGCCAGCCGCTTGTGGCGTGTCCACCGAAAGCAGGACCCGAGCGCGGAGCTCACCGTCGGCAAACTCCGGTATTAACGCCTTGACGGCATCAAGAGCTTCGTGCCAAATGATGGCAGAGGCTTCGCTGATGTCGGCGTAGAACTGGTCTAACGCCTTGTACATGTCCACCGACTGGCGAGCTCGGAGCTCGGCGAACTTCGCTGTCTCAAGTGCAGCCTCGGTCTTCCTCTTGCTGGCGTCCCTTGCCTTCTTCATTATGGCGTAGCGCTTGCCAAATTCCTCCAACTTGACCTCGACGGCTTAGTGGGACTCGCTCAGAAGTCGGTGGGACTCCTGACACTTGGAGATCGTGAGCTCCCCAGTGGCCAACTGGGTTTCGAGGGTGGCTGTCTTCTCCTTCTCCTGCCGCAGCTGAAGGTGCGGATCCTCCGCCTCCGAAGACGATTCCCTCGCCTTCCTCATGGCCGGGGAAATCTTCTCGGATTCCATGTTGACGATAAGGGTGCAATGTTTGAGGATCTAAGGAAAGCAGCAGATGGATTTAGAGGTGTTCAGACTAAGAAAGGGAACTTAAGATAATACTTAAACGGATACCAACCTGAACTGCCTTCTGAGCAATGGCGGCCACTTGGGCCTTCAGGGTTCCCCGGGGAATCTTGCCCCCGGCCGACTGCTCCATGTCCGCGAGCAAGCTATCGGCGATGGAAAGCCCCGAGGGGACCATGAAGCAGACATCCTCCTCCTGCACGGGAATCCTCCAGGGATCTCAGTCGACGGCGCACGGGAGACCGTCCTTTTCCTCTTGAGGGGAACCTCGGTTCCCTCCTCCTCCTCCCCCGTCCCGGGTTCCGAGTCTCACGCGTGCTTCTGGCTACCCCGCGGTGATCATCTAGGGCTCGGGGCGATGCGGAAGGCCTCGCTAATGGTGACGGTCTTGGGGCCGAGCTTGGGCCGGCTCAGGATATGGTCATGGCCCCGACCTTCCTCTGGGACGTAGCGGCTAAGGCAGCTAAGATCCTGGATCGGTCCATTTGTCCTGCGAAAGGAGAATACACAGAAAAGTTAGTGATGCAGGAAGGAAAAACGGAAATTATTCAAGTCTAAACAGATCGTCCAAGCTCCTAACTTACCAACGAAGCGCGCGGGGCTGAGCCCGGCCTAGCTAAAGACCTGCTCGGAAAGCAAGACGTCGGCCTGCTGGATCGGCTCCCACATGGACACCACCCTCTCCTCAGGTGAGGACGACTGCTTCGCCCGTGGACAGTCGGCCCTGTGTCACTGTACAGGCATAGTCCAATCCTTGCCCTCGGGTGGCCCGACGAATACAAACTTCTCCTTCCATTCGTTATGGAAGAAGGAACAACTACTACTCTCGACCCGGCCGCCCCTCCCTTGTGTTTTTTGAAAGAAATATACGCCTAGCTCGGCTCATCCTTGCGGGTGCCAGGGTGATTTTTGTAACAGAGGAAGGAAGTAAGAAGGGTCAGACTGAAAGGGATGTCGTTAAGTTTCAACCGGACCAGGAATCCGAGGAGAATTCTCCACGAGTTCGGCACTAGCTGGCCGGGGGAAGTTGGAAGCGATGAAGTACCCTACATACTTCGGTTGGAAAGCGCAGACGCATTCCAGCTCAGAATGCATCCAAGTACAGGGCAATCTCCTTACCCTGTACTTGATCTGCCCTTTCATCCTCCCTAGCTAAACGAAGCGAATAGCTAGGGGGAATGTGGAAGCGAGACTGAATCTCGGTAAGCTCGTCCATGTTTCTTAAGATGGAGGGCGCATCTCGAGTGTATCCGATGCGCACTTTAGAGGCCCTTGCCGTCGCCTGGCGACGAGCGGCATGGGTAGCCCTAACTCTATAGGGAGAACCTGACGCAGATGGGGCAGCCGAAGAGGTGGGATAAAACACCCTGGACTCGGCTTCAACAACTGGAACCTCATCGTCCGACTTGACCCTAACAACTTCTACAGACTCCTCAGAGAAAGACATCTAACCTGATTCAAAGGGAAGGTTTTGCTGAGAAAAGGCGCAGGAGATCTGATCTAAAAAGAAAGAGGAATGCCGAGCAATCTCTTGCAATGAAGGAAAATAATGGCGGAAGTGTTAACCCTAAGGGGATCCCCATCCTATTTATACAACTCGAAGGGAAGCATTCGACGACCTTGATCAATTCCGGCTAAAACAAAGCGTCGCGTATTCCAGCCGTCGAAGCCCCATGTGTCGAACGACTATTAGAGACATCCCTTCGGCTGCGGGCGACAGTGACAGCCTATCGCATCCACCAATCCGTATCGGACACATGGCCCGCACCTCAACAGACGTGCGAACGAATCGGCGCCCCCTCTTTAATGCACGATTCTTTCCTTGATCCGCTGATGTCATCAAAAATGCGCCCGGGGATCCAAGTGCCCGGCATACACCACGAAGGCTCATATGTATGAACGACGCAGCCGCCCTATACCGAGCCACCCTAAAAATCCGCACCAAAAGATTCCTGACAACGGACTGCGCATAAGAAAACTGATCAGACCACTCTCAACCCGACCCATAAATAGATCGGGACGAGAGCAGGGGGCTAATGATGATACTCATAAGTGGGAATTCCCCAGATCATGACACGTGGTAAATGACGTGTCCTGGGGCTTACAGGACACGAGCAAATACGATACTTTGAAGACATTCCCCGGGCCTCTGCCCCGAGGATTGAACCGACCTTCGATGGCCTCCCAGAATACTCCTATGTTCGCCTTACAAATAACCATCGACTCGCCTCCGGGACCTCCTACACACTGAGCTTCCTCACCCTCCCAGCTCGCACCGAGCTATCACAGAACCAAGCTTCCTCACCCCCCTCCCCGTTCGTCTCCGAGCCTCCCGCCAAGCTAAGCCTCCCCGGTTCTACCGAGCAACCAAGAACGCAGAGCCCAAGCGCCTCCGCCACGGCTTCGCGTATCTCGCCAGAAGCGAGATATCTGCCGCCCAACAATCCCGCGTTCCACACCGTCGTATCCCCCCAATTAATGAACGTATCTCGTCATTAATGAAGGGATCCCTTCATTCACGTAGGCGTAGCGTCAGGGGAGTAACTGGCGGTGAAGATCTCGCGCCAGCTCGCTCCATGCGACTACTATAAAAATCCCTCTCCCAGACGACTCAGGTAACGCAATTTTAATCCACTAAGCCGCTACTTTGCTCAAATTTCTCGGCTAACTTGATCATCAGAGGGTCCACGGTGGTACAACCACCCCGGAACTTCTTTTGCAGATAGCTCGGCTTCACCTCAAAACAAGCCCACTGAGATCCACACGCTCAAGTAGACAACCCTCAATACCAATCTCAACCCTTCATCAACACTCGCGACAGATCGATGGAGGACAACATCTGAAGGAGATCCTAACCTCCATCACCCTCCCTGCCTCTGTTATGACTTCAATAAACCGATGTCCCCTCTCGTCGTAAGTCCCCTTCTTCATTCTCTCTTCCGTTCTTTCCCACTATCCATCCCTTGTCTTCATACCAATCAATAATATTTTGGTTCCAGTCACTTACATATGTTGTATTATGCCTACTTATATAAATTTAAGCTTCTACCTTTGTCAGTTGAATTCACATATGAAGCATTGCAAGTGTACTGCTGGGATGGTATTTAGTTTTGCTGGTATCTTTGAATCCAGTAGGATATCTAATTGCTTTAACATAACAAGAAATTCAATTGCTTTGTTGGTTGGGGTCTTTGATTTTCACCTTGAAGTTCCTCCTGCGTAATATTTTTTGTCTAAATTTTCATAAGTGATGCATATATACATTAAACCCATTTTTAGAAGTAACTGGCTTTTGAGATCACACAACCGAGAGAAGAAGGTTTAGCTTTGAGAAATCCACACCTGTACATATATAGTTTGAGACCAAATCTATGTTCAATTAGAGAATTGACTGAAATTAGGCAGAAAGAGTAATGACTGAGAGTTTTGATTTTTGTCATTGTTACTACCACTATGTAATGTTATGAGTCAGTAGAAATGAATTGATTTCCATATCACCTCAAATATACATGAAATTTGCCTGAACCTTGGATAAATCATAGATCTTACAAGTTCATCGACACGGGCTATTTGTATTTCTCGTAGGAATGTAGCATTTGTTTTAAAACAAATTAGATTCAATTCTATTGCTTGATTTGTTTTGTATTGCAGCATATGCCAAGTTAAGAGATAACATTAATTTCGTTTCTAAAGCAATGAAACTTATAATGATTTTTAAGATTAGCTCATAATGCATTAGCTGCTATGTGACCATGATTTTCGAGCATTCAACATTATATTCCAAACTACGAGCAACATTTATTAGTCATTTTACATTTCGCCCATTACAGTACAGTTCATTTGTAAGTATAAATTTGAGTTTATATATTAATACACAGCAAGGTATTGGTTATAAGTATTAAGTATAAATTTGATGTTTGTTAGATTATGGTGTTCAGTTTCACATAAAGTGTATCTATTACCTATTCCTTGCACTAAAATACCCTCGAAGTTTTTAAAATGGAAGTTAACATTTTCCTTTGCTTGCTTTTGCCTCACAATCCTTTTAAGGGAACCCGTTGTGATGGTGCGGATTATCGCATGGCTGAGATTTAGTGAGGGGGATGCGGAGCTCTTCACGGAGCGCGGTCTCGAAAGGAAAATACGATATTAAAAAAAAATCAATTCAACAATATTTAAACAATGAAATAATTTATATATAACTTAAAAGAAAACAATTTTATAATTTAGATTTAAAAAAATAAAATATCACTAAATTGAAAAGATTTAAGTAACATTAAAATGCTTTGTGTTTTCAAAAGATAGATTCTTTCACTAAAATACCCTAAAATTCTAAAAGTTAGGTTTTTCACAAAAATACCATAATTTATCAAAACACCCTTGACTTTCTAAATAATATTTTTCATTAAAATATTCTCGAGATTTTAAAATATAAAATTTTACATAAAACCCCTCAAGAATTAAATGGATTATTTTATATAAATACCATGAAGTTCTAAATGACCTATATACCCTTATACATGATACCTTATATGACTTAGCAATGAACACTTGAATACTTGACATCCTTACATGACCACTTGATATAACTTGTACCAAACCTTCATGCTTGAACCGACTTGACTCGAACCATAAATACAATTGACATGACTTCTTCTTGACATGACTACATGATTCTGGACATGAACCCAATCTTGAAAACTTGATATATACACCACCTTTTGTATTCATAGATTCGATTAAGACTCGTAACATTAATTGTAGACTAATACACACACACACATGGGGTGTTGGGGGTAGTTTAAGTATGAATTCGACGGAATCTCATGATTCCTATTATTATAAATAACGTTACTGTGGTACTAGGCTGAAACGGTATATCACAAATTCACAAATAAGGACCCGTGTTTCCAAGCCTCTAGATGATAGCCTGTTGAGTTTGGAATACTTCAATAACAATGGAAGTCCCTCTATTTTGAGCATGTAATTCCTTGCCTCTAGACGATAGTCTTGGGTTCGAGAATACTCTTGAAATTTGGTTGGCATTCACATTTGAACTCACATTAGTTAAATTTTACCATTTTAGAGACCTTTTAGGACACGTATGTTCACTTCATGTTCACTATACCTACACTCCACGACCATATTATACTTGTTTTTTATGGCTACATAGCTGTCATATATATTACCATACTTGTTCATATATTACGATTTCCATTTATACTATATTACATGTCATCTTGCACTCAATTTATATATTACACATCTCTTTTAAGACTTACCAAGCGCAAGTTCACTGACGGGCATTCCATCCATTTTTGTTTCTTAGAATGTTTGTCAGGTGGCTTAGGATCAGAGGAGGTGTAAGCGACTGCAGAGGATTACAATCAGTTCGCACTTGAAGCAGATCATCAGTTTTCTTTCCTGCTTTTCTTCTTCAGTAAGCCACATGTTTAGGTACTTTCTTTGTATGTTCAGATTTCTTGTATCAGTTAAATTCTGTAAAGTTGAGAATGTAAATATATAAAGTAGCTAGATTTTATTTTCACTTGTCTTTTCTTATCATTGTTATACTGCTTACATTACGCTTAGCGTATTTGTTTTGTGAAATGACCTTCTCGAAAAAATACGTCGCAGGCTTATCACGTGCCGTTACCGCTATTTTGGGAAGCGGGACGTGACAGGAAGCTTGGGCTGGGCTTCGGTGGATGCTGGGGGTTTAGTGTTAGGGTTTTGATGGGATTTAAATTAGAAAAGGAATTATAGTTGGGGTTTAGTAAAAATAGAAATTAGGGTTTAAGTTTAGTTGATAGAAAAATATAGAAAAGGAAAAATAGGATTTAAGATTAGGGTTTAGAGTTTTAGAAATTAAATGATTAGGAATATATAAATGTTAGGAAAATAATTAGGATAATTAAAGATGAATAAATAACAAAATATAGGAAAATATGAATTTAAAAGAAGTAGCACTGCAACAAAAGTGCTTAAAGATAACGGGGATTTCGTCACGGTTCAAACCGTGACCATTTTATCATAACGATTGTAAAAGAATTGGTCACGGTTAGAACCGTGACCAAATACATAATGTGGCGGGCCCCACAACTCACTGGTGATAAAACCCCAAATTTCCCCATTTCTATCCCTGAGCCTTCATTTCCCTCTAACAAAAAAATTTTGCCTTAAATTCCCTTATCATGCTTCCTGCCTCCCCTGCTCCAGTCACCTCGTTGCCACCACATATCGCTCCTCGCCGCCGTCGCCATCTCCTTCGAAGCTCTTGCCACCTCTGGATCGAAGCCAAGCCGCGATCGAAGCCTTAGCCGCCGCTGGAGCTCGCTGCAAGGTCGTCATCGTCGCTGAAGTCGTAGCCACCACATCTCGCTCCTCGCCGCCGTGGCTGTCCCCTTCGAAGCCCTCGCTGCCTCTGGATTGAAGCCAAGCCACAATCGAAGCTCTAGCCGTCGCTGGAGCTCGCCGGAGCGAGGCCGTCGTCGTCGCTGAAGTCGTAGACCCCGTCGCAGGAGCGAAGTCGTAGCCTCCGTCGTCGCCGCCGATCGTGAAGAGGTAAGTTTTAATTTTTTTTGGTTTAGTTATATTTTCCCTAAATTAAATTAAAGTTTATGTTGTTGAATTGTTGCTGCTGTTGCTGTTTTTAATGTTGTTCCCGGTGTTGTTAGTGTTGGTGTTGTTTTTGGTGGTGATGTTGTTGTAGTTGTTGATGTTGGTGGTGATATTGTAACTAAGGGAGAGTTAGGGTTTGGGTTGAGATCTAGAAGGGTTAGGGTTAGGGTTAGGCAGGGATTGGGTTGGGGGTTAGGGTTATGATTAGGGATAGAACTAAGTGTTAGGCTATTTTAGTGTAAAATTACAATAATAGCAGTTAAGGGTATTTTAGTGAAATTTTATATTAACTTAGTTAATTTAAGAATATGTGTTGTTTATTTAAATTAGTTAAAGTAGTTTTATGGGGGGAAAAATAGTTAAGGGTATTTTAGTGTAATGCACACACACATACACACACAAGCATACACACATGCACACACACAGACACACACACGAACAAGGCCAAACCTTAATTCATCTTCACTATTCCTCATATTGAACTCTTGTCAAATTCCACCCTAATCCCAACCCTAAATCCAAAATGTTAAACTCGATTAAGAAAACCCTATGTTTTAAAAACTTTACCCTAAAATAAAAACTTCAACTAATTGAAATCGAAACGTAGACGTAAAACTAATTCAAATTAAATATTAAACTTGCATGTATGATACTCGATGAAAATATGAAATTTTCATATTCTGATCGATAATTAATCATATGTGAAAATGAAAATGTGACTTAGTTCCCGTCTATCGGTTAACATATGTTCGGTGTTCGTCGTGATATAAAACTACACGAAGGTTATTAAACAACGAACATTATCTTTCGGTTTTTAACAACCGCCGCGTAGTCTATATGACGAGAATTAATATTCGATCGTATGATAACCGATAGATTTGTCCCGTGTGGACAAGTTAGGAATGTATAAAGAAGACACCTGCATTCACTTGTGTTTTTTATTCGTTTCGGGATATTTTGTTGGTACCTTTCCGCTGGTTCTCTATGTATATTGATAGAGTAGATGTTCGTTACAATGCCGTTTGGCAGCATTGAAACGATTATCTTTTCTACTACAGTGTACTAGGAGAACAGCGGGGGGGTGCTGCCGAAATTTTCTCGAAACGGATGAAAGCATAAGTGAATGGGTGTATATTTTATACATTCTTAATGGGATATGTGCCTTACCTCCGATAGCCGCTACCCTCGACATCCAATATAGAACATTTAATATCATCATCATCTTTCTTGGAAGAAGAATCCAACACCTTATCTATGAGCATTTGCTCTTGGTTCTTGATAATCTTTATAGCTAAATCGTCAATTGAAATTTAAATTAACCAAGTCGTCAATTAAACCTATCACTAACGCTTCTTAGTATCCCTTCCATCGCGTATCTGTCAAAAAATCTTAATCCGTTGCGTCTTGTTTATAAGAACCTTGCTTCGTCCAGGCCGTTCCTCTAGGGTGTTTTTGTCACCCCATTGAGATGGGAATATGCGCGCGCTTGTCAGGCGTACTATAGATTTCCCCTACCTAGGATAGGCTGGGGTTTATTGATTGTGGGGATCCGAATCTCCAGCAGCCGCGGACTAAGCTGCCGTTAATTACCCCTCGCCTTTGGGGCGAGGGAACCTCCGATTAATGGGTTAAATTGGTCATGCGAACTCAATGTGCAGTGTACGTGTGTTTTGTTTTGGAGGGGGTTTGGATATATCGGGAGCCACGCAGAGTTTTTACGGGGGTCCCGCTACCCGGATAGCGGGCTGGAGGTCAAGGGGGCTAGTAGCCCCCTTACGGGGTGCGGGGCAGCGCCCCGGCCCAAAAACTTTTTTAGGGGGACAATGTGGTGGAGTATGTGTGTGTCTGTACATATATATACATGTATATATATAAAAAAGGGAAAAAGCGCCCAAAGGACGCGTGGGGTCAGCGCCTTGAGTGCTGTGCGCTTAGGTGTTGTGCGCTTAGGCGCTAGCGCGCCACATGTCGGCATGTGGGCGCTTTGCGCTTGAGCGCTGGGCGCTGGAGCGCAAGCGCGCCACGTGTCGGCACGTGGACGCTTTGCGCTGGAGCGCAAGCGCACCACGTGTCGGCACATGGGCGCTCTGTGCTCGAGCCTCGAGTGCTAGCACGCCACGTGTCGGCACGTGGGCGCTCTGCGCTCGAGCGGTAGCGCGCCACGTGTCGACACGTGGGCTCTCTGCGCTCGAGCGCTAGCGCGCCACGAGCGCCAGCAAGAAAAAGGGGGCTTTTAGCTCCAGAACCAGAAACTATGCTTCAGAAAGGAAATATTTATTATATATATATATATATGGAGTTAAACTCCTAGGATGTTTTGAAGCTGATGAAGGGCTTCTCTCCTTGAGCCCTAGTTCTTCCCCAAAGTGGGGTTTCTGGAGATAGGTCTCCTTCTTCTTTCTTTGTTGGCCAGATCTTGAAGATCAAGAGATGTGAGATTTTAAAAATCTCTCCTTTCTGAGATCTGATGGCAGATTTGAGTTCCCCTTTGTGGGTTTTGTGGTGGAAAACTACTTAGTTTTGGAAAAGAAAGAGTAAAACTCTTGATGTAATTCAAAAGAAATGAGAAGGTTTAGAACCTTGGAGAAGGAGCAGGAGGCACAAGGAACCCTGGGTTTTTGAGAGAATGAAAAAAATCCCTTTATTCATCATCATGTTGCCTTTTATAGGCTTACATATTTACATATAGCCCCTTGGGCTTCAAAAAATGGCATTTTGCCTATCCCATGGCTCATGTGCCATTTCATTTTTGTACATAAGCCATGGGCTTACAAAATATTGGCTTTATGCCCATTTTGCGTACATTCATGTATAAAAAATTACATAAAAATTATTTATTACATGATTTTGTTGTTGGAATGGGGAGGTTGGCCGCAGGCTCGACTTGGGCATGGGCCCCCTTGATCTGGGCTTGGGCCCACCTGGTTTGGGGTTGACCTTGACTTTGACTCGGTCAACCGGAGTGCAAATTTTGACCCCAACAGTTCCAATATTGCATTCCCGTACCTCTACGATAAGAGTTGGATGTACGTCGATACTCCATCGAGAGTCAACCACTTTTTCGTTGACAGTGTTAGCTTTTTCATCGATATTGCCTACGCATGTCTTGAGTTAGCAAAAGAGCACGAAATCTATTATTTTTGCTCTAAGTGTATGAATAAGCGATTGTTCAAGAAGTCGGAAGTTGAGTTACACATCGTGAGAAACGGTTTCATTAGAGATTACACTACGTGGGAACTTCATGGAGGAAAAGTCGTTGTAACAGGAGACGAGGCATGGGTGCAAGAGATGAGAAACGAATTCATTGAAACGGAAACCGCGGAGTGGCAAAGGATAGTAGAAGAAGAGGAGGAAGAGGAATGGCAGTTTGAAGAAGATGAAACCATCGAAGAATATGATGCGGTAGTCGAGCTGATCGATGACATGGATGACCTTATAAATGCTGCCATACTTCCTTATGATACGGAAAGCACTGGACCCTTGTTATTGGAGAAGTACAAGGCTGACTCTAGGATCCTGCTATATCCAAATTGCAAAGGGTTTCCAAAACTGTCATTTTTTGTACGTCTCTTTCAGATCAAGTGCAAGAATAGATAGAGTGACCAATATTTCACCGATCTCCTAGAACTCCTGAAGGAAGCTTTTTCCGATGGAAATGAAGTGCCACCGAGCAGGTACGAGGCGCAAAAGATAATCACAAATATCGGCTTGAAGTATCATAAGATACATGCATATGAGAATGATTGTGTTTTGTTCTGGAATGAACACGCAACACTCAGAAACTGCTCCGTATGCGGGACCAGCCCATTCAAGCCTAAGAAAGACCCTCAGTCAAGTGATGTGCCCATGAAGATTCTTTGTCATTCTCCATTAATACCGAGGCTGAAACAGTTATTTATGTGTGAGAGACGGGGTCTGAAATGCAGTGGCACCATAAAGCGCCTCGTGAAGAGGAGAAAAATGAGTCATCCCAGAAATTCGATATTGTGAAAAGTTTTAGATAAAAAAACATTCTTCATTCGGCGCAGACCTTCATAACGCGAGGCTGGGAATTGCGAGCGACGGTTTCAGTCCATTTGGGATGGTTCACGGCGGGCGTACTCACAGTACTTGGCCCGTTGTGGTGACTATATACAACCTGCCGCTCTGGAAGGCTATGACAGTCTTATTTTACGTTGGAAATTTTAATCGACGGTCCATCATCTCCTGGGAAAAACATCGACATGTACTTTCAACACTTGATCGATGAGTTAAAGTTGTTGTGGGAACCTGGTGTGTGAACCTATGACGCAGATGGTAAACAATTTTTCAGGTGCGGGCTGTTTTGTTGTGGACTATTAATAATTTTTCAGCCTACGACATGCTGTCGGGGTGAACAACTCAAGGTAAGCTTTCTTTCCCTAGTTATCATACGCATACGAGGGCCGTATGCTTGAAGTTTAGCAGGAAAGAGTCGTTAGGCCTCCTAAACCATTATCCGGTAACGACATATTGCAACTTCCGTACTGGTCCATAAAGAATAAAGAATGGAGAACTGTTCAACGGCAAGACGGAGACCGGTAGGCCTCCTAAACCATTATCCGGTAACGACATATTGCAACAATGGAGAAGTTATCAGAATATCACATTCGAAAAGAAACAAAACAAAGATGCAATGCAATGCCCAACCGGTTGGAAGAAATTAAGTGGTTTATTTCAACTTCCATACTGGTCCGATCTACCACTCCGCCACAATTTAGATGTTGGAGATAGTGCTCTCAGAGTTAATTATTGGATCACAGGCACGTGATTGCAATGATTGAGGGAGGACCTATCCCGGTAGGACAGTCTTACTCAAGATGATAGTATGCTATCTGGTTTACCTTTATCATCGTGTACTGCTTTAAGTGACCTGACATGTCGCTATTACACATTGATAGAGCCCCTGGGATTCTTGCTTGACCACCAGCAGTATGAGGGCGATCATATAAGTGGGAGCTGGGGTCTATAAGCACATCCTTAAAAGGTCCCTAGTCGTGGGAGTTTCGAGACAGGGCATCGATACTCCAGAGTAGACTAGTGTATACAGTCGAGACCCCGACGAGGGGCGGTGGCCGGTCTCACAAGCCACTGGTGTCAGTTGGTTCACCTAAGATGTATACAGGTGCTCATTGGGTTATGAGTACACCGGACAGGACTCGCCGGGAACATGCTAGTTGGTCTTATACCTGACGTCAGATGGCAGTTCCCTGGTGACATGTGTACAGGTTAGTTCATCGACCTGGGGATCGTCATTTGTCTCGTGTGAGTTCCCACTGTACTTTGATTACTACCCTACCACGCTCAAAGGAGACGTGCAAACAGGTTTTAGTTGGGTACAGTCCCGAGCCACATGGAGGCAGTGAGCGGATCTTCAGGGGTTCGTCTCTCCCGGTATTGGGGGTGAGGTCGCGCTGTGTCTAGGAGAGCCATTACATGAAGCCCTCGGCCGAGGAAGGAGATTTACTGGTAGGTATTCCAGTAGTATCTCAGGGTGTTCTGGGCTACACTCCGACACGACTTGTACCGCTTTTGGGGGTCTGACTTTTACCAACCCCCTAGGCCCGCCATGCGATGCTCATAGACGAACGGACCGGACTGTACGGATATTGTCACTGACAGGCTCAGTAGGGTGTCAGGATGAGTTCGCTCATCGACGTACCTTTTGGTCAATAGCTGGTGGCCCGTCACGTATGGCTAATATCTCTGACGTGCTAGTGGTTAAATCCACAGCCATAGTATTGACGAGTCTTTAGAGTCCACCACACATACAGTTACTCAAGTTTCGGGCGAAACGTTGTGGATGCCGTATGGAGATATGGCTGGGTTCGTTCAGAGACGTGCAGTATTGCACGGATCAGGATCGAATGGATATTACTGGCCGGCTTTGGTTTAAGCCGGATCCTAGTATAGTACAGTGTAGATTTTGTTTCATTACATTTTTATTTCGGTCGGAATACAAATGCGGGTATGTATACACAGTATCGGGGTTTTCCTGTAATTTATTACGGGACCAGTTTTCTGGAGTTGCCAGCTTGCTTTCCGTTTCGGCCATATTTCTTTGTATCCTTCATTGGCCGAAGATTGGTGGAGGAGGGCTTATTTGCATTTGTGCAGATAAGTATTTTGGAGGGTTGTCATTGCATATCCTTGCATCATGATGGTGCACCATCCATTGACCTCACTTGACTTTCTTTTTCCATGATGGCTTGACTTTTAGAGTCATGATTGTTGAAGATGATGAAGGGTGATGGATGGTGGAGTGTTGGACTTTCCTTGTGATGATTTCTTCTCATAATCTCATTGGACTCTCACTTGCATTATGGTTCTCTCTCTCATTTTTCCACTCTCCCAATTTGATGAGCCATGGCCGGCCACATTTGTAGGAGGGGCTGCCCATTTTTCATGTGTGGGATTTTTAGTCTTTTAGCTTCACAAAAATCCCCACAAGTTCCATCTCCAAAAGTTTAAATCATTTCCTCCACCAAAAGGCAAACTCCACTACCCCAAAATGAGACATGAGTTCTCTACACATTCTACAGCAAACCTTGGGCACGTCGGCTCGCCAACTTCGTGCCCGAGTTGCCTCGGTATAGAGGTGGGAGCCCGTAAAAGATGCAGGCAACGTGGTGCCCTTCCGGTGAGGAGGTGGAGACTGGACATTCCGCGGGAGATCGGGACGACGGCGAGAAGACCGGAGGACACAGATCGTTCGGTATATCTCTCTTCCCCATCTAGTAGTTAGCTAGGACTAGTTAATGGTACGATCCGGGTTTTAGTGCGCGGTGGTGCCGGTTCAAGAAAATTAAAGTTAACCATCGCTTCCGCATTTGGCCTCGGGATGGAGGCCGGGGCGCCGCCGTGCACTTACATTAGATGTTATGCATATCGAGAAGGGTGTCTCTGAACATGTCATCAATCTTCTGTTTTGTAAGGATGGAAAAATGAAGGACAATCTTAACGCCCGTGTTCAGACCATAATATTGCATTTATCATTCCCCTATTCTTATCCTTTTTATAAATAAACAGGTACTCTTGACGCACGTTTGTTGCATATTACAGGTTACAGGTTTCTGGAGCAAATACAGTGAAAAAGACACAAAACAACAGAAAAGGGACTTTTGACCAACAATTAGACAGATCTCAGTCAAGCCCAGTTCATATAGGTGCAAGACAACGCAAGTCAAGGTGAAACGGTTAAAAAGCCCAATACAAGTCTTCACTGAAAATCTGGAGAAGACTCAGAAGTCCAACAGAAGAAAGAAATATAAAAAGACAAAGCCCAAGAATCCAAGAACATAACCCCAAAGTTTGACAACCCAACACTTCAGTTTGGCCGCGGAACCGCGGCCAAACCCATGCTGGAGCCGCGCTTCCGCGGCCGTTAGGAGCCCGTGTCGGTGCATTTTTCTTCTGCTGGTGCGCTATTGTGGGTGTTGTGATTTTAAGTGGGCAAATCAGTAATTGCGCATGTGCGAGAGCCTGTAGCCCTAGGTTTTCTATTTTCCTATAAATTGTAATTTTAGATCTAAAAATGGTATGCCTCTTTTCAATCAATAAAATTCAGATTTTCTGAGAGCAAAATTCAGATCTGTTCTTCTTGTTTGGAGGGAGCCGTCAACTAGTAAGTATTTTTATTCTTTTAATTATAATGTCTTCTCATCCCCTAATGAGCGAGTAGTCTCCTCGCTTGTTAGGGTTAGCCTTTGGGAAAGGGTTGAGAGATGAAATCTCTCGCCCCTTTCAATGCCACCTTCACCTAATGAAATAGAACTTCACGCATACGAGCACAACCGCTCCCTGCGGCATCCTACCCTTCGAGGTAACGATGATCCGTAGTATAAAGGGCCGGTTCCGCGCGTTTTCCGTGAGGGTTAGGATAATTATCAACAAAGGTAGGGTACAAACTTAGAGGAAGAAACATCTTCCCAAAAGATTTGTATCCACTTTCTTGATAATTAACTTAACACCTAATAGATCTAAAAAAGGAAGGTATTGAAAGCGGTGAGGAAAAAATATTCATTTCCAAAACTTCCCCTAATCCTAACCCTAGCAAGATTCTTAATTAGATTAATTAGATCCAGTCTTTAGATTTTCATAAACCAACCAAAACTACAAATAGAATCAACTCGTTAAAACACTTTAAAGAAATTTACCCGTCTCTGTGGATCGACCCGTACTCACCGGCTAGCTGCGAAGCGACGCCGTCCTGATTGCGGTAATTAATATTTTTGAACGTAAAATCTCTACCAATCAAATGGCGCCGTTGCCGGGGACGGCGTAATCTTTCTTTTTGTGAATTTTCGGGTTGATATAAATTTTAAAAATTATAAAAATCTGAAAATATAAAAAATATAAAAAATAATCGAATTTTGATCTGTTTGAAGGGTTTATTTTTGAGTCTTGCAGGAACAGCGAAGATCTGAAATTTTACAGAGCGCAAATCAGAAAGTTGCATATAAGAAAAGAGAGGAACCATCATTACAGAGAAACACAATTTTTTCCAGCGGCTGAACCCACTCCCTGACCGCCCTTCCGCCGCATACAGGGGGTTCCTGCCGCGCTTCCGCGCTTTAAGTGACACGTCAGCCCTAAAAATTTGTGTGGTTTGCTCTCTTTTCCTCCCCTCTGCAACCTCCATATCTCTGTCTGTGAAAATTTTCTGCAGGGTTCTTTGCGTAAAAAGTCTTTCTCCCCCTTCTAAATGACAGATTTCTGCAGGTTTCTTTGCGCCGCGCTAAAAAAAAAATTCTGATTGCAAGTGAATTTTTATTTGTTTTGCATAATTTAACCGGACTCTAAGGGGCTATTTGACCAAATCCAGATTGGGTGGGGATTTCATCACCCTTCCCAGGACCCCAGAAAACACCTAAGCATTTTGCATCAACCACCTTTAATTAAAAAAGATTAGACTCAGACCTAAGGACAGCGAGCTCAATAGGAAAAGGACTAGGGTAGGCATCGGCCGTTTATCCTAACCGACATTGCGGTGTCTAGGCTAGTGGTTTTTAATTAGGCCCACTGTAGTGGTGGTTCCTTCCCACTTACCTGGCCGTATTTGTCCGTGAAGAGGCGGTTTGAGGTCTATTTCTAGCCCTAGTTAGGAGCTGTCTAGTAGACCTAGGCGACCCTAGATCTAGGCCTGATTGTGCATGTGTGGTTGATACTTTTTGTGTCACGAGTCCGTTTTCAAAAACTTCTTTGCAAAACTCACAAAAAAATAAAAAAAATAAAAAATCTTTTCAAAACTTGCAACTTGTCGCGAAGAAACTTGAAACTCACTTCCACCACTTCTTCTCACTGACGTTATCTTACCCCCACATTCTGTTTTTCTCTTTTTTCTGACTGCACTACCCTTTAGTGTATGTCATTTTGGACTAGGGATACTAACGCCCGATTAGTCCGTGTTTCGTTGGTACCGACCAACGAACCCTTCGACGAACCCTTCGTCGATCTTCCGTCCACTTCCTTACCTCCACCTTTAAATTCTTCTTTCGAAGGTATGTCGGGACACGACCCCAACTATACCTTACCGACGGGAATGATTCCACCTCCGCCAGGTGCGAATAACCCGAATCTTCCGCCTGTTGTAGCGCCCGCACGAGTTGCGCTCCAGGATCTCTTCTACCCAGTTCGCACTTCTTTACCCACATGTCTTTCACCCCCACCGGCGAATGGGGATAATTTTGAAATAAAACCACACTTCATCAATATGCTACCTAAGTTTTATGGTTTGGAATCCGAAGATGCATATATTTTTATTAATAAATTTCAAAACGTTTGCGCCATGATGAAGACAACCCAATTAAGTGATGACGCAATAAGGCTAAGGGTCATTCCTTTTACCTTATGTGACCTAGCCGAGAAGTGGCTATACAGCACCGCATCACACTCCATTAGAAATTGGGACGAGTTTGTGAGAGCCTTTCTGAAAAAGTTCTACCCTCATCATAAAACTGCTAGAATCCGAAACGAGATTATACAATTTTCACAGCTTCCGTCCGAACCATTCTGGAAATGCTTCGAGAGATTTAAAGACCTACTTGTTCAATGCCCTCATCATGGGATAGAAAATTGGCAACTTTGCCAAACATTATACGAGGGATTGAACGCAGCAACGAAGCAGTTGCTAGAAACAATTTGTCAAGGTCATTTTCTCTCCAAGTCTAGCGACGAAGCTTGGCAGTTTCTTGAGGACCTAAGTGAGCAAACAATTCAGTGGGAGAGTACAAAGACCACATCATCTTCCTCAATTGGTCAATCTAGGGCAGGCATACATCAAATAGATATGTCGATAGCTATGAAGGCCGAGATGGCCTCACTTATGAAAAAGCTAGAAGCCATTGAGACAAAAATCTCATCGACTTCTCCTGCCCTTACTCTACCCACACGAACTGTTTGTGCTTGTTGTTCGAACCCATCGCATTTAACCGAAGAGTGTCCTTATAATGCACCCATTCAAGGACAGGATCAAGTCAATGCTGCATTTCAGCAACGACAAAGAAATGATCCTTACTCTTCGACATACAATCAAGGGTGGAGGAGTCACCCGAATTTCGCTTGGAACCAAAATCAACAAGTCCAAGGGAATAATAATTTTCAAAGAGCTCCTCCACAACAACAACAAGCACCTTTACAAACTCAAAACCAGCAACCTTTCCAACAACAACCTTATACAAATCAAACGAACAATTTGGTTCAACCTAATGATGATAAGGTTAGCTCGCTCGAGAAAAGTCTTGAAGCATTTCTCAAGCAAACCACAGAATCCGCAGCAAGATTTGAAAGTTATGTGCAATCTTTAATGAATAACAATGCCTCACACGATCAAAGTATCAAATCTATTGAGGCACAAATTGCACAATTAACTGCTGCGTTGAGCGAGAGAGAAAAGGGAAAGCTTCCATCTCAACCATTGCCCAATCCCGGTCACCCACAAAACGCATATCACAATCAAAATGTAAATGCGGTGACCACGTTGAGATCCGGAAGAGAGTTGCAAAATAATGTGGAAACTAGTGATGACATCCCCGCCGGTGGTTCTTCTTCCCCTTCTTCATTTTCTTCACTTCCTTCTTCACCTTTTTCTTTAGAGCCTATTCTCCACCCTTCACACGGCTCTACTTCTTCTGACTCGAACGGGCCCATTTCTAACAACACGAACACATCCACACTGGGATCCGTTCCTATTCCACATTCTACTCCACAGACTTGTGACTCAACAAATTTTCAAAATGCACCATTTCCAAACAGGTTGAGTCCTAATAAACCAAATGCACAAGTGGAGAAGATTGTGGAATTATTTAAACAGGTTAGTATAAATATACCTCTCTTGGATGCTATCCAACAAGTCCCTTCATACGCAAAAATCTTAAAGGGATTATGCACTTCAAAGAGAAAGGCATCTCAAGTACCCAAGAAAGTGCTAGTGGCTAGTGCAGTGAGCAATGCTATTAACCACCATCAAACCTTACCCCAAAAACGAAAGGACCCCGGCTGTCCTACTATTTCAATCACGATTGGGGATAAGCAAATTAATCGTGCACTTTTAGATCTTGGGTCTAGTGTTAACCTGATTCCTTACTCAGTGTACGAACAATTAGGGGTTGGAGAGTTGAAACCCACTCATTGCACTCTCCAAATGGCTGATCGATCAATCACCTATCCAAGGGGTCAACTAGAGGATGTGTTGATCAAAGTCGGGGAATTCATATTCCCCGTTGACTTTATCGTTATGGATACACAACCTGTTGTTAACCCAAGAAACCAAATTCCGGTGATTCTTGGTCGACCATTTTTGGCCACTTCCAATGCCATAATAAATTGTCGCAATGGCTCCATGACTCTATCCTTCGGAAAGAGGTCTAGTGAGTTCAATATTTATAAGATGGGAAGTCTGCCCCCCGTGCCTAAAAATAGTACACGAGAAGTTTGCTCTATTCACGAAATCACGCAGGAGGACTGCGAGCTTGAAAGATTTCTATTTGATGAAAACAGTTTTGACGCCACTAGTGCGTCCCTCCTCGAGCCTACTACCGTTGACACAACCGATGCTGATTATCAATGTTTCATTTTTTC
Source organism: Agapanthus africanus (assembly GCA_030015575.1). NCBI lineage: Eukaryota > Viridiplantae > Streptophyta > Magnoliopsida > Asparagales > Amaryllidaceae > Agapanthus > Agapanthus africanus. Next base: position 396,117,217 of record JASDDO010000018.1, read on the forward strand.
GGAGGACGACGACTCACAGCCCGAATATGAGTCGTTTGAATTTTTGGATGAGTCAGTCGAACCATCCAAATCGGTTGTTTGCAGTGATTTGGAACCTGTGTTAGAGTCCTTTGAGTTCGAGGTAGATTCCGCAATGGTTCTTTCGCCTCAGAAATTCGAACTCATACCCTTGCCGTCTCACCATAGATATGCTTACATAGGTGAGAATGAGACTTTTCCCATTATCATTTCAGCCTCTCTAGCCTTCGAGCAAGAGAACGCTATTTTAAAAGTCTTACAAGATAGGCGGCAAGTTTTCAGTTGGACTATGGCGGACATCGATGAGATCAGTTTCCTCATAAGTGAATATCATACACAATTGATGGATGATGCCATAGAGGACCCACAGGAACATCTTGGGGGTATTGTGGTGAGCCAACTTCCTCCTTTAGAAGTTGAAATACCCCCATTTCTTTTAATAAGGTACGAGAATGCTAACACTCCACTGATTGCTGATCATTTACATTCTCGTTTCGATGCATCACCATCACCTGTATATTCACCTCCACACCTCCCATTCCACTACTTCTATCTTCCCCAATTCTTTGCGGACCACCACAACTTATTTTTTCACCCACCAATATTCTTTACTGATAAATTTTTCAAATGGTTGGTGTTGACTTTTGGCCTATGCAAAGTTGGGCAGTATTGTCTAAACATAGTTTAATTGAAGTTTGGGGGAGGGTCTTTTTGTATATATTTTTGTTTTTCTTAACAATAAAAAAAATTATAAATAAATAAACAGGGGAGTATCGGTATTTTGACCCTCTTGGTTTAGCATGACAGTGAGGACACTGTCAAGTTCAAGTTTGGGGGTATGCTCGGTACGTCTTCTTCCTTCGCATTCATTTGTACATATTTTTGCATTTGTATACTTATTTGAAAATCCATAAAAATTGAAAAATTTCAAAAATTATAAAAATTATTGTATTCAATTTTGGCTAATTGACTAGAGTTTGACAGATAGGTTAACTGGCTAGGAACAACTAGATCTTAGACTTAGTGAATTAAAACCCCCAAAAATAACATTCCTTAAAGTTTAACGGTAAAAAGTATATGCCTTGTAGTTTATTTAGAAATAGGCAAATTTTGGGTTCACTTCTTGGGCTAAGTCAAAATGAGGGAAGAGTATTGATGTTCTTATTAGAGTATAAGTTTGAAAAATAGTTCCTAGCTTAAGTCTAAATTCTGAAAATGTATACCCTACAAATTGCACATTCACGCACCTTGAAACTTGGAATAGTAGAAGAGACCTTGAAATGCTCTTGTCTAAAGTCCTTAGTATGAAAATGTGTGAATAAAAAGATAAAAAAAATGGACACTGGTTTTTGTAATTACTTAAGGCTGTAAAAATAGAAAAATATTTAGCGAGGGTGCCTTATCACCTAGTGCCTTAGACCAACTGGTTTGGGAGTCACTGCTAAAGCCTTGGGTGTTGCAAAAACCAGGAAGTACGCTTCAAAGTGCAAGCGCATTTTGTAATCGGTCGTTGGTACCTCAAGAAGTATTAACGGTCGCATGAAGGATGTGTAAGCAAATTTCATTTAAATTCACCAACTAATTAGTACTTTGGACAATGGACAAGGGCATGATTGCTTGAATTGAATTTCCGAGTGTAAGGGTGATCTATACACACACGTAGGGGTATGTGATTGGAATTTAGATAAGAGAGAGGAATGAAGAATAGAACTTGTATCTTTAGTAGAGTTGATAGAAATTCCTAAGTGGAGATAAAACCCTAGAAGGAAAACTTAAGAAATGCCGAAAGCTAAGTAGATCTGCAGGATATATATAATCTTAAGTTAAATGATGAGGAAGTGTGAAGAATATGGGTGATAATTTACAAGTAGAAGATAATAGAATTCCTTATTAGAAGACCTAATTGGAGAACAAAAGTCAATGGGCCGAGTTGATAGGATTTTGTGGGTGTAATCCGCTGAAAACCCTCAGGAGACAACACTCCTCCTACTAGGGACACCTAGAGGTTTAACGGCTTGTTGCACATGCTCAGTGCAATCGCGTTTCCCTGCGAAAGTGCGGTTAGGATTTTAGTGAATAAATAATAAGTTTGCTCGAGGACGAGCAAAAGGTAAGTTTGGGGGTATTTGTTCAGACCATAATATTGCATTTATCATTCCCCTATTCTTATCCTTTTTATAAATAAACAGGTACTCTTGACGCACGTTTGTTGCATATTACAGGTTACAGGTTTCTGGAGCAAATACAGTGAAAAAGACACAAAACAACAGAAAAGGGACTTTTGACCAACAATTAGACAGATCTCAGTCAAGCCCAGTTCATATAGGTGCAAGACAACGCAAGTCAAGGTGAAACGGTTAAAAAGCCCAATACAAGTCTTCACTGAAAATCTGGAGAAGACTCAGAAGTCCAACAGAAGAAAGAAATATAAAAAGACAAAGCCCAAGAATCCAAGAACATAACCCCAAAGTTTGACAACCCAACACCTCAGTTTGGCCGCGGAACCGCGGCCAAACCCATGCTGGAGCCGCGCTTCCGCGGCCGTTAGGAGCCCGTGTCGGTGCATTTTTCTTCTGCTGGTGCGCTATTGTGGGTGTTGTGATTTTAAGTGGGCAAATCAGTAATTGCGCATGTGCGAGAGCCTGTAGCCCTAGGTTTTCTATTTTCCTATAAATTGTAATTTTAGATCTAAAAATGGTATGCCTCTTTTCAATCAATAAAATTCAGATTTTCTGAGAGCAAAATTCAGATCTGTTCTTCTTGTTTGGAGGGAGCCGTCAACTAGTAAGTATTTTTATTCTTTTAATTATAATGTCTTCTCATCCCCTAATGAGCGAGTAGTCTCCTCGCTTGTTAGGGTTAGCCTTTGGGAAAGGGTTGAGAGATGAAATCTCTCGCCCCTTTCAATGCCACCTTCACCTAATGAAATAGAACTTCACGCATACGAGCACAACCGCTCCCTGCGGCATCCTACCCTTCGAGGTAACGATGATCCGTAGTATAAAGGGCCGGTTCCGCGCGTTTTCCGTGAGGGTTAGGATAATTATCAACAAAGGTAGGGTACAAACTTAGAGGAAGAAACATCTTCCCAAAAGATTTGTATCCACTTTCTTGATAATTAACTTAACACCTAATAGATCTAAAAAAGGAAGGTATTGAAAGCGGTGAGGAAAAAATATTCATTTCCAAAACTTCCCCTAATCCTAACCCTAGCAAGATTCTTAATTAGATTAATTAGATCCAGTCTTTAGATTTTCATAAACCAACCAAAACTACAAATAGAATCAACTCGTTAAAACACTTTAAAGAAATTTACCCGTCTCTGTGGATCGACCCGTACTCACCGGCTAGCTGCGAAGCGACGCCGTCCTGATTGCGGTAATTAATATTTTTGAACGTAAAATCTCTACCAATCAGCCCGCCGTGATTTGACGGATTTAGATGGTTTTTCCATTAAAGAAGAATTGCATTTTCGGCCCGTGGTTGGTAAACCAGGTTATTACGAGATCCCACCAGCAATCTACAACCTGGATAAGAGGAGAAGCGGTGGTTCCTGCGGGTGTTGAAAGAATTGAAAGTCCCTGATGGTTTCTTATCAAACATTTCCAAAAAGGTACAAGTAGAAAATGGAAAAATTGTAGGACTCAAGAGCCACGACTACCACATTTTGATGCAACATCTTCTTCCTTTACGCCTGAGAGCATCGGTAAAATCGGAAGTTGGTCTCGTTCTTAACGACTTCTGCACGTATTTTCGACAACTGTGTTCCAAAAATGCAGACGTCAATGAGATAGCAGAGCTCGAAAAAGATATTCCTATGATCCTTTGCAAGCTCAAAACTATTTTTCCACCTTTATTTTTTGACATTATTGTTCACCTGTCCATCCATTTGGTAACTAAGGTCAAGATTAGCATTCCGGTGCATTACCGTTGGATGTATCCCATCGAGAGGTATGAAATGTTTATTATTAATCATTTAAATTGCAAAACATTATTGTGGATTATTAATATCTATTATTTTCAACAGATATCTATTAACTTAAAAAAACTATATCAGCAACAAGTATCATCCTGAAGGTTCAATTGCGGAAGATTATCTCTCGGAAAAAGTAACGTCTTTATGTGCTCGTTTCCTGAACGACAATATCAGGACGGAGCTGAACAAACCGACGTGTGTTCCTGACTGTCCAATTGGAGCAGGAAGGCTAAAAAACATGTCTTACAATCTCATTGGCGGTTTACATGCGTTCATCTTTCTAAATAGCTAATGTTTTGCTAAATATGCATAGTAAGTTTTTTTAATTTCATCCATTTAAACCGTTTGAAATTAAGTATAATCTAACCGATATAACTATAAATTAACAAACAAAGCGGACAAAACTATACTTAAGAGATCGAATCCTAGGACGTGGTCGGATGACAGAATCGAGGAATAACAGAGATGCACTTTCATCGCTTGGTGTAGAGAAGAAGCTGACGGACAAATGAATCGTAGTGAGCAGATTGATAGAGAGGTCCAGGACCTTTTAATCGTTCCATCGATTGCAGCTACGTTTTACAACGTGTACGGGGTTTTCGGCTACAAATTTCGAAAGGACAAAACACATTAGAGCTACTCAAAATAGCGGCACGCAACCTCCGACGACAGAGGTAATCCCTATTACGGTGTTCTTGAGCAGATTATAGCGGTCTCATACATTCATAAGGCTGCCCCATTTTTTATATTCCAATGCAGATGGTACGATACTAAGTCTGAATGGGGGTATGAAGGTCGATGAATACAAACTCACTTTGGTAAACACTAAACGGATAGACTACAAATACGATAACTTTATCTTTCCATCGATGGAAACATAAATATATTATTCTCGAGACCTGAAGAAGGCTAACTGGAGTGTTGTTTGTCATTGGAAACCAAGAGATTATTATAATGTGCCGACGGTGAGTGATTCTGAAGATGAGAGTGACGAGGAAAAGGCGATAACACGTCACAGTCCGTCTATTGAATGTACCAACGATCCAGACCATTCTGCGTCGTCCATCAATACGTTAGTAAGACGTGACATCGGCCAAGCGATTGTCACAGATCAAAATTTTGATAATCCACCCAACGAATCTTCAGCTAATGCACCGAATAAATGTGCTAGGTAATGAAATTGAACTAAATATTTTAAATTGTATAATGTTTATAAGCAAATTTTTAATTGTAACAACTCCAATTTTAATGTACAGAAAATTATTTAAAATTTAATGTACAAATGGAGTATTTGCAATCATGTGTACACTATAAGTATTTGAATTGCTTTTGAACAGCAAAAAATAACTTGTAGCTCATTGGTAATGCCTTGCACTGCTGTGACATAGCCCCTGTGATCGAATCCTCCCAGCCACATTATATTTTTTGTTGACTTTTCTTTTAATCTTTTAGAAGCCCAAAGGTTTACACGTACACTACACGTAAAATGAAAAATCACATAGAAATCAAACATGTGCACTGAAGTATACAAAATGACAGGGACACGTGGCGAAGATCACAAGCCCTCTCACCGGATTTGGACCGATGAGATGAAGGCAAGTGACCGGCACCGCCGGCCCCCCCGTAGAGGATGCTCTCCAAACTTCAACCACTGAACCCCTTGGCCTACCCCAGTACCCCCATGTTGTTTGATTTCTCAACATTCATCCAGAGAGTGTAATTTCACTCTTTAATTCTAATTTTAATGCATATTTTTAATGCATTCTTTAACCCTCAAAACCCTAATTTTTCCTATAAATACCACACCACATTTCACCCCTTATCATTTAGAATTCTATTACAAAAACTCTATAAAATTTTCAAGTCCCAAGTAGTGCAAGTGGAGTTAGCAAAGGTCGAAGTTCCGGCGAAGTTTCAAGAAGATTCCGGCGACGAAACAACGCCCCAACGGTTCCAAAATCTTTCCCTACCTCCCCTCTTTCTTTGTATACGGTAAGTCCCCTCTCCCTTCCTCTTTTGTTATTCTAAAACTTTTCCTTTTCAAAACTCGTCGGAAGCGGAGTTATTCCGACTTCCGATTCGCTTTTCTTTAAAAATCCAACTCTTTCTTAATAACAAACCTACCAATTTTTAATAGATTATTTAGAAATCATAAACAAACACATTAAAATAAGTTTCATCTCAAAAGAATCTATTATGCAGCTTTTATCGTATTTTTACGGTAAAATACCATATACTTTACTTTCGACATAATTCAACATATTTCTTGTATTACCTTTAGAAAACTCATGAGGTAATGACCTACCTCATCACAACACTCATCCTTGACATAGCACGATAGTTTGTAAAATATTCTTTTCGGACAAAATACGACATTACATTTAAATATCCTAAATTTACAAAACTGTTTCTTTAAAAAGTGTATTACTTAATTCCTTGCAAATACGCCTCTAAAACCCATTTTGGGGAACCTCGATCGGGATGGTGCGAGTTGTCGCACATCCTCAGGCCTAGTAGAGCGAGATGCAGACATCCGCAAGGAGCATTTGATCTCGATGGAATTTTTGATGCAATTTTTAAGAAAATGAGATTTCTACAAAAATAAATAAAATTTATTTTTATTAAATATATATATTTATAACTATTATCAAAATATATTATAAATATTCCATGTTTTCTAAATCAAAGGAAACACAATTTCATGAAACTACCATTACAATTCAATACAAATTCCAATATTTTATTAAAATACCATATACAATGAAAACTAGGTTCTACTCGCTAGAAAATTTCACTCTTAAAAAATATAAATCTATGAAAACCCTAAAGACGATAATTAAACACTTGAGTTGTATTTTGAAATTATATCAAAACTATTTTTACATAAAACCCCCTCAAGTTATATCAATTTACAATAAGTACTCTAGTAAATATAGGTTTAAGTGGGACCGGTTCTCTTGAGCCTTAGGGAGCCGGAGAATGTAGGTGCTTGCCTATCTAAGGTAGATAATCTAACAACGGTGTTATAAACACAGTAATTGTCTTGAAAAAAGACACAAATCCTGCCGTCCATGTGCAGCAGTTACCGATAACATCAAACTAATTCAGGACTTCAATTTCTTTTCAAAGTGTTGTTCCCCTCCGAAAGACGGCCAAGACATGGACGATCTTGCCTGAAATTCGGGGCAGATGCTAATTGGTGCTATCCGTCTACCTCTCCGAAGATGCCAAGTTGATTTATGGCACCATGTATCGAAGGTTTAAACGGATGTGTCCGATGTAGCAGACTTCGTCAGATTCCCCCTCGCTTGAGAGGTTTTTGATTGTGGGGACGCTCTTCCCTGCAAGCGCAAGCCCCTGCGGTTAATTACGTTACCGCATTGCGGTAACAACTTTCTCCTTCTCCGGATGATCACTTCGTGTCGTGTGTGTTTATTTTTTGTTTTGTTGCCCGTGGATTGTATACGGAGACTGGGTTATGTCGTCGCCCGTAGGGCGTGGACTAGTCCAAATCCGTATTATCTTAGATTTGGGTTTGGGGGTTGTGTTTAAGGATGCGTTAGCCTCATTTGAGACTAAGATCGACTTAAACGTTTGTTAAGGATACGTTAGTCTAGTTTTAGACTAAGATCAACTTAACGGGATCGTTTAGATCCAACAAGAAAGCAATTAGGGGAGCCATGTTTAGTTTAGTGACATTGTGGTCAATAGGTAGTTTAAGGACATTGCGGTCCAATGTTAGTTTTAAGACACCGCGGTCAAGGTTAAGGACGTCATAGTCCGTGGATTTAAGGACTCCACAGTCCGGCATTAGTTTTAAGACATCACGGTTAAGGTTAAGGACGTCATAGTCCGTTGTTTAAGGACCCCAAGTCCGTTGTTAGTTTTAAGACATCATGGTCAAGGTTAAGGACCTCAGAGTCCGAGGATTTAAGGACTCCACAGTCCGGCGTTAGTTTTAAGACATCCCGGTCAAGGTTAAGGACCTCATAGTTCATGAGTTTAAGGACCCCACAGTCCATATCAATGTGTGGTCGTCGGGACCCGTCACCTCTTTGAAGACGTTGAGGAATTACAACGCCAAGTATCAAAGGAGTGAAGAGATGTACCTTCAAACCAAGGTAGATTGGATGATTTTTGGCCCAATTTGGAGCCATGACCAATTAATTTTATTATGAGCCCATCAGCCCAGTTAAGTTTGAATTGAGGACTTATGGCCAGCTTGGGCTAAGTCCAATATTGGCCCTCTGTTGGCTCATTGAAGGAGAGGCTTTGCCTCTAGAAACTTAGCCAATTGGGCTAAAGCTAGTGTTAAACACTAAAGACCAACAGTGTTGAACACTGGGATTAAGATTAGCAAGTTAGTGTTTAACACTAAAAGATAATCAGTGTTAAACACTAGCAATGGGGTTTTCAAATTAGTGTTAAACACTAAAGCAAATCAGTGTTAAACACTGGGAACAGAGTTTTCAAATTGGTGTTAAACACTAAGAAAATCAGTGTTAAACACTGCAGATAGAGTTTTCAAAATTAGTGTTAAACACTAAGGAGAGAGGGGTCACGTGCTCACACGTGAGAGCACCCTGATTCCCTTTATTTTGTTCTGTCAAAAGTATTGAATACTTTGGAGTATCACGTGCTATCACGTGATGAGAATTTGGGTGTTTGTCTGTTAGAGCTTCAGCCAAGGGGTCACGTGGTAGCACGTGAGAGCGCCCTGCTTCAATTTATTTTGTTCTGTCAAAAACATTGAATATTTTGGAGCATCACGTGCTGTCACGTGATGGGAATTTAATTGTTTGTCTGTTAGAGCTTCAGCCAAGGGGTCATGTGGTAGCACGTGAGAGCGCCATAGAGCTCTTTTTGTTTCTTTTGCCTTTTTCTCTGTGTGCTTCCGGGGTCACGTGGGGCACGTAAGGCTTTGCCTCAAAGCTCCTTTCTGTGGATCTTTGCAGGGGTCACGTGGTAGCACATGACTCTGACTCCAAGTTCTTTTCTGTGGATCTTTGCAGGGGTCACGTAGTAGCACGTGACTCTGACTCAAAGTTCTTTTCTGTGGATCTTTGCAGGGGTCACGTGGTAGCACGTGACTCTGACTCTTTGCATATTTCAAGGATCTGTTCATCTTTGAAGAAATAAATTCTTCATAGGGTTAAACCCTAACAATAAACTTTAGAGGAATTAAATTCCTGTTTTCTTGTGAAGAATTATATTCTTAAATAGGGTTACACCCTAATTTCTTTTCTGTAAAGAATTAAATTCTGGTATAGGGTGAAACCCTAATTCTTTTTCCTTTAAGGGAATTAAATTCCTGTGAGTTTGAGAGAATTAAGTTCTCAATTAGGGTTAAACCCTAGTTCTGTCCATTCTGAAGGAATTAAATTCCTAGGGTTAAACCCTAATTTTATCTCAAAGGAATAAAATTCCTGTAATTCTGTGAGAATTAAATTCTCAAAACTCAATTCCTCCTCTATGTTTTAGATCTGCATGGCAGGATCTCAACTCAATGAGAATTAAATTCTCAATTCATGGGGAGATATGCACTTTGCAGATTCTCAACCAGAGAAAGAATTAAGTTCTTTTCTTTTTATAAGAGTTAAACTCTTTTGAGAATTAAATTCTCTTTGAAGCCTCTCTTTTCTTACCTAGGGATTTTCTTTTGCAGAGAATCAAATTCCTCTTTCTGAATTTTCAATATTCCAAAACTCTATATCTCTCTCTCTGTATGTGTCAAAAAGGTCCCCTAACTCTCTCCTTTTAGCTCCTATTTATAGGAGAAGGAAAAGAATCAATCAGTTTTAGTGAATCTTTCATTGAAATATTTGATTTGTTTATTGAGATATTTGATTTATGTTTATCATTAATCTGGGCCTTTAGATTATTAGATGAATTTTATTCACCATTGGATTTTAAATCCAAAGATATCTCTTTGTTATTTCGGTGAGATTTAAGGAGAAATCTTTCCAAGTCCAAGATTTTTCAAAAAAAATGGTGATATTTAATCACCTTTAGATTTTTAATCCAACGATTTCAGATAATTCTTTTTCATTTTGGAAAGATTTGAAAGATCTTCCCTCAGAATTTAATTCTGTCAAAGAATAAGGCTTTTAAAGCCGGTCACGTATGGCCACGTGACCCCTGGTCACGTGTAGGCACGTGACCCCTGAAATGGGCTTCTCTTCTTCTGCGCTCTTTTTCCTTGCCGCTGCTTAACCATCACGTGCCGACACGTGACCACTGGTCACGTGTGAGCACGTGATACCTCTTTTGAAGCTTCTTCTTGACTTTTAATTAGAGAACAAATATGCTCTGTGCCGCTGCTTAACCATCATGTGCCAACACGTGACCACTGGTCACGTGTAAGCACGTGATGCCTCTTCTGAATCTTTTCCTGATTTTTAATCAGGGAACAAATGCCCCCACAGCGTTGTTCTCACGTGTCTACACTTGAGTGCAACGCTGTCACTTTTGTGACCGTCGGATCTGTCTTGGGAGTAGGGTAGATGAAATGTTTTCCATCCCATCCTATAAATGCCCATGTCCTTTCAGAAGAGCCTCCACTTTGCTCATTTTCCTCCTTTGAGAACTTTCTTCGTTTGAGAATTTAATTCTCTTTCTCAGAGCTTAGTTCTCTGCTGTGTATGTGCAGTGCTGCTTTATCTTCCAATCAAGGCTGGTGCTCACGTGTTGCGCATGCAGGGCTCTGCTTGATGGGGAAGTTTCATTTTCCTGATCTAATTCCAATGCGTCGTTGGATTTCATTCCCAACGCTCTCCCCTTCTTTTCAGGCTTTGAGAATAGCCTCACCATGCACAACATTTTTTGTGCATAGCATTAAATGCTCCCCTTTATAACCTGAAACCATGCCTTTCTTCTTTTCCTTACAGAGAAACCCACTTATACCTTAAGGTGATCATTTTTGAGAGACCGATTAATCGCCATGGGTTGCAATCGTCCCTATGCTCGTCGGCAACCATGGGAGGTGCCCATTGAGGAGATAATCCCTCGCTTCGCTGCGCGACTGGCAGATCCCCTTCTTACCGACGCTCAATGTGACACGGTGATGTACGAGCTACCGACTCGTCGGGGCTCTCCTCTTCCCATGGGCTCCATTTGGCTCCAGATGATCCTCCTGTCTGTGCTTGCCGATATACCCCCTCATCCGGCGGAGATGACTTCGGCGATCCTTGACGCGGCGAAGGACAAGCTTGAGTGCTTTCATGAGGCTTGTCTAATCACTCAAGCTCTGAAGGATCACTCAGTTCATATATTGAATCAGATAAGAGCCCGTTGGGCCATCATGTCTGCTTTCGCTGATGAGCACGGCTCCAACTGATGGGGAGCGACTCCTCGCGAAAACTGTCGTTTTGACGTGCTGGAGAAGGCGAAAAGGGAGATGGAGAATTTTGTGTTTTACTTTGTTAACCCTTGTATTTCTGATCCCTTGTTTGGTGATCTTTTCCCGATAGTGTCGTATGTTTGAATCAATGTACTCCTTTTATCATTGGCGGTTTGCATGCTTTCTGTTGAATTTTCATGTTTGTCAGATAGTCGTACGTGTGTATCGCTTGCATAGAAGAGCTGCCTGTTTTTCTCATGGGAATTTTCTTTAATTGCGAGCACCGTCGTTACGTTGCATGCACATCAGTGCCTCGGGTAACATTTCCTTTTAAACATTCGTATAGTTGCAGATGCGCGCCTGATAGGATACAGATCAGAAACTTTCCTTGTTATCTCCCGTATTGGGTGGTTTGTGCTGGCTTTAGATCGAGTATTGTTGTCGAAAGGAGGTTTATGAATGAAGACATATTTTTCTTTTCAATGGTGTGTTTCTTTTTATTGAATGTGTTCTGCGGACAATTTATCTTTGTCTCCTTGCAGGGCAACGATGGCTTAGGATTCAGGGTTAAGATCTGCCTCCTAAGACTTTTGAGCTTTACAAGCCGTGAGGGTCTCATAAAGAGTTTTTCTCCCTACAGGTCGAGAAGATCCCGTAGGTGTAAGTTCTTCTTAAGAATCGTGAGGATTCTTAAGCGGGTTTTCCCTTGAGAGTCACAAGGATCTTACAAGAAAGTTTTCTTCCTTACAGGTCGTGAGGACTCGCAAGTGCTGGGTGCGGTCGCCCTTATCCGTATTTCACGGGGTCAGGGGTTAGTTTGGGATGGTTTCTAGGGTACCGTAGTTTAAAGACATCACGGTCAAGGTTAAGGACCTCATAGTCCATGGATTTAAGGACTCCACAATCCAATGTTAGTTTTAAGACATCACGGTCAAGGTTAAGGACATCATAGTCCGTGGATTTAAGGACTCCACAGTCCAATGTTAGTTTTAAGACATCACGGTCAAGGTTAAAGACCTCATAGTCCGTGGATTTAAGGACTCCACAGTCCAATATTAGTTTTAAGACATCACGATCAAGGTTAAGGACGTCATAGTCCGTGGATTTAAGGACCTCACAGTCCGATGTTAGTTTTAAGACATCACGGTCAAGGTTAAGGACGTCATAGTCCGTGGATTTAAGGACCCCATAGTCCGATGTTAGTTTTAAGACATCACGGTCAAGGTTAAGGACCTCATAGTCCGAGTATTTAAGGACTCCACAGTCCGATGTTAGTTTTAAGACATCACGGTCAAGGTTAAGGACCTCATAATCCGTGGATTTAAGGACTCCACAGTCTGATGTTAGTTTTAAGACATCACGGTCAAGGTTAAGGACCTCATAGTCCGTGGATTTAAGGACTCCGCGGTCCACGAAATGTGTGGTTATTGGGACCCATCACCTCTTTGAAGACGTTGAGAAATTACAACGACAAATATCAAAGGAGTGAAGAGATATACCCTTGAACCAAGGTAAAACCAGTCTGGAATCATTATGGTTGATCGTTAGTTTTAAGACATTGCGATCGAGGTTAAGGACATCATAGTCCGTGGATTTTAAGGACTCCACAGTCTGATATTTGCTCTGGATGCTTCACACGGGTTCACTGCCGTGCTTGGCGAGGACCAGGCTCCACTCTGGGCGTTTTCCGCGGGATCAAAGAGTGACGTTATCCGCGTTCCAGGTGACCAGGAATTTTGCACTAGATGCTTCACACGGATTCACTGCCGTGTTCAGCGAGGACTATGCTCTGCTCTGGATGCTTCACACGGGTTCACTGCCGTGCTCTGGGAGGACCAGGATCCGCTCTGGACGTTTTCCACGAGGTCAAAGAGTGACGTTATCCGCGTTCCACGTAACCAGGAATTTCGCTCTGGATGCTTCCCACGGGTTCACTGCCGTGTTCTGCGAGGACCAGGCTCCGCTCTGGATGCTTCACACGGGCTCACTGCCGTGCTCTGCGAGGACCAGAATCCGCTCTGGACGTTTTCCACGGGGTCAAAGAGTGACGTTATCCGCGTTCCACATAACCAGGAATTTTGCTCTGGATGCTTCCCACGGGTTCACTGCCGTGTTCTGCGAGGACCACGCTCCGCTCTGGATACTTCACACGGGTTCACTGCCGTGCTCTGCGAGGACCAAGATCCGCTCTGGACGTTTTCCACGGAGTCAAAGAGTGACGTTATCCGCGTTCCACGTAACTAGGAATTTTTCTCTGGATGCTTCCCACGGGTTCACTTCCGTGTTCGTTGAGGACCAGGCTCCTCTCTGGATGCTTCACACGGGTTCACTGCCGTGCTCTGCGAGGACCAGGATCCGCTCTGGACGTTTTCCACGGGGTCAAAGAGTGACGTTATTCGTGTTCCACGTGACCAGGAATTTTGCTCTGGATGCTTCCCACAGGTTCACTGTCGTGTTTGGCGAGGACCAGGCTCCGCTCTGGATGCTTCACACGGGTTCACTGCCGTGCTCTGCGAGGACCAGGATCCGCTCTGGACGTTTTCCACGGGGTCAAAGAGTGACGTTATCCGCGTTCCACGTAACCAGGAATTTTTCTCTAGATGCTTCACACGGGTTCACTGCTGTGTTCGGCGAGGACTAGGCTCCACTCTGGATGCTTCACACGGGTTCACTGCCGTGCTCTGCGAGGACCAGGATCCACTCTGGACGTTTTCCATGCGGTCAAAGATTGACGTTATCCGCGTTCCACGTGACCAAGAATTTTGCTCTGGATGCTTCCCACGGGTTCACTGCCGTGTTCTGCGAGGACCAGGCTCCGCTCTGGACGTTTTCCACGGGGTCAAAGAGTGACGTTATCCGCGTTCCACATGACCAGGAATTTTGCTAATTGTATTCGCATTTCACAGAATGAGGGTTTGACTCTTGGTGATCTGTATATCGCCGAGCCATGGAACTGGGAGTTGTCACTGTTCCGCTTCGCTTGAAGTTGTGTTCGTTGTTACAAGACGAGTGTTGAGAGGATCTCTAGATCACTTGCGGCCCGTCAAGATTTGGCTTCTTCTTATGATGAAATCTGGGGGAGGAGTATGATCCCTTCTTTGTTTGCGCCCCTGGATTGTATACAGGGATAGATATAACATCACCTGTAGGGCATAAATTTCATTTTTATTTTATTTCTTTTTCCGCGATGCTCTATCATTTCAGCTTTTATATCGCGAAGGTCGCGATTGCCCCATCATTTCGGCTATTTTTCGCGGTGCCCAATCATTTTGGCTATTTATTTTATTTTTACTCCCTGCTTTTTATTGCGAGTTGCCCAATCATTTCGGCTATTTTTCATGCATACATTTTTACTTGCTGCTTTTTATTGCAAGTTGCCCCATCATTTCGGCTATTTCATATGCATGTGTGGGTCGCTAGCCTTTTCGCTGCAAGCTTGGATTTTAGACACCGATTTCGGCATCGGCACCGCTATAACTGGGATGTTGCCAGGAGCGAATCATCATTTGCCTCTGTCGATGTTGAACAAAGGTGGCTTAGTAAACAGGGTTAAGGGTCCTGTCGACTAAGGCTTTTGACTTCATGTGCCGTAAGGGTCTCACAAAGGTATTTCTCCCTACAAGTCGTGAGGATCTTGTAGGTGTGTCTTCTTCTTGGGAATCGTGAGTATTCCTAAGTGCATGTTCTCTTGCAAGTCATAAGGATCTTGCAAAGGTTTTCTCCTTATAAGTCGAGAGGACTTACAAGGGTTGTTCGCCATATGAACATATCCCTAGTCACGGATAGGACTTGGTTAGGGAAATGTTTATTCGCGCCCGTGGATTGTATACAAGGGCCAGTATTGAGCCACTTGTAGGGCAATATCGAAGTTTGTGGGGGTTGCTTAAGAATAGGTTCAGGTCTCTGTAACTTAAGACTTTCAAGTCATATGAGCCGTGAGGGTCTCATAAGAGAGTTCTCCTTACGAGTCGTGAGGATCTCGCAAGTGTAATTTCTCCTTAGGAATCGTGAGGACTCCTAAGTGTATTGCTCCCTTGTGAGTCGTAAGGATCTCATGCGGGTGGTTTCTCCTTACAAGATCGTGAGGACCCTGCAAGTGTCCTTTAACGAGGTTGCGCCCTTTCGGGTTTTCACAAACACTCGCCGGTAGCCCTGCTGTTTTTACTCATGGAGCCCTTTCGGGTTTTCATCCGTGCCCATTTCGCTTATGGACATACCGTTTTTTATTTTATTATATTTTTTCTTTTTTATATATTTTTTTTTGTATCGGCTTTGAGATGCTGCAATCCACCGTAGTTTATCGACATCTCGGTCAACAGCTAGTTTTAGGACATAGTGGTCCGTTATTAGTTTAAGGACGTTTCGGTCCGTCGTTAGTTTAAGGACGTTTCGGTCCGTCGTTAGTTTAAAGACGTTTCGATCCGTTGTTAGTTTAAGGACGTTTCGGTCCGCTGTTAGTTTAAGGACGTTTCGGTCCGTTGTTGAAGAAGGTCGGTTACTACTTATAGAGTTCGGGCTTAGGAAGATAGCGAGCGAACATAGTCGTTGTCATCTATCATGGACTTAAGCGTTAACCCGTCAAGCGTAGTATTTCTTCAGGAAGCAACCATTTATTGGTCTGAAAGGTCTCTCACCGTGCATATCCATGAGCAGATACGCTCCACCCTGGTAGACCTTGTCTATTATGTACGGGCCTTCATAGTTCGGATCGAATTTTCCCCGCTTGGCACGATTGGGGATCATAGGTCTTTTGACCACTAGCACCAGTTCGCCTGTTGGAGATAGTGCCCTCAGAGTCAATTATTGGATCACAGGCACATGATTGCAATGATTGAGGGAGGACCTATCCTGGTAGGACAGTCTTACTCAAGATGATAGTATGATATCTGGTTTATCTTTATCATCGTGTACTGCTTTAGGTGACCTTACGAGTCGCTATTACACGTTGATAGAGCCCCTAGGATTCTTGCTTGACTACCAGCAGTATGAGGACGATCATATTCGTGAGAGCTGGAGTTTATAAGCACATCCTTAAAAGGTACCTAGTCGTAGGAGTTTCGAGACTGGACATCGATACTCCATTAGTAAACTAGTGTATACAGTCGAGACCCCGACGAGGGGCGGTGGCCGGTCTCACAAGCCACTGGTGTCAGTTGGTTCACCTAAGATGTAAACAGGTGCTCATTGGGTTATGAGTACACCGGACAGGACTCGCCGGGAACCTGCTAGTTGGGATTATACCAGACGTCAGATAGCAGTTCCCTGGTGACATGTGTACAGGTTAGTTCATCGACATGAGATCGTCATTTGTCTCGTGTGAGTTCCCACTGTACTTTGATTACTACCCTACCACGGCTCGAAGGAGTCGTGCAAACAGGTTTTAGTTGGGTACAGTCCCGAGCCACATGGAGGCAGTGAGCAGATCTGCAGGGGTTCGTCTCTCCCGGTATTGGGGGTGAGGTCGCGCTGTGTCTAGGAGAGCCATTACACAAAGCCCTCGGCCGAGACAGGAGATTTACTGGTAGGTATTCCAGTAGTATCTCAGGGTGTTCTGGGCTACACTCCGACACGACTTGTACCGCTTTTGGGGGTCTGACTTTTACCAACCCCCTAGGCCCGCCATGCGATGCTCATAGACGAACGGACCGGACTGTACGGATATTTTCACTGACAGGCTCAGTAGGGTGTCAGGATGAGTTCGCTCATCGACGTCCCTTTTGGTCAATAGCTGGTGGCCCGTCACGTATGGCTAATACCTCTGACGTGCTAATGGTTAAATCCACAGCCATAGTATTGACGAGTCTTTAGAGTCCACTACACAGACAGTTACTCAAGTTTCGGGCGAAACGCTGTAGAGGCCGTATGGAGATATGGCAGGGTTCGATCAGATACGTGCGGTATTGCACGGATCGTGATCGGACGGTTTTTACTAGCCGGCTTTGGTTTAAGCCGGATCCTAGTATTTGACAGTGTAGATTTTGTCTCGTTGCATTTGTATTTAGTGGGAATACAAATGCAGGCATGTATATGCAGTAGCGGGGTTTTTCTGTAATTTATTACGGGATCAGTTTTCTGAAGTTGCCAGTTTGCATTCCGTTCCGTCCGGTTTTCCTTTGTTTCTTCACGGCCGGACTTTCCGATGGAGGGGGTTATTTGCAAGTGTGCAAATAACATTTTGTGGAGGGTTTATTTGTGAAATGGGAGATTATGATAGCATCATTTGATACCATTCTTTTCTATCATCATTTTCTTGCTTTATGTTGATTTGAATTGATTTGATATTGTTATGATGGTCTTTGGATGTGGTCACCTCTTTGATTTCCTACACTCACCTCCCTTGTTGAAACACACCCCATTCTTATGTGTGGCCGGCCACTTGAGAGAAGAGAGGGGATTCATTTTGTAGGGTGATATCTTCATCTCATTTCATTTTTCCTTTGCTAGAAAATTGATTCCACACATCTCTCCATAGTTCATTCTTTGATTCCTCCATCAAGGCAACTTCACAACCCCTAGAGACAATGCTACTACACTTAGCCTACAGTACCCTTGGATGCGTCGGCTAGCCAACTTCGCGCCCGAGTTGCCTCGGTCCAGAGATGGGAGCCCGTAAAAGAATCCGGCTACGTGGTGCCCTTTCCGGCGAGGAGATGAAGACCGGAGATTCCGCGGGAGATCGGGACGACGACGAGAAGACCGGAGGACACGGATCACTCGGTATATCTCTCACCCTTTCTCTTGATTGCTAGGATTAGGTTAATGGTTACGATCCGGGTATATTGTCCGTGGTAGCGCCAGTTTAAAAGTAAAGAAAATTTTTGATTCCGCATTTTGGCCTCGAGTAGACGGCCGGGGCGCTGCCGTGGCGCAACATCGCCTTGGTGGAATGTCCTCGGCCTGGTCAATCTTTCGTATGAGCGCGTCATCTTTGCTTTGTAAGCCTCCAGATTTTGTTGTGCTATGAGCCGTGTTTCATCAAGGGCATCAAGCTTCTCAAGCCGAAGGTGGGCATTTTCTTCGTCCGTCAGCTCATAGTGGACTGCTACTCGTAGAGAAGGTAGCTCTATCTCGAGGGGGAGTACCGCTTCCGTACCGAATACCAACGCGTATGGTGTTGTGTTCATGGCTGTCTTGAACGTAGTCCGATACGCCCAAAAAGCTTCTTGCAGCCTCTCATGCCAGTCCTTTTTGTTTCGAGACACCGTCTTCTTCACGATCTTTGTCAAGGTTTTATTGAAAGCCTCAGCTAGGCCGTTAGCTCACGGATTATAAACTGAGGAATATCTCCAGTCTATGTTGTGTTGCTGAGCGAAGCGACTAATCTTGTGGCTTCTGTAGGCTGGCCAGTTATCGGAGATGATCCGTCGCGGAATTCCAAACTGATAAATGACGTGCGTCTTGAAGAAATGGAGGATATTTTCTGTCTTCACTTCCCTTAACGGTACTGCTTCTGCCCATTTGGAGAAGTAATCAGTGGTCGCTAGGATGAAACGATGTCCCCTGGACGATGCTGGTTCGATGGGGCCGATTATGTCAGTTCCCCACATTTCGAACGGCCAGCTAGCCACCGTTGGATGTAGAGGATTTGGGTGCTGGTGGGTGAAGTCCCCATGAATTTGGCATGAGTGGCATTGCTTCGCATACTCGAGGCAGTCCTAGATCATCGTAGGCCAATAATAACCCATTCGTTTGATCTTCAGCTTCATCTTTGGGCCCGCTTGATGAGAACCGCAGAGTCTGTCGTGAACTTCCTGAACGACTCTTTTCGCTTCGTCAGGTCTCAGGCATCTCAACCACAGAGAGTCAAATGACCTCTTGTACAGATTATTATTGACGAAGGCGAAGGACAGAGCTCGTTTCACAAGCTGATGTCTTGAGGACGCATCTTCAGGCGTTCGACGGGATTTGAAGTAGTCTATGAAGACTTCTCTCCAATCTTCAACCTTCTCTTGGCCATTTATTTGCAGGGTCGTCTGCTCAGTTGCTTCCTTTTCCTCGGATGATTCCGGCGATATTTCTGCCGGAGCAAGAACCCGACGGCTTTGTACCACGATTCTTACGTCGTCAAGGTTCTCGTCGGCTAGTTCTTTAGCAAGCTTGGCTAATGCATCCGCTTTGCTATTTTCGGCACGCGGTATGCTTTCCAGAATGTAATAGGGGATTTGGGTCAACAGTCGCTGCACCCTTTCGCCGTACTTTACCAACTCTGGTTTGCACGTCTGGTAGTCTCCATTTACTTGACTGACGAACAGTTAAGAATCTCCATATATGAGGAGGTTTTCAATTCCCATGTCGATGGCGATCTTGAGGCCTGCTATTAAAGCTTTGTATTCGGCTTCATTGTTTGTCCTCGGCTCTGTTAAGGAGAAAGCAAAGCGTATTATCCCTCCTTGTGGGGTTACGAAGATGAGACCCACCCCTGATTTGATTATAGGGGTGCTTTGTCTGCGCTTCTTCATGGAAGACGCTCCGTCAAAGTAGAGTTCCCACCGGGTACCACTTTCGTCGATCGTGTCAAACGCATGTTCGTCTGGCAGCTCGCATTTTAAAGGAGAGTCGGCAGGTATCGGATGCTCAGCGAGGAAGTCGGCGATGGCCTGGCCTTTCACTGCCTTAAGAGGTTGATAAGTTATTGAGAACTTCATTAAGAGTAAGGCCCACTTAGCGAGTTGCCCTGTCAATATGGCCTTTGACATCAGATATTTGAGGGGGTCCACCTTTGATATAAGACGAACTTCATGCGCCAATGCATAGTGCCTGAGTTTCGTTATCGCGAAGATCAACGCTAGGCAGTGTTTTTCGATGGGAGAATAATTGCTTTCTGCCACCAGCAGAACTCGACTCAAATAATAGAGAGCTCTTTCCTTCCCTTGGTCGTTCTCTTATGCCCATAACGCGCCTAAGGAACCTTCGAGGGCTGTGGTATAAAGAATAAGAGGCTTTCCCTTGACTGGGGCAGCTAACACCGGCGGGTTTTGTAGGTACTACTTGATCTCGTCCATTGCACCTTGGCATTTGTGATCCCAGACGAACGGGGTTCCCTTCTTCATCAAGTGGCTGTAAGGGCGGCATTTGCCTGAAAGGTTGGCTATAAATCGCCGGATGTACGCGAGCTTCCCCTGGAGAGACCGCAATTGTTTGAGAGTCCTTGGCGGTGGCATTTCCATGATCGCCTTGATCTTCGACGGATCTATCTCAATGCCTCGGTGCCGGACAATGAATCCTAGGAATTTGCCTGAGGACACCCCGAATGCCATTTGAGAGGGTTCATCTTCAAGTTGTATTGCCGAAGGCGTTGAAATACGGTCTTCAGATGCTCTAAATGCTCCTCGTACGATTTGCTTTTCACTACAAGATCGTCGATGTAACATTCGACGATTTAATGTATGAGGTCATCGAAGATCTTCGTCATGGCCCTCTGATAGGTGGCACCGGCATTCTTTAAACCGAAGGGCATTACTTTGTAGCAAAATATACCCAGAGGAGTCCGAAAAGCGGTGTGCTTCTGGTCTTCGGGGTGCATCTTTATCTGATTGTATCCTGATGAGCCGTCCATGAAAGAGAAAACCTCCTGAGTGGACGTGTTATCTATCATCAGCTCGGTGACCGGTACTGGGAAATCGTCTTTCGGGCAAGCTTTATTGAGATCCCGGAAGTCCACGCATATGCGCACTGTCCCATTCTTCTTCATCACCGGAACAATGTTGGCGATCCAGTCAGGATACTGAACTTCCTAGATAAACCCAGAATCAATTAACTTCTTGACTTCGGCGTTGATGCTCATCTCAAGTTCGAGCCGCATTCTTCTTGGCGCATGTTTGACTGGCTTAACGTCCGAGGATATCGCCAATTTATGCATAGCAATTTCTAGATCTAAACCTGGCATTTCAGAATAGTTCCATGCGAAGCAATCTCTATGCTGCATAAGCACGTCTTTTAACTCAGCCACCCTTTCTTCAGATAGTAGCTCGCTGACGAATGTCGGTCATGGGTCATTCGCCGTCCCTAAGTCGATTTTCTTGAGGTTATCAGAAGTGGTGTGTATTCCATCTTCCAGCTCTTTCGGCGCTGGTGGAAATTCTGAGATTACCTCGTCGTCATTGTTTTCGAAGCACCGAGGAAGGTCATCCATATCCTCGGGCTCCCTTTTTGATATTGTTATCATATGAAAAGTACGAACTCGCTTCCAAGCCTGATGTGGATCTGGTTCTGCTCTTGTGGCTTTAGGTTCGTGCTTTTGTGGCGGCGTTACCCTCCAGCTGCTGGATAGAGCAAACCTGCCTTGCTGGTACTGGTCTTCGACCCAATTCTTGAAGCTGAAGCAGTCTTCGATAGGGTGTCCTATGGCTCGGTGATAAGAGCAATAGCCCGGATGAGAGACCTCGTTAGCTCGCTCAGGGTGCTTAGACTCCGGAAGTGTGATCATTTGATGTTTTATAGCGAGATCTAGTATCTTCTTTGTCTTGTCTTGAGAGAAAGAATACGCTCGACTCATCTTCTTCATGAGGGACAAATCCGGACCGCGCAATACCCGATCACATGACTCTTTGATCCTGCGTTGTCGTTGTCGACCTCCTTTTCCGCTTTTTGACTTACTTCTGCCTCTGAGTTGGGCCTTTTGCGCAACGGGTTGACATGGAGGAGCATCTTCGTCTTTTGCAGCCTGTTGAAACAGATGTTGTGTCCTGCCTTTCTCGTAGATGGCCATCTCGCGATTATGGTCGTTCCGAGCTTTTTGACCCGCTTTCCTGATAAGCTTGTCCATTTGTTCTTCAAACGACGGACTCGGCACTTCGATCGCGAGATCTAGTTTTGATGAGGGGTTGGCATTTCCTGACAGGGCGTCCTCTTCTTCATCGAAGTTATATATGGCGTAGCTACCGTGGACTCGTTCCCGTTTCCCGGCTCTCACGTATCCAAGCCCAAGCGTTTCCATTCTCCCGTTGGGCAATTTGCGCTGAGTCCAAGGGACATCCTAAATCCTGTTGTAGAATCGAGCTTGTCGAATAGTCTGCTTTAAGGGTACCCCTTGGCGCTTCATTGTGTAATATCTGGGCAAACGGATGGGTTGAAGCTTGTCAAGTGTAGAATCCGCGCCATTCCAGATCTCTTTCTCCACTCTTGTTTCCGAGGATCGATAGAATAGGATTGCCTTTTCTCCTAGGAGGGACGTAAAATGTTTGCAGGTCTTGCACATTGTGAGCTTCAAGTGCGTCAAGGTCTTTGTAGTGCTCCCGCGGAATCATGGTAATTTGCAAACTCTGATCATCACCAGGGAATGCTTGTATTGACGGCCGACTGGAGAACACAGCATTAACCTCATCTTCTGAGTCGCTTCCGAAGATCAATATGGGGGCGGACGGTCCCGGGTTGCTGCGTCGAGACGGCCCAGCGTAAACTATCTCTTCCTCTTCTTTGGTATCACTCCCGAAAACAGGAATGGTGGCGGCGGCTTCGTTCTCCGGTTTGCGACACCTCTCCATGCCCTCGAAATCTGGAAAAAATACTTTGCATCTTCGTATTTGCGGACTTCGTTCACGGAGAATGGGTTCAGCTCGCCTGTCACGGTGTATTCGAGACTATCCTTGAAATACTTCATACACTGATGTTGCGTAGAAGGGATGATGTTGTACTCGTGTAACCAAGGATGACCGAGCAAGGCGTTGTAGCAGGTCTTGGCATCAATGACGTGAAACTTAATGTCTGTGACGAGTAGTCCGAAGCGTAATGTTAGTATCTCCGACCCGAGAGTCCGTGATGACTGAGAATCGAAACCGGAGATGGTAATTTTATCACGAGCGAGGTGCTGAACGGTCATGCAGATTTCCTTCAACACCCGAACATTAAGGAGATTGACGGAGGATCCATTATCAACCAGGATTTTGCCTATCTTGATATCGTGGCAGTATCCAGAGATGTATAGGGGATGGTTGTGGTCGCACGTCCCAAGGAGAAGGTCTTCATCACCGAACGTGACATCGGATGTGCGCACTTCTTCCAGTTCATTCTTCATCCTTTCTTCGGCGAGGAAGGCTTGGAATTACTCGGGCTCTTGCAGCGCCTTGATTAACGAATCTCCCGCTTCTTTTGATAATAAGAGGGCGTCGAGAATGCTGAGCTGAGAGGGTAGCTTCCTCAGGTGCGCTAGGATGTTGTAGTCCACCTTACTCTTCTTAGGCGGGTCCTTGGCAGTCAGCTCTTTCATAACTTGGTCATCTAAGGCGATATCCTCAGCGATCTTTTCCTTTCCCTTATCTTTTCTAGTTGCGGGTCCGAGATTCTTTTCCGAGAGCGTGCGATTGCGCAGCTGAATGTTTTCGCAGGCCTATGGTTCTTCCTCTTTCCCTAAGATGGATTCTTTAAAGAGAGGGCCCAGAGCCATTTCCTCGTCAGAATCGCTCCCGAATGTGAGCACTTGAGATCCCCCGGCGTTGACCATGTAAAAGTTACCGGTAGTTCTTTTGTGTCCTTCGGTCGTACTTCTCTGCTCCCGACGAGTTCTGCGTTTCATTCACTTAGAATGTTGCCGGTGAGCAACATATCCCTGCCACCATATCTTAAAAGCGTCGCACTCCTCAGTGGTGTGTGAAATCTTCCGATGATATGAGCAGTAATTAGGGTGCCTCTCCGCCCCATTGAGCGTGTTTTCTTCCGAGGGTGGTAGCTTCATTCCCATTGACATGGCTTTGGCAAACCTTTTCCTCGTCTTGAATATGTTTTTATCCGCATCGGATGTCTTTTGATCTGGCGGAAGTGCTTCGACTTTTTTATTTAGTCGCTCGCGTTTGGCTCCTTCGGATGTGGCCGTCTCACGCTCCCGATCGTCTTTACTTTTCAAACGAATCTCGTCTAGAAAGCCGTCGATCATTTCGTCTATCGGCCACACAAGTTCTGGTTCAGGCTGTGCCCCCAGTTTCTCAGTGCCATGAGTTTTTTCATCATCCGTAAACGAGTGGGAGATCACATTACAACTCGCCACGTATCCTTCGGATTCATCCGACGAGCTCTCTCCGTTATCTTCCTCCTAAAAGAAGTGGTTAAGGAACTCTTGGAGTGTGATGGGAGTTCGCGCCTTTTGGTTGTACTCCTCCAGCGCGTCAATCTGTTTCTGCAAGTCCGTACGCTTGTTGCCAGGCTTCACGGGCTTCTTAGATTTCTTCTTCTTTTTCTTTGAAGATTTCGACAGCTGGTTGTGAGTGCTCGGGCCATCACCACCGATCTTCGGAGTTGGGCGCGGCTTCAGCATCCCTTCAATGATCTGGGGTTCCAGCGGGTTCTTCCACCTGACCGCCGGGCATGTCTGGAGCTCATTCAGCATTCTTTTGGTTTTTGCTGAAAGCACGATTTCCCATGGAGCTTCTTCAATGAAAGAACAAGTTGCCCCCGGTGTGTCCGTCTTCTTAGGAGTGTGAGGTTGTGGCGGGTTCACCTTCCACTTCTCGGACAACGCAAACTTGCCCTGTAGGTATTGATCTTCAATCCATCCTTTGAAGACGAAGCAATCCTCAATCGGATGGCTTACCGTTTGATGGTAAGGGCAGTAGTTGGGGTTATTCACCTCACTGGGTTGCGGCGGTCGCCTTAGGTTTGGCAAGTTGATAAGCCTGTTGCGTACTGCCAGCTCGAATAGCCTCTTCGTCTTATCCCGCGGGAATGAGTAAGGGCGCTTCATTTTCTCATTATAATACCGCCGTCTTTCTTCCAGTTGATCTGCCAACTTTGGGGCACTGGGTTGCTGCTGAGCGTTTACAACGAAGGTTGCCTACCCTTTACCCTTGTCACTCCGAGGTTCCGGCTTCGGGGGAGGCGGTCTGTGATCCATCTGGTCCATCTGGACCAACTTGTCGATTAGAGCCTGGAACGTGGTTGGTTTAAAGAACATCATGAACTGTGAGATAGTTGCATGAGGATCTAGTGTACCCACGAACATGCCCACCGCGGGTGCCTCCTCGATGCGTTGTTCACATTTTGACCACAAGTTTCGCCAGCGTATAGCGTACTGGACCCACGTCTCACCTGGTTTTACCCTGGCATTAATTAACACCGTTATCAGAGTGCGTTCGCTGGCGCTTGCGAAACGCTGGGTAAACAGCAGCTCCATCTCCGCAAATGTCTTAATAGAGTCATTTGGGAGCTCGGAGTACCACTCGAATGCTGTATCCGATAAGCTACCGACGAACTGGCGAAGCAACAGTTTATCATCACCGCCGGTGTTGCCGCAAAGGGCCCTGAACTGGGCAACATGCTGGTGGGAATTGCATGTCCCCTTATATACATGGAATTTCGGTATTGTATAGCCCGGCGGGTACTTGATCTGATCGTACCAGCTTGGATATGGTCACCCCGTTTTTACGACCTGACCAGCTGCCTCGGTTGCCTGATGGACCCGTATCTGCTGAGCTATATATTCGTCCAAGTCAGCTCTGGAGATTGTCTCCTCCTTGACTGTTGAAAGAGCCGGAGGTGGATTTGATGTCTCCCCTCTATCGTCCTCAATAATGATCGGAGGGACATCAGCGGGAGGATCTTGTTGGATCATCATACCCAGCATATCCTGAAACAGAAAGGCCATTCGTTGTATATTGGCTGCTTGTTCCGCAGCCTCTTTATCCTTCTTTTCCAGTATCCTACGAAGGAATTCAGCGTCAGTTTCTTGCTCCTGGCGTTGATCAGATGACGCTTCGGGGCTTTCTTTTGGCCCAGTGAGTGCGGCCATCGCGTTCATCATTTCTTGGAGCTTCTGCTGTTGCTCCTGAGCTTTGGTCACTGACCGTGTAAGCGGTCTATGACCCGTGGATGCACGGCTGTCCTCCTTTCCCGACGCTACGTATACCGTATGCACCATCATGCCTCCAGACTTATGGCGTTTAGGCTCATTGTCCTTGACATTTGCTACAGGAGTGGGGACTTTCTCCGGCCTTCTTCTCTTTTGAGTAGTCGACGTGGAGGGAGCCGTTGCAGCGAGCACCCAAGCGGTTGTCGTCCTTTGTTGTTTGATATGACGGCTCTTTTCTTCCTGAACCTTCACCCTCTTCTGCCGGCGAGAGTGATCTTGGTCGATTACTGAGTCTTGGACCCGTCGCCAGACCTTATAAATCTTGGAGGACAGCCGTTGAGGGGGCTGCTCCGGCTTTGCATCCGTAACACTCTCCGCAGGTGGAGGAGATCTTTTTAGCGTGGCAGTCGGAGAGTTCTTGCATACCCTCCTTAGAAGTTCAAAGCTGTTTCCAGTTGGAACAGCAGCATTAAATTACACTACTGGAGCCGGTGGAGTTAGTCCTGAGGGAGAGTTGCCCCCGGCCTTCCTTACTCGGCGCCAGTGACGACGTCGAGCGTGTCGAGCTGTTGGGGCCGACCCGGTGATGGGGATGGTTTCGTCTTACTCCCTGTCTGGATGAGACGTCGCTGGTGCCAGCCTCTTGAAGACTGACGTCTTTTGAGTGGTGGTTCCCAATCTGTCAAAGACATGCCTTCGAGACGGAGCGGGAGCCGGGACAGCCAGTCTTGCAAAGACTGACTCTTTGGCAGTAGAAGCCGCCTTGACGACTTCAGGAATGGAGATGGCTGTCTTCTTTGGGATGGCCTTCTCAGGTATCATAGGCTTTTTGGCGGGCCCTTTGGAGTTCAGGCTCAATCTGGTGAAGACCGAGGAGTTGGACGACCCGTTGAGAGGGGCCGTGGGCGTAGCAAATCGATCAAAGACCGACTTCTTTGAAGCTTCCGGTATTGGCATTGGGATGTTAACGTTCACCGGCGGGAGCATGGTCCCAAAGAACAGACCGGTGGTAGCTTGAGTCACTTGTTCCATAAGCATAGTAAACAGGGAAGCAACCTGTGGTCCATAGGCTACACCTCCAGGTGAGGCAGAGCGTCGGTTGCTTTTGCAGTTGGAGCAGCTTGAGCAGTTGCCAACCATTGATCCTTTTGCTTTCTACAGCAAACGAAACGCCAAATCTTAGTACTTCAAAACCCAAGGGCAACCATTAGCGAACCGTGATTGGTTCGCGAATCATGACACACGAAGTGTGGAGTGGAAAGAGCAAAAGGTCCCACCGGGCGTGCCAAAATCTGTTCCCCTCCGAAAGACGACCAAGACATGTACGATCTTGCCTGAAATTCGGGACAGATGCTAATTGGTGCTATCCGTCTACCTCTCCAAAGATGCCAAGTTGATTTATGGCACCATGTATCGAAGGTTTAAACGGATGCGTCCGATGTAGCAGACTTCGTCAGATTCCCCCTCGCTTGAGGGATTTTTGATTGTGGGGACGCTCTTCCCTGCAGGCGCAAGCCCCTGCGGTTAATTATGTTACCACATTACGGTAACAACTTTCTCCTTCTCCGGATGATCACTTCGTGTCGTGTGTGTTTATTTTGTGTTTGGTTGCCCGTAGATTGTATACGGAGACTGAGTTATGTCGTCGCCTGTAGGGCGTGGACTAGTCCAAATCCGTATTATCTTAGATTTGGGTTTGGGGGTTGTGTTTAAGGATGTGTTAGCATCATTTGAGACTAAGATCGACTTAAACGTTTGTTAAGGATACGTTAGTCTAGTTTTAGACTAAGATCAACTTAACAGGATCGTTTAGATCCAACAAGAGAGCAATTAGAGGAGCCCTGTTGTTTAGTTTAGTGACATTGCGGTCAATAGGTAGTTTAAGGGCATTGCGGTCCAATGTTAGTTTTAAGACATTGCGGTCAAGGTTAAGGACGCCATAGTCCGTGGATTTAATACTCCACAGTCCGGCATTAGTTTTAAAACATTATGGTCAAGGTTAAGGACGTCATAGTCCGTTGTTTAAGGACCCCACAGTCCGTTGTTAGTTTTAAGACATTACGGTCAAGGTTAAGGACCTCATAGTCCGAGGATTTAAGGACTCCACAGTCTGGCGTTAGTTTTAAGACATCCCGGTCAAGATTAAGGACCTCATAGTCCATGAGTTTAAGGACCCCACAGTCCGGCGTTAGTTTTAAGACATCCCGGTCAAGGTTAAGGACCTCATAGTCCATGAGTTTAAGGACCCCACAGTCCGTATCAATGTGTGGTCGTAGGGACCCGTCACCACTTTGAAGACGTTGAGGAATTACAACGCCAAGTATCAAAGGAGTGAAGAGATGTACCCTCAAACCAATGTAGATTGGATGATCTTTGGCCCAATTTAGAGCCATGACCAATTAATTATATTATGAGCCCATCAGCCCAGTTAAGTTTGAATTGAGGACTTATGACCAGCTTGGGCTAAGTCCAATATTGGCCCTCTGTTGGCTCATTGAAGGAGAGGCTTTGCCTCTAGAAACTTAGCCAATTGGGCTAAAGCTAGTGTTAAACACTAAAGACCAACAGTGTTCAACACTGGGATTAAGATTAGCAAGTTAGTGTTTAACACTAAAAGATAATCAGTGTTAAACACTAGCAACGGGGCTTTCAAATTACTTTTCAACACTAAAGCAAATCAGTGTTAAACACTGGGAACAGAGTTTTCAAATTGGTGTTAAACACTAAGAAAATCTGTGTTAAACACTACAGATAGAGTTTTCAAAATTAGTGTTAAACACTAAGGAGAGAGGGGTCACGTGCTCACACGTGAGAGCGCCCTGATTCTCTTTATTTTGTTCTGTCAAAAGTATTGAATACTTTGGAGTATCATGTGCTGTCACGTGATGGGAATTTGGGTGTTTGTCTGTTAGAGCTTCAGTCAAGGGGTCACGTGGTAGCACGTGAGAGCGCCCTGCTTCCCTTTATTTTGTTCTGTCAAAAGCATTGAATATTTTGGAGCATCACGTGCTGTCACGTGATGGGAATTTAATTGTTTGTCTGTTAGAGCTTCAGCCAAGGGGTCATGTGGTAGCACGTGAGAGCGCTCTAGAGCTCTTTTTTGTTTCTTTTGCCTTTTTCTCTGTGTGCTTTCGGGGTCACGTGGGGCACGTGAGGCATTGCCTCAAAGCTCCTTTCTGTGGATCTTTGCACGGGTCACATGGTAGCACGTGACTCTGACTCCAAGTTCTTTTCTGTGGATCTTTGCAGGGGTCACGTGGTAGCACGTGACTCTGACTCAAAGTTCTTTTCTGTGGATCTTTGCAGGGGTCACGTGGTAGCACGTGACTCTGACTCTTTGCATATTTCAAAGATCTATTCATCTTTTAAGAATTAAATTCTTCATAGGGTTAAACCCTAGCAATAAACTTTAGAGGAATTAAATTCCTGTTTTCTTGTGAAGAATTATATTCTTAAATAGGGTTAAACCCTAATTTCTTTTCTGTAAAGAATTAAATTCTGGTATAGGGTGAAACCCTAATTATTTTTCCTTTAAGGGAATTAAATTCCTGTGAGTTTGAAAGAATTAAGTTCTCAATTAGGGTTAAACCCTAGTTCTGTCCATTCTGAAGGAATTAAATTCCTAGGGTTAAACCCTAATTTTATCTCAATGGAATTAAATTCCTGTAATTCTGTGAGAATTAAATTCTCAAAACTCAATTCCTTCTCTATATTTTAGATCTGCATGGCAGGATCTCAACCCAATGAGAATTAAATTCTCAATTCTTGGGGAGATGTGCACTTTGCAGATCCTCAACCAGAGAAAGAACTAAGTTCTTTTCTTTTTATAAGAGTTAAACTCTTTTGAGAATTAAATTCTCTTTGAAGCCTCTCTTTTCTTACCTAGGGATTTTATTTTGCAGAGAATCAAATTCCTCTTTCTGAATTTTCAATATTCCAAAACTCTATCTCTCTCTCTCTCTCTCTCTATGTGTCAAAAAGGTCCCCTAACTCTTTCCTTTTGGCTCCTTTTTATAGGAGAAGGAAAAGAATCAATCAGTTTTAGTGAATCTTTCATTGAAAGATTTGATTTGTTTATTGAGATATTTGATTTATGTTTATCATTAATCTGGGCCTTTAGATTATTAGATGAATTTTATTCACCATTGGATTTTAAATCCAAAGATATCTCTTTGTTATTTCGGTGAGATTTAAGGGGAAATCTTTCCAAGTCCAAGATTTTTCCAAAAATTGGTGATATTTAATCACCTTTAGATTTTTAATCCAACGATTTCAGATAATTCTTTTTCATTTTGGAAAGATTTGAAAGATCTTCCCTCAGAATTTAATTCTGTCAAAGAATAAGGCTTTTAAAGCCGGTCACGTGTGGTCACGTGACCCCTGGTCACGTGTAGGCACGTGACCCCTGGAATGGGCTTCTCTTCTTCTGCGCTCTTTTTCCTTGCTGCTGCTTAACCATCACGTGCCGACACGTGACCACTGGTCACGTGTGAGCACGTGATGCCTCTTCTGAAACTTCTTCTTGACTTTTAATTAGAGAACAAATATGCTCTGTGCCACTGCTTAACCATCACGTGACCACTGGTCACGTGTCAGTACGTGATGCCTCTTCTGAATCTTTTCCTGATTTTTAATCAGGGAACAAGTGTCTGATTCAGACAGAGTCTCAATATAATCAATCTGACTTGAATATGATTCAAGTATAAACTACAATACAACATGAATCCATGAATACCAGAATTCAATATGACATGACTGAACTGAACCATGGATATACTTTGTTTACATGACTAACCATTTATATCCATTCTGTTTACTGATATCACAGTTTCGGCAAGTCATCCATCTATATAACAAAACAATACAATCAATACAAAAGTTGTTACGGGGTTTTAAGGGGTAAACTGGTACAGAATGTGTTAGAAGTGACACGAGACGGTCACTTTAATACACCCAACCTAAATATCCATTGCCGTTGTACCGTAGCTGAACGGTTCCTTGTGCTCCGTATACCTTAGTCTCCGGAATAGTGGGGCTCCTCTCGTATACACTGGCATATTCTGTACCAAACTACAAACAACTGCGTTAACATTATAATCAAACCTTACTGGGTATATTCTCTTTTCTGTCTATTCTACTTCTTTCTTTCTTTAGGACTTACCGAGCGATTGTTCGCTGACGACATTTCTTTTCTTCTTTCTTCGGAATGTTGTCAGGTGGATCTGATTCACTAGAGATCGAGCCCAGTACTGAGGACTTGGAGAAGTTTTCCATCGACCCAGAGCTGTAGGCACTTATATATACTTTTCATTTCAGTTATGCCATTGTTTAGGCATTGCTTTCTATTCATGTATTTACATTTCCAGTTGTATTGTAAAAAATTGTAAAATAAATAAAAGTTGCTGTTTATTAATATTCTCGTCTCTTGTATACATTTTATATTGCTTAGATACGCTTAGCGTGTTTACTTCTGAGTAAATATGTAGCGGACTTAGTCGCGCCTCCTTGCCCGTACACCGAGAAGCGGGGCGTGACATTAATATTTGAATAAATATATAGGGTCTGATGGGAGGCTGTGAAACTACCATTACAATTCAATACAAATTCCAATATTTCATTAAAATACCATATACAATGAAAACTAGGTTCTACTCACTGGAAAATTTCACTCTTATAAAATATACATCTGTGAAAACCCTAAAGACGATAATTAAACACTTGAGGTGTATTTTGAAATTATATCAAAACTATTTTTACATAAAACCCCCTCAAGTTATATCAATTTACAATAAGGACCCTAGTAAATATAGGTTTAAGTGGGATCGGTTCTCTTGAGCCTCAGGGAGCCCGAGAATATGGGTGTTTGCCTATCTAAGGTAGACAATCTAACAACGGTGTTATCAACATGGTAATTGTCTTGAAAAAAGACACAAATCCTGCCGTCCATGTGCAGCAGTTACCGATAATATCAAAACTAATTCATGACTTCAATTTCTTTTCAAAATGTCTGACTCAGACAGAGTCTCAATCTAATCAATCTGACTTGAATATGATTCAAGTATAAACTACAATATAACTTGAATCCATGAATACCAGAATTCAATCTGACATGACCGAACCGAACCATGGATATGCTCTGTTTACATGACCATCCATTTATATCCATTCCTTTTACTGATATCATAGTTTTGGCAAGTCATCTATCTATATAACAAAACAATACAATCAATACAAAAGACATTACGGGGTTCTAAAGGGGTAGACTGGTACAGAATGTGTTAGAAGTGGCACGAGACGGTCACTTTAATACACCTAACCTGAATATCCATTGTCGTTGTACCGTGGTTGAACGGTTCCTTATGCTCCGTATAGCTTAGTCTCCGGAATAGTGGGACTCCTCTCGTATACACTGGCATATTCTGTACTAAACTACAAACAACTATGTTAACATTATAATCAAACCTTACTAGTTGTATTCTCTTTTCTGTCTATTCTACTTCTTTCTTTCTTTGAGACTTACCAAACGATTGTTCGCTGGCGACATTTCTTTTCTTCTTTCTTTGGAATGTAGTCAGGTGGATCTGATTCACTAGAGATCGAGCCCAGTACTTATGACTTGGAGCAGTTTGCCATCAACCCAGAGCTGTAGATACTTGTATATACTTTTCATTTCAATTATGCTATTGTTTAGGCATTGCTTTCTATTCATGTATTTACATTTCCAGTTGTATTGTAAAGAATTGTTAAATAAATAAAAGTTGTCGTTCATTTATATACCCGTGTCTTGTGTACATTTTATATTGCTTAGATACACTTAGCGTATTTACTTCTGAGTAAATACGTAGCGGACCTAGTCGCGCCTCCTTGCCCATACACCGGGAAGTGGAACGTGCCAGGTTTTGTTTGCGGCCTATGCAGGTCAGTTCTGCATGGACATGCGGGTCAATTCTGCATGAAGCCCTGAGCAATATAACATAAGAATCAGCAACTAAAAACATTCTTTACATTTCATATTCTTTGAATCTTACAATTTCATATACTTTGAATCTATCATAACTCTATTTTTCTTTCAAGGTTATGGATTCTCCAAACAATACCAGCACCAACTTCAACAACACACTATCACCTCTACCGCTTACGCCTGCCGTCGCTGCTCCGATCAATGAGCAGACGGTACTGCTTGAGGCAATCCGGAGCCTCCTGGAAGGACAGTAGCAGCAGACTGCTATTCTGATGAACCGTCCAGAAGCGGAAGCGCCCGGAGTGAAGCAATTCCGGGCATTGCACCCAAAACAATTTTAAGGAAAAAAGAGCCCCCAGGAAGCTGAAGAATAGGCTCAAAGTATTGAGGATGACCTGGCAGCGGCACAAGTGCCAAAGATCGCTTGGGTTCGAGTTGCGAAGCTGCAACTCACCGACAACGCCTGAGTTTGGTGGAAGGCGGAAGAAAGCCGACATGACCAGCCTATAGAATGGAAGACTTTTCGCTACATGTTCGATGCGAAGTACTTCCCAGAGACTACCCGATTTGACATGGAGCAGCAATTTATCCATCTACAACAGGGTTCGATATTGACCAAATCCGTTGATGAATATGATGCTGGGTTTACCATGCTCAGTAGGTTCGTAGTATATTTAATACCAACTACTGAGATCAGGTCCAGACGATTTCGGCAAGGGTTAGATCCGGAAATCCAAGGTGCCTTAGCTACAGGGGATTTCCCAACCCGTGAACTGGCCCTAAAAGCTGCCCGTCGATATGAGGCAGTGGTGAAGTTGAAGGGTAGACCCCAATCTGCCGAAGTGAAGCGTCCTGCCACTCAGATGGCAGGAGGAGCCTCTTCAAGCCACCTTTTCTGCCCACAAGACCGGGAGTACCAAACAATCGGCCCAGCCCAGCCTTTTGCACTTACTGCCGGAAAGATGGACACCTGGCGAAGGACTGTCGGGGTGCAAATCGCCTTTCCTTAGTCTGCGGCTCAGCCACTCATGACATTGGGTCTTGTCCTTGTAGACACAACCCAAATGCTGCACCCAGACCAGCGATTAATTACCAGCAGTGCTCAGCCATCCAGGCACCTGCTCCACGACTCGCTCTCCCAGCTCCATCACCTCGTAGACCGACTGCACCTCCTCCACGTCAGTTCCATCAAGCTCAAAGGAACGTAACTCAAGGACTATGGAACGGATAGAGGAATGCTCCTCTAACAAGGAGGAATGTACTGAGGCGACAAGCTTTCACAATGACTGTGGAAGAAGCTGAAGCCACTGGCCAAGTCATCACCCGTAACAATTTCCTTTCAAACTTTCTTTCAGTCTTTATACATACCTATATATCTTTTCTTTATACCTAAAACCTATCCCACATAACTTAGATACAATCTTAGTAGCCATACTTCATGCACTATCACTCTTTGATACTGGAGCATCTCATTGCTTTATGTCGCAACGGTTCGTCCGAACTCATGCGATTCTAGTCAAACCTCTCGTATCCAGCTGGAATTTCAGTTCAGGGAAAGGCGTTCTAAAGGCAATAATGGGATATGACCTGTGTACAGTGGTCGTCTGCAGTAGAGAATTCTATACTGACTTCAAGGTGCTGGACATACCGAATTTTGATGTCATTTTGGGTATGGATTGGCTCGGAACTTTTTACGCTACCATCGACTGTCGTCAAAGGAGGGTAGTGTTCGAGATTCCAAACCATCCGGTCTTTTATTTCAAAAGTGGAGACCGTACCCTAGAGCCAAGCACATACAAAGCAAAACCGAAGAAAGCGGTGATTGCAGCACTTCAAGCGGAGAAAGGATCGAATCCAGAGATAGTTGGAGAGTTCGATGATGTATTTCCTGAAGACATATCAGGTTTACCTCCCGATCGAGCACTTCAATTCAGCAATTATTTAGTACCTGGAGCACAACCGATGATCAAAGCACCGTATCGGTTAAGCCCTGAAGGTCTGAAGGAGGTCCGTACTCAGTTGGACGAATTATTGAAGAAAGGATGGATTCGTCCCAGCACTTCAAGTTGAGAATCGCCGGTTCTACTTGTTAAGAAGAAGGAAGGTTCATATCGAATGTGCATTGATTATAGAGCTCTAAGCGAAGTAACTATAAAGAACAAGTATCCACTTACGCGCATCGACGACCTATTCAATCAGCTAAGTGGATCTTGCGTTTTCTCCAAGTTAGATCTTCGTTCGGGTTATCATCAGGTGAAGGTCAAAGAATCTGATATCCATAAAATGGCATTCAGAACTCACTATGGACATTACAAATTTCTTATAATGCCGTTTGTAGTGACCAACACACCAGTTATATTCATGAACCTAATGAATCAAGTTTTCCGAGAGTGCCTAGACAGATTTGTTGTCATCTTCATCGACGACATCGTGGTGTATTTTAAGAGTCGGAAAGAACATGCCGAACACCTACGAATTGTCCTGGAGACTTTACGACAGCATTAACTCTATGCCAAGTACAACAAGTGCTAGTTTTGGCTAGATTAAGTTGGTTTCCTCGGACATATTGTATCAGGCGATGGAATCTCTGTAGATCTTGTTAAAGTATCAGCAGTAAGCGAATGGCCGACACCGAAGTCGGTGAAGGACTTTCGAAGTTTTTTGGGATTAGCAGGATATTACAGAAGGATTTTCAAAGATTGCAACACCCCTAACCAAGCTCACGCGTAAAGATGATGAATTCATGTAGTCAGAAGCATGTGAACAAGCTTCCATAGAACTCAAGTCAAGATTGACAGCAACGCCTATTCTCGTAATACCGGACCAATCTGGAGGTTTTGAAGTGCATTGCGATGCATCCGGTAAGGGATTAGGATGTGTTCTACATCAGCACGGTAAAGTTGTAGCTTATGCTTCAAGACAGCTGAAAATTCAAGAGCGCAACTATCCGACGCATGATTTAAAGTTGGCGGCCGTAATCTTTGTACTCAAGATTTGGCGCCATTATCTTCTTGGTGATCGAGTGGACATATACACAGATCACAAGAGTCTAAAATATGTGTTCAGTCAGAAAGAGTTGAATATGTGGCAGAGAAGATGGTTAGAACTTATGGCAGACTTCGACATCAACCTACAATATCATCCAGGGAAGGTGAATATAGTACCTGATGCACTTAGTCGCCAACCATTAGCATTGAATCTCACCGCACAGTAGAAGCTCCAACAAGATTTACATCAGCTGGAGATTGAAGTGGTCATGCCAGGCAACGCTTCAAGTTTGGTGAACTTACAAGTTCAATCTACCATTATCAATCAGATCAAAGCAGCTCAAGCAGATGATGCTAAGTTGCAAAAGATCAGAGAACAAGTAGAAAATGGACTTTGAACAAACTTCATCATCCATGAAGATGGATCTTTGAGATACGGCAGTAGATTGTGTGTACCAAAAGGTTCTGTGCGAGAAGAGTTGATAAAAGAAGATCACAGCTCTCCTTATTCAGTACACCCTGGAGGTACAAAGATGTACAAAGATCTGCATCAAAATTACTGGTGGCATCGAATGAAGAATGAAGCAGCCAGAAGCATCGCTAAATGCTTGGTGTGTCAGCAAGTAAAGGCAGAACATCACAAGACTGATGGTTTACTTTAACCGTTACCTATTCCAGAATGGAAGTGGCAACACATCACTATGGACTTCGTGACTGCACTTCCTCGCAGCACGAAAGGTAACGATGCGGTATGGGTTATTGTGGATCGACTCACAAAGTCGGCTCACTTCATCCCATTTCGAATTGGCCAATCTACCGAGACATTAGCAAAAAAGTACATAGAACTAAGTATGAATCTAAGTAAAATTTAACTCTTCATTATGTACTATTTCTGATACCCATGAACTCATGCAGGAAATCGTGAGATTACATAGAGTACCGGTTTGCATTGTCTTCGATCGTGACACCAGATTCCGATCGCAATTTTGGCAGAGTCTGCAAGCTAGCTTGGGAACAAGTCTGAACTTCAGCACAGCTTATCATCCACAAACAGATGGACGGTCGGAGCGAACTATTCAGATCTTAGAAGATATGCTAAGAGCGTGTATGCTAGACTTCGGAGGATCGTGGGAAGATCACCTACATCTTTTGGAGTTTTCATACAACAACAGCTACAAAGCAAGTATAGGAATGACACCATTTGCAGTGCTCTATGGAAGGAAGTGTCGATCGCCATTAAGTTGGGATGACATCGGAGATAGAGAACTCCTTGGAACTGAGATGATAGTAGCAACAGTCGATGTAGTTCGCACTATCAGGGAAAGTATGCGCATAGCCCAAGATCGACAGAAACACTAGGCTGATGTAAAGCGCCGTCACTTGGTGTTTCAACCGAGAGATTATATATTTTTTAAGATATCTCCAAACTGTGGAGTGATCTGTTTTGGAAGACGGGGTAAGCTCAGTCTGAGGTATATTGGACCTTTCGATATACTCGAACGAGTCGGAGAAGTGGCTTATCGCTTGGCACTTCCACCTTCATTGGAAGGAGTTCACAATGTGTTCCACATATCCCATCTCAGAAGGTATGTGAGTGACCTCAGTCATATTCTTGATCACACCGAGCTCACTGTACAGCCAAACTTATCCTGTGAGCAACAACCTGTTTAAATCCTGGATAGAAAAGTGAAGTCACTTCGGAACAAGGAAGTAAACTCGGGTCGAGTGACGTGGAGAAAAGATTCACCAGGAGAACCAACATGGGAACGTGAGGATGACATGCGTGCAAGATACCCTCATTTGTTTGTAAACTAGTCCTTTAAATAATTGTAAATTTCGAGGACGAAATTTTTGTAAGGAGGGTAGAATGTAACAACTCCAATTTTAATGTACAGAAAATTATTTAAAAGTTAATGTACAAATGGAGTATTTGCAATCCTGTGTACACTATAAGTATTTGAATTGCTTTTGAACAGTAAGAAATAACTTGTAGCTTATTAGTAAAGTCTTGCACTGCTGTGACATGGCCCTTGTGATCGAATCCCCCCAGCCACATTATCTTTTTTGTTGATTTTTCTTTTAATCTTTTAGAAGCCCAAAGCTTTACACGTGCACTACACGTAAAATGAAAAGTCATACATAAATCAAACATGTGCATTGAAGTATTCAAAGCGACAGGGACATGTGGTGAAGATCACAAGCCCTCTCACCGGATTTGGACCGACGAGATGAAGGCAAGTGACCGGCACCGCCGGGCCCCCCGTAGGGGTTGCTCTCCAAACTTCAACCCCTGAACCCCTTGGCCTACCCCACTACCCCCATGTTGTTTGATTTCTCTGCATTCATCCAGAGTGTGTAATTTCACTCTTTAATTCTAATTTTAATGCATTCTTTAACACTCAAAACCCTAATTTTCCCTATAAATACCACATCACATTTCACCCCTCCTCATTCAGAATTCTATTACAAAAACTCTATAAAATTTCCAAGTCCCAAGTTGTGCATGTAGAGTTAGCAAAGGTCGAAGTTTCGGCGAAATTTCAAAAAGATTTCGGCGACGAAACGACGTCCCAACGGTTCCAAATCTTTCCCTACCTCCCCTCTTTCTTTGTATATGGTAAGTCCCCTTTCCCTTCTTCTTTTGCTATTCTAAAACTTTTCCTTTTCAAAACTCGTCGGAAGCGGAGTTATTCCGACTTCCGATTCACTTTTCTTTAAAAATCCAACTCTTTCTTAATAACAAACCTACCAATTTTTAATAGATTGTTTAGAAATCATAAACAAACACATTAGAACAAGTTTCATCT
The DNA here is from genome assembly GCA_030015575.1 of Agapanthus africanus. Taxonomy (NCBI): domain Eukaryota; kingdom Viridiplantae; phylum Streptophyta; class Magnoliopsida; order Asparagales; family Amaryllidaceae; genus Agapanthus; species Agapanthus africanus. Next base: position 396,156,081 of record JASDDO010000018.1, read on the forward strand.
CAAAAGAATCTATTATGTAAATTTTATCGCATTTTTACGGTAAAATACCATATACTTTACTTTCGACATAATTCAACATATTTCTTGTATTACCTTTAGAAAACTCATGAGGTAATGACCTATCTCATCACAACACTCATCTTTGGCATAGCACGATGTTTTATAAAACATTCTTTTGGGACAAAATACGACATTACATTTAAATATCCTAAACTTACAAAATCGTTTCTTTAAAAAGTGTATTACTTAATTCCTTACAAATACGTCTCTACAACCCATTTTGGGAAACCCCGATCGGGATGGTGCGGATTATCGTACATCCTCAGGCCTAGTAGAGCGAGATACAGACCTCCGCAAGGAGCATTCAACCTCGATGGAATTTTTGATTCAATTTTTAAGAAAATGAGATTTCTACAAAAATAAATAAATTTTTTTTTATTAAATATATATATTTATAACTATTATCAAAATATCTATTTTAAAATATAATATAAATATTCCATGTTTTCTAAATCAAAGGAATCACAATTTCATGAAACTACCATTACAATTCAATACAAATTCCAGTATTTCATTAAAATACCATATACAATGAAAACTAGGTTATACTCACTAGAAAATTTCACTCTTATAAATTATACATCTATGAAAACCCTAAAGATGATAATTAAACACTTGAGGTGTATTTTGAAATTATATCAAAACTATTTTTACATAAAACCCCTTCAAGTTATATCAATTTACAATAAGGACCCTAGTAAATATAGGTTTAAGTGGGACCGGTTCTCTTGAGCCTCAGAGCCAGAGAATGTGGGTGCTTGCCTATCTAAGGTAGAAAATCTAACAACGGTGTTATCAACACGGTAATTGTCTTGAAAAAAGACATAAATCCTGCCGTCCATGTGCAGCAGTTACCGATAACATCAAAACTAATTTAGGACTTCAATTTCTTTTCAAAGTGTCTGACTCAGACAGAGTCTCAATCTAATCAATCTGACTTGAATATGATTCAAGTATAAACTACAATACAACATGAATCCTTGAATACCAGAATTTAATCCGACATGACTGAACCGAACCATGGGTATACTCTGTTTACATGACTATCCATTTATATCCATTCCGTTTACTGATATCATAATTTTGGCAAGTCATCCATCTATAAAACAAAACAATACAATCAATACAAAAGATATTATGGGGTTTTAAAAGGGTAGGCTGGTACAGAATGTGTTAGAAGTGGCACGAGACGGTCACTTTAATACACCCAATCTGAATATCCATTGTCGTTGTACCGTGGCTGAACGGTTCCTTGTGCTCCGTATACCTTAGTCTCTAGAATAGTGGGACTCTTCTCGTATACACTGGTATATTCTGTACCAAACTACAAACAACTGCGTTAACATTATAATCAAACCTTACTAGTTATATTCTCTTTTCTGTCTATTCTACTTTTTTCTTTCTTTGGGACTTACCGAGCGATTGTTCGTTGATGACATTTCTTTTCTTCTTTCTTTGGAATGTAGTCAGGTGGATCTGATTCACTAGAGATCGATCCCAGTACTGAGGACTTGGAGCAGTTTGCCATCGATCCAGAGCTGTAGGCACTTGTATATCTTTTTCATTTCAGTTATGCCATTGTTTAGGCATTGCTTTCTATTCATGTATTTACATTTCCAGTTGTATTGTAAAGAATTTTTAAATAAATAAAAGTTACTGTTCATTTATATTCTCGTCTCTTGTGTACATTTTATATTGCTTGGATACGCTTAGCGTGTTTACTTCTGAGTAAATATGTAGCGGACCTAGTCGTGCCTCCTTGCCCATACACCGAGAAGCGAGGCGTGACATTAATATTTGAATAAATATGTATGGTCTGATGGGAGGCTGTGAATTTGGCTCTAGACGTCATAGGAAACGACATCTAGACAAGATTGGAGAGATGTCAGTAGCTGCAGCAGCGCCTATCCTTCCCCGCACCCTACATACCAACGCCCCTCCTACCATGGCCCCTCCTACCAGCGCCCCTACTATAGGACCCCTACCACCCTTAGTAGCTGCAGCGCCATAGGACCCGCTGCTTACCCCTATTAGTGGGGTAGCAGATCCTCCAACCCCAGTCACTCCTCCTGCACATGATATGTAGTTATCAATTCAGTTTTCAGTTTTCTAATAAAATAATTCTATCAAATCATCTAACAATTTATTGTTTGCAGTCATGCATGGTACTGACGAGACAGGGTCTGGCGTCGGTTCTAGCGCCACGCCGGGGATGTCAAGTATAATCATTATTGCTTAAATCTTTTAAATAATGATTGTAATTTAAATTTGTCAAATTCTATATGCATACTCTTAATATTATAATATTGTGTCTGTATATCTAACTTTTTTCAGGTTCTACCGGTGTTAGGACGAGGGGTCCTACTGGACCCTCCTCCTCCAGGCCAGCCTCAGGCGCTGCTCCATGGACGCTGGAGTGGACCGCGTCAGGTGTGCCCATTGGTGACTACTCAACCAAGTGGGGGGATTACATGGGAGCGGATATCCGTACCTACTATAGGTACCCGCTCTATATTAGATGGAGCCCACACCAGACCGGCTATGTTCGGCAGTTTTTTGCAGTGGCCACGGTATCACATAACCTTTTATACATTTAAATTTAATCGTCACTATATATATAATGTCCCCGCGTCTGAAATTACTATATATATATATATATATATATTTAAATTTTTGTAATTTCAGACGCGGGGACATTACAGATTTCTTGGCGTCATCGGCGAGGATGGCATTACTACACCGTTCGATGCACATCGGGCCATAGACTGGGTCATATCCGAGTGCCAGGCTATCAAGAGGAGATACCAATATGAATTAAGGAATCAACATTACATTCTCTATGCCGCGACTACTGAGGAGGAGCGGGAGGCGATGATGGAGGCCATTTTTCGGGATGTCCCGAGAAAGGATTGGCCGCAGCTGGTCACGTATTACGAGCGCGATGATGTTCAGGTATAAATTTAATTTTTAAGATTATAATAATATAACATGAAATCATATTTTGTGATATATAATATTATCTTCTTTATATTTTCAAGGCGGCGTCGGTTCGCAACAGGAAGAACCGGAACAACGGCATCAGAGAACGCGCTATCCCGATCCAAAGGAAGCGGTCGCAGGCTAGCGCTCAGCACCAGCTCTTGAGTATTTCGATGTTTAAGAATATATGTTCTCTTTGTCGAAAATTACTTATTGAAATAAATCCTAATTTTATCGCAGAAAAAGAAAGACCCCGCCAACTACACTGCTGCCAGGGGATGGTTCGCGTTACACAGAGGGACGGGCGAGTACATGGTAAGTTTCATATAATCAAGTCAATACTGTATTTAAGTTAACACATTTATATATATATATATATATATATGTATATATAGATATAGATATATATTGTTCACAGACACAGTTCCAGGAGAGAACGGACGCCTTAGGACTTGGCCCCGACGACTTGATTACCGCCGTTGTCCCTGTTCTAGATTCGATATCCGGCAGACATCACGGTAGCTATGAGCATGGGGTTGGTACCGGGGCCCACCGACACTTTGCCAGGAGTTCGTCCGTCCATGATTACGTTGTGGCCCAGACGTGGACAGATGTGGCCACTGCGTCGCAGAAGGAGATTCGTCGGCTCCAAGATCGGGTGGAGCAGCAGAATGTGCGGGTGGATACACTTCAACCGCAGATCGAGGAGCTGAGGTGATCGAACGCGGAGGCCATCAGGCGAGCTATATGAGACGAGTTTGGGAGTATGTTCAGGTTATGGGACGATGGAGCTGGATCGTCCCAACGACCATAGATATTGATTTTTTTATACAAACATTTGTTTTATTGCTTTATTGATTATACTGTTTGGTGTATAGAGTTTGTTTATAATTGCGTTTGATTCTAATCATATTACTTCTTGATTGTTAAAATTGCGTAAGATTTGATCATATAATTATCATCAATCGCTGGTTGTAATTGAAAAGTAGCGCGCGTGGGAGTGCAGATTTCAGTTTAAAAAAATTGAAAATGTATTTGGTCACGGTTACAACCGTGACCATAGGATATAATAACGGTTACCTGCTAGTAGCAGGTAACCTTCACTACAGTTTCCCCTTATGGTCATGGTTTAAACAGTTAACCCGTGACCATAGGGACTATATAGTAACGGTTACCTGCTATAGCAGGTATTCTACATTACGCTTTAACCTTTTGGTGACGGTTATAACCGTGACCATATATCACCTATGGCCACAGTTTAAACCATGACCATTAATTGGTCACGGTCTTAACCGTGACCATATATGTGGACCCCAGACAGGTTTCATTTAGTTGTTTGAACCGTTTTTGGTAACGCCACGTATATGGTAACGGTGTTAACCATGACTTAAAAAACACATGGTGACGGTTACGGGCGTGACTAGGGTTCTCGTGATGGGGTTTTAGGCGACGGTTGTGTTATAGTTTTTACCGTGATCATATATATATGTGATCATGGTTAAAACCGTGTCCAAATCCATACTCTGTAATAGTGTAGATTTTAAAAATAGGAATTATAAATAATCAGTTAGGAAAATTTTAGAAGATTATAAAGAAAGGAATGTAGGGAAAATAATAGGAAGATATAAAGGAAAATATTATAACAACATTTTATTAATAGATTTTGAGAAACAAAGTTTATTAAAATATGGAATTAACGCACATAAGGAAACCCGTTATTACATTACAATTGACTTACGCCTTTCTTTCGATATACATTCTTCATCAATTTACCATTGAAAAGATGCAATTTAATACAGGGGAAAACAAACCTCTTACAAAGACTCTCCATGTAATAAGTTTAGTAGATATTACGAAAATAAGGACTTTTGATCTACAAAACTCAATAAAAGCGGAAAACACATATGGTCGTACAAAGTCAGCAGACACGTTGTTTACCGCCGGAGACGGATCTGAGGCATCGGGAGGACGTCTAGCCTGAATACGGGAGCAGGTGCTATTTGGAACATATCCATCCACCTCTCTGAAAATACCAAGTTGATTTATAGTACCGTATATCGGAGGTTTGGATGGATGCGACCGATATAGCATGATTTATCAGATTCCCCCTCATATGGGAAGGGTTTTAAATTGTGGGGACGCTCTTCTCTGCAAGCACAGTCCCTTGCAGTTTATTATATTATCGCTAAGCGATAACAATTTTCACCTTCTTCATAGATATCACTTCATGTCATGTTATGTTTGTTTATATATGGTTGCCTTTGGATTGTATACAGAGACTAATATTGTCGTTGCCCATAGGGTGCAGATTAGTCCAAATCTGTATATTAAATTTGGGGGTTTGAACTTAGGACACAGTCTCATATAAATGAGGTCCATCAGTTCATGGGATATATGTGTTTGATCTAAAGATCGTTAGTCGTAACAGTGAGCATATGGGCTCAACTGATCAACAGATCATATATGAATAGCCCATAGATAGTATGCAGTAGTCAATATGGAAACAGTCCATAGGGCTAAACATATTAATTTAAAGACATCGCGGTCCATGTGAGACATGGATGAAATATGGCTTGTTTATGCCTGTGGATTGTATACGGGGATCAATATGGAAATCAGTCGTAGGATCAAACATATTAGTTTAAGGACATCGCGGTCCAATATTAGTTTATGGACATTTCGGTCCAACTTTCATCTTGCGTGTATATGCTATGTGGCGAAGTGAACGATGGTGACATAGGATGCACCCAATATTAGTGTGTGATCCAATTTGAAGGTATTTATGTTTCCTTCAAATATATATATATATAAAGTCGGAGCTCAATATGAGATGCACATCTATATGGGATGTATGTCAATATGAGGTATGCACATCAATATGGAAGTGTATCAACGTGGGGTGTATCGATATGAGGGTTCACATCTATATGGAATGCGTAAGGAATTCCCTGTCTTGATGAAATTTCATATCTTTCATCAAGTAGGGACGAGAAAGGAGTTATTGGTTGTTGGGACCCGCCATCTCTCTGTAGACGTTGAGGATTACAATGCCGTATATCAGAGGTGTGGCAAGATGTAACCTTGAACCAAATCTCATGTATGAGAGAGGAGATCAGGTCGGAACTGAGGATTGTTGGTCTTATATGAGACTAAGATTAATGGATGAAAGATCATTAATCATATATCCGACTAAGATCAATATAGGTAGCATGGATGAAAGATCATTAGTCATATATCCGACTAAGATCAACTTGGATAACATAGATGAAAGATCATTTGTCATATAAGAGACTAAGATCAATATGGATGAACGATCATTAGTCGTATATGAAGCTAAGATCAATACAGGTAGACGATCATTAGTCGTATATAGGACTAAGATCAATTTGGACATCACTGATATGTTGATCAATAGATCGTATATGAGAAATAAGAGCTTCTATACTTAGTTTATTTTAACTAAGTACTCAAGTAAAGGCTTGCTATCCATGTACGCATGTACATGTGAAGTGAGCATATAAATGTATCATCTTTAATGAGGGTGCGCGCGTGCATATCACGTGGGTTGTGCACTTTCTTGTGATCGGGGACTACGCAGGTGCATATCACGTGGTTGCACATCTCTTATGGTTGGGGGCTGCGCACGTGCATATAACGTGGTTGCACACGGGCATATAACGTGGTTGCGCACTTGTTATCAGTCATGGGGGTTGCACACATGCATATCACGTGCTTGCGCACTTACTATCAGAAGCATTATTTTATCTAAGTGCTTATGTATACACTTTTGTATGGGCAAACTTCTTTTTAAATACGACCTAAAGCCAAATGCGCACCATTCATTAGAAAGTTATGGTGCGCATCTGTATGGGAAAGTTGTTGACTTTCGAGAAAGTAAAGGATTTCAATGAAGCAAAAGCTTCAAACTCATGTCTTTCTTTTGTCTGATGCACGTGCATCGCACGTGCGGATTTTGGAGAGTACCATTGGCGTTTGTGTCCTTACGCAATTGCATAGGGTGCGCTTATTGATGAAAGCTTAAGCTTTTAAGTGAAGCATATGCTTCTATTTGGTGAATCCTAGGCTTCAAAGGAAAGATGAAGAAGGGATTATTGGTCGTTGGGACCCACTACCTCTCCGAAGACGCTGAGAGATTACAGCCCCGTACATCGAAGGTGTGCAGGGATGTACCCTTAAACCAGTCCCGTTCATCAGGGTAGAGAACATATTGGAGCAGTATCTTCTGAGATGCCAGAAAGGCTTCTTTATGCTTGGCGCACGTGCGTCGCACGTGCTGCGCTTGATGTCGGCGAACGTGTGTCGCACGTGTTGCACATGGCATCGGCGCACGTGCGCTGCACGTGTGCGCATGACACACACACTCATGGCCCCGGCACACGTATACTACACATGTGCACATGGTACTGCGCATGTGCACTGCACAGGGTGTGTATGGCACCTGCGCTTGCACACTAGGGGGCACGTATGCCTAAGAAAAGCAATGGCTTTCAAAAAGAAGCAATGGTTTCTGTGAGGACGAATCCTCTCCATTTTTTTGAGAGGTCTCCCCTTTTATTTATAGGGGAGTGGTAGAGAAGAGATTTTTTTTACCGATGTGGGACTAAAGATGTTTCTCCAATGTGGTAGAGCATTACTTAGACCATACATGCATAGCACATTTGCTCATAAATTTTGATTCCGGAAGAGTTATGAGACCTGTAATATATCAAATCGAAGGACTTTTTAAGACGCTTTCGATACCATCAGAATTTGTCTATTCTCAGTCATGAGTTTAGCAAAATACTGATTTGCATTTTCTTAAGCGTATTGTTGCCATTTGATACTTTGGGCTCTTTTGTGTAGAAATTTTATGGGGGAACACACATCGTGTTGAACAACTAAAAAGAAGAACCGTCCTAAACTCGAATTTCCAATATATTGAGACATATTTAGAAACTACATGTGGAATACTAAGTTGACAGAGTTCGATTAATGCAATTGCAGAAGGACGATCGAGCATCAGAAGAAGCGCTCTAAACAAAAGCAATTGCATTTGCTTTTTCGAGGTTTAGAAAAATATGTGATATTCTATAATTAAATACATCCTTATATTTCATCTATAACACATATCAAGAATCTAAAAGTAAGATTTAGACGTATCTCTATCCATAGCCACAAGAACATGCGGAAGTCATGATCGAGCTAAATCCTCCTCTCCTTCCTCTCCTTCAGGCGACTCTCAATGGGAAAAACCAATTATTAGGTTAAGAGCAGGAGAGGGGATCTAGCCTATATATATAATGAATCTCATCGGGTCCTCCCATAAAAAATCCAATAAGATGAAGGTCTATACTAACATCCCGATCACATCATATCTGATAAGAGGGTGATAAAGCCGATTAATCTAATAAGATCACATAACTTTATCGGGCCTATCAGTATGTCTCAAAACTACATAATATTAGTCCAGCCCACTTTAATAAATCATAGTTAATGATAGCCCATAATTAGATAAATCTAACATTCTCCCACTTGGGCATCATTAATTAAAAAAAACATTTACATTAAAAAAAATTTAAAATATCTTTTAGAAAACAATTTATTTTGCAAATGACTCTTAGGCTAAGTAACATAAAACACTGTATGTAGTCACAAAATTAAAACTTATATAATGAGATAACACCTCAATAAACAATCTGATCCAATAGAATCCTTAACACCGAATCATGACAGTAATTATATTCTTAATAATATAAAGCCATCCATGACCACAAATTCTAGAAATCCAATCGACATGGATCAAATGTGATAGTGTAACAAGAAAATAGTACTATTTATGTGATCTTTATTTATGTACTATTTTTTTTATTGTCGATCCTCAAATTTCTCCTTGACCTTATGAGAAATCCAATTTCTCCTTGACCTTATGAGAAATCCAATTTCTCCTTGTCCTTATGAGAAATTATATAAACGTATTTCTCTTTAACTTTATAAAAAATTAAATTTCTCTAGATCCTTAGGAGAAATTCATAAAACAATTCCTCTTTAAGTTTATAAGGAATTAAATTTCTCTAAATCCTTATGAGAAATTCATATAAAAACAATTCCACTTTAATCTTGTGAAGAATCAAATTCCTTGAAAACCTTATGAGAAATATACCCATTTTCCTTCAGGTATACCTTTACGACAAATCCGTCATACTCAAAAAACCGGTACCACAGTTTTCAAGATTTCATATAAAATGACATGTCATAAGCATAATGTGCACAATGAATAAATAATGGAGTGTCAAACAAATAATAGAAATGATGATCATCAATAAAGAAACTAGAGTTTATAAATACACTCCAAAATATGAATATATTGTCATGAAAAATATGAATCAACTCCTACTAACCAAGAACATCAAAAGGCTCAATAATACCCATATTCCCAACATGTTTCTTCAAGATTATTGTTCTTAGACCCTTGGTCAAAGGATCAGCGAGTATGTCCTCATTCCCAATGTGCTCAATAATTTTTTTTTCTTTCACCAGATTCTTGACTGATAGATACCTCACACCAATGTGTTTATATCATGTGCTCCTTTTATTGTTCTATGTGAAAATACACTGCTACGTTATCATCACAATAAATTTTTAATGGTCTAGAGATGGAATTAACCACAGCAAGTTCAGTAATCATGTCCTTTAACCATGATGCTTGTGTAGCAGCAAGGAAATAAGTAGCAAACTCAGCATGCATAGTAGAAGACGCCACAAGAGTTTGCTTAGCACTCTTTCAAGATATTACACCACCAGCTAACATGAAGATGTAACCTGAAGTCGACTTTAAATCATCTGGACAACCAACATAATCTGAATCTGAATAACCGACAACCTCTAAACTGTCAACTTTTCTGTAAACAAGCATGAAATCCTTCGTTCGCTTCAAGTACCTCATAACTTTCTTGACAGCTACCCAATATGCCATACCTGAATTAGAATAATACCTACCAAGTTCACCAACAGCAAAAGCAATATCTGATCTTGTGCATATATTAGACTACCCACTGCACTAGCATAAGGATAATTCTCCATCGCCTTTCTTCCAAGCTCATTTTTAAGATATTGACTTTTGCTAAAATTATCTCCTTTCATCACAGGCACATCTCCTGACCTACTGTATTGCAAATTAAACCTTTCAAGCACATGGATGATATATGCCTTTTGGGACAACCCCAACAAACCACGTGATCTATCTCGATGAATCTCTATGGCTAAAACAAATGAAGCACATCCCATATCTTTCATATCAAAACTTTTTGATAGTAGGTGTTTGGTCTCATATAGCAATCTTACATCACTACTTGCAAGCAAAATATCATCTACATATAAAGCAAGAAAAATATATTTGCTCCCACTGACCTTGTAATATAAACATTCATCCATTTTATTTTCTACCAAACCGAAAGAAGTCATCACCTCATCAAATTTCTGGTACCATTGACGAGAAGCTTGCTTAAGATCATAAATCGACCTTTTCAATTTGAACATTAAATTTTCTTTGCCAACTTCTTGAAAACCTTCAGATTGATCCATATAGATTTTTTCATCCAAATTACCATTTAGAAAAGCTGTTATCACATCCATTTAATGAAGTTCCAGATCAAAGTGAGCCACTAAATCCATAATAATTTTAAAAGTGTCTTTTGTAGAAACTGGAGAAAAAGTCTTATGATAATCAACGTCTTTTTTCTGAACGAACCCTTTAGCAACCAATCTGGCCTTATGGCGCTCAATTTCTCATTAGGAGTTTCTTTTAGTTTTGTACACCCACTTGCAGCCAATGGGTCGACAACCGGTAGGTAACTCAACTAGCTCCCATACTTTATTAAGTCCAATAAACTTTAGTTCATCTTCCATAGCACTAAACCATAAATCAGTATGAATGCTAGAAACCGTGTCACTAAAGGCAACAAGATCGTTGACTTCACCAATGTCATAATCTCCTTTGCCAAGATACACAAAAAAATCATCAGGAATTGCATTTCTTCTTTGTCTGTTGGATATTCTAACTGGTGCTTATGGAGTATTCTCCATATTGGGAGGCATGATATCAGAAATAGGAAAATCATCTACAACTTGTTGTTCAATATCAACAGTAACTGGTGGAGGTAGATCAACACTATCTTGCAATGTGAGCAAAGGTATAGAAACACACTCCCCTTTCCTCTGTTGATCAACAGGCGGAGGATCCTGAAGATCTACAACATCAAACTCCAAAAATTTTGCAGTTTGAGATTCAACAATTCTAGTGCCATTGGAGGGTCGATAGAATCTATATCTTTTGTAATTATCGGGATATCCAATAAAATAACGAGTGGTTCTGAGATCTGTTTTGTTTTCAAAAAGGGTTATTGTTTCCCCAATAAAAGAGCAAAGCTCTGTTCAAAATTTGAAAGGCAGCGCCAAGAGTTAAAAACTCTGAGGCAGCGCCTCACGTGCCTTACATAAGGACGCCAGCGCCAAGAGTTAAAAAACTCTGAGGCAGCGCCTCACGTGCCTTGCACGAAGGTGCCAGCGCCAAGAGTTAAAAACTCTGATTTGTTTCCCCAATAAAAAAGCAAAGCTCTGTTCAAAATTTGAAAGGCAGCGCCAAGAGTTAAAAACTCTGAGGCAGCGCCTCACGTGACTTGCACGAGGACACCAGCGCCAAGAGTTAAAAAACACTGAGGCAGCGCCTCACGTGCCTTGCACGAAGGCGCCAGTGCCAAGAGTTAAAAACTCTGAGGCGGCGCCTCACGTACCTCGCACGAGGGCTCCGGCGCCAGAACTAAAAGCTCTCTGATTAGACAGAGCCATTGGATCAAAGATTCGACGGAGGTGATAAATCACCAAAGTGCAGAATTAAGTTCTGCTGAGGAAATATTTCTCAAATCCTTCTAAACAAGAAAGATTACTCTCTATAAAACAGAGCACCGTTAGATTAAAAATTCCAATGATGATTACAAAATCACCTATCTGCAGAATAAATTCTGTATGGGAAAATATTTCCATAATCATGTTAAAAACAAGAAAGATATTTTCTGTAAAATAAAAGTCCTTGGATCAAAGATCCAACGGTGGATAAAATCCCCAAATCAATTAAAGATCTCTCAATGAGAGATTTCTTTAACTAAATCAACAAACTTGTCTCTACGATATAAAAGACTCAAGACTTCAAGTCTTGTATGGAGAAACCCCCACATAAGCTTAAGGAAAAAAAAAGAGAGCAAGCAAGAAGAAAGATTTAAGAGGGAAGAAAGAAGAATACCTCTCTTCGAGATAAATAAAAATAATAATAGAGATCAGAGTATCTCATCTGCATATCCAAGGGTTTAACCCTTATAAAAGAACTTAATTCTTTCCCTGGATCTGAGATCCATGAGACAAGTATCCCACAAATGAGAATTTAATTCTCATAGGGGTGAACTTGTTCTTAGGGATCAAAGATCCAGAAAAAAAACCAAAGAATTGAACTCTTCAGAACAGAATACACGAAGAAAACCTAGCGCCAAGTGCCTCACGGGCCCCTCACGTGCTCAATAAAGAGTGCTTAGCACTCAATGGTTGGCGCTCAGCGCCAAGCGCCTCACGTGTCCCTCATGTGGGCGTTACTCAATAAAGAGTGCTTAGCACTCAATGGTTGACGCTCAGCGCCAAGCGCCTCACGTACCCCTTATGGAGGCGGTGCTCAATAAAGAGTGCCTAGCACTTAGTGGTTGGCACTCAGCGCCAATCACCTCACGTGCTCCACACGTGGGCTCCATAAAGAGTGTTTAACGCTCCATAAAAAACAAAAAAAGAGGGGGGGAGGGAAGTAAAGTAAAGTGTGAGCGTCAGAACCCATATCAATGCCCAGTATTGTTCGTACAGAAAGGGGAATGAGCCCAAGCAAGTGTTTAGCACTTTATTGAAATGACAAAGACTGAGGGGGCTGAGCCCAAATTGACCAGATCCCTAATTCAGATCAAACGAGCCCATGTGGTCATTATTTTTCAAATTGGTCTTAGTCCCAAACACGATTATTGATCTTCCAACGAAAATTGGTTCAAGGGTACATCTCCTCACACCTCTGATACATATCGTTGTAATTCTTCAGCGTCTTCAGAGAGGTGGAGGGTCCCGACAGCCAACAATTCTTTGGTGCTCTCCCAAACCGATGAGCACATCCTAATGGACCGAACTTCCATAAATTAACAACGGACCGCAACGTCCTTAAACTATCTATGGACCGAAACGTCCTTAAACTAACAGCGGACCGTAACATCCTTAAACTAAAACAATGGAGCCCAAATGCTCTTTTGTTGGGTCTGAATGATCCCAAAATCCTGTTGAGTGGATCTTAATCTAAAATTAGACTAACGTATTCTCAACAAACATTTAAGTTGATCTTAATCTCAAACGAGATTAACGATTCTTAAATCAACTCAAACCCAAATCTAAGAATATACGGATTTGGACTAATCCACGCCCTACGGGCGACAATATAAATTAGTCTTCGTATGCAATCCACGGGCAACCAAAAATAAAACAAACATTCACGACACGAAGTGAACCTCTGGAGCAGGAGAAAGTGGTTACCGCTACGCGGTAACGTAATTAACAGCAGGGGCTTGCGCCTGCAGGGAAGAGCGTCCCCACAATAAAAAAACCCCTCACAAACGAGAGGGAATCTGACGAAATCTGCTACAATGGCCGCATCCGTCCAAACCTCCGATACACGGTGCCATAAATCAACTTGGCATTTTCGGAGAGGTGGACAGATAAATCCAAATAGTATCTGCCCGCAAATTCAGGCCAGACGACCTACGCGGTTCCGTCTCCCGTTTTTGGCGGTAAACAGTTATAAACTCTCACCTCAGCTGGACAACCCCAAACCCTCAAATGATTTAAACTAGACTTTCTACCAGTGCATAACTCAAAAGGTATCTTGGGAACATATTTGCTAGGAACTCTATTGAGAATGTACAAGGCTGCCCTGATAGCTTCTCCCTAAAGATACCCAGGTAGGTTATTTCTGCTCATTATACTACGCATCATATTTTTAAGAGTACGATTTCGCTTCTCAGCTACCCGATTCTGTTCAGGACTACCAGGTATAGCATGTTGCTAATGATCCCACAATCTTTCAAATAATTAGCAAAATGCCCTAAATATTATCCGGCATCACCATGTTTAACATAACATTCACCACCACGGTTAGACCTAACAATTTTGACAACTTTTCCCAATTGTTTCTCTAATTCAGTTTTAAAGATTTTAAATCTATCAAGTGCATCAGATTTTTCGTTAATTAGATAAACAAAAACCATAACGGGAAAAATCGTCAATAAAAGTGATAAAATACTTGTTACCACATAAGATCTCAGAATAAGGTCCACTAATATCTGTATGAATAATTTCCAAAATATTTGAACTATGAGTGACACATTTCTTCTTGGTCTTAGTTAATTCACATCTAATACAGTCGACACAAACACCTAAATCATCAAAATCAAGAAAGGGTAAAATTTCATCTCTTATCAATATTTTTATTCTTTCTTTAGAAATGTGACATAAACGTTTATGCCATAGATTGGAAGATCTTTCTTTAATCAGAGGTCTTTTCGACACAATTTTATCAACAAGACAAGTCATATCGTTATCATTGTCAGGAGCCAAGAAAAGTCTATATAATCCATCAGGCACAATTACCAACATCAATGGAATTTAGAATTAAACGCATTTTTCCATTTCCAAAAAGAAGACTAAATCCTAACTTGTCTAATAACGAAACTGAAATCAAATTCCATCTGAAAGAAAGTGCATAAAAGACGTTCTCTAATACAAGATGATAACCAGACTCTAAAATAAGGACTAATGTTTCTATATATAAACTTGATCTCCACATCGATTCCATTTCCTACTTTAAGCTTGGACTTCCTTTCACTTGGTCTCCTTATGCTTTGGAACCCTTACAATGTCATAGTAACATGAACAGAAGCTCCACTATCAATCCACCAAGAATCTAAAGGAACATTAACAAAGTTAGACTCAACATAAACAAGAGCTAAAAGAGTACCTTCTTGTTTGTTCTTCTTAGCTGACCAAGACTTGTAGTTAAAACAATTGACTTTCTTATGACCGAGATTCTTATAGAAGAAACACTTAAAATTATTCGGTGTGCTAACCTTTTGATTCTCTCGATTGTAGATTTGACCATTACCATACCTTTTGAAATTCTGAACCTTCTTGGGACCACTAAGCTTAGGCTTCTTATTGTATCCATGATGCTTCCCATAGCTAGGCTTAGACTGAACAACTATCAATGCAGTTTCAGTCTTTTCCTTCTTAATTTTGTCATCTTTAGCAACATATTTGGTGATTAGATCAGGGATTTTCTAAGTTTCGTTTTGAGTAGTGTAAGCAGTTTTGATGACAGCAAATTCAGAAGGTAAAGCTTTCAAGGCACGACTAACAATGAAATTACCGGGTATGGAAATATCAAGGGTTTTGAGTTTGGTTTGGAGATGGACCATCCTAAGAATATATTCTCTAACCCCTTTGGCACTATCATACTTATTAATAACAAGGTCATCCATAAAAAGGTTGGACTCCGCCTTATTAGAAATTTTATATCTCTCCTCCACAGCAGTTAGAAACTCCTTTACCTTTGTGGTCTCAGGCAGACTACTAATCAGATGTTCAAAAATTGATCTTCGCATTGCAATAAGACTGATCCTGTTAGATCTCTCCCACTTAACATAAAATTCCTTCTGTTCAGTAGTACTCTCGGCCGTGAGCTTCGCAGGTTCATCCTCACATAAAGCCAAATCAATATCCACAATACCAAGAGCAAAATCAATGTCTTACTTCCATCGCTTGTAATTAGTTCCAGTCAGGACTTCTATAGTGGTGTTATTATTGTTAACCGAAAATGTAATTGCATGAGTCAAAAATAAAATAACCACAAGTTAAAATTAATATGGACAATAAATCATATGAATAGGCTTTAAAATAAAACTTGATATGCCTATTCATTTAAAGGACTCCAATACATTACCGCAATCTCACCTTTAGGCAGAGAATTGTAACGTGCAGTAGGATCTCCACACATGGACACAGCCAATGGGAATACACTAACTTCAAAAATACCTCCTTTGGGCAGGTAAGTTATAGGCTAGTATATTGTCACCGCAACACGGTACATGTCATCTCATGTAACATATAATAGCCCTTTTTAGGCAGAATACGATATATTGCCCGAATGAGACTATCCTAAAACTGGATGAGAAACAACTTTCAAATCTCAATGTATGAGTCGCTTTGGCGACAAACACACATATCAATTTTGATTCTTTCTCGAATGAGAGTATAAATATTTGTCCATTTAACTTGTTAATTGAATCATGCTCTTGAGATACGGAATCTTATGCATCTCTTGATTTAAATTGTGTTATAAGAGCTTAACATATAAATAATATGTCACATGCAAACAGAGACTTGATAGTTATTTTATGCCAAATTAGTAGCATAATAGTTAACTATTGTAATAAAATAATAAAAGAATACATATAACAATGATGCATGTATAAATTGCTAAGATATTGAAACATGAATAAAAGGTATTAAAAAATGTTACACAGCAGTCCTAGCAGATCTTAATATGCAATTTCAGAAACAAAAAAAACTGCATTTGCTAAAAAAATAATTATTATTTGGGTTAATAAGCGAGCTATGGTCCATGTTATGGACGGCTGAACTGAATTAATATATATATATATATATATAGAGAGAGAGAGAGAGAATAATGGAGGAAAGAGGCCATAGGAGGGAATTTCCTTCTATGGCGTCAAAAAAGTACGTTCCCTCTCATTTTTTCCAACGATCAGCACCCATCATCTTCATCGTTATCATCTAAGATGTGGATACACCAAATTTCATGTGATTCTACAACCTTTTCAACGTTGATTTAGCAATGTAAAAAGTTCTGTTGTCGGTAAACCGTTAATTTTGAACCCACTAAATGAACGGTGAAAAAGTTGTAGAATCACATGAAATTTGGTGTACCCACATCTTAGATGATAACGATGAAAATAATGGATGTCAATCGTCGGAAAAAATGATGGAGGGCATACTTTTTCAACGGCATAAGAGGAAATTCCCTCCTATGGCATCTTTCCTCCATTATTCTCTCACACACACACGGGTCGGGTTAAACCGGAATTGGGTCGGGTTTAAAAACAAAAAAAAAAAAGATTAAAACTATCGTTTCACTGCTCATCATCTTGCCCTTTATCCAATAAAAAAACAATAGTTGGCATCTACGAATCTAATTCAAGGCATCAACGAATCTGAGTATGCAACTAAATTTCATCAAAGCATGACCAATTTATCGAACTACTCAACTGAAAAGTTCCAAGATTTCTTAGTGTATTTAACTGAATAACAAATCGATTCACAACTGCATCTACAGTATCCATTCAATATTTGGCAACATATCATTCAAAATTTAAGTGCTCAATGAATAGTTTCACACTTTTTTTTAAAATCAGATTATGGAACCCATTGATTCATCAAAAAAAAAAAATCAATTATCTATTTCCCTCCATCAATATAAATACCAAACAGGTAATAATAAACCTAATTAAATTAACAAAAATTCTATTTATTCCAATCATGGAAAAAAAACACAGAACTTCAATACTGATTATGCATAACCAAGACTTCAATTTTTTTCAGAAATAGCAAAAAAAAATTGTATCCTAGATCATGGTTTTAGAAGAAAAAAACATAAGTTTGGCTCTGATACCAACTATGATATTCTATAATTAAATACACCTCTTTGTTTTATCTATAACATATATCAAGAATCTAAAAGCAAAATTTAGACGTATCTCTATTCATAACAATAAGAACACGCAGAAGTCACGATCGAGCTAGGTCTTCCTCTCCTTCCTCTCCTTCAGACGGTTCTAAATGGGAAAAATCAATTATTAGGTTAAGAGCAGAAGAGATGATCTTGCCTCTATATACAATGAATTTCATTGGGTCCTCTTATAAAAGATCCAATAAGATGAAGGACTACACTGACCGCCAGATTACATCAGATCCGATTAGAGGTGTGGTAAAAGCCTATTAACCTAATAAGATCATATGTCTTTATTGGGCCTACCAGCATGTCTCAAAACTATATAATATTGGTCCGGCCCACTTTAATAAATCATAATTAATGCAAGCCCATAATTAGATAAATCTAGACACAGCTAGCCTTTTATTCATCTTATTCAATATTTTTTTTAAGAGCTTTCGCCTACGAAACGATACGATTGAACCTGGAATCTATCACGCTAGATTTTCTGGTGCCATATCAGCGAACGTACTCATTTTCTTGAATTTTCTAGATTGTGGTAATTGGAAAATTTGGACTAAAAGCTTAAATCTAACTTAATTTGGCATGAAATTAATACTGTCGGCGTTCAGAAATTTATGCGGGAAAAACACAATCTAAAATTGCAGATGGTTTTCAAACTTAAACTGGAATTTTCAAACTGAATCAAGAGCTTCAAGTTATAAAATCTTAATTTAGAAACCAACTCTCAGTGACAGTTATGAACAAACTCTTTTCAGGAAAACAAACTCTTTAACAAGAAATTTATGATAACTTGAAGCTTGGTAGCTACTATTTGATTAAAAAAGAAATTACAAAATTAAAAGAAGCACATCAAATTGCGCAAAAGAGAACAAGTTTATATATCAGCAGCTTTAACTTGCTTATGAAGTAAACATATTCAGAACAATCCAGGAAATAACAAGATCAGAAACTCCTTCATGTGATATAATCATTAAGAAGCATTAATGATAAATGATTGAAAATCGGGGAAAAAATAAGTCGAAAATACGTACAAGTGTCAAGTCTGGAACATATAAAAAAGAATAACAAACTAAAACTGATCAATATTGCTGCGGAAAACCCCCCGCAGTGATCGATGGCTCGTTAGAATTCATAGTCGAAGTAGTAATCATGTGTGTCATCAGGAAGCCAATTTGCAGCAGCAACAGCAGCGATGTCGGCCGGTATTTGCGTCGGGAGCCTCGGGATGGTAACTGATGAAGATGCAGCGGATGATGGTGGCTCGTGAAAATCGCTACGAAGAATCTCCACGAAAGATGGCGGGGTATCCAAGATGCCGTGGCTCTGCGGTATAATTTCGCATGTATCGTCAAAGACGAAATGGTTATCTACAGCAGCAGAATCTGGAACCAACGAACAAGTGGTGGGAATGAGGAGAACGTTATCCGAAGAAACAGAGGATGTGGGCTCAAAAATGCTAGATTGTGCCGACATGGATAATGCTGGCGGCGGTGTAAACGGATCCGGGTAATCATTATAGGCCATCAGTACTTGTCCATTATCGACCGGCACGATCTCTTCTTCGTCGACCCGCATCCTCTTGTTCTTGCTGCTCTTTTCGTGCTGTTCCCTGGACCTCTTATTGATATTCCCACCCTTCTTCAGGTGGATTTTACATAGGACCAGACCCTCAAACTCGGGCTTATGATCAGAAGAAGGCCCCAAGGGATGACGATGAAGGCGATACTCGTGCATGATCCAGTCGGTCTTCATCTTCTTCCTCCCCTTCCCCTTCCCCGTCGCGATCGCGAAACAGAAGGCCGTCTTGTGCCCGATGACGACCGGGACATCATCAGAATCACCCCGCGTCTTCATGAAAACAGGTTTAGGGCAGGCATTGCCGTCCCAGAGACCGTCCCCGGCAGAGCGGCTGGCCCTTGTCGGGCAATGGGACGTCGCGCGCCGCCGTGTAATGAAGTGGATGTCCGACGTCTCGTCCTTATAGCCAAAGAAATCCCTAGGAAGATCCCAAGGGTTGCGGCTGTAAATGTCGAGCTCTTTAACAAGCCAGGGGGAACTTCGGATGCCGCAAGTGATCCTGGGACGGAGATAATGGTCGATGAGCTCTTCGTCCGACGGCGCGAAGCATAGGCCCGGCTCGTTCCCAACAATAATATTCCCCTGATGCGGACAATCATCTGCCATGATCAATAATCAACAAGTGGTGAGTGATCAAGAAATCAAAGAAGATGATGAAGTGTATATATATAGAATTGGGCTACAGTTGCAGCTGGCGGTAATTAAGTTTGTATATATATATTTGTTTTGGGGACTTGCCAAATTTGGAGTTTTATTTCCATAAAACAAACAAGGTTTCTGCTTTCCTAATTAAGTTTTTAAAGTGAAATTTCTCTTTAAAAGGAAAGATGGCCGTTAGAATTGAGTATGGGACCAACGGCCAATTTTCAATTCCCTCCAGTTTTCCAGTTTTATTGAGATTTTTAATATTTCGAATTCTTTAGGATACGCAATATTTTGAATTTCAGTTTTGTCGAATTTTTCAATATGTCGCATGGCATATCCCTCCAAAAATGCGAATATTAATAAATTTTCTCGATTTCTTTAATATTTCTAATGCTATAACCAATGAAAATTGTTGTTTTGAGTTTCTGTAATTTTTAAATTCTTCTCATGCTATATATCATACGAAAGCTATGAATTTGGACTTGGAAAATCGGGAAGTCGTTGAACCCATACAAGGACCCCTTCTTTTAGCCTTTCATAACAACTAAAGTATTTTTGGTTGCCTTCAAAACTTCATCTTCAGCAGAAAACTTATAGTCTTTATCGTCGATTACGCCAAAAGAGATGAGATTCTTCTTCAAGTTAGGTACGTGCCTGACTTCCGCCAATATCCTCACAACACCATCGAACGTCTTGATTTGGATTGTCCAATTTTTAATAGCTCGGCACGAGATATTGTTGCCCATCATAACCACTCCGCCATCAACGGACTCGTACGTGGTGAAAAATCCCTATTGGAACACAAGTGGTAAGAACAACCTAAGTCCATAATCCACTCATTCTTGGATCGCCGTGTGTTATTAAGGACCACAAGAAGATCTCATTCTCCTTCCGCTATACTCGTTTTAACCGAAGACTCATTCTTTAATTTGTCTTCCTGT
Source organism: Agapanthus africanus (assembly GCA_030015575.1). Classification (NCBI taxonomy): domain Eukaryota; kingdom Viridiplantae; phylum Streptophyta; class Magnoliopsida; order Asparagales; family Amaryllidaceae; genus Agapanthus; species Agapanthus africanus. The sequence goes on from JASDDO010000018.1 coordinate 396,177,162, forward strand.
TTTAGCTTGTTCTGCAACTTAAAACAATCGATCTTGAAATGCTCCTTCTTCTTTCAATAATTGCACGTAACGTTTTTAGTCTTAAATTTTGACCGCGACTTCTTTCTATTTGCTTCCGGGTCTCTCTTCTTTTCTCGCTCTTTTACAAATAAGCCAAACGATGAATCATCCATTTCGGTGGAAGGCAACTCTTTATCAATCTTCTCTTTATTTATCAAATTATCCTTGACATCCTTGATTGAGATCGTGTCCCATGGTGTCACGAAAGTGCGTATAAGAGGATGGCAACAAATATAAGAAGAGAAGAACTTGATCTTCATCATCAATCTTAATGTCGATCTTACCCAAGTCTATAATGATCGCATTAAACTCACCAATGTTAGATTTTATTGAAGAGCTTTTGTAACAACCTTAAACTTTCCGTACAGAATTTTTTTCAAAAATACAGAAAGGAGTATCTTAACCTAAGCACAAATTATAAATTTAAATTGCTTTAGAACAGCAAGAAAGCATTTGTAACTCATTGGTAAATCCTTGCATTGCTGTGACATAGCCCCTGTGTTCAAATCCCTCCAGCCACATATTAATTTTTTGATTTTTCTTTTAAATTTTTAGAAGCTCAAAAGTTTGCACGTGCACTGCACCTAAAATGAAAGTCACCATAAAAGCAAACATGTGCACTGAGCCCTGTGAAGCAACTAGGACACGTGTCTTCAATCCAGAGCCCCCCACGCCTAAATGACCGGCGAGATATTGCTTGGGGCCGGCGCCGCCGGACCCCCCATGGCAAATGCTCCCAAATTTTCATCCATAACCCCTTGGCCTCCCCCCACTACCCCCATGCTGTTTGATTTCTCTGCATTTATCCAAAAAATGATAAATCTCCTCTTTAATCCATTTTAATGCATATTTTTAATTCATTCTTCAATCCCCAAAACCCTAATTTCTCCTATAAATACAAATATCACACCCTAGACTCCTCATTCAGAATTCCATTACCAAAACTCTCTAAAATTTCTAAGTTCCAAAAGTTGTACAAATGGAATTAGCTCAAGGTAAAGTTCCGGCGACGTTTCAGGACAACTCCGGCGACGAAACGACTCCACGACACCTTTGAAATCTTCCTCTACCTCCCCCCTCTTTAATAAATCAGTAAATCCCCTCTTCCCTCTCCTCTCTCTATTAAAAAGACGTCTCTTTTCAAAATTCGTCGGAAACGGAGTTAATCCGACTTCCGATTCTCTTTTCTTTAAAATTCAATTTTTCTTAAACAACAATTAACCACCTTTTCATATATTATTTAGTAACCATTAAAAAACAATTGGACAAAGTTTCAATTCAAAATATTATATTAAACAAATTCTATTTCACTTTTACAGTAAAATACTCTTAAGTTTACATACGACATTACCATATCTTTTTGCTCATATTACCGTTAGGAAACGCACGAGGTAATGACCTACCTCTTCACAACACTCATTCTTGATATAACACTATGGATTTTCGAACATTAGTTTGTGGGATAAAATATGAACTTACATTTAAATACCATAAACTTTCAAAAATCGTTTTCTTTAAAAGTGTATTATTTAATTCCTTACAAATGCGCCTCTACAACCCATTTTGGGGAACCCCGATCAGGATGGTGCGAGTTATCGCACATACTCGGGCCTAGTAGAGCGAGATGCAGACTTCCTCACGGAGTATCCGATCACGATAGAATTTTTAATGCAATTTTAAGAAAAATGTGATTTCTATTTAATAAATAACATCTATTTATATATATATATATATATATATTATCAAAATATCTACTTTAAATATACAACATATATATATATATTCCATGTTTTCTAAATCAAAAGAATCGTAAATTTCATGAAACTATCATTACAAATCAATACAATTCCAATATTACACTATAATACCATATACTATTCAAATTAGGTTTATATCCACTAGAATATTTTATTTTATAACAATTACAACTATGAAAACCCTAAAGAAGATAATTAAATACTTAATGTGTATTTTAAAAATATATCAAAGCTATTTTTCATAAAACCCCCTCAAGTTATATTAATTTACAATAAGGAACCTACTAAATATAGCCTTCCATTCCTGTATTTACATTTTCAGTTGTACTTGCAAAGAAATGTTTAATAAATAAAAGTTGATGTTCATTTACACTTCATGTCTTCTTTTGTATATTTACATTATATTTCTTAGTTACGCTTAGCGTGTTTACTTTTGAGTAAATACGTATCAGGTCTCGTCGCGTCTCCTTACCGTACATCGGGAAGCGGGGCGTGACAGGTTTTGTTAGCGGCCCATGCAGGTCAGTTCTGCATGGACATGCAAGTCAATTTTGTATAAAGTCCTAAACAATATAACACAAGAATCAACAATTAAAAATATTCTTTACATTTCATATTCTTTGAATTTTACAATTTCATATTCTTTGAATCTATCCTAACCCAATTTTTTCCTCATAGAATCAATTCCAATGCTGCACTCGGACTAGAAATTACCTACCCGCAGCGGCCAGCTATCCAAGCACCTGCTCCACGACTCGCTCTCCCAGCTCCACCTTCTCGTAGATTGACTGCACCTCCTCCTCGTTAGTTCCACAAAGCACAAACGATCTTACCTCCAGTATGTTAGTTATGTAAATGCCCTAGAGGCCATTATTGTACATATGATGTATATTATAGTGGATGCTTGGATATATATAGAGAGGACTTTCTTGCTCGACATGATAGTTGTAAGTCTACGGTAGCGCCCCGGCCGTCTTTTAGACGCCAAATACGGAACAAAAACTTTTATAACTGGCGCTATCGCATACTATAACCCGGATCTACCATTAACGCTAAACTAACAAACTACAAAGTGGGTAGAAAGGTTATACCGAACGATCCGAGTCCTTCGGTCTTTAACCGTCATCCCACACTCTGTTGCGGCTGCTCCGATCTCCTGACTTCTCGTCGAAGTGGCACCACATCTACGGATCTTTAAACGGACTCCCGCCTCTGAACCAAGGCAATTCGGACATGAAGTTTGCTAGCCGACATGTCCAAGATTGATGTAGAGAATGAGTAGAACACTTTGTCTCGCTTCATCCAAAACCATGGATGAACGGTTAATAAAGTTGCCTTTTAATGGAGAGAAATGAGAAATGAGCTATCAAATTTCCATGAACCAAATTTCATAATCTTTTTAATCAATCCATCATCTTTTTACAAAGGGGCTAGCTCAAAAATGGAGAGGAGGGGCCGGCCACATATAGGAAAGGAGGAGGGTGAGTGTAGGAGCAAAGGGGGTAACCTTAAGGAATAATATCTTAGCATTACCAAAACCCATTAATGCAAATGGTGACTCACGTTAAACACTTCACTAAAACATTTAATGCAAACTAATGAGTCATGAAACCTAGTCACCAAAACTAGAATCTTCCACATGACTCACCCACATGACTCACCTAAGGAAAAAGATAATTCCGTATTAAACCGAATGTTTAAGACGGGTGATAGAAAACTAGCAACTTCCAAAAGCGATCCCGAAACGAATTTCAGGACAACCCCGTAACAGTATAAACATACCCGCATTTGTATTACGACCGAATACAAATGCAACTGAGACAAAGATATTATATCTACACAGTATAATACTCGGATCCGGCTTAAACCAAAACCCACCAGTATTATCTGCCCGAAATATGACACGTGCGTAAACGCACATGCATTTTCCGAACCCTGCCATAAAACCATACGGCCTCTACAACGTTTCGCCCGAACTTGGGAAACTATCTGTGGGGGGGCTCTAATGACTCGTCAGTACCCTGGCAGTGGGTTTAACCACAAGCCGTCAGCGGCACTAGCTGTGCGTAACAGCTGCCCATATACTGACCTCAAGGGAAGCCGATGAGCGAACTCATCCTGGAACCTACTGAGCCTAACAGTGACAATATACATACAGTCCGGTCCGTCCGTATATGAGTATCGCATATCGGGCCTAGGGGGCTGGTAACGTCAGACCCCCAAAAGCGGTATAAGTCGTGTCAGAGTGTAGCCCAGAACAACCTGAGATACTACTGGAGTACCTACCAGTAAATCTCCTGCCTCGGCCGAGAGCTTTATGTAATGGCTCTGCTAGACACAGCACGATCTCACCCCTAATACCGGGAGAGACGAATCCCCTGCCGATCCGCTCACTTGCCTCCATGTGGCTCGGGACTGTACCCAAAAAATACCTGTTTGCATGACTCCTTTGAGCCGTGGTAGGGTAGAAATCAAAGCACAGTGGGAACTCACACGAGACAAATGACGATCTCAGGTCGATGAACTAACATGTACACATGTCACCAGGGAACTGCTATTTGACGATAGGTATAATACCAACTAGCAGGTTTTCGGCGAGTCCTGTCCGGTGTACTCATAACCCAATGAGCACATGTATACATCTTAGGTGATCCAACTGACACCAGTGGCTTATGAGACCGGCCACCGCCCTTCGTCGGGGTCTCGACTGTATACACTAGTCTACTCCGGAGTATCGATGCCCTGTCTCGAAACTCCCACGACTAGGGACCACAATTAAGGATGTGCTTATAGACTACCCAACTCTCACGTATATAATCGCCATCATACTGTTGGTAGTCAAGCAAGATCCTAAGGGCTTTATCAACGTGTAACAACGATCAGTCACTTGAACCTGTACACGACTGATAAAGGCAAACCAGATAGCATACTATCATCTCGAGTAAGACTGTGCTACCGGTATAGGTCCTCCTCAATCATTGCAATCACGGGAATGCTAGGTTATACATACAACATGGGTGTATGAGATTTACACCATGCTATTGATAATGTATGGGTTTTTATTTATATAAGTAATTCAAAATTATTTGGAAATTAATCATGGTTGAGCTTGGATGGAAGCTTGTAGAACCATTGACTTAGTCCACTAATTTTGTTTTACCTAAAATATTTATTAACCTAACCATTATCACTTAGCCATGGTTTATTCTCTACATGTGTTAGTATATGATATGATCTCACCCATGGTTGCATTTCTAACCTCACTCTTATTCATTCATCACTTCATCTTCTTCTTCATCTCCTTCTAGCTCTCTTGCTTTTGATAAAGTGAAGAAAAATAGTGGGAAAATAAATTCTAAAGTGAGCAAAATTCCTACTTCATCATCCTCTACTGAACTAGCCATTTAGTTTAGAGTGTTTGATTCACTAATTCCATATTAGTGAAGAGATAGCTTGAGTCAGTGTCTCCTCGACGTAGATCATTTTCGGTTTTGAAGACTTCAAGCAAGTTTGCATCTTTCACCTTGTGGAGCCTCTCAAGAGTTCGGGAGATCATTACTCGCAGCGAAGGGACCACTACTTGGAGCTATTGAAGTGAAGGACCGGTCTACAAAAGTTGTATTCCTTGTTCGCTTTGTTGTAAAATTGTTTACACTTTGTTTCGTTTAAATCTTTAGTTAAGATTCTAGGATCAGGGTTAAGTAGCATGACAAATTTTTGAAAATGGCATGGACGATGCCTCCTGAAACCTTGTTGTCGTGCTAGATAACCCTACACAGTACAGAGGAAAATGCTTGGTGTGTCAGCAAGTAAAGGCTGAACATCACAGGACAGCTGGTTTACTTCAACTGTTACCTATCCCAGAATGGAAGTGGCAACATATCACTATGGATTTCGTGACTGCACTTTCTCACAGCATGAAAGGTAACGATGCGGTATAGGTTATTATTGATCGACTCACAAAGTCGGTTCATTTCATCCCATTTCAAGTTGGCCAATCTACCGAGACATTAACAAAGAAGTACATGAAGGTAAGTTTGAATCTAAGTAAGATTTAACTCCTTATTGTGTACTATCTCTGATACCCATGAAATCATGCAGGAGATTGTGAGATTACATGGAGTACCGGTTTGCATTGTCTCCGATCGTGACACCAGATTCCGATCGTAATTTTGGCAGAGTCTGCAAGCTAGGTTGGGAACAAGTCTGAACTTCAGCACAGCTTACCATCCACAAACAGATGGATAGTCTGAGCGAACTATTCAGATACTTGAAGATATACTACGATCTTGTATGATAGACTTCGGAGGATCATGGGAAGATCACCTACATCTTTTGGAGTTTTTATATGACAACAGCTACTAAGCAAATATAGGAATGGCACCCTTTGCAGCTCTTTATGGAAAGAAGTGTCGATCACCATTAAGTTGGGACGACATCGGAGATAGAGAACTCCGTGGACTTGAGATGATAGTGGCAACTGTCGATGTAGTTCGCACTGTTAGGGAAGGAATGCGTATAGCCTAAGATCGACAAAAGCACTGGGCTGATGCAAAATGCCGTCACTTGGAGTTCCAACCGGGAGATCATATCTTTTTGAAGATATCTCCAAACCGTGGAGTGATTCGCTTTGGAAGATGCGGTAAGCTCGGTCCGAGGTATATTGGACCGTTCGACATACTCGGACGAGTCGCAGAAGTGGCTTATCGCCTGGCACTTTCACCTTCATTGGAAGGAGTGCACAATGTATTCCACATATCCCAACTCAGAAGATATGTAAGTAACTCCAGTAATATTCTTGATCACTCCGAGCTCACTGTACAACCAGACTTATCCTGTGAGTAGCAACCGGTTGAAATCCTAGATAGAAAGGTGAAGTCACTTCGGAACAAGAAAGTAAACTTGGTTTGAGTGATGTGGAGAAAAGACTGACCAGGAGAATCAACATGGGAACGTGAGGACGACATGCGTGCAAGATACGCTCACTTGTTTGTAAATTAGTCCTTAAAATAATTGTAAATTTCGAGGACGAAATTTTTGTTAGGAGTGTAGAATGTAACGACTCTGTTTTAATGTACAGAAGAATTTGTTTAAAAGTTAATGTAGAAATGAGTATTTGCAACCCTGTGTATGCTATAAATATTTGAATTGCTTTTGAACAGTAAGAAAACACTTGTAGCTCATTGGTAAAGCCTTGCACTGCTGTGATATAGCCCATGTGTTCGAATCCCTCCAGCCACTTATATTTTTTGTTGATTTTTCTTTTAAAATTTTATAATCTCAATTGCTTGCACGTGCATTACATGTAAAATGAAAAGTCACAACAAAATCAAACATGTGCACTGAGGTATATGAGACGACTAGGACATGTGGCAAAAATCCAAGAACCAACCCATCGGTTTGGACCGGCGAGATTTGAGGAAGGGGCCGGCGCCGCCGGTTTGGGCAGGAGAAAATGCAAATTTTTTTGTTGCCCTAACACCCTTGAACTCCCCCATTAACCCTAGTCTGTTTGATTCCCTGCACATTAACAGAGAAATTAAAATGATGCATTAATACAAATTTTAATTCATTTTTAATTCTCTCTTCACCCACAAAACCCTAATCCTACCATATAAATACAACTCTACACTTTTTCCCTCCTCATTCAGAAATCTAGTGCCAAAACTCTTTAAAAATTTCAAGTCCAAAAAGTTGTTCAAGTGGAGTTAATTTAAGACTAAGTTCTGGCGACGTTTCGGGACAAATCCGGCGACGAAACGACTCGCCGATGATTCCATAAGCTTTCTATACCTCTCCACTTTCTTTCTAATCTATAAGTTCCACTTTCCCTTTTCTCCTTCTATTAAAATGAATTCCATTTTCAAAACTAGTCGGAAGCGGAGTTAATCCGACTTCCGTTTCTAATTTAACTAAAAACACCATTTATCTTAATAAAAAATTTACATTTTTTTTGTATATTGTTTAACAATTATAAACAAATATATTAGAACAAGTTTCATCTCAAAATAATAGGTATTGCAACTTCTATTTCAGTTTTACGGTAAAATACCATCATATTTACATACGACATTGCTTATTCATTTTGCTCATATTACCTTTAGAAAACTCATGAGATAATGACTTATCTCATCACAACACTCATTCTTTATATAGCATGATGGCTTTTGTAATATTAGTTTGTGTAATAAATACGAGTTTACATTTAAATACCATAAATATTCAAAAATCGTTTTCTTTAAAAGTGTATTATTTAATTCGTTACAAATACGCCTCTATAACCCATTTTGGGGAACTCCGATCGGGATGGTTCGGGTTATTGCACATCCTCGGGTCTAGTAGAGCGAGATGAAGACCTCCTCACGGAGCATCCGATCTCGATGGGATTTTCAATGCAATATTTAAGAAAAATGCGATTTCTATTTAATAAATAAGTTCTATTTATATATATATATATATATATATTATCAAAATATCTACTTTAAATATACATTATATATATTCTATGTTTTCTAAATCAAAGGAATCACAAATTTCATGAAACTACCATTACAAATCAATACAATTCCAATATTACACTAAAATACCATATACAATGAAATCTTGGTTCTATTCACTAGAAAACTTCATTTTATAAAAACTATGTGAAAACCCTAGAGACGATAAATAAATACTTGAGGTTTATTTTTAAAATATATCAAAAATATTTTTCATAAAACCCCCTCAAGTTATATTAATTTACAATAAGGACCGTAGTAAATATAGGTTTAAATGGGACCAGTTCTCTTGAGCCTCAGAGAGCCGGAGAATGTGGATGCTTGCCTATATAAGATAGACAACCTAAAAACGGTGTTATCAATACGGCAATTGTCTTGGAAAAAGACACAAATCCTGCCGTCCATGTGCAGCAGTTACCGATAATATCAAAACTAATTCAGAACTTCAATTCGTTGTAAAGTGTCTGACTCAGGCAGAGTCTCGGTCTAATAAGAAAACAATCTATCCTTGAATATGATTCAAGATAACTTCAATACAACATGAATCCATTTATACCAGATATAATCTATATCAACTTGACTCGGCGGAACCGAACCATGGATATACTCTAATTACATGACTATCCATTTATATCCATTCCGTTTATATGATATCATGGTTTCGGAAAGTCTTCCATTTATAAAATAAAACAATACAATCAATACAAAAAACATTACGGGGTTTTAGAGAGGTAGACTGGTACGGAATGTGTTAGAAGTGGCACGAGACGGTCACTTTAATACACCAAAGCTGAATATCCATTGATGTTGTACCATGGCTTAACGGTTCCTTGTGCTCTGTATACCTTAGTCTCCGGAATAGTGGGACTCCTCCCTTATACACTGGCATATTCTATACCAAGCAACAAATAACTGCGTTAACAGAACAAAAAAATTACAATATACCAGTTATATTCTCATGAGTCTATTCTTATCTATCTTTGGGACTTACCGAGCGATTGTTCGCTGACAACATTCCTTCTCTTTTTTCTTTGGAATGTTGTCAGGTGAATCGGACTCTCTGGAGGTCAAGCCCAGTACTGAAGACTTGGAGCAGTTCGCCATTGACCCAAAGCTCTAGATACTTGTATATATATTTTTTTCAAATCATGCCATTGTTTAGGCATTGCTTTCCATTCCTGTATTTAAATTTTCAGTTGTACTTGTAAAGAAATGTTTAATAAATAAAAGTTGTTGTTCATTTACACTTCATGTCTTCTTGTGTATATTTACATTATATTGCTTAGTTACGCTTAGCATGTTTATTTCTGAGTAAATACGTAGCGGTCCTCGTCGCGTCTCCTTACCGTACACCGGGAAGCAGGTCGTGACACTTTTCGTCCATTTGTGGATGATAAGCCATGCTGAAATTCAGACTCGTTCCCAGATTAGCTTGCAGACTCTGCCAGAATTGTGATCGGGATCTTGTATCACGATCGAAAACGATGCAAACAGGTACTCCATGTAATCTCACAATCTCCTGCATGAGTTCATGGGTATCAAATATAGTACATCTTGAAGGTTTAAATCTTAGTTTAGACTTATGCTTACCTCATTGTACTTTTTTGCTAACGTCTCAGTTTATTGGCCAACTCAAAATGGAATAAAGTGAGCCGACTTAGTGAGTCGATCCGCAATAACCTATACTGCGTTATTACCCTTCGAGCTGCGATGAAGGGCAGTCACGAAGTCCATGGTAATGTGTTGCCATTTTCATTCTGGGATTGGTAACGGCTGAAGTAGACCAGCAGTTATGTGATGTTCAGCCTTCACTTGCTGACGCACCAAACACTTGGCTACGCTCCTTGGTACTTCATGCTTCATTCCATGCCACCAGTAGTATTGCCGTAGATCCTTGTACATTTTTGTACTACCAGGGTGTACAGAATAAGGAGAGCTGTGAGCCTCTTTCATCAACTCTTCTCGAACAGGGCCGATTGGCACACATAATCGACTTCCATATCTCAAGGATCTGTCTTCGTGGATGATGAAGCCAGTTCGAAGTCCACTTTTTACTAGTTCTTGGATCTTTTGTAGCTTGGCATCATTTACTTGAGCTGCTTTGATCTGATTGATAAGAGTGCACTGGACATGTAAGTTCATCAAATATGAAGAGTTATCTGGTATAACTACTTCAATCGCCAATCCGTGCAATTCTTGTTATAGCTTCCACTGAGCGGTGAAGTTTATTGCTAATAGCTGGCGGCTAAGTGCATCAGGAACTACGTTCACCTTCCTAGGATAATACCGTAGGTTGATGTCGAAGTCCGCCATAAGTTCTAGCCATCTTCTCTGCCGCATGTTTAGTTTCTTCTGAGTAAATACATACTTCAAACTCTTGTGTTCATTGTATATATCCACACGTTCTCCAAGAAAATAGTGGCGCCAAGTTTTAAGTGCGAAGATGATGGCTGCCAACTGCAGATCATGTGTTGGATAGTTGCACTCATGAACCTTCAGTTGTCTTGATGCAAAGGCCACAACTTTTCCATGCTGGTGCAGAACACATCCTAATCATTTACTAGACGCATCACAATGCACAACAAATCCTCCAGATTGATCCGATATTATAAGGATAGGAGCAGAGGTTAATCTTTACTTGAGTTCTATAAAAGCTTTTTCATATGCTTCTGACCACACGAATGCTTCATCTTTATGTGTGAGCTTGGTCAGAGGTGCTGCAATCTTTGAGAAGCCTTCAATGAATCATCGATAGTATCCTGCTAATCCTAAGAAACTTCGTATATCCTTCACCGTCTTTGGTGTCGGCCATTCACTGATAGCTGACACCTTAACTAGATCTACTGAGATTCCTTCGCCCGAAACGATATGTCAAAAAAATTCGATTTGATCTAACCAAAATTCATACTTGTTGTACTTGGTGTAGAGATGATGTTGTCGCAATGGCTCCAGGACAATCCGTAAATGCTCGGCGCGTTCTTTCCGATCCTTTGAATACACTAGGATGTCGTCGATGAAGATGACAACGAACCTGTCTAAGTACTCTCGGAAAACTTAATTCATCATGTTCATAAAGATGGCATGTGCATCGGTCACTCCAAATGGTATTACAAGATATTCATAATGACCATATCGAGTCCTAAAGGCTGTCTTCAGAATGTCGGACTCTTTGACCTTCACCTGATGATAACCTGAACGAAGATCTAGTTTCGAAAATACACTAGACCCACTTAGCTGATTGAAAAGATCATCGATGCGCGGTAGTGGATACTTGTTCTTGATCGTTATTTCATTTAGAGCTCGATAATCCACACACATCCTATATGAACCTTCTTTCTTCTTCATGAGTAATACTCGAGATCCCCAGCTTGAAGTACTGGGACGAATCCAGCTTTTCTTCAGGAGTTCATCCAACTGAATGCAGATCTCCTTCAATCCATCTGAACTTAACCAGTACAAAGCTTTGATTACAGGTTGCGCACCAGGTTGTAAATCGATGCTGAATTCAAGAGATCGATCGGGAGGCAAACCTGATATATCTTTCGGGAATACATCCTCGAACTCTCGAACTAGTTATGGCTTCAATTCTTCCGCTTGCAATGATGCAACAACTGCCTTTTTTGGTTTTGCTTTATAGACGCTAGGTTCCAAGGTAAGGTCTCCACTCTTGAAATAGAACACTGGATGATCTGGTATTTCGAACACTACTCTCTTTTAGCGACAGTCGATGGCAGCGAGGAAAGTTCCCAGCCAGTCTATTCCCAAGACCACATCAAAGTTTGGTATGTCCAGCACCTTGAAGTCCGCATAAAATTCTCTACTGTAGACAACCACTGGACACAGATCGTATCCCAAAGTTGCTTTTAGAACGCCGTTCCCTGAACTGACATTCCAGCCAGATACGAGCGGTTTAACTGGAATCGCATGAGTTTGGACGAACCGTTGTGACATAAAGCAATATGATGCTCCAGTGTCGAAGAGTGTTAGAGCAGGAAGGGGGGCTACTAAAATTGTACCTAAGTTCAGTGAGTTGGGTTTAGATATAGGAAAAATATATTGAAACATAAGGATTGAAAAGTTTTGAAAGGATTGGGAATTACCAGTAATGACTTGTCCAATGGCTTCGGTCTCCTCGACCGTCATTGTGAAAGTCTGACGTCATGGTACATTCCTACTTGCTGGATGCGCATTCCTCTGTCCTTGGGGCAGTTTCTCTGCCCTTGAGGCATATTTCTTTGTGCCTGATGGAATTGACGTTGAGGCTGTGCAGAAGGTCCACGTAGAGCTGGTGCATGGAGAGCTAAACGGGGTGCAGGTTCTTGGATAGCTGGCCGCTGCGGAACTATGTTTGTGGGTCTTGGTGTTGGTGATGTATTGATACGATATGGACATATTCTTATTGCGTGAGTGGATGCGCCACAAATCAAACACAGGCCATTTGCATACCTGCAGTCCTTCGCCAAGTGTCCAGTTCTCTTGCAGTAGAAACAGAAATCTGGATTGGACCTGTTAAATGATCCTCCCGGTCTCCTAGGAGCAAAAGTTGGCCTAGAAGAGGCTCCTCCTGACATCTGTGTGGCAGAGCGTTTCACACCGGCAGTCTGCGGCCTTCCTTTCTTCTTCACAACTGCCTCATAACGTCGGACAGCCTTCAAAGCAAGTTCATGGGTTGGGAAATCCCCTATAGCAAGTGCAACATGGATTTTCAGGTCCAACCCTTACTGAAATCGTCATGCCTGGATCTCAGCAATAGAAATCAGGTGTGCAGGAACCTATTACGTCCTTGTGTTAGCAGTGTAATGAGTGAGGTCAGAAATTTGAATTTGAGACAATATCTTACCTGCTAAGCATGGTAAACTCAGTATCATATTCATCCACAGACTTGACCCACATCGAGCCTTGTTGTAGATGGATGAACTGGTGCTCCATGTCAAAACGAGCAGTCCCAGGAAAGTACTTCACATCGAACAGATCATGAAACGTCTTCCACTCGATCGGTTGGGTGAGATGGCTTTCCTCAGCCTTCCACCAAACTCTGGCATTGTTTGTCAGTTGCAGCTTAGCAACTCTCACCCAGGTAATATCTGGCATATGAGCTGCCGCCAGATTATCTTCGATCGATTGAGCCCATTCCTCCGCCTCCAGTGGGCTCTCTTTTCCCGAGAAGTGTTTTGGATGCAATACCCGAAATTATTTGACTGCGGGTGCCTCGGCTCGGGACGGTACATGAGGATAGCAATCTGCTGCTGCTGACCCTCCAGTAGTCTTTTGATAGACTCAAGTAGTACCATTTGCTCATTGATGAGAGCTGCAATGGTAGGTGGTGGTGGTAGAGTAGACGGTGGAGTGTTGCCATTGACGTTCATGCTAGTGTTGTTGGGAGAATCCATGATCTTAATAGAAAAGGAATGGTTAGGATATATTCAAGAAATTTGAAATGTAAGGAATGTATAGTTGCCGATTCTTATAATTCTTGTAATATATTGCTTAAGACTTCATGCAGAACTGACTTGCATGGGCCGCCAACAAAACCTGTCACGCCCCGCTTCTCAGTACACAGAAACGATGATATGGCATGCCGCAACATATTTACTAAGAAATAAATACGTTAAAACGTAATTAAGAAATATATAAAATGAACAAGAATGACAAGAGTAATAAAATTAAACTGCAACTTTATTTACATTCATCTTTACATACAATTTTTTTGAAAAGAAAAGATACAATGAGTAAAGTAGTGCATAAACAATGGCATATGTTGGGGTAAAAATTTACACCCCGGTTGACCGAGTCAAAGTCAAGGTCAACCCCCCCAAGCTAGGTGGGCCCAAGCCCAGATCAAGCGGGCCCATGCCCAAGTCGAGCCCGCGGCCAGCCTTCCCATGCCAGCAACGAAATCATGTCATAAGTAATTTTTATGTAATTTTTTATGCATGAATGTAAACAAAATGGGCATAAAGCCAATATTTTGTAAGCCCGTGGCTTATGTGCAAAAATGAAATGGCACATGAGCCATAGGATGACTAAAATGCCATTTTTGTAAAGCCCAAGGGGCTATATGTAAATATGTAAGCCTATATAAGGCAACATGATGATGAATAAAGTAATACACTTTTCATTCCCCCAAAATCTAGGGTTCTTTGTGCCTCCTGCTCCTTCTCCAAGGTTCTAAACCTTCTCAATTCTTTTGAATTAAATCAAGAGTTTTACTCTTTCTTTTCCAAAACTAAGTAGTTTTCCACCACAAAACCCACAAAGGGGAATTCAGATCTCCCATCAGATCTCAAAAAGGAGTGATTTTTAAAATCTCCTACTTCTTGATCTTCAAGATCCGGCCAAACAACAGGAGGAAGAAGAAGAACCCCCTTTATCAGCTTCAAAACATCCCAGCAGTTTAACTCCATACATATATACATAACAAATATTTCCTTTCTGAAGCATAGATTCTGTTTCTTAGGCTAAAAGCCACTTTTTCTCGCCGGCGCTCAAGCGCAGAGCGCCCACGTGCTGACACGTGGCGCGCTTGCTCTCAAGCGCAAGTCGCCCACGTGGCGCGCTTGCGCTCAAGCGCAAGTGCCCGAGCGCAAGTCGCCCACGTGCCGACATGTGGCGCGCTTGCGTTCAAGCGCAAGCGCCCGACACGTGGCGCGCTTGCGCTCAAGCGCAAGTGCCCGAGCGCAAGTCGCCCCGGTGCCAACACGTAGCGCGCTTGCGTTCAAGCGCAAGCGCTCGAGCGCATGTCGCCCCGGTGCCGACACGTGGCGCGCTTGCGCCCAAGCGCAAGCGCCCGAGCACAAGTCTCCCCCGTGCCGACACGTGGCGTGCTTGCGCTCAAGCGCAAGCACCCGAGCGCAAGTCTCCCCCGTGCCGACACGTGGCGCGCAGGCGCTCAAGCGCAAAGCGCCTACGTGCCGACACGTGGCGCGCTTGCGCTCAAGCGCCCAGCGTTCAAGCGCAGAGCGCCCACGTGCCGACACGTGGCACTCTAGCGCCTGAGCGCACAGCACCTAGGCGCACAGCGCCCAAGGTGCTGCCCCCACACATCCTTTGGATGCCTTTTCCCCTCTTTCTTTTATATATATACATATATACATATATATACACATATGTATACATATTTGCACACACACGTGCTCCACGACACTGTCCCTGTTAGAAAAAAATTTCTAACGGGGCGCTGCCCCGCATCCCGCAAGGGGGCTGCTAGCCCCCTTGACCCCCAGCCCGCTATCCGGGTAGCGGGACCCCTGTAAAAACTCTGCGTGGCTCCCGATATATCCAAACCCCCCCTTTCAAAACACAACCCACGTACACTGCACATTGAGTTCGCATGACCAGTTTAACCCGTTAATCGGAGGTTCCCTCGTCCCAAAGGCGAGGGGTAATTAACGGCAGTTTAGTCCGCGGCTGCCGGAGATTCGGATGCCCACAATCAATAAACCCCGGCCTACCCTAGGCAGGGGGAATCTGTAGTATACGCCTGAAAAGCGCGCACGTATTCCCATCTCAATGGGGTGACGAAAAACACCCTACAGAATCTGGCACGCCCGGTGGGACCAATCTCTCCTCCCATATTTCGGGTTAAGCGTTCATGCGAACTCAATCTATATACATGTCTATATTTATACTAAAATAATGCTTTTTCATGGAGGTTTTCAAGCAAATCACTTTCCAACAATGTCTCCAATGATGAACTCAGCTCTCAGCACAGCTCCTGTCTCCTACACAATGAAGATAGACTCCAGGACGGTTCTTCCGGCCAGTCTTGGACGACAATGGGAAGATGAGCCGCTACCATTTGGCTCTATTATGTTCGTGTCAGCTAACGACGTCCCAGCTCCTCAAGCTCCGGTAACAGACAAACCGGTCTCAAAGGGGAAAAAGCCGAATGTCGTGGTCGCGAGGGCGCCCCAACACAAACGCAAGTCGGTGTTTGAACAACTTTCCTCGGCCCCAGCTGGGGGCAAGGCCATCAACACCAGCAAAGAAACAAGACATCCCGAGCAAGCTCCAGCGGTGCCCTTGACCACTGCTCGATTGGGTGTCTTCTCAAGCCTCCCCATCACTCGGCCTATGGTGGCTTCCCGGAGAGCAGAAGCTTGCCAAGCGCTTAAGGCAGAGAAGCTGAGGCAGAAGCGGCTCAGATATAGAGCCAACAAAAGGGCTAGGGCTCTGGCCATGTTAAAATTTATGAATTTCCAAAGCCCGGACCGCTCCGCGAAACCAGCTGCCAGTGATGAAAGAATGGCTGAGTGTGTTATCCACACTGTCTACATGGCCGGACATGAAGAAACGAACCCTCCTCTTCTTCACAGCCATGGTGATGATATGGTTGCCGCTACCCAGCATCGGCTCGATCTAAATGATGAAGAGCCCGCTCAGGCCGATAAGCCAGAGGAGCCCGTGGTTCCTATGGAATTGAGCTCAGGCAATAATGATTACCCGGTTGTCATAGCCGGAACTACAGAACAAGCATTATTCCACTGGCTTCAAAGGCAATTTCAGGACAGGGATGAGAAGATGGCCGAGGTCTATTCCAAAGTCGACGAGCTGGCAAACGTCGTGGCAAATCTCGTGACCCAAGTCGTCCGATTGCAATTACAGCAGAATCAAATTTTGGCTCATGAGCCAGGGATTGATACCCGGGGGCAGCCAACTGATATCTCTTTCAACCTAAAAGCGGAGCGCCTTCGCGAAAAACGGCCACAATCAGCCTCCAGTCCCTCCGATACATACGCCGGGGGGGAATCGCCTCTGAAAGAGAAGCTGGAAAAGGTCTATTCCTTCAAGAGGGAAAAGGTCCACAAGATATTCAGGGACGCCCTAAGAAACGGTCTACAACTGCCAGAATCAAAGAGACCGCAAGAAGAGAATATGACCGACGACCTAAAATATTGCCCCTATCACAGGGTGATAGGTCATTCCATTGAGGACTGCTTCGTCTTCAAAGATTGGGTCGAAAGGCAATACAAGACGGGAGAGATAGAAATGTCTAAAGGCGTGTTAGCAAACAGTCAAGCTACGACCGCCGATTTCATGCAAATGGAGACCGAAGCCTTTCGAGAACCTAACCCTCCCAGACATGTGCAGGGCGAACCAAAGATTGATCGGCCTCAGGGACCGGCGTCAGTGAGGGCACCTACTCTGATGGAGAGAAGGAAGAAGGTGTACTCCTTTAGGAGGGATGAGGTCCGCGATATATTCGAGGAAGCCCTGAATAATGGCCTGCAACTGCCTATTCCGAAGAGGCCACATGAAATGAATATGACTGGCAATCCCATATACTACCCATACCATAGAGTGCTGAGTCATACCATTGAAGACTGCTGTGTTTTCAAAGATTGGGCAGAGGACCAATATACGCTTGGAAAAACCTCACAATCCTCGGATGTATTAGTAAGCCACAGAGCTAGGTCATCAACACAGCTCCGCCAAGATCAATGTTCAAGGAGCTGGGATAAGCAAAGAAGACAACCACGTCGTTAAACTGGGAAACAATCGACCTCTAAGTCGTTAAACTGGGAATGTAAAAAAAATGTAAATAAAAAAAAATGTGTAAATAAAAGAAAAAACATAAAGCCGAAATGATTGGGCAACTCGCAATAAAAATCAGCGAGTGAAAATAAAAATGAGAATAAAGCCGAAATGATGGGGCAACCGCGAATAAAAGCCGAAATGATAGGGCAATCGCGATCTTCGCGATAAGAAAAGCTGAAAGGATAGAGCAATCGCGGTAAAAAAAAAACACAAACAAAAATCCAATTTTTCAAAATTCCCTCGGCCCTACGGTTAGTCCCCAAATTGACTACCGTATACAATCCACGGGCTCAAATAATTCTCATCATACCTATGCCCCTGGATAGACCTCTACGTCTTTAAACTGGAAACAGATGACCCCTAAGTCGTTAAACTGGAAACAACAGACCTCTAAGTCGTTAAACTGGAAACAGCAGACCTCTAAGTCGTTAAACTGGAAACAGATGACCTCCAAGTCGTTAAACTGGAAACAGATGACCTCCAAGTCGTTAAACTGGAAACAAATGACCTCCAAGTCGTTAAACTGGAAACAGCAGACCTCTAAGTCTTTAAACTGGAAACAGACGACCTCTAAGTCTTTAAACTGGAAACAGATGACCACTATGTCGTTAAACTGGAAACAGATGACCACTATGTCGTTAAACTGGAAACAGATGACCTCTAAGTCTTTAAACTGGAAACAGATGACCGCTATGTCGTTAAACTGGAAACAGATGACCTCTAAGTCGTTAAACTGGAAACAACATGACCTCTATGTCTTTAAACTGGAAACAGATAACCACTATGTCGTTAAACTGGAAACAGATGAGCTCTAAGTCGTTAAACTGGAAACAGCAGACCCCTAAGTCTTTAAACTGGAAACAGATGACCGCTAAGTCGTTAAACTGGAACAGATGACCACTACGTCGTTAAACTGGAAACAGATGACCTCTAAGTCGTTAAACTGAAAACAGTCGACCTCTAAGTCATTAAACTGGGAACGAGGGAAATCCACTCATGTGTCCTCACGATACATGAGGAGAACAAACCTTTGTGGGATCCTTACGGCTTACGAAGGAAAAGCACACTTGGGAGTCCTCACGACTCCTAAGGAGAACATACACCTGCGAGATCCTTACGACTCGTAGGGAGAAAATGCTTTTATGGGACCCCCACAGCCCATAAAATTGAAAAGTCTTACGTGACAGGGATCTAAACCTGTCTCCTAAGCCATCGCTCCCCAACCCCCAAGTGGCGAATGATGAGTCGCTCCTGGTACCATATTCCAGTGCAGCGATACAGATGCCAACCAAATTCCAAATCCCATACCCCAACGGCGAATGATGAGTCGCTCCTGGTACCACATTCCAGTGCAGCGATGCAGACGCCAACAAAGTCCTGAAACTTTTCCCGGCCCTACGGTCTGGATTATACATCCTGCAAAACCGTATACAATCCACGGGCGTAAAACAATCCCGATCTCTCAAAAAAAAAAGAACGGTATGTCCACAAGCAAAATGGGCACGGATGAAAACCCGAAAGGGCTCTGTGAGTAAAAACAGCAGGACTGCCGGCGAGTTTGTGAAAACCCGAAAGGGGGCAAACTCGTAAAAGAAAAAAAATGAAATGAAATGCACTCGCAAAGTCCTCTCGACTTTCTGAGGAGAAAATTCCCGCGTGAGATCCCTACGACTCACAAAGGAGCAACACACTTAGGAGTCCCCACGACTCCTAAGGAGAAAATATACCTACGGGATTCTTACGACCCGTAGAGAGAAAATGCTTGGTGAGACCCTTACGGCTCACAAAATGGAAAAACCTTAGGTGACAGGGATCTAAACCTGTCTCCTAAGCCACCAATTCCCAAATCCCCTCGGGGCACATGATGAGTTGCTCCTGGCATTATTCCAGTGTAGCAATGCAGATGCCAAACAAAAAAAAAACCAATTCCCAAATCCTCTCATGGCGGACGATGATTCGCTCCTGGTACCATATTCCAGTATAGCGATGCTGATGTCAACTCAAGTCAAACAAATCAAACCAACCAATTCCAACATCGACCTTTGCGTCAAACAGCGACACTCCGTCTCGGGGAAACGTCAAGCAGACACTCCGTGCCGGGGGTACATCGACAGCAGACACTCCGCCTCGAGAAAACATCGACCAGCGACACTCCGTGCCGGGGGCACGTCTACCAAATTGCTTCGTAACAAAGCGTCGACCGTCTATGTCGCAAAAAGGGCAGTGCAGGCTCCCGCAAATTGGGAACCCAAATCGCTTCGTAACAGAGCGTCGACCGTCTAAGTCGCAAAAAGGGCAGTGCGGGCTCCCGCAAATTGGGAACCCAAATCGCTCCGGATCAGAGCGTCGACCGTCTATGTCGCAAAAAAGGTAGTGCAGGCTCCCGCAAATTGGGAACCCAAATCGCTTCGTAACATAGCGTCGACCGTCTATGTCGCAAAAAGGGCAGTGCAGGCTCCCGCAAATTGGGAACCCAAATCGCTTCGTAACAGAGCGTCGACCGTCTATGTCGCAAAAAGGGCAGTGCAGGCTCCCGCAAATTGGGAACCCAAATCACTCCGGATCAGAGCGTCGACCGTCTATGTCGCAAAAAGGGCAGTGCAGGCTCCCGCAAATTGGGAACCCAAATCGCTTCGTAACAGAGCGTCGACCGTCTATGTCGCAAAAAGGGCAGTGCAGGCTCCCGCAAATTGGGAACCCAAATCGCTCCGGATCAGAGCGTCGACCGTCTATGTCGCAAAAAGGGCAGTGCAGGCTCCCGCAAATTGGGAACCCAAATCGCTTCGTAACAGAGCGTCGACCGTCTATGTCGCAAAAAGGGCAGTGCAGGCTCCTGCAAATTGGGAACCCAAATCGCTTCGTAACAGAGCGTCGACCGTCTATGTCGCAAAAAGGGTAGTGCAGGTTCCCGCAAATTGGGAACCCAAATCGCTTCGTAACAGAGCGTCGACCGTCTATGTCGCAAAAAGGGCAGTGCAGGCTCCCGCAAATTAGGAACCCAAATTGCTTCGTAACAGAGCGTCGACCGTCTATGTCGCAAAAAGGGCAGTGCAGGCTCCCGCAAATTGGGAACCCAAATCGCTCCGGATCAGAGCGTCGACTGTCCACGTCTCAAAAATGGCAGTGCAGGCTTCCTACAAAGCAGGAACCAGATTGCTCCGGGCCAGGGAAACGTCTACCACGGACACTCTGTCTCGGAGACGCGTCAAGCGTCGACCGTCCATGTCGTAAAAAGGGCAGTGCATCCCAAAAGTGGGAACCAAAGCAAGTCGCCTCCACGTGAAAGAAGATCCATCAATTTCATGCACACGACCCACATGTGCGGTGTGCATTTATTGATGGGGGGCAATTTGTTGGGGTAAAAATTTACACCCCGGTTGACCGAGTCAAAGTCAAGGTCAACCCCCCAAGCTAGGTGGGCCCAAGCCCAGGTCAAGCGGGCCCATGCCTAAGTCGAGCCCGCGGCCAGCCTTCCCATGCCAGCAACGAAATCATGTCATAAATAATTTTTATGTAATTTTTTATGCATGAATGTAAACAAAATGGGCATAAAGCCAATATTTTGTAAGCCCGTGGCTTATGTGCAAAAATGAAATGGCACATGAGCCATGGGATGACTAAAATGCCATTTTTGTAAAGCCCAAGGGGCTATATGTAAATATGTAAGCCTATATAAGGCAACATGATGATGAATAAAGTAATACACTTTTCATTCCCCCAAAATCTAGGGTTCTTTGTGCCTCCTGCTCCTTCTCCAAGGTTCTAAACTTTCTTAAATCTTTTGAATTAAATCAAGAGTTTTACTCTTTCTTTTCCAAAACTAAGTAGTTTTCCACCACAAAACCCACAAAGGGGAACTCAGATCTCCCATCAGATCTCAAAAATGAGTGATTTTTAAAATCTCCTACTTCTTGATCTTCAAGATCCGGCCAAACAACAGGAGGAAGAAGAAGAACCCCCTTTATCAGCTTCAAAACATCCCAGCAGTTTAACTCCATACATATATACATAACAAATATTTCCTTTCTGAAGCATAGCTTCTGTTTCTTAGGCTAAAAGCCACTTTTTCTCGCCGGCGCTCAAGCGCAGAGCGCCCACGTGCCGACACGTGGCGCGCTTGCGCTCAAGCGCAAGCGTCCGAGCGCAAGTCACCCACGTGCCGACACGTGGCGCGCTTGCGTTCAAGCGCAAGCGCCCGACACGTGGCGCGCTTGCGCTCAAGCGCAAGTGCCCGAGCGCAAGTCGCCCCGGTGCCGACACGTGGCACGCTTGCGTTCAAGCGCAAGCGCTCGAGCGCAAGTCGCCTCGGTGCCGACACGTGGCGCGCTTGCGCCCAAGCGCAAGCGCCCGAGCGCAAGTCTCCCCCGTGCCGACACGTGGCGCGCTTGCGCTCAAGCGCAAGCGCCCGAGCGTAAGTCTCCCCCGTGCCGACACATGGCACGCAGGCGCTCAAGCGCAAAACTCCTACGTGTCGACACGTGGCGCGCATGCGCTCAAACGCCCAGCGCTCAAGCGCAGAGCGCCCACGTGCCGACACGTGGCACTCTAGCGCCTGAGCGCACAGCACCTAGGCGCACAGCGCCCAAGGTGCTGCCCCCACACATCCTTTGGATGCCTTTTCCCCCTCTTTCTTTTATATATATACATATATACATATATACATATATATACACATATGTATACATATTTGCACACACACGTGCTCCACGACACTGTCCCTGTTAGAAAAAAATTTCTAACGGGGTGCTGCCCCGCACCCCGCAAGGGGGCTGCTAGCCCCCTTGACCCCCAGCCCGCTATCCGGGTAGCGGGACCCCCGTAAAAACTCTGCGTGGCTCCCGATATATCCAAACCCCCTTTCAAAACACAACCCACGTACACTGCACATTGAGTTCGCATGACCAGTTTAACCCGTTAATCGGAGGTTCCCTCGTCCCAAAGGCGAGGGGTAATTAACAGCAGCTTAGTCCGCGGCTGCCGGAGATTCGGATGCCCACAATCAATAAACCCCGGTCTACCCTAGGCAGGGGGAATCTGTAGTATACGCCTGACAAGCGCGCGCGTATTCCCATCTCAATGGGGTGACGAAAAACACCCTACAGCATACAAAATGAAAGTGCAGGTGAACTGGTAGACAGGCTGAGTGGTGAGCTGGTCCAAGTCCTCCTGACTAGGCTTGATCTCCTGAGAGTCTGCTCCTCCTGACGAACATTTCAAAAAAAGAAAACAGAAGGAATGTCGTCAGCGAACTAACGCTCGGTAAGCCCCAAAAGAAGAAATAGAATATAACAAACAATGTGAAATGAACAGGTTGTGTATGATTGATTGCCGGTATATGATTGTTATTCTAACGTGGTTATTTGCAGTTTGGTAAAGAAGGTATTAATGTATACGAGAGGAGTCCATCTTACCTCGTGGATTATGGTAACATGTAGTACAAGATCCCGTCATAACCCACGGGACGACGGCATGTGAATTCATGTACGTGTCTTTTAAGTAACCTCTCGTGCCAAAATATACGTTCTGTACCAATTTACCCCTTTATCCCCGTGTATTGTATTGTGTAGATTATATTTACAAGTATTGGCGAGACCATAGATACAAAATGTTCAGATATTCATGTTCAGGATGTAATCAAGTATTCAAGTAGTCATGTCAAGTTATAACCATAGTTCGGGCAAGTCAGGTCAAGTATACATGTTTGATATTGATGATTGAATTCAAGTATTCAAGTTTATGATCAAGTATTCATATTCGAATTTGGATTAAGGTTTGAACTTGGACTCAGACTGAGTCAGACATTTGTACTGATTTAACCCTGGAATTCTTAGGTTCGAGAATTATCTACAACTGATGCACATAGACGACGGGATTTGTGTATTTACCAAGACAATTACAATTGATAACTCCTGTTAAGTTTTCTAACATGAATAGGCAAGCACTCACTTTCTCTGGCTCTCTGGGGCTCAAGAGAATTGATCCCGCTTAAACCTATATTTACTAAAGTCCTTAAATAGTGTTTTATATATCTCGATGGGGTTTTATGAAAAAATATATTAATATAGATTAAAAATAAAACCTCGAGGGTGATTAGTATTATTTAGGGTTTTCATGAGCATAGATTTTAAGTATTGTGGTATTTTAATGATAAACACTTATCATTTGAAAGTTCATGATATTTTACTGAAAAACTTGTCCTTTTTGGTACCTTGATGACATTTTATTGGCATTTGTTAATCTTTAATTTTTTTGGAAAAAATATAGATTATTATATTTTGAAAATATGGATCTATAATTTTATATAATTTTAATTTTAGAAAATATTATTTTCTTTAGAAAATTCGTATTTCTTAAAAACGTATTTAAATCCTTTCGAGATCGAATGCCATGTGAGGAGGTCTGCATGTCGCTCTACTAGTCCAAGGATGTGAGATAATCCGCACCATCCGATAGTGGGTCCCCTAAAGAGGGTTGTAGATGCATAATTGCAAAGGAAATGAAATACCGCTTTAAAAGAAATCCGGTTTTAGAATTATGTGGTATTTTATTGTAAATACTATTCTTCGAACCAAAAACACATACAACTAAGTATCGTGCTATGAAACCAAGTGTGCCTGTGGGGTAGGTCGTTATCCCGTGAAGTTTTCCTAAAAGTATTGTTAAGCAATTTTGTCGAAAAGTTTTGATAACAAAATTCAAGATATTTTAATGTAAAAGTTTAATTAGAGTTGTTTCCCATGAGGTTCTTGGGTAAAATTGATTCTAATCATTAGTATTAAAATTACAAGTGAAATGGTAAAATTGGTTTGACCAAATGATAAAAGAAAATGGAGTTATAGATTTTAGAAAAGATGATATCGGTAATAACTCCATTTTTACCGATATTTGATTTAAAATGATTATTAATGAAAAGGATGAGAATTGAGAGGAACTTACGGTTTAAAAACTTCAAAAAGGTTAAAGAAGAGAGGATGATCTTTGTGGCATCGCTGGAGCTCAGGAATTGGTTTCGATCTTCACTGGAACCAACTTGCTCGCTAACTCTACTTTACTTCACTTGCACTAGGAACCTTTTAGAGAGTTTTGGCTAGAATTTTCAGAATGATGCTGAGCCAAAGTGTGGGGTAGTATTTATAGTGGAGAATTAGGTTTAGGAATTAAAATTGTGAATTAAAAGCATTAAAATTATGTTTAATTGTGAAATGAAAGGTCTTTGTTTGATTGCAGGAAAATCAAACAGTACGGAGGGGTTAGGGGTAGCTGAAGAAACAAGTGTGCAAAGCACGGGCTCCATTGGGCTTATCTCACCCATCCCCACCGGTTTTTAGGCAATATTGGTCGGTCGATCTCGAGGCAAATGCCTGGAGATTCGACTTGATCAACTCTCTGTTTAAACCATTTTGCACATGTTTGATTTTTCTGAACTTTTCATTTCCCCGTGTATTGCACGTGCAATCTTTTGGGCTTTCAAAAAGTTAAAAAGAAAAATGAGAAAAAAATAATTATGTCTTATGGGAATCGAACACAAATGCTACGTCACAGCAATACAAGGGCTATACCAATGAGCTATAAGTTGTTTCTTGCTATTATTTCACAAAAGTGACTTATAACTCAAATTCAGGCTGTAAAACTCATTTCTTATATATTGACAGAAAATTTCCGTACAAAGATTTTAGAGTCGTTACATCACTGTTCATTATCTTCCCTATTATCAAATAAAAAAAACAATATTTGGCATCTACGAATCTAATTCAAGGCATCAACGAATCTAAGTATGCAACTAAATTTTATCAAAGCATGACCAATTAATCGAACAACTCAATTGAAAAGTTTCAAGATTTCTTAATGTATTTAGCTGAATAACGAATCGATTCACAACTACATCTACAACATCCATTCAATATTTGCCAACATATCAGTCAAAATTTAGGTGCTCAATGAACCGTTTCACACTTTTTTTAAATCAGAGGAAATCTGTTGATTATGCATAATAAGAAACCTAATTAAATTAACAAAAATTCTATTTATCCAATCATGGAAAAAACACAAAACTTCAATAATGATTATGCATTACTCAGACTTCAAAAAAAAATTCAGAAATAGCAAAAATAATTGTATCCTAGATCATGGTTTTAGAAAAAAAAACATAAGTTTGGTTCTGATACCAACTATGATATTCTATAGTTAAATACACCTCTTTGTTTCATCCATAACACGTGTCAATAATCTAAAAGCAAAATTTAGACGTAGCTCTGTCCATAACCATTAGAACAAGCGGAAGTCACGATCGAGCTAGGTCTTCCCCTCATTTCTCTTCTTCAGAGGCTCTAAATGGGAAAAACCAATTATTAGGTTAAGAGCAGGAGAGATGATCTTGCCTGTATATACGATGAGTTTCATAGGTTCTTGAATAAAAGATCCAATAAGATGAAGGACTACGCTAACCACCAGATTACATCAGATCCGATTAGACGTGTGGTAAAGCCTTTAACCTAATAAGATCACATGTCTTTATTGGGCTTACCAGTATGTCTCAAAACTACATAATATTGGTCCAGCCCAATTTAATAAATCATAATTAATGCTAGACCTTAATTAGATAAATCTAACAAAATATAGATACAGCTAGCCTTTTATTCATCTTATTCAATATTTTTTTTAAAGAGCTTTCGCCTACAAAACGATAAGATTGAACCTGGAATCTATCACGCTAGATTTTCTGGTGCCATATCAGCGAACGTACTCATTTTCTTGAATTTTCTAGATTGTGGTAATTGGAAAATTTGGACTAAAAGCTTAAATCTAACTTAATTTGGCATGAAATTAATACTGTCGGCGTTCAGAAATTTATGCGGGAAAAACACAATCTAAAATTGCAGATGGTTTTCAAACTTAAACTGGAATTTTCAAACTGAATCAAGAGTTTCAAGTTATAAAATCTTAATTTAGAAACCAACTCTCAGTGACAGTTATGAACAAACTCTTTTCAGGAAAACAAACTCTTTAACAAGAAATTTATGATAACTTGAAGCTTGGTAGCTACTATTTGATTAAAAAAGAAATTACAAAATTAAAAGAAGCACATCAAATTGCGCAAAAGAGAACAAGTTTATATATCAGCAGCTTTAACTTGCTTATGAAGTAAACATATTCAGAACAATCCAGGAAATAACAAGATCAGAAACTCCTTCATGTGATATAATCATTGATATAATCATTAAGAAGCATTAATGATAAATGATTGAAAATCGAGGAAAAAATAAGTCGAAAATACGTACAAGTGTCAAGTCTGGAACATATAAAAAAGAATAACAAACTAAAACTGATCAATATTGCTGCGGAAAACCCCCCGCAGTGATCGATGGCTCGTTAGAATTCATAGTCGAAGTAGTAATCATGTGTGTCATCAGGAAGCCAATTTGCAGCAGCAACAGCAGCGATGTCGGCCGGTATTTGCGTCGGGAGCCTCGGGATGGTAACTGATGAAGATGCAGCGGATGATGGTGGCTCGTGAAAATCGCTACGAAGAATCTCCTCGAAAGATGGCGGGGTATCCAAGATGCCGTGGCTCTGCGGTATAATTTCGCATGTATCGTCAAAGACGAAATG
This sequence comes from Agapanthus africanus, assembly GCA_030015575.1. Classification (NCBI taxonomy): domain Eukaryota; kingdom Viridiplantae; phylum Streptophyta; class Magnoliopsida; order Asparagales; family Amaryllidaceae; genus Agapanthus; species Agapanthus africanus. Next base: position 396,204,622 of record JASDDO010000018.1, read on the forward strand.
GTTATCTACAGCAGCAGAATCTGGAACCAACGAACAAGTGGTGGGAATGAGGAGAACGTTATCCGAAGAAACAGAGGATGTGGGCTCAAAAATGCTAGATTGTGCCGACATGGATAATGCTGGCGGCGGTGTAAACGGATCCGGGTAATCATTATAGGCCATCAGTACTTGTCCATTATCGACCGGCACGATCTCTTCTTCGTCGACCCGCATCCTCTTGTTCTTGCTGCTCTTTTCGTGCTGTTCCCTGGACCTCTTATTGATATTCCCACCCTTCTTCAGGTGGATTTTACATAGGACCAGACCCTCAAACTCGGGCTTATGATCAGAAGAAGGCCCCGAGGGATGACGATGAAGGCGATACTCGTGCATGATCCAGTCGGTCTTCATCTTATTCCTCCCCTTCCCTTTCCCCGCCGCGATCGCGAAACAGAAGGCCGTCTTGTGCCCGATGACGACCGGGACATCATCAGAATCACCCCGCGTCTTCATGAAAACAGGTTTAGGGCAGGCATTGCCGTCCCAGAGACCGTCCCCGGCGGAGCGGCTGGCCCTTGTCGGGCAATGGGACGTCGCGCGCCGCCGTGTAATGAAGTCCCTTTAACAAGTGGATGTCCGACATCTCGTCCTTATAGCCAAAGAAATCCCTAGGAAGATCCCAAGGGTTGCGGCTGTAAACGTCGAGCTCTTTAACAAGCCAGGGGGAACTTCGGATGCCGCAAGTGATCCTGGGACGGAGATAATGGTCGATGAGCTCTTCGTCCGACGGCGCGAAGCATAGGCCCGGCTCGTTCCCAACAATAATATTCCCCTGATGCAGACAATCATCTGCCATGATCAATAATCAACAAGTGGTGAGTGATCAAGAAATCAAAGAAGATGATGAAGTGTATATATATATAGAATTGGGCTACAGTTGCAGCTGGCGGTAATTAAGTTTGTATATATATGTTTGTTTTGGGGACTTGCCAAATTTGGAGTTTTATTTCCATAAAACAAACAAGGTTTCTGCTTTCCTAATTAAGTTTTTAAAGTGAAATTTCTCTTTAAAAGGAAAGATGGCCGTTAGAATTGAGTATGGGACCAACGGCCAATTTTCAATTCCCTCCAGTTTTCCAGTTTTATTGAGATTTTTAATATTTTGGAATTCTTTAGGATACGCAATATTTTGAATTTCAGTTTTGTCGAATTTTTCAATATGTCGCATGGCATATCCCTCCAAAAATGCGAATATTAATAAATTTTCTCGATTTCTTTAATATTTCTAATGCTATAACCAATGAAAATTGTTGTTTTGAGTTTCTGTAATTTTTAAATTTTTCTCATGCTATATATCATATGAAAGCTATGAATTTAGACTTGGAAAATCGGGAAGTCGTTGAACCCATACAAGGACCCCTTCTTTTAGCCTTTCATAACAACTAAAGTATTTTTGGTTGCCTTCAAAACTTCATCTTCAGCAGAAAACTTATAGTCTTTTTCGTCGATTACGCCAAAAGAGATGAGATTCTTCTTCAAGTTAGGTACGTGCCTGACTTCCGCCAATATCCTCACAACACCATCGAACGTCTTGATTTGGATTGTCCAATTTTTAATAGCTCGGCATGAGATATTGTTGCCCATCAGAACCACTCCGCCATCAACGGACTCGTACGTGGTGAAAAATCCCTATTGGAACACAAGTGGTAAGAACAACCTAAGTCCATAATCCACTCATTTTTGGATCGCCGTGTGTTATTAAGGACCACAAGAAGATCTTATTCTCCTTCCGCTATACTCGTTTTAACCGAAGACTCATTCTTTAATTTTTCTTCCTGTTTTAGCTTTTTCTGCAACTTAAAACAATCGATCTTGAAATGCTCCATCTACTTACAATAATTGTAGGTAACGTTTTTAGTCTTTGATTTTGACTGCGACTTCTTCCTATTAGCTTCCGGATCTCTCTTCTTTGCTTGCTCTCAAACAAGTAAGCCAAACGATGAACCATCCGTTTCGGTGGAAGGCAACTCTTTGTCAATCTTCTCTTTATTTATCAAATTATCCTTGACATCCTTGATTGAGGTCGTGTCCCATGGTGTCACGAAAGTGCGTATAAGAGGATGGCAACAAATATAAGAAGAGAAGAACTTGATCTTCATCATCAATCTTAATGTCGATCTTACCCAAGTCTATAATGATCGCATTAAACTCACCAATGTTAGATTTTATTGAAGAGCTTTTGTAACAACCTTAAACTTTCCGTACAGATTTTTTTTTCAAAAATACAGAAAGGAGTATCTTAACCTAAGCACAAATTATAAATTTAAATTGCTTTATAACAGCAACAAAGCATTTGTAACTCATTGGTAAATCCTTGCATTGCTGTGACATAGCCCCTGTGTTCAAATCCCCCCAGCCACATATTAATTTTTTGATTTTTCTTTTAAATTTTTAGAAGCTCAAAAGTTTGCACGTGCACTGCACCTAAAATGAAAGTCACCATAAAAGCAAACATGTGCACTGAGCCCTGTGAAGCAACTAGGACACGTGTCTTCAATCCAGAGCCCCCCACCCCTAAATGACCGGCGAGATATTGCTTGGGGCCGGCGCCGCCGGACCCCCCATGGCAAATGCTCCCAAACTTTCATCCATAACCCCTTGGCCTCCCCCCACTACCCCCATGATGTTTGATTTCTCTGCATTTATCCAAAAAATGATAAATCTCCTCTTTAATCCATTTTAATGCATATTTTTAATTCATTCTTCAATCCCCAAAACCCTAATTTCTCCTATAAATACAAATATCACACCCTAGACTCCTCATTCAGAATTCCATTACCAAAACTCTCTAAAATTTCTAAGTTCCAAAAGTTGTACAAGTGGAATTAGCTCAAGGTAAAGTTCCGGCGACGTTTCAGGACAACTCCGGCGACGAAACGACTCCACGACACCTTTGAAATCTTCCTCTACCTCCCCCCTCTTTAATAAATCAGTAAATCCCCTCTTCCCTCTCCTCTCTTTATTAAAAAGACGTCTCTTTTCAAAATTCGTCGAAAACGGAGTTAATCCGACTTCCGATTCTCTTTTCTTTAAAATTCAATTTTTCTTAAACAACAATTAATCACCTTTTCATATATTATTTAGTAACCATTAAAAAACAATTGGACAAAGTTTCAATTCAAAATATTATATTAAACAAATTCTATTTCACTTTTACAGTAAAATACTCTTAAGTTTACATACGACATTACCATATCTTTTTGCTCATATTACCTTTAGGAAACGCACGAGGTAATGACCTACCTCTTCACAACACTCATTCTTGATATAACACGATGGATTTTCGAACATTAGTTTGTGGGATAAAATATGAAATTACATTTAAATACCATAAACTTTCAAAAATCGTTTTCTTTAAAAGTGTATTATTTAATTCCTTACAAATGCGCCTCTACAATCTATTTTGGGGAACCCCGATCGGGATGGTACGAGTTATCGCACATACTCGGGCCTAGTAGAGCGAGATGCAGACCTCCTCATGGAGTATCCGATCACGATAGAATTTTTAATGCAATTTTAAGAAAAATATGATTTCTATTTAATAAATAACATCTATTTATATATATATATATATATATATATATATTATCAAAATATCTACTTTAAATATACAACATATATATATATATTCCATGTTTTCTAAATCAAAAGAATCGCAAATTTCATGAAACTATCATTACAAATCAATACAATTCCAATATTACACTATAATACCATATACTATTCAAATTAGATTTATATCCACTAGAATATTTTATTTTATAAAAATTACAACTATGAAAATCCTAAAGAAGATAATTAAATACTTAATGTGTATTTTAAAAATATATCAAAGCTATTTTTCATAAAACCCCCCTCAATTTATATTAATTTACAATAAGGACCCTAATAAATATAGCTTTCCATTCCTGTATTTACATTTTCAGTTGTACTTGCAAAGAAATGTTTAATAAATAAAAGTTGATGTCTATTTACACTTCATGTCTTCTTTTGTATATTTACACTATATTTCTTAGTTACGCTTAGCGTGTTTACTTTTGAGTAAATACGTAACAGGCATCGCCGCGTCTCCTTACCGTACAACGGGAAGCGGGGCGTGACAGGTTTTGTTAGCGGCCCATGCAGGTCAGTTCTGCATGGACATGCAGGTCAATTCTGCATGAAGTCCTAAACAATATAACACAAGAATCAGCAATTAAAAACATTCTTTACATTTCATATTCTTTGAATTTTACAATTTCATATTCTTTGAATATATCCTAACCCAATTTTTTCCTCGTAGAATCAATTCCAATGCTGCACCCGGACTAGCAATTACCTACCCGGAGTGGCCAGCTATCCAAGCTCCTGCTCTACGACTCGCTCTCCCAGCTCCACCTTCTCGTGGACTGACTGCACCTCCTCCTCGTCAGTTCCACAAAGCACAAAGGATCTTACCTCCAGTATGTTAGTTATGTATATGCCCTAGAGGCCATTATTGTACATATGATGTATATTATAGTGGATGCTTGGATATATAGAGAGAGGACTTTCTTGCTCGACATGATAGTATGCTATCTGGTTGCTCTTTGCCTTAATATGTAGACTTGTATTGTGATACAGTCTTGCTCTCACATGTTGATAAAGCCCTTAGGATGCGTACTTGACTACTAGGACTATGATGGAGATCATACTAGGGGGGACATGGTAGTCCACAAGTACATCCTATAATTGTTCCTAGTCAAGGGTGTATCGAGACAAGGCATCGATACTCTAGAGTAGACTAGCGTATACGATTCTTGACCTATATGATAGGCGGTGGATGATCCCACATCCATTAGTGTTTGACATCAAAGATGGTATACGGGTGCTCAGTGGAGACTGGGTACACTGAACGGACTCGCCGAGAACTCCTAGTTGGTATTATACCTATCGTCAGATAGCAGTTCTCTGGTGACACTGGTACATGTTAGTTTGTAGACTCGAGATCGTCATAGAGTCTTGTGTGATTCCCACTGTGCTTTGATTTCTACCTTACCACATTCAAGAGAACATGCAAAACGGTGGCTTTTGGTACAGTCCTGAATCACATGGAGGCAATGAGCGATAGGAGGGGTTTCGTATCTCCCGGTATTGGGGTTTGATGTTGCGCTGTGCTTGATTGGCTATAACAGGAAGTCCCTGGCCAGGGCTGATATGGAGTTCTACTGGTAAGTGTTATCAGTAGTTTCTCGACCCGTTATGAGCCTCACATCCGCACGACTTATCGGTTACTGGGGTCTGACGTTTACCACCCCTAGACTGGATATGCGACATATCAGACGAAGAGATCGGACTCTACGGTAGTGTTACTGACAGGCTTTAAAGGAGTTAGAGCGGGCTTGCTTGTTGATCTTCTGATCGCTCAATAACCGGGTAGCTGTTATGTCCATCTAGTACCGCTGACGGCTTATGGGTGATTGATATGATCATCACCTACTGTCGGCGTATTGATGAGTCTTTAGAGTCTTACACAGAGGTTTACTGGCTCAAGCAAACGAAGTAGGAGCACATATGTGATATGTGCGGGACCGAGATTAATACGTGTATGTGATACCGTATTCTATTCTCTCGATATGTGATATCGGCCGGTTATATGTGATATAGCCGGGTTATCGGATCAAGTGTTTATTCAATAAAATGATACATATGATATTAGTCGGTTATATGTGATATAGCCGGATTATTAAATCAAGTGTTGATTTAATAATTTAATATATAATTATATATTTGATATATTAAATTATATTAACTAATATTTGCCTACTTAAGTATTTCCTTTTTCTCACTTATGATACATTTAATATGTGTGTGTGTGTGTGTGTGACATATGTTAATTGTATTGTTTTATTTTGTGCACAAATAATATATATGTGATATATATTATTGTGGAATGCTAGGTTATACATGCAACATGGGTGTTTGAGACTTACACCATGCTATTGATAATGTATGGGTATTTATTTATATAAGTAATTCAAAATTATTTGGAAATTAATCATGGTTGAGCTTGGATGGAAGCTTGTAGAACCATTGACCTAGTCCACTAATTTTGTTTTACCTAAAATATTTATTAACCTAACTGTAGGGTGTTTTTCGTCACCCTATTGAGATGGGAATACGCGCGCGCTTGTCAGGCGTATACTACAGATTCCCCCTGCCTAGGGTAGGCCGGGGTTTATTGATTGTGGGGATCCAAATCTCCGGCAGCCGCGGACTAAGCTGCCGTTAATTACCCCTCGCCTTTGGGGCGAGGGAACCTCCGATTAACGGGTTAAAATGGTCATGCGAACTCAATGTGCAGTGTACGTGTGTTGTGTAAAAATGTATACATATGTGTATATATATACATATGTATATATGTATATATATATACAAAAGAAAGAGGGGGAAAAGGCATCCAAAGGATGCGTGGGGCCAGCGCCTTGAGCGCTGTGCGCTTAGGTGCTGTGCGCTCAGGCGCAAGCGCGCACGTGGGCGTTTTGCGCTCGAGCGCAGTGCGCCTGAGCGCAAGCGCGCCACGTGTCGGCACGTGGGTGCTTTGCGCTCGAGCGCTGAGCACTGGCGAGACAAAGGGACTTTTAGTCCCAGAACCAGAAGCTATGCTCCAGAAAGGAAATATTTATTATATATATATATATATATATATATGTAAATATATGGAGTTAAACTCCTAAAATGTTTTGGTTGATGAAAGGGATTCTTCCTATTCCTCCTCTGTTGGCTGGATCTTGATGATCAAGAGATGTGAGATCTAAAATTCTCTCCTTTCTGAGATCTAATGGTAGATCCAAATTCCCCTTTGTGGGTTTTGTGGTGGAAGACTTCTTAATTTTTGAAAAAAAAGAGTAAAACTCTTGATTTAATTCAAAAGAAATGAGAAGGTTTAGAACCTTGGAGAAATAGCAGGAGGCACAAAAGATCTCAGATCTAAATTTTTTTGTTGAGAGAATAAAAAGTCTTTTTTTTTATTCATCATGTTGCCTTTTATAGGCTTACATATTTGCATATAGCCCCTTGGGCTTCACAAAATGGCATTTTGCCTATCCCATGGCTCATGTGCCATTTCATTTTTGCACATAAGCCATGGGCTTACAAAATATTGGCTTTATGCCCATTTTGCATACATTCATGTATAAAAAATTACATAAAAATTATTTATTACATGATTTTGTTGTTGGCCTGGGGAGGCTGGCCACGGTCTTGACTTGGGCATGGGCCCGCTTGACCTGGGCTTAGGCCCACCTAGCTTGGTGGTTGACCTTGACTTTGACTCGGTCAACCGGGGTGCAAATTTTGACCCCAACAAAGTGCCCCCCATCAATAAATGCACACCGCCCATTTGAGTTGTGTGCATGAAATTGATGGATCTTAAAGCTGGATTTCAAGGTGGAACATCATTCCGGGGGCGGAGCATCATTCCGAAGAGCGGAGCATAATTCCAGGATTCGGAGCATCATTCTGAAGGGTGGAGCATGATTCCAGGGATCAGAGCATCATTCCGAAGGGCGGAGCATCATTCCAGGGATCGGAGCATCATTCCGATGGGCGGAGCATAATTCCAGGATTCGGAGCATCATTCCGAAGAGTGGAGTATAATTCCAGGGATCGGAGCATCATTCCGATGGGCGGAGCATAATTCCAGGATTCGGAGCATCATTCCGAAGAGCGGAGCATAATTCCAGGGTTCGGAGCATCATTCCGAAGAGCGGAGCATGATTCCAGGGATCGGAGCATCATTCCGATGGGCGGAGCATAATTCCAGGATTCGGAGCATCATTCCGAAGAGCGGAGCATAATTCCAGGGTTCGGAGCATCATTCCGAAGAGCGGAGCATGATTCCAGAGTCGGAGCATCGCTCCGAAGGGCGGAGCATAATTCCAGGATTCGGAGCATCATTCTGAAGAGCGGAGCATCATTCCAGGATTCGGAGCATCATTCCGAAGAGCGGAGCATAATTCCAGAGATCGGAGCATCATTCCGAAGGGCGGAGCATAATTCCAGGATTCGGAGCATCATTCCGAAGAGCGGAGCATCATTCCAGGATTCGGAGCATCATTCCGAAGAGCGGAGCATAATTCCAGAGATCGGAGCATCATTCCTGTAAATCCCCGTCTCCATTTTTAATAAAAGTTTCCTATTCTCTGAATTCCAATGGTTTCTTTTCTTTTCCTTCATACTTTGAATTGGTTGTTTAACCTTAATATTTATATTTTTCCAAACCCTAAAAGTTAAAATCTAAGATTCAAAATCAAAGCTAAATAAAACTAAAACCAAAATGTCGCTAATAAAATCTTAACCCAAACTATATTTTAACCCTAAGCCCAACTACTCAAAATCAAATTTTAAACTATCAAAAAAATTCCAACAGCAGCCAAAATTTATTTAAATCCTTAATCTAAAATCCCCAGCCCAACTTAACTAAACAATTTAATTTAAACAAAATTTTAACCCCAAACCCTTTTAATCAAAATCCCACAGCCCAAACACATTAGATTTTTATTTATTTAAAAAGCCCTGGCCCGTTCTCTCTCAACCCTCAGCCCACTTCTTTTTAAAAAGGAATTATTTCTGCCGGCCCAGCCTTTTTCCCGCGGCCCGCTTCCTCATCACCTTAGACCCGACCCGACCCACTCTCCTGTTCATCTTCCTTCAAAAATTTCCCCTAACGGTAACCTCCCATAACTTACGCGCGCGACCCGCCTCCTCCGCCGATGCTCACGCCCACGCCCACGCGGTGCCGTTGCCGCCGTTCCCTATCACAACCCCACCTCTCTCTTCTCTTTCTTTTGGAAAATCCCTGACCCTCCCCATTCTCAAAATCCACCGAGCACCCAAAATTTCTCTCAAACCCATTGCCACATCCACCGCCGGCGATCATCCCACCTCGTCGCTCGACCCACGTCGATGACAGCCACTCATTCACCCTCCTTCTCCCTCCACGACTCCTCCCTTCATCAACCGAGCCCCCACCAGGCATCCCCTGTGTTCCCGTCCGAAAGACGGCGGCGACGCGGGCGTCTCGCCTGAGATTCGGGGCAGATGCTAATTGGTGCTATCCGTCCACCTCTCCGAAGATGCCAAGTTGATTTATGGCACCATGTATCGAAGGTTTGGACGGATGCGTCCGATGTAGCAGACTTCGTCAGATTCCCCCTCGTTTGAGGGGTTTTTGATTGTGGGGACGCTCTTCCCTGCAGGCGCAAGCCCCTGCAGTTAATTACGCTACCGCGTTGCGGTAACAACTTTCTCCTTCTCCAGATGGTCACTTCGTGTCGTGGGTGTTTGTTTTGTTGTCCGTGGATTGTTTACGGAGACTGAGTTATGTCGTCGCCCGTAGGGCGTGGACTAGTCCAAATCCGTATTATCTTAGATTTGGGTTTGGGGGTTTGGTTTGAGGATACGTCAGCCATACTTGAGGCTAAGATCAACTCAAACTTTTGTTAAGGATATGTTAGTCTCACTTTGAGACTAAGATCAACTTAACAGGATCGTTTAGATCCGACAAAAGACCGTTTGGGCTCTATTGTTCCAGTTTAGGGACCTAGTGGTCCATCGTATGTATGGCCATCAGGACCCGTCACCTCTCTGACGACGTTGAAGGATTACAACGACGGATGTCAGAGGAGTTCAGAGATGTACCCTCAAGCCAGAGTTAATTGGGGGGGATTCATAGTCCAGTCTGTTTGAAGGTTTAAAGATACGTTAGCCGTCTTTGAGGCTAAGATCAACTTAAACGGGACCGTTTAGATCCGACAAAAGAGCATGCGGGGCTCTATTGTTCTAGTTTAAAGACATTGCTGTACATGGGTAGTTTAAGGACATTGCGGTCCATTGTTAGTTTTAAGACATCTCGGTCAAGGTTAAGGACGTCGTAGTCCATGGGTTTAAGGACCCCACAGTCCATTGTTAGTTTTAAGACATCTCGGTCATGGTTAAGGACGTCGTAGTCCATGGGTTTAAGGACCCCACAGTCCGGTATGTGCTCTGGATGCTTCACACGGGTTCACTGCCGTGCTCTGCGAGGACCAGGCTCCGCTCTGGACATTTTCTACGGGGTCAAAGAGTGACATTATCCGCGTTCCACGTAACCAGGAATTTTGCATTAAACACGGGTTTAAGGACTCCGCAGTCCGTATCAATGTGTGGTCGTCGGGACCCGTCACCTCTTTGAAGACATTGAGGGATTACAATGCCAAGTATCAAAGGAGTGAAGTGATGTACCCTAGAACCGGAGTGGATTAAATAGTCCTTGGCCCAATTTGGGATCAAGACGAATTAATTATGTTATGAGTCCATTGGCCCAGTTAATCACAAATTGAGGACTTATGGCCATCTTGGGCTAAGTCCAATCAGGAGAGGCTTTGCCTCCATCCATTTAAGCCAATTGGGCCAAAGCCTAGTGTTAAACACTACAGAGCAGTCAATGTTGAACACTGGGAATGAGGTTGACAAGTTAGTGTTTAACACTAAGAGATAATTGGTGTTAAACACCAGCAACAAGGCTTTTCAAATTAGTGTTAAACACTAAAACAGATCAGTGTTGAACACTGCAAATGAAGATCTCAGATTAGTGTTAAACACTAAGGTAATCAGTGTTGAACACTGCAGATAAAGCTTTTTAATTAGTGTTGAACACTAAGGCCCAACAGTATTTTAACACTGGGTTCGAGAGTTTCAATTTAGTGTTAAACACTAAGACAAGAGGGGTCACGCGGCAGCACGTGAGAGCGCCCTCCCTTCATTTATTCTGAGATTATCGTGTCTTTCAGAGCATCACGTGCCATCACGTGATGGGCATTCAAATGCCTATGTATTAAAGCTTCTGCCGAGGGTCACGTGGGTCACGTGGGGTGCTGCCTCAAAGGGGCTTTCTGTAGATCTCTTGGGGGGGTCACGTGATGACACGTGACCCTGCCTCTAGGTATGTTATTAAAGGATCTGTTAACCTTTTCTCAGGAATTAAATTCCTCGTAGGGTTAAACCCTGACAGTAATTTCAGAGGAATTAAATTCCTACTTCCTTTCGAAGACTTATATTCTGGAATAGAGTTTAACTCTGAATTTCCTGTAGGAATTAAATTCCTCATACATGTGAAGAACCAAATAGGGTTAAACCCTAACAAAAGCTTTTTTTTTTTTTTTTAAGGAGTTAAAACTTCCATCCTCTGTTAAATTATGATTAAGGGAATTAAATTCCTGCTGTTGCAACAGAACTAGGTTCTTAATTAGGGTTAAACCCTGTTTCTTTTCATTCTGAAGGAATTAAATTCCCATGATACAGGGTCAAGCCCTAATTTTATTTTAAAGGAATTAAATTCCTATAGTTCTGTGAGAATTAAATTCTCATGCTTGCATTCCCTCTCTATGTTTTGGATCTGCATGGCAGGATCTCGACCCATTGAGAATTAAATTCTCAACCTTAAGTGGAGATGTGCACTTTGCAGATCCTCTATCAAAGAGAGAAGAAATATATTCTTCTGTTTTATATATCAGAGTTAAACTCTGTTGAGAATTAAATTCTCTTTCTCTTTCAAGGAGCTTTTCCCTTTCTTACCTAGGGTTTTTGCAGAAGATCCAAGTCTTTTCAAAGTATCAAAGCTCTCCTCCTTTTCTTTTTTCTTCTCTGCGTATGTATATCTATATATGTCTCTTGGCTCCTATTTATAGGAGAAGCAGCCGAATCAATCAGTTTTTGACGAATCTTCATTAAGAGATTTGATTTGCACCCATCATTTGTTTTGGACCTTTGGATTATTAGGTGAATTTTATTCACCATTGGATTTCAAATCCAGGGATTCTCCTTTGTTGTTTCGGTTATATTTAAAGGGGAAATCTTTCCAAACCCGGGATTTTCCCATAGATAGATGATATTTCATCACCTCTGAATCTTTAATTCGATTGGTTCCAGATAGCCGCTTTCCTTTGGAAAGATTTGAATTTCTTTCAGAATTTAATTCTGTTGACAAAATGGGCTCTGAAAGCCGGTCACGTGTGACCACGTGACTCATGGTCACGTGTGGGCACCTGACCCCCTTTGGAATGAGCCTTTTCCTTTCTTTTGCGCTCTGTCTTCTGATCGTTGCTTAAACGTCACGTGCCACCACGTGACCCCTGGTCACGTGTGAGCACGTGACCCTTGTTTGAACTCTCTTTCCTTGGTTCATCTGGAGAACGAGTCTGCTGCTTTGAACGTCACGTGCCAACACGTGACCCTGGTCACGTGGGAGCACGTGACCTCTTCTGAAGCCTTTTCCTTGACTTGATCAGGGAACCGGTGTGCCTTTGACGCTTGCATTTAAATGTCACGTGCCGACACGTGACCCTTTCTGAAGCCCTTTCTTTGATGTAGTTGGAAAACTGAACTTGACTTGATGATGCTTTTAGGTGTCACGTGCCAACACGTGACCGCTAGTCACGTGTAAGCACGTGACCCTCTTCTGAAGCTTTTCCCAGAAGCTTTCCTGATTTTAAATCAGGAAACAAATGCCCCCACAGCGTTGTTCTCACGTGTCTGCACGTGAGTGCAACGCTGTCACCTCTTGTGACCGTTGGATTCCTCTAGGGATCTGGGGAGATGAAACGTTTTCATTGCCTTCTATAAATACCTCTGTCTCTTCATAAGAGCCTTCACTTTGTTCTTCTTCTTCTTCTGAGAACTTCTTCCTTGAGAATTTAATTCTCGCTTCCAGAGCTTAGTTCTCTGTCTTGAAACGGTCTGCAGAGTTTAACTCTGTTCGAAAAGAATCCTTTTCTTCAGGTAATGTTTTTGGACAACGATGGACCTTCACATTCCTCTGGATTTTAAATCCAAAACAAGGGTTTTTACCCTTTTTTCTTCATATTTTTCCATAAGAACATGAAACCGCTTAACCTTCAAACTGTAGATCTTTTAGGGTTTAGATGATCCTTGGGGAGATGATGATGGCGTTTCAACTCCATGGAATTTAATTCCATCAAAGATGTTTCTGGGAATTTAATTCCCTTTTCTTTAATAAGGAATTTAATTCCAACGAAGAACTCGATTTCTTCACACAGAGGCTTCCTGGGGTCTCTTGGCCCGAGGTTGTTCTTCTGCAGTTAATGAAACAGGAGTTTTCTAATGAATCTCATGACCTTTATTTCAGGTATCATGGATGCCCATCTGTATGGTCTTGACGAGATCATTTCCTATGGGAATATTCATGCACTGGGCCGCAGTCAGAACCAGGAGTTCACCGATGCTCAATGTGCCGAGATCATGAGCCGCTTTGATGAGTACGACCATCGGCTACTCCCCCGTCGCTCTTCTCTTCTGAGGCTGATCGTGCTGGCGATCAGGGAGGCTCTCCCTCTATTCTGTGCTGGTGTGCCGCTTGGGGCATTGGACGCCGCCGAGGATAAAGTACACTCGGTGTATCTGATGCACTTGATCTCAAAGAGAAGGCGGGATAATCTCATTGATCTCCTGCATCAGATGTTCCAGCAGTCGGCCATACTTGCCGCCTATCGGAGGGTGGAGGACATTCGTGAGGACCCCGATGCTTGTGATCGTGAGAGGAAGCATACTCGGGAGGTTCGAAATGCTTGGAAGATTTTGAATAAAGTTAATTTTGAGTTTCTCAACCCATGCCCCGCATCTGAAGTTTTACCATTGTAAATGTGTCCTCTATATTTGTATGAACCTCTTGTAGTATGAGTGACAAGTTCTATTATGTCTTTGTATGTCTGCATGCTTTTCTCTGGGATTTTATCATTTTGCTACTGTTGTTGTTGGTGCTTTCAATATGCAGGGTGCTACTCCATTTTTTTTGGTGTACATCAGGTTTAGGCCTTACGTAGTCTGCATGTGGGGTCCCTTGATGTGGTTGTTCACAAAATCTTCCTATGCCCTATTTTCAGTGCACAATATTAGACGCAGAAGAAAGGGCCTTGGAAATAGTTCCATCTCCTTGATTTTCGATGCCTTTCCTTTTTTGGGCCTTGGAAATAGCTTCACCATGCAAGATTTTCCGCGCACAGCACTTAATGCATTTCCTTATATATGAGGCTATAGCTTCCCTTTTCTTCTCACAAAGAGATTTATATTATTATTATTTTTTTATCTTGGAGTAACTTGTCTTGAGAAGCAAACGAGCGCCATGGCCTGCAATCGCCCTCATGCTCGTCGACAGCCATGGGAAGTTCCTATTGAGGAAATGGTCCCCCGCTTTGCTGCTCGGTTGGTGGATCCCCTCCTTACTGACAACGAATGCGACTCAGCCATGCGTGAACTCTCGATCCATAGGGGGTCCCCCCTCCCGATGGGTTCTCTCTGGCTCCGGATGATTCTCAAGGCCGTGCTTGCCGACATCTCTCCTCACCCGGCGGAGATGACCCTGGCGATGCTCGACGCGGCAGAAGAAAAGCTCGAGGGTTTTCATGACGCGTGCCTGATTACTCAGGCTTTGAAGGATTGCTCAATTTATCTGCTGAGCCAGATCAAGGCCCGGCGAGCTATTATGTCTGCTTTCGCGGACGAACACGGCGCCAATCGATGGGGAGCGACTCCTCGTGAGAACCGTCGCTTTGACGTGCTGGAGAAAGCAGACAGAGAGATGGAGAATTTTGTCCTCTGTTTCATTAACCCTTGTGCCGTTGATCCCATGTTTGGTGACCTTTTCCGTTAGCGTAGAACATTTTTAAATTAGTCCCTCCTTTTTTACGCTTTATGCCGAGATTCCGTGTAGGCTTGGTGCTAGTATGTATGTTTCCGCTTGCATAAATAAACTTTGTATTCTTCTCATGAGAACTTTCTTTTATTGCAAATGCTACCATCACTTTCCTGCGCATCAGACCATTTTGGGTATTATGAACGTTCATGCGATTGCAAACGCTATTATTATTATTATTCCCTTTTCGAATACTCGTATGATTGCGAACGTATGCTTGAAATATGTCGGAAACTTTTCTTGTTGCCTTTCACATCAGGCGATGTGAGCGCGTTTGCTGTGGTTACGAAAGCGAGCTTACGTGGCCTGATAGAGCGATACGTAGCGAACATAAGGTTGTGGCTCTCGATAAAGCTGTCACGTTCACTTGTGAGAGGGTCGAGGCTCATAAGGCCACTGAGAAAGAGCTTGAAGCCCGGCTCGCTTCGTATCAAGCTCAGCAAGCTCAAGCAGAGGCTCGTCTTTTGGAGATCTTGCGTCATGAAGCCGTGGTCCAGCAAAAGCAGGATGAGCTGACCAAGCTGCTGAATCGCCCGCCGGCTTGAAACATTTGTATCTTTTCCTTCCTTTTTGTACATACTCATGGATGAGAGTATTTTCTTTTTGTTTCTTTCATGAATTGTACCTTGTACCCATTTTGGTTTATGAATAAAAGATACATTTTTCCTTCTCAATGGTGTGTCCCCCTTTTTATTGAATGTATTCTGCGGATATTCTATCTCGATCTTCTTGCAGGACAGCAATGGCTTAGGATTCAGGGTTAAGATCTGCTTCCTAAGACTTTTGCATTTTACGAGCCACGAGGGTCTCATAAAGGGTTTTTCTCCCTACAGGTCGAGAGGATCCCATAGGTGTGAGTTCTTCTTAAAGATCGTGAGGATCCTTAAGCGGGTTTTCCCTCGAGAGTCGTAAGGATCTCGCAAGAGAGTTTTTTCTTCCTTACAGGTCGTGAGGGCCTGCAAGTGTTGGATGCGGTCACCCTTGTCCGTGTTTTATGGAGTCAGGGGTTTCTCAAGGTATCGTAGTTTAAAGACGTCGCGGTCAAGGTTAAGGACCTCATAGTCCGTGGATTTAGGGACTCCACAGTCCGATGTTAGTTTTAAGACATCACGGTCAAGGTTAAGGACCTCATAGTCCGTGGATTTAGGGACTCCACAGTCCGATGTGTGGTTGCAGGGACCCGTCACCTCTTTGAAGACGTTGAGGAATTACAACGCCAGGTATCAAAGGAGTGAAGAGATGTACCCTTAAACCAAGGCAAAATCTGTAAGGAATCGGGGTGGTTGATCGTTAGTTTTAAGACATCACGGTCGAGGTTAAGGACGTCATAGTCCGTGGATTTTAAGGACTCCACAGTCCGGTATTTTCTCTGGATGCTTCACACGGGTTCACTGCCGTGCTTGGCAAGGACCAGGCTCTGCTCTGGGCGTTTTCTGCGGGGTCAAAGAGTGACGTTATCCGCGTTCCACGTAACCAGGAATTTTGCACTAGATGCTTCACACGGGTTCACTGCCACGTTAGGCGAGGACTAGGCTCCACTCTGGACGTTTTCCACGGGGTCAAAGAGTGACATTATCCGCGTTCCACGTAACCAGGAATTTTGCACTAGATGCTTCACACGGGTTCACTGCCGCGTTAGGCGAGGACTAGGCTCCGCTCTGGATGCTTCGCACGGGTTCACTGCCATGCTCTGCGAGGACCAGGATCCGCTCTGGACGTTTTCCACGGGGTCAAAGAGTGACATTATCCGCGTTCCACGTAACTAGGAATTTTGCACTAGATGCTTCACACGGGTTCACTACCGCGTTAGGCGAGGACTAGGCTCTGCTCTGGACGTTTTCCACGGAGTCAAAGAGTGACATTATCCGCGTTCCACGTGACCAGGAATTTTGCACTAGATGCTTCACGCGGGTTCACTGCCGCGTTAGGCGAGGACTAGGCTCCGCTCTGGACGTTTTCCACGGGGTCAAAGAGTGACATTATCCGCGTTCTACGTAACCAGGAATTTTGCACTAGATGCTTCACACGGGTTCACTGCCGCGTTAGGCGAGGACTAGGCTCCGCTCTGGATGCTTTGCATGGGTTCACTGCCATGCTCTGCGAGGACCAGGATCCGCTCTGGACGTTTTCCACGGGGTCAAAGAGTGACATTATCCGCGTTCCACGTAACCAGGAATTTTGCACTAGATGCTTCACACGGGTTCACTGCCGCGTTAGGCGAGGACTAGGCTCCGCTCTGGATGCTTCACACGGGTTCACTGCCGTGCTCTGCGAGGACCAGGATCCGCTCTGGACGTTTTCTACGGGGTCAAAGAGTGACATTATCCGCGTTCCACGTAACCAGGAATTTTGCACTAGATGCTTCACACGGGTTCACTGCCGCGTTAGGCGAGGACTAGGCTCCGCTCTGGATGCTTCACACGGGGTCAAAGAGTGACATTATCCGCGTTCCACGTAACCAGGAATTTTGTCGATTGTATCCGCATTTCACGGGATGGAGGTTTGACTGTTGGCGATATGTATACCGCCGAGCCATGGAACTGGGAGTTGCCGCTGTTCCGCTTAGCTTGAAGTTGTGTCCGTTGTTACGAGACGAGTGTTGGGATGATCCCTAGGTCGCTTGTGGCCCGTCGAGATTTAGCTTCGTTCTTTGGTGAAACCTGGGGGGAGGGAGGTGTGTTCCCTTTTTGTTTATGCCATTGGATTGTATACAGGGTGTGATGGAACATCGCCCGTAAGGCGTACATTTTATTTTATTTTTATTTCTTTTTCCGCGACGCTCTATCGTTTCAGCTTTTATATCGCGAAGGTCGCGATTGCCCCATCATTTCGGCTATTTTTCGCGGTGCCCAATCATTTCGGCTATTTATTTATTTTCTACTCGCTGCTTTTTATTGCGAGTTGCCCCATCATTTCGGCTATTTTTTTATGCCTTCATTCTTACTTGCTGCTTTTTATTGCAAGTTGCCCCATCATTTCGGCTATTTTGTAGGCATGTGTGGCTTGCTAGCTTTTTCGCCGCAAGCTCAGATTTTGGACACCGATTTCGGCATCAGCATCGCTGCAACTGGAATATTGCCAGGAGCGAATCATTATTTGCCTCTGTCGATGTTGAACAAAGGTGGCTTAGCAAACAGGGTTAAGGTCCTGTCGACTAAGGCTTTTGACTTCATGAGCCGTAAGGGTCTCACAAAGGTATTTCTCCCTACAAGTCGTGAGGATCTTGCAGGTGTATTTTCTCCTTAGGGATCGTGAGGATTCCTAAGTGTATGTTCCTCTGTAAGTCGTAAGGATCCTACAAGAGGGTTTTCTCCTTATGGGTCGAGGGGACCTACAAGGGTTTGGACTTTGCTGGGGAAATGTTTATTCGCGCCCGTGGATTGTATACAAGGGTCAGTACTGAGCCTCTTGTAGGGCAATATCGAAGGTTGTGGAGGATTTGCTTAAGAACAGGTTCAGGCTTCTGTAACTTAAGACTTTCAAATCTCATGAGCCGTGAGGGTCCCATAAGAGAATTCTCCTTACGAGTCGTGAGGGCTCGTAAGTGTATTTTCTCCTTAGGAATCGTGAGGATCCCTAAGTGTGCTGCTCCTTTGTGAGTCGTAAGGATCTCACGCAGGTGGTTTCTCCTTACAAGGTCGAGAGGACCCTACAAGTGTCTTTTAACGAGGTTGCACCCTTTCGGGTTTTCACAAACACTCGCCGGTAGTCCTGCTGTTTTTACTCACGGAGCCCTTTCGGGTTTTCATCCGTGCCCATTTTGCTTATAGACATACCGTTTTTTTTTATTCTTTTTCACTTTTTTTTTTATCTCGTCAGCCTAAAGATGCTGCGGTAGTAGCTTTAGGGACGTTTCGGTCCGTGGTTAGTTTAAGGACGTTTCGGTCCGTCGATAGTTTTAAGGACGTTTCGGTCCGTCGATAGTTTAAGGACGTTTCGGTCCGCCGTTAGTTTAAGGACGTTTCGGTCCGCCGTTAGTTTAAGGACGTTTCGGTCCGTCGTTAGTTTAAGGACGTTTCGGTCCGTCGATAGTTTTAAGGACATTTCGGTCCGTCGTCATGGGAAGGCCGGCTGCTGCTTGTAAAGTCTGAGCCTAAGAAGATAGTGAGCGGACATAGTCGTCGTCATCTATCATTGACCCAGGCTGCGGCTTATTAAGCGTAGTATTTCTTCAAGAAGCGGCCGTTTATTGGCCTGAAAGGCCTTTCACCGTGCATGTCCATGAGTAGGTAGGCTCCACCCTGGTAGACCTTGTCTATGATGTACGGGCCTTCATAGTTTGGCTCAAATTTTCCTCGCTTGGCACGATTGGGGATCATAGGTCTTTTGACCACTAGTACAAGTTCGCCTTGGCGGAATGTCCTCGGCCTGGTCAATCTTTCGTATGAGCGCGTCATCTTTGCTTTGTAGGCATCTAGATGTTGTTGCGCTATGAGCCGGGTTTCGTCGAGGGCATCAAGCTCCTCAAGCCGAAGGTGGGAATTTTCTTCGTTCGTCAGCTCGTGGTGGACTGCCACTCGTAGAGAGGGTAACTCTATCTCGAGGGGGAGCACTGCTTCCGTCCCAAATACCAACGCGTACGGCGTTGTGTTCGTGGCCGTCTTGAACGTAGTTCGGTAAGCCCAAAGGGCTTCTTGCAGCCTTTCGTGCCAGTCTCTCTTATTCCTGGAAACGGTCTTTTTTATGATCTTCGTCAAGGTCTTATTGAAGGCCTCGGCTAGCCCGTTAGCTCGTGGATTGTAAACCGAAGAATATCTCCAGTCTATATTGTGCTGCTGTGCGAAGCGGCTAATCTTATGGCTTCGGTAGGCCGGCCCATTATCGGAGATAATCCGCCGTGGGGTCCCAAACCGGTAGATGACGTGCGTCTTGAAGAAGTGGAGGATATTCTCCGTCTTCACTTCCCTCAGTGGTACTGCTTCTGCCCATTTGGAGAAGTAATCAGTTGTCGCCAGGATAAAACGGTGTCCCCGGGATGATGCTGGCTCAATGGGGCCGACTATGTCAGTCCCCCACATTTCGAATGGCCAGCTAGCTACCGTTGGGTGCAGTGGATTCGGATGTTGGTGGATGAAGTCTCCATGAATCTGGCATGAGTGGCATTGCTTCGCATACTCGAGGCAGTCCTGGGTCATCGTGGGCCAATAGTAACCCATCCGTTTGATTTTTAACTTCATCTTTGGGCCTGCTTGGTGAGAACCGCAAAGTCCGTCATGAACTTCCTGAATGACTCTTTCTGCTTCGTCAGGTCCTAAGCATCTCAGCCATAGAGAATCAAACGATCTCTTGTATAGAATATCGTTGATGAAAGCGAAGGATAGAGCTCGTTTCATGAGCTGATGTCTTGAGGACGCTTCTTTGGGCATTCGGCGGGACTTAAAGTAGTCTATGAAGACTTCCCTCCAGTCTTCGGCCTTCACATAGTCTTTTATTTGTAGGGTCGTCTGCTCAGTCGTTCCCTTTTCTTCGCATGATTCCGGAGATATTTCTGTCGGGGCGAGCACTAGACGGCTTTGTACCACGATTCTGACGTCGTCGAGGTTCTCGTCAGCCAGTTCTTTAGCAAGTTTAGCCAACGCGTCTGCTTTGCTGTTTTCCGCACGCGGTATGTTCTCCAAAGTATAGGAGGGAATTTGGGTCAATAGTCGTTGCACCCTTTCGCCGTACTTCACCAACTCTGGCTTGCACGTTTGGTAGTCACCATTTACTTGACTAACGACCAGCTGAGAATCCCCGTATATAAGGAGGTCTTCAATTCCCATGTCGATGGCGATTTCGAGGCCTGCTATCAAGGCTTCGTATTCAGCTTCATTGTTTGTCCTCGGCTCTGTTAAAGAGAAGGCGAAGCGCATTATCCATCCTTATGGAGTTGCAAAGATGAGGCCTATCCCTGATTTGATCATTGGGATACCTTGTTTCTGTTTCTTTACAGAGGAAGCTCTATCGAAATAGAGTTCCCATCGGGTGCTTCCGCCGCTAATCGCATCAAATGCATGCTCGTCCGGCAAATCACAGTTCAGAGGAGAATCGGCCGGTATCGGGTGCTCGGCTAGGAAGTCGGCAATGGCCTGGCCTTTCACTGCCTTGAGAGGTTGATACGTTATCGAGAACTCCATCAAGAGCAGGGCCCATTTAGCGAGTCGTCCCGTCAATATGGCTTTTGACATCAAGTATTTAAGGGGATCCACTTTTGAAATGAGACGGACTTCATGTGCCAACGCATAATGCCTGAGCTTTGTCATCGCGAAGATTAACGCCAAGCAATGCTTTTCAATGGGAGAGTAGTTGCTTTCTGCCCCCAGTAGAACTCGACTTAAGTAGTAGAGTGCTATCTCTTTCCCCTAATCGTTCTCTTGTGCCCATAATGCGTCCAAGGAACCTTCGAGGGCGGTCGTATAAAGAATGAGGGGTTTTCCCTTGACCGGCGCGGCCAACACCGGAGGGTTCTGCAGGTACTGCTTGATCTCATCTAGTGCACCTTGGCATTTGTGATCCCAAACGAATGGAGTTCCCTTCTTCATCAGGTGGCTGTAAGGACGGCATTTGCCTGAATGATTGGCGATAAACCGCCGGATGTATGCGAGCTTCCCTTGGAGAGACCGCAACTGTTTGAGGGTTCTTGGCGGAGGCATTTCCATGATCGCTTTAATCTTTGACGGATCTATTTCAATACCTCGGTGTCGAACGATGAATCCCAGAAATTTGCCCGAGGAAACTCCAAACGCGCATTTGAGGGGATTCATTTTCAAATTATATTGCCGAAGGCGTCGAAATACAGTCTCCAGATGTTTTAAATGCTCTTCGTACGACATGCTCTTCACTACAAGGTCATCGATATAGCACTCGACGATGTCATGTATGAGATCGTCGAAGATCTTTGTCATGGCCCTTTGATAGGTAGCGCCAGCGTTCTTTAGACCAAAGGGCATAACCCTGTAGCAGAATATACCCAAAGGGGTCCGGAAAGCGGTATGCTTCTGGTCTTCGGGATGCATCTTTATCTGATTGTATCCTGACGAACCATCCATAAAGGAGAAAACCTCGTGAGTGGACGTGTTATCTATCATTAGTTCGGTTACTGGTACCGGGAAATCATCCTTGGGACAGGCTTTATTGAGATCCCTGAAATCCACGCATATGCGTACCGTCCCATTCTTCTTCATTACCGGGACGATATTGGCGATCCAGTCGGGATATTGGACTTCTTGGATAAATCCAGAATCGATCAGCTTCTTGACTTCGGCGTTGATGCTCATTTCAAGCTCGAGTCGCATCCTTCTTGGCGCCTGCTTGACTGGCTTGATATCTGGGGATATTGCTAATCTATGCACAGCAATCTCCGGATCTAATCCTGGCATCTCGGAGTAGTTCCACGCGAAGCAGTCTTTATGCCGTAGAAGCACTTTCTTTAACGCAGCCACCCTCTCTTCGGATAACAGCTCGCTGACAAATGTCGGTCGCGGGTCGTCTGCCGATCCCAACTCAATCTTCTTGAGGTTATCTGCAGTAGTATGTATACCATCTTCCAGTTCTTTCGGAGCGGGCGGAAATTCTGAGATCACCTCATCATTGCTGTTCTCAAAGCACCGGGGAAGGTCATCTACGTTCTCGGGCTCTTCTCTTAATATCGTAATAGTATAACAGGTGCGAACCCGCTCCCCGGACTGAGGTGGACCCGGTTCTGCTCTTGCGGCCTCGGGCTCATGCTTTTGCGGCGGCGTTACCTTCCAGCCGTCGGATAAAGCGAATCTGCCCCGTCGGTACTGGTCCTCGACCCAGTTCTTGAAGGTGAAGCAGTCTTCGGTAGGATGTCCTATGGCTTGGTGATAAGAGCAATAACTCGGATGAGAAGCCTTGCTAGCTTGCTCAGGATGTCTAGACTCTGGAAGCGTGATCACTTGATGTTTTATAGCGAGGTTGAGTAACCTCTCCGTCTTGTCTCGGGGGAAGGAGTACGCTCGACTCATCTTCTTCATGAGGGACAAACCCGAGCCGCTTCTTGATTTATTTCTGTCTCTGCGTCGGGCCTTTCGTACAACGGATTGACGAGGATAAGCGTCATTGTCTTTTGCAGCACGTTGCGATAGACGTTGCGTCCTGGCCTTCTCGTAGATGGCCATTTCGCGGTTGTGGTCTTCCCGAGCTTTCTGACCCATTTTCCTGATAGGCTTGCCCACTCGCTCTTCAAACGACGGACTCGGCGCTTTAATCGCGGGGTCTAGTTTTGATGGGGGATTGGCATCTCCTGACACGGCGTCCTCCTCTTCATCAAGGGTATATATAGCGTAGCTGCTGTGAGCCCGTTCCCGTTTTCCGGCTCTTGCGTATCCAAGCCCGAGTGTTTCCATCTTCCCGTTAGGCAATTTGCGTTGAGTCCCGGGGACATCCCAAATCCTGTTGTAGAATCACGCCTGCCGAACGGTCTGTTCTAAGGGTACTCCTTGGCGCTTCAATAGCTTCTTTAATCCATTTGTATAGTATCTGGGCAGACGGATGGGTTGGAGCCTGTCAGGTGTAGCATCCGCGCCCTGCCAGATCTCTTTCTCTATTTTCGACTCTGAGGATCGGTAGAATAGGATCACCTTCTCACCCCTTCGCCTAGGAGGGACGTAGAATGTTTGCAGGTCCTGCACATTGTGAGCCTGAAGCGTGTCGAGATCCTTGTAGTGTTCTCGCGGTACCATGGTGATTTGCAAACTATGGTCATCGCCAGGGGGTGCTTGTATTGACAGCCGATTGGAGAACACAGCATTCACTTCATCTTCTGAGTCACTTCCGAAGACTAACATGGGGGCGGGCGTCCTCAGGTTGTTGCGTTGAGATGGCCCTGCGTAAACTATCTCTTCCTCTTCTTCGGTGTCGCTTCCGAAAACGGGGATGGTGGCGGCAGTTTTGTTCTCCGGATTGCGACATCTTTCTGTATCCTCGAAATCTGGCAAAAAGTACTTCGCATCTTCGTATTTGCGGACTTCGTTCACGGAAAATGGGTTTAACTCACCTGTTACGGTATACTCGAAACCATCCTTAAAGTACTTCATACACTGATGTTGTGTAGAAGGGATGATGTTGTATTCGTGTAACCAAGGACGACCGAGCAAGGCGTTGTAGCAGGTCTTGGCGTCAATGACATGGAATTTGATGTCTGTGATGAGAAGTCCAAAGCGTGATGTTAGTATCACAGATCCGAGAGTTCGTGACGATTGTGAGTCGAAACCGGAGATAGTAATTTTGTCGCGAGCGAGGTGTTGCACACTCATGCAGATTTCCTTCAACACCCGAACATTAAGGAGGTTGACGGAGGATCCATTATCCACCAGGATCTTGCCTATCTTGATATCATGGCAGTATCCGGAAACATATAGGGGACGGTTGTGGTCGCAAGTCCCGAGAAGGAGGTCTTCGTCACCGAAAGTGATGTCGGCCGTATGTACTTCCTCCAGTTCATCCTTCATCTTTTCAGTGGCGAGGAAGGCTTGGAATTGCTCAGGTTCTTGTAACGCCTTAATTAGTGGGTCTCGCGCTTCTTTTGATAATAGGAGGGCATCGAGAATGCTAAGCTGAGAAGGTAGTTTCCTTAGGTGCGCGAGGATGTTATAGTCCACCTTACCCTTCCTAGGAGGGTCTTTGGCAGCCAGCTCTCTCATAACTTGGTCATCTAAAGTGATATCTTCAGTGACCTTTTCCTTTCCCTTATCTTTCCTACTCGCGGGCCCGAGGTTCTTTTCTGGGAGTGTGCGATTGCGCAGCTGAATGTTCTCGCAGGCCTCCGATTCCTCCTCTTTCCCTAACACGGATTCTTTGAAGAGAGGGCCCAGAGCCATTTCTGTTGGAGATAGTGCCCTCAAAGTCAATTATTAGGTCACAGGTACGTGATTGTAATGATTGAGGGAGGACCTATCCCGGTAGGACAGTCTTACTCGAGATGATAGTATGCTATCTGGTTTACCTTTATCATCGTGTACTGCTTTAGGTGACCTGACACGTCGCTATTACACGTTGATAGAGCCCCTAGGATTCTTGTTTGACCACCAGCAGTATGAGGGCGATCATATAAGTGGGAGCTGGGGGTCTATAAGCTTATCCTTAAAAGGTCCCTAGTCGTGGGAGTTTCGAGACTGGGCATCGATACTCCATTAGTAGACTAGTGTATACAGTCGAGACCCCGACGAGGGGCGGTGGCCGGTCTCATAAGCCACTGGTGTTAGTTGGATCACCTGAGATGTATACAGGTGCTCATTGGGTTATGAGTACACCGGACAGGACTCGCCGGGAACATGCTAGTTGGTCATATACCAGACGTCAGATGGCAGTTCCCTGGTGACATGTGTGCAGGTTAGTTCATCGACCTGGGGATTGTCATTTGTCTCGTGTGAGTTCCCACTGTACTTTGATTACTACCCTACCACGGCTCAAAGGAGTCGTGCAAACAGGTTTTAGTTGGGTACAGTCCCGAGCCACATGGAGGCAGTGAGCGTATCTTCAGGGGTTCGTCTCTCCCGGTATTGGGGGTGAGGTCGTGCTGTGTCTAGGAGAGCCATTACACAAAGTCCTTGGCCAAGGCAAGGAGATTTACTGGTAGGTATTCCAGTAGTATCTCAGGGTGTTCTGGGCTACACTCCGACACGACTTGTACCGCTTTTGGGGGTCTGACTTTTACCAACCCCCTAGGCCCGCCATGCGATACTCATAGACGAACGGACCGGACTGTACGGATATTGTCACTGACAGGCTCAGTAGGGTTGTCAGACTGAGTTCACTCACAGACGTCCCTTTTAGTCAATACTTGGTAGCCCGTTACGTATTGGCTTATACCTCTGACGAGCTAGTGGTTAAATCCACAACCGAGGTGTTGACGAGTCTTTAGAGTCCCCCACATTCAGTTACTCAGCTTTCGGGCGAAAGGTTGTAGAGGCCGTATGGAGATATGGCAAGGTCCGATCAGATACGTGCGGTATTGCACGGATCAGGATCGGACAGTTTGTACTATAGGCCGTATGGTTATATGGAAGGGTTCGATCAGATACGTGCGGTATTGCACGGATCAGGTTCGAACAGATATTACTAGCCGGCTTTGGTTTAAGCCGGATCCTAGTATAGTACAGTGTAGTTTTTGTCTCATTGCATTTGTATTTCGGTCGAAATACAGATGCGGGTGTGTATGCACAGTATCGGGGTTTTTCCTGTAATTTATTACGGGACCAGTTTTATGGAGTTGCCAGTTTGCTTTCCGTTTCGGCCGATTTCCATTGTTCCGTTCATTGGCCGAAGTTTGGTGGAGGAGGGCTTATTTGCATTGTTGCAAATAAGTGGTAGTGGAGGGGGTCTTTGCATATTTCTTTATATCATGATGGTTTCATGATGGAGCCCATCTTTTGACTTCTAGCTTTATGATGATGGCTTGACCATTGTAGGTTATGATTGGCTTTTGGAGTGTTGGGTTTTGTTCTCTCATCATCTCTTTTCATCATTGCTTCCACCCACCCCCTTGACTTTTCTCTTTCTCTCTCCAATCACACTTGAGAGGGGGGGGGGGGGCGGCCATTCCTATGGAAGGGAATGGAATGGGGTTCATTGTGTGGTGTGGTATTTTTGCTTCTCATGTTTTTGCTAGAAAAGTCCTCTAGCTCATTTTCCTAAAGTGGTTCTCTTTTCCTCCACCAATGGCAATTCCACAATCCCCAAAAAGTGAGACATGGTTCCTCACACATTCTACAGCAAATCTTGGGCACGTCGAGTAGCCGGCTTCGTGCTCGAGTTGCCTCGGCATTGAGGTGGGAGCCCGTAAAAGAAGTAGGCGATGTGGTGCACTTCCGGCGATGAGGAGGAGACGGACGGAGATCCCGCGAGGAGTTCGGAGTGGAGATGAAGACCGGAGGACTCGGATCAGTCGGTATATCTCTAACCCATCTTCTAGTTAGCTTAGACTTGTTAATGGTTACGATCCGGGTGTTTAGTGCGCGGTGGTGCCGGTTTGCGTCGGTATATCTCTCTTCCCTTTCTTGTTGGTAGGTAGGACTAATTAATGGTTCGATCCGGGTAGTAGTGCGCGGCGGTTTGCCAGTTTAAGAAAATTTAAAGTTTTTCACCGCTTCCGCATTCCGGTGTCGGATTGACGGCCGGGGCGCCGCCGTGCACTTACAGTGGTATCAGAGCCTCCCCATTAACTTAGTCTAGCTTTGTGTAATGTGTTTTTCAGTTCCGATCGATCGAAATGTCCAAAAACCCGTATTTGCCCACGACAGTTTTCTGTTGAAATTTTTTGGTCCCCAAAATTTTTTCAGGTTGTATAAAAGTACTGTACAGAGAGACCTAAGACTACTGTAGAAATACGACGCACTAATCTTTCAAATAGAGCGCGGAACCGCGGCCAATCCCTGCTTGTGGCCGCGGTTCCGCCGCTGAGTAAAGGAATCAGGGTGTTGGATTTCTACAGTGGGCTTCTGGGGATAAATTTGGGTTTCTGGAACATTAAAATTGGGCCCATATTTTCTGTAACTGCTACAGTTTTGATTGGGGGCCCACTTGTTAATTTTTGATCGATCGGATATTTTAAACACATTTTTCACAGTATTTACATTATATCTGCGACCGTGAATGTCACTCGATCGGTAAATCCTGTCTAACTGCTATAGCCCGGTTAGACGGATTTGCGAACGTGACTTTCACGTTGATGTTCTATGTTTATACTGTGATGTTGCGGATCGGTCGTGGGGGATAGCCTGGATGCAATGCTAGTACAGTTTTGTTGTATCATGTACATTTGATATTGCGGGGCGAGCGTCCGACATGTGGACTGCCGTCACTGCCTGTTTGTATTATTATTTTGGGGCACGACCTGGTTGCGGTCGATGTACCCGTTGTATGTATATTTTACTTTCTGTACTAGGATTACCCCGCGGAGGGGTGCACGGGTAGCCGGGTTCTAGAGGGCAACAAGCCCGCATCTCATGGCATTGAGACGGAGGGGGCTTCACTCTAGGATTGGCGGGCTATTCGCCGCACTCGTAGGGGGTACAGGTTGACCCAGGAGGGGTGCCCAAGTTACCGGATTCCGTGAATTGCTGGGTGGTCCATTCACGGTGCTGAAGGGGGCTGCCTCGCTTCAGGTTTTTGGCGGGTAACTTGCCGCGCCCGTAGGGGTCTAGGATTTCATTGTACAGGCTATCCACACGACCAGGGGAACGTCGGGTTTCAGCGGCTCTGTGAAACCCGGGGATCCCAGATATCTGTATTGTTTCTGTGATGCTGTACATTTCTGTGATGTTGCATTTTATTCACGCCTTGAGCGAATATAATATATTGGTATATATATTAGTAGATGTTGTATATGTTTTGCATCCGCGCTAGTCCAGTCCCCGCTCTGTCGTTAGTTAGCTAACCTAACGGGTAATGACGGGACCCAGTGGCGAATGCGGATGGCATATACGTACATCAGTATATTTTCGTTCTTTTTGGTGTGATCAATTTATGGGACTGCATTGATTCGGATCAATGCAAGTTAAAAACAAACATAATCTGATGTTGTTGGAACACTTTTCAAAAAGCTGTTATTGCAAGGACGTTTACTTTTGTTTTGCATCGCGGTATTCAGTTGGAATATCCTGCATCTCATTCTACGGGGAAAGAGCCGAGATCCCTTCACCGGGAGTGACCTCTTTAGCGAAGGTTTTCGTCACTATATTTTAAAAAGCTATCCGTTCCTTCAACGATATCAAGTTCATTACGTTAAAGGTTTTCGCCAGAAACCATTCGTAGCCCTCCGTCATTTCAGTTAAATATTCGGTAGTATTCAAGCTATGTATTTTGACCTCACGCCAAGGCATAGTGATTGGTAGCTGCCGGGTATTTATCTGTTGCATAGATAGATGCGTTGGTTTGGGACAGTCGTACTACTATTTTGGCCTACGTCAAGGGTATGTACGGGTGGGTTCAGATTAACCTGGATAATGACGGGCAGAACTTGACATGTGACTTATGATATTTTGACCTCACGCCAAGGTCATAAGAGCATGGGGCAGAAATCACATCGGGAGTTTCAAAAGAACTGAAACTTGCCAGATATGCGCATACCTTCTGGAGTGTGATAGCGTGAGCGGATTCCGTCACGTTATCATGCAATGATAGTTGGATCCCGATTCCCACTGATGAGTTAGTTTACTCCTCGGGTAACCCCGACTAATTCTTCTTTCAGGTTTGGAGGAGAATTTGAGGTACAGTGGGAGGTTTCCAGATTAGATAAATTGGTGACCATTCTGATCTAGGTTAGAGTGCACGCTGAGTGTTTTCTTTTCTCTCTCTCTTTGGCAGCGACCATTGACCCGACCCTAAGACTTTGACTCAGTGACCAAGTTGACCGAACCTTCTTAAACACCGGCTTTTGGATTGTCAGAGTTGCAAACCTCATTGCCACTCCTATTTTTACCCTTTTCTCCAGGACACCCCGTTTTACTACGAACGTCCACTTCCATTGGACAAAACCATCGTATGGTTAGATACGAACTCGAAAGAATTTATTCGAGGATGGTTTCCGGTTCTGGAGAAAACGGATAGGATTATTCAGTTGTCTTTTCCTTTTACCCTCTCTCAGATTACGAGTACTCCTTGGTTTAGGGGTAGTACACCTATTACGCAAATTGGATTGTCTTCTTCCAAACCTTAGGCTGGTGCCGACCGGTAGGGAATGAAGAAAACCAATTAGCATAACGATGGTGTGCAGAAGGTATTAAGTTCAGACAAAGCAAGGGATTAGTAAGAGGGCAAAGTAAATTGCAACAGATATTCATGACCAAACCAGGTATTTCTTCGCCAATCCTAAAATCACCTTTGTATTTCTCCAGGACACTCCGTATCACTACGAAGATCCACAGTTTATTGGATACTCCATCGTATGGTTATATACGAACTCGAAAGGAACTTGTTCCAGTTCGGGGATGGATTCTGGTCCAGGAGAAATAGGAATAAGGTTTATTCGGTTGTCTTTTATCTTCACCCTCTCTCATTGCGAGTGTTCCTAGGATTGGGACAGTACACCCATTATGCTTATTGGATAGTCTTCTTCC
This sequence comes from Agapanthus africanus, assembly GCA_030015575.1. Lineage (NCBI taxonomy): Eukaryota > Viridiplantae > Streptophyta > Magnoliopsida > Asparagales > Amaryllidaceae > Agapanthus > Agapanthus africanus. The sequence continues at coordinate 396,234,427 of JASDDO010000018.1, forward strand.
AAACCATAGGCTGGTGCCGAACGGTAGGGAAGGAAGAAAACCATTTGGCCTAAAGGGGTGTGCAGAAGGTAATGACTAAAGACATATGAAGGGATTTGGAGAGGTGGCAAAGAATTATACGGTTACAGTCGTGAATATGGAAGAGGCATTACTAGGAATACCGGGATACCCCATCGAAACATTTCAATGTTTCAGTTTCACTGTGTACTGTTAAAGGAAAACTGATTTCCCAATTAGTCCTTACTCCAGGGTATGTATTTACCAGGTACGATTCTCACATCTGTATGGTTTTACAGATGATGAGTGGGAGTAAGTTATTGGGAATTGGGTGATCATCCTCATTATATCGGGATTCGTTGTAATCGGTGATATTTGAGGAAATCACCTGGGCTGTTTGCCGGTCGGCAAATATTTGGTTTTGAATATCCGCTTTTATGCACCAATTTCAAATTGATATATCTGTACGTCTATTTTCATAGAGTGAGATATACCTTTCTGAAATTATGTCTATGACATTTACCTATATCAGTGGATGGTTAGGTAAGGAGCATTAAACAGCGGTGTAATTCTTCTTAACCATAAGTACAGTTTTCAACCTACGACACACAGTGAATGAGTTATCAGACTCAAGGGACTTGTACAGAGTATTGTATGTTGTCCAGGGTCCATCTGGACAGAGGGATTGGTCCTCGTACTATATTCGGTTTACTTATGACTTCTCTAGTTTTTAGACAGGTGTTTCGTGGAAACACAGGGTCCGAATTTTGAGAAGTTATAGGTATTTGAATAGAGTGGAGAACCAGGTGTAGCAAGTATCGGCATTCTTCAAAGAGATCGAAGATGTAGATACTTGTGTATGGTATTCAGTTGATAGTAATGATAAAGAGATCTTGCTTCTCTTTCAAGTTACTCATAATTGGAAGCATTCCTAAGTTGAGTAACGCTGATCGGCCTCCTTCCATTTAGTTGACATGCACTGGAGACAGTTGCATGATTTGAATCTGGTTCAATTAAATCAGTGCCTCTGGTTATATATTGGATATAGTACAGTTCATATCTTAACGATGTTAAGGTACGGGGAGTTGTCCGGCTTATGATTAAAACCAGACACTGGACAACTCAAGGCACGTTTCTGTAATGGCTGTTTGTGGGTTGACCCAGGCTATGACGAGGGTTGATTTTCTACCATCTGGATGAACAATAGCAATATTGTTCTAGACTCACCACAGTTTTATTAAAAATGGATTTTTTCAGAAAACAGTAGTGGGAGTATGGTAGAACTGGAAGTGATTCCAGAACCACAAACGATTACTGAAGATTTGATAAGGAACCTAAAGATTCAATCTGGATTGACATTCCATTGGCCACTCCGCAGATAAGGTGGGTAACTTCAGGCACCCGAGAGGTACTACGGTAGCCTCAAGGACGGTGACAGGGAAGTTCTTGTTTACCCACAATTGCCATTGCTGTTGTTCCAGGTTACGAGACCCGGCGGGAGGATGAGTATAGCGTCGTTCTAAACCAGTTTTAGAAGTGTACGTCTATATGACTCTGCCAGAGGGTTGTCGTAGTCAGTGGGAGCAGCGGAAGCATTGGTGGACAGGTTGCTTATGTCTATTTATAGACTAGAGCAGATGTAGCGGAGATAGATCATCTGTTTCTGACGTGACAGTCATGGGTTTGACTTCATCAGAATAGGGGATGGATCTGTTGAGAAGGTAGTAGGGTGTGATATCCTGGTATTTGGATGATATACACAGAGTAGGAAAAGAAACTCCTACACTACGATCGGTTATACTTTGGTTGTCACACAGTTGTTTCTCCACAAAGGAAATGGATTTTATATCAGACATTCTGGTTACTAGATCTATGGTCTTAGATCTAGATTTGGGTGGTTTCCCAATCAGGGTACTTGACAGCATTCTAAGAGTATTTAAGATGGACGACTCCTGGCACGGTAGTGTACCTGCAGGTAATGGAGTCACCCTCTCCAAAGGTGTCTTACAGACTAAAGGGGAGAGGGACAGGCATGATTGGCAGATCACTTGCTCAGGCAATTGAGTCAATCGTGAGATGTCAAGTACCACACCAGATGTTGTTCTTGCACTAGATGCAATAAGTTGACATTAATCCAATCCTGGAGAAACAGTCGGAAGCAGTTTTAGAACATAAGTGGATGTTCTAGGGATATGATAACGACAGCCTCATTCAGGAGACAGTTATCATTCCAGGCTTCCAAGGTGACATGGACGACAAGGAGGTTGTCAGAGTTATAGTTTTCCTTCTGATGAGGGGCAGTATTTTGGACAGGTGGTCCAAGGCAATACTGAGGGAGGCATGGTGCGCAGGATACTGATTAAGTTCAGTTGACGATACAGTCTAAGAAGTTTGGATTTGGAGTTCATTTATGAGCTATGTCCCATCAGACATCCAGACACATTCTAAGACAGGTATTGCTCATTTCGGGAGATGGGTTTCTCCGCGAACTTGAGATATAGAGAGACATAGAAAGAAACAACTAAGCGGATCCACTCACTGAGGCTATTCCTCGAACGCAATAGTTCCGCAAACGAGCTTTGTGAGACTGACTAGTAGAGGAGTTGGATGTTCGGTATCACACGGGCTGTGAGTATGCGACATCGCAATAATTAGCCTTGAGTGCAAGTGGGAGATTGTTGGAGATAGTGCCATCAGAGTCAATTATTAGGTCACAGGTACGTGATTGTAATGATTGAGGGAGGACCTATCCCGGTAGGACAGTCTTACTCGAGATGATAGTATGCTATCTGGTTTACCTTTATCATCGTGTACTGCTTTAGGTGACCTGACACGTCGCTATTACACGTTGATAGAGCCCCTAGGATTCTTGCTTGACCACCAGCAGTATGAGGGCGATCATATAAGTGGGAGCTGGGGGTCTATAAGCTTATCCTTAAAAGGTCCCTAGTCGTGGGAGTTTCGAGACTGGGCATCGATACTCTATTAGTAGACTAGTGTATACAGTCGAGACCCCGACGAGAGGCGGTGGCCGGTCTCACAAGCCACTGGTGTTAGTTGGATCACCTGAGATGTATACAGGTGCTCATTGGGTTATGAGTACACCGGACAGGACTCGCCGGGAACATGCTAGTTGGTCATATACCAGACGTCAGATGGCAGTTCCCTGGTGACATGTGTGCAGGTTAGTTCATCGACCTGGGGATCGTCATTTGTCTCGTGTGAGTTCCCACTGTACTTTGATTACTACCCTACCACGGCTCAAAGGAGTCGTGCAAACAGGTTTTAGTTGGGTACAGTCCTGAGCCACATGGAGGCAGTGAGCGTATCTTCAGGGGTTCGTCTCTCCCGGTATTGGGGGTGAGGTCGTGTTGTGTCTAGGAGAGCCATTACACAAAGTCCTTGGCCAAGGCAAGGAGATTTACTGGTAGGTATTCCAGTAGTATCTCACGGTGTTCTGGGCTACACTCCGACACGACTTGTACCGCTTTTGGGGGTCTGACTTTTACCAACCCCCTAGGCCCGCCATGCGATACTCATAGACGAACGGACCGGACTGTACGGATATTGTCACTGACAGGCTCAGTAGGGTTGTCAGACTGAGTTCACTCACAGACGTCCCTTTTAGTCAATACTTGGTAGCCCGTTACGTATTGGCTTATACCTCTGACGAGCTAGTGGTTAAATCCACAACCGAGGTGTTGACGAGTCTTTAGAGTCCCCCACATTCAGTTACTCAGCTTTCGGGCGAAAGGTTGTAGAGGCCGTATAGAGATATGGCAAGGTCCGATCAGATACGTGCGGTATTGCACGGATCAGGATCGGACAGTTTGTACTATAGGCCGTATGGTTATATGGCAGGGTTCGATCAGATACGTGCGGTATTGCACGGATCAGGATCGAACAGATATTACTAGCCGGCTTTGGTTTAAGCCGGATCCTAGTATAGTACAGTGTAGTTTTTGTCTCATTGCATTTGTATTTCGGTCGAAATACAGATGCGGGTGTGTATGCACAGTATCGGGGTTTTTCCTGTAATTTATTACGGGACCAGTTTTATGGAGTTGCCAGTTTGCTTTCCGTTTCGGCCGATTTCCATTGTTCCGTTCATTGGCCGAAGTTTGGTGGAGGAGGGCTTATTTGCATTGTTGCAAATAAGTGGTAGTGGAGGGGGTCTTTGCATATTTCTTTATATCATGATGGTTTCATGATGGAGCCCATCTTTTGACTTCTAGCTTTATGATGATGGCTTGACCATTGTAGGTTATGATTGGCTTTTGGAGTGTTGGGTTTTGTTCTCTCATCATCTCTTTTCATCATTGCTTCCACCCACCCCCTTGACTTTTCTCTTTCTCTCTCCAATCACACTTGAGAGGGGGGGGAGGCCGTTCCTATGGAAGGGAATGGAATGGGGTTCATTGTGTGGTGTGGTATTTTTGCTTCTCATGTTTTTGCTAGAAAAGTCCTCTAGCTCATTTTCCTAAAGTGGTTCTCTTTTCCTCCACCAATGGCAATTCCACAATCCCCAAAAAGTGAGACATGGTTCCTTACACATTCTACAGCAAAACTTGGGCACGTCGAGTAGCCGGCTTCGTGCTCGAGTTGCCTCGGCATTGAGGTGGGAGCCCGTAAAAGAAGTAGGCGATGTGGTGCACTTCCGGCGATGAGGAGGAGACGGACGGAGATCCCGCGAGGAGTTCGGAGTGGAGATGAAGACCGGAGGACTCGGATCAGTCGGTATATCTCTAACCCATCTTCTAGTTAGCTTAGACTTGTTAATGGTTACGATCCGGGTGTTTAGTGCGCGGTGGTGCCGGTTTGCGTCGGTATATCTCTCTTCCCTTTCTTGTTGGTAGCTAGGACTAATTAATGGTTCGATCCGGGTAGTAGTGCGCGGCGGTTTGCCAGTTTAAGAAAATTTAAAGTTTTTCACCGCTTCCGCATTCCGGTGTCGGATTGACGGCCGGGGCGCCGCCGTGCACTTACAATTTTTTCATCAGAGTCGCTCCCAAAGGTGAGAACTTGTGACCCCCTGGCGTTTACCATGTAACAGTTGCCAGTAGTTCTGTCGTGCCCATCGATAGTACTTCTTCGCTCCCGACGGCTCTTGCGTTTCATGCGCTTAACATGTTGCCGACGAGCAACATATCCTCGCCACCATATCTTAAAGGCGTCGCACTCCTCCGTGGGATGTGATATTTTCCGATGATATGCGCAATAATCAGGGTGCCTCTCCACCCCATCGTGTGCGTTTCCTTCCGAGGGTGGTAGCTTCATTCCCATTGACATGGCTTTGGCAAACCTTTTCCTCGTCTTGAATATCTTCTTGTCTACTTCGGATGCCTTTCGCTCTGGCAGGGGTAGTTCAACTCTTTCGTTCAGTTGCCCGCATTTGGCTCCTTCCGATGTGGCCATCTCACGCTCCTGGTCCGCTTTACATTTTAGACGAATCTCGTCTAGAAAAGCGTCGATCATTTCATCTGTTGGCCATGCATGCTCTGGTACAGGCTCTGCCTCCAGCTTCTTGGTGCCAGGAGTTTTCCCATCATCGGTAAACGAGTGGGAGATTACGTTACAACTCGCCACATATCCTTCGGATTCATCCGACGAGCTTTCTCCATCATCTTCCTCTTGAAAGATGTGGTTGAGGAACTCTTGCAGTGTGACAGGAGTTCGCGCCTTTTGATTGTACTCTTCCAATGCGTCGATTTGCTTCTGCAAGTCCGTGTGCTCGTTTCCAGGCTTCACGGACTTCTTGGATTTCTTCTTCTTTTTCTTCGAAGATTTTGATGATTGGGCGTGAGTATTTGGGCTCTTATCGTGAGTCTTTGTAGTCGGGCGGCGCCTTAGCATCCCTTCGATAATTTGAGGTTCAAGAGGGTCCTTCCATTCGATCGCAGGGCACGCATGAAGGTCTCTCAGCATTCTTTTGGTTTTAGTTGATAGCACGACCTCCCATGGAGCTTCTTCAATAAAAGAACATGTTGCCCCCGGTGTATCCGCTTTCCTAGGAGCATGCGGCTGTGGTGGGTTTACCTTCCACTTTTCGGACAGTACAAACTTCCCCTGGAGGTACTGGTCTTCAATCCATCCTTTGAAGACGAAGCAATCTTCAATCGGATGGCCTACCGTTTGATGGTAAGGGCAATAGTTAGGGTTATTCACCTCGGTGGGTTGCGGCGGTCGCCTTGGATTTGGCAGGTTTATAAGTCTGTTACGTATTGCCAGCTCGAATAGCCGTTTCGTCTTGTCCCGTGGGAACGAGTAGGGACGCTTCATCTTCTCATTATAATACCGACGTCTTTCCTCCAGTTGATCTGCCGGTTTCGGGGCGTTAGGTTGCTGTTGGGCATTTGCAACAAAGGTCGCTCTTCCTTTACCCTTGTCATTCCGAGGTTCCGACTTCGGGGGAGGTGGTCTATGACCCATCTGGTCCATCTGAGCCAACTTGTCGATCAAAGCCTGGAATGTGGTTGGCTTAAAGAACATCATAAACTGGGAGATAGTTGCGTGGGGGTCTAGGGTTCCCACGAACATGCCCACTGCGGGTGCCTTCTCAATGCGTTGTTCACACCTCAACCACAAGTTCCGCCAGCGTATAGCATACTGGACCCAGGTTTCTCCTGGTTTTACCCTGGCGTTAATAAGTGCAGTTATTGGAGTGCGTTCGCTGGCACTTGCAAATCGCTGAGTGAACAACAACTCCATTTCAGCGAACGTTTTGATAGAATCGTTCGGGAGTTCTGAATACCATTCGAACGCTGTTTCTGATAAGCTGCCTACGAACTGGCGGAGCAACAGTTTATCATCACCGCCGGTGTTACCGCAGTGGGCCCGGAACTGGGCGACATGTTGATGGGGATTGCCGGTCCCCTTATACACGTGGAATTTTGGTATCGTGTAGCCTTGCGGGTATTTGATTTGGTCGTACCAGCTCGGATACGGCCGCCCCGTTTTCACGACTTGACCAGCTGCCTCAGTCGCGTGATGAACCCGGATTTGCTGGGCTATGTAGTCAGCCAAGTCAGCTTTAGAGATTGCCTCCTCCTTGGCCGTTGAGAGGGCTGGTGGTGGATTTGACGTTTCTCCTCGGTCGTCTTCAAGAACAATTGGGGGATCCTCGGCGGGTAAGTCCTGCTGGATCATCATTCCTATCATATCTTGGAAGAGAAGGCCCATACGTTGTATGTTGGCCGCTTGTTCAGCAGCCTCTTTGTCCTTTTTCTCCAGTGTCCGGCGAAGGAATTCAGCATCGGTTTCTTCCTCTCGGCGTGCGTCTGAAGACGTTTCTGGATTTTCTTTTGGCCCGGTGAGCGCGGCCATAGCATTCATCATTTCTTGAAGCTTTTGTTGCTGCTCCTGGGCCTTCGTCACGGATCGGGTTAGCGGTCGGTGGCCCGTAGAAGTGCGGCTTTCCTCCTTTCCAGAGGCCATGTAAACAGTGTGCACCACCATGCCCCCAGACTTAGGGCGTCTGGGCTCAGTGCTTTTAGCCGTCGTTGCGTGTCGGGGGGTCTTCTCTGGCCTCCTCCTTTTATGAGCCATGGAGGTTGAGGGGGCCGTTGAGGTGGGCGTCCAGACAGCCTTTTGGGGTTTAGCCTGGTGACCCGCTTCCGATTGGATTTTCGGCTTCTTGTGCTGGCGGGAGAAGTTTGGATCGATGATCGAGTCCCGGGCCTGCCGCCAAACCTTATAGATTTTGGAAGACAGCCGTTGTGGAGATCGGGGCTGTTCTGATTTTATTTCCACAACCTTTTTTAATGGGGGAGGAGACCTCTTCAGCACTGCAGTAGGAGAATTCCTTCGCACCTTGTTTAGCATTTCGAAGCAGTTCCCAGTTGGAACAGCAGCATTAACTTCTGCCACCGGGGTCGATGGAGTCAACCCGGAGGGGGAATTACCCCCAGCCTTCCTTACTCGGTGCCAATGGCGACGTCGAGCGTGTCAAGCGGACGGTGTAGGGTCAACGGTAAGAATGGTTTCGTCTTGCCCCCTGTCTGGGTGGGGGGTCGCTGTTGGTGTTAGCCTGTCAAAGACCGACGTCCTTTGGGCAGCAGGAGCGGGAGCGGGAGCCGTCAATCTTGTAAAGACCGACCTTTTGGCCGGAGAAGCCGCCTTGACGATTTCGGGAGCAGGAGCAGCCACTTTCTTAGAAGCAGCCTTCTCTGAGATTGTAGGCCCCATGATGGGTTTGCAGTATTTCTGGCCCAATCTAGAGAAGACCGAGGCGTTGACGTTGGGCGACTCGTTGAGAGGAGCCGCGACAGGGGTAAGACGATCAAAGACCGAGTTCTTGAGAGCTTCCATCGTCAGCACTGGAGCGGTGAAGTTTGTCGGCGGGAGCATGGTCCCAAAGAACAATCCTGTGGTGGCGCGAGTGACCTGTTCCACGGGCATTGTGAATAGCGAAGCAGCTTGGGGTCCGTAGGCTATACCTCCTGGCGAGGCAGAGCGTTGGTTGCAATTGCAGTATGAGCAGTTTGAGAATTTCACGGAAGTAGAAGCCATCGATCCTTTGCTTTCTGCAATAAGCAAGATGCCAATCTTTAGTATCTTGAAACCCAAGGGCAATCATTAGCGAACCGCGATTGGTTCGCGAGTCACGACACACGAAGTGTGGAGTGGAAAGAGGAAAAGGTCCCACCGGGCGTGCCAGAATCTGTTCCCCTCCGAAAGACGGCGGCGACGCGGGCGTCTCGCCTGAGATTCGGGGCAGATGCTAATTGGTGCTATCCGTCCACCTCTCCGAAGATGCCAAGTTGATTTATGGCACCATGTATCGAAGGTTTGGACGGATGCGTCCGATGTAGCAGACTTCGTCAGATTCCCCCTCGTTTGAGAGGTTTTTGATTGTGGGGACGCTCTTCCCTGCAGGCGCAAGCCCCTGCAGTTAATTACGCTACCGCGTTGCGGTAACAGCTTTCTCCTTCTCCAGATGGTCACTTCGTGTCGTGGGTGTTTGTTTTGTTGTCCGTGGATTGTTTACGGAGACTGAGTTATGTCGTCGCCCGTAGGGCGTGGACTAGTCCAAATCCGTATTATCTTAGATTTGGGTTTGGGGGTTTAGTTTGATGATACGTCAGCCATACTTGAGGCTAAGATCAACTCAAACTTTTGTTAAGGATACGTTAGTCTCACTTTGAGACTAAGATCAACTTAACAGGATCGTTTAGATCCGACAAAAGAGCGTTTGGGCTCTATTGTTCCAGTTTAGGGACCTAGTGGTCCATCGTATGTATGGCCATCGGGACCCGTCACCTCTCTGACGACGTTGAAGGATTACAACGACGGATGTCAGAGGAGTTCAGAGATGTACCCTCAAGCCAGAGTTAATTGGGGGGGATTCATAGTCCAGTCTGTTTGAAGGTTTAAGGATACGTTAGCCGTCTTTGAGGCTAAGATCAACTTAAACGGGACCGTTTAGATCCGACAAAAGAGCATGCGGGGCTCTATTGTTCTAGTTTAAAGACATTGCGGTCCATGGGTAGTTTAAGGACATTGCGGTCCATTGTTAGTTTTAAGACATCTCGGTCAAGGTTAAGGACGTCGTAGTCCATGGGTTTAAGGACCCCACAGTCCATTGTTAGTTTTAAGACATCTCGGTCAAGGTTAAGGACGTCGTAGTCCATGGGTTTAAGGACCCCACAGTCCGGTATGTGCTCTGGATGCTTCACACGGGTTCACTGCCGTGCTCTGCGAGGACCAGGCTCCGCTCTGGACGTTTTCCACGGGGTCAAAGAGTGACATTATCCGCGTTCCACGTAACCAGGAATTTTGCATTAAACACGGGTTTAAGGACCCCGCAGTCCGTATCAATGTGTGGTCGTCGGGACCCATCACCTCTTTGAAGACATTGAGGGATTACAATGCCAAGTATCAAAGGAGTGAAGAGATGTACCCTAGAACCGGAGTGGATTAAATAGTCCTTGGCCCAATTTGGGATCAAGACGAATTAATTATGTTATGAGTCCATTGGCCCAGTTAATCACAAATTGAGGACTTATGGCCATCTTGGGCTAAGTCCAATCAGGAGAGGCTTTGCCTCCATCCATTTAAGCCAATTGGGCCAAAGCCTAGTGTTAAACACTACAGAGCAGTCAATGTTGAACACTGGGAATGAGGTTGACAAGTTAGTGTTTAACACTAAGAGATAATTGGTGTTAAACACCAGCAACAAGGCTTTTCAAATTAGTGTTAAACACTAAAACAGATCAGTGTTGAACACTGCAAATGAAGATCTCAGATTAGTGTTAAACACTAAGGTAATCAGTGTTGAACATTGCAGATAAAGCTTTTTAATTAGTGTTGAACACTAAGGCCCAACAGTATTTTAACACTGGGTTCGAGAGTTTCAATTTAGTGTTAAACACTAAGACAAGAGGGGTCACGCGGCAGCACGTGAGAGCGCCCTCCCTTCATTTATTCTGAGATTATCGTGTCTTTCAGAGCATCACGTGCCATCACGTGATGGGCATTCAAATGCCTATGTATTAAAGCTTCTGCTGAGGGTCACGTGGGTCACGTGGGGTGCTGCCTCAAAGGGGCTTTATGTAGATCTCTTGGGGGGGTCACGTGATGACACGTGACCCTGCCTCTAGGTATGTTATTAAAGGATCTGTTAACCTTTTCTCAGGAATTAAATTCCTCGTAGGGTTAAACCCTGACAGTAATTTCAGAGGAATTAAATTCCTACTTCCTTTCGAAGACTTATATTCTGGAATAGAGTTTAACTCTGAATTTCCTGTAGGAATTAAATTCCTCATACATGTGAAGAACCAAATAGGGTTAAACCCTAACAAAAGCTTTTTTTTTTTTTTAAGGAGTTAAAACTTCCATCCTCTGTTAAATTATGATTAAGGGAATTAAATTCCTGCTGTTGCAACAGGTTTAGGTTCTTAATTAGGGTTAAACCCTGTTTCTTTTCGTTCTGAAGGAATTAAATTCCCATGATACAGGGTCAAGCCCTAATTTTATTTTAAAGGAATTAAATTCCTATAGTTCTGTGAGAATTAAATTCTCATGCTTGCATTCCCTCTCTATGTTTTGGATCTGCATGGCAGGATCTCGACCCATTGAGAATTAAATTATCAACCTTAAGGGGAGATGTGCACTTTGCAGATCCTCTATCAAAGAGAGAAGAAATATATTCTTCTGTTTTATATATCAGAGTTAAACTCTGTTGAGAATTAAATTCTCTTTCTCTTTCAAGGAGCTTTTCCCTTTCTTACCTAGGGTTTTTGCAGAAGATCCAAGTCTTTTCAAAGTATCAAAGCTCTCCTCCTTTTCTTTTTTCTTCTCTGCGTATGTATATCTATATATGTCTCTTGGCTCCTATTTATAGGAGAAGCAGCCGAATCAATCAGTTTTTGACGAATCTTCATTAAGAGATTTGATTTGCACCCATCATTTGTTTTGGACCTTTGGATTATTAGGTGAATTTTATTCACCATTGGATTTCAAATCCAGGGATTCTCCTTTGTTGTTTCGGTTAGATTTAAAGGGGAAATCTTTCCAAACCCGGGATTTTCCCATAGATAGATGATATTTCATCACCTCTGAATCTTTAATTCGATTGGTTCCAGATAGCCGCTTTCCTTTGGAAAGATTTGAATTTCTTTCAGAATTTAATTCTGTTGACAAAATGGGCTCTGAAAGCCGGTCACGTGTGACCACGTGACTCATGGTCACGTGTGGGCACGTGACCCCCTTTGGAATGAGCCTTTTCCTTTCTTTTGCGCTCTGTCTTCTGATCGTTGCTTAAACGTCACGTGCCACCACGTGACCCCTGGTCACGTGTGAGCACGTGACCCTTGTTTGAACTCTCTTTCCTTGGTTCATCTGGAGAACGAGTCTGCTGCTTTGAACGTCACGTGCCAACACGTGACCCTGGTCACGTGGGAGCACGTGACCTCTTCTGAAGCCTTTTCCTTGACTTGATCAGGGAACCGGTGTGCCTTTGACGCTTGCATTTAAATGTCACGTGCCGACACGTGACCCTTTCTGAAGCCCTTTCTTTGATGTAGTTGGAAAACTGAACTTGACTTGATGATGCTTTTAGGTGTCACGTGCCAACACGTGACCGCTAGTCACGTGTAAGCACGTGACCCTCTTCTGAAGCTTTTCCCAGAAGCTTTCCTGATTTTAAATCAGGAAACACCCTGCACACAAACCCACTTCAACCAAGCTCGGCCACCTTACCCTCTCGACGCCGACGGACCCCCACTGCACCTGAACCACGTCGTCGACCTCCACCTCCTCAGCATCGTCACCATCACCATAATTCCCTAGCCCCATTGCTCAACTTTTCCCTCTCTACAAAAATCACCCAAACCCATTTGCAAGCACTTCACTGTTGCACTTCGCCGGAGCGCCGCCGCCGACCATCGTCAATCTCAGCACTACTCAAGAGATCCACAGAGTCCACTCTACACTTCCAGCGCGCACAAGACGACTCCGGGAACTCCGACGTAAAACCCGTGTTTCGAACCAAGCTCGCGAGAATCCGTTACACGGCGTACGTCGCGCGTTCGTGACACCACTGCTGCCATACGACCCCGAGACATTTCCAGGCAAGTGTTTACTTGCTACATGCTAATATAGTTGTGTTACAAACCTAGATCACGTAGTTTACAAACTTACCGATTACCGATATGTATCATGACCTAGGTGTTCGGTGCTAGTCTCTCATGGAAATAATAGTTTATTTTGACGGAAAATGATATTTTCTATTGGCCCATTTGATAATAAATATTGTGTATGAATATCGCTGGAAAATACGATTGTTCGTGACAAAAATTGATACCCCCAAATATGCCGTTAAAACTAGAATTTTCTCGTACCTGAAAACGAATAAAATCACCATAAATCATATACATACTGGAATGATATGTTCGAGGGCTTAAATCGAAGCCGACTCGACGAACTTTAACCTTATGTAAAATTCTAAAGATTTCTGTTCTGTAACTGTGAAGATAATTAGATCAGAAAGCGACTCTGGACTGCAGTCCAGAGCGTTTCTGATTATTGTGTTCTGTCCCAAGACCTGTGTCACTGTATTTTCTGAAGCCGTATGTTACGGAACCCTGCAGTAGATTAAAGATATTTCTGTTAGTTAAACAAAACTGGTGGTTCCATTCCGATTCATCGCCGTTTGCTATTTTAAACTGTATTTAAAAGGGCAGAACGTATAACTGTCCAGAACAGATTCTGAAATGACACCCTGAGGTTAAACTGTGTATAACTTTCAACATACAGATGAGATTGTGGATCCGTCTGTTGCGTTGAATACTTTATCGAAAACCCTAGATCTCTTTTAACTGTGACATCGCTAAATTCTGAGCCCAACTGGGAGCAATTCGTGTCGCGAAACGGACGTTCAGTTCTGAAACTGAATTTCCAGCCGCGAGCACTTAAAATGAAACAGCTATATCTTGAAAACCGGAATCCCGATTGAAATGAAACAAATTTTGATGAATTGCTGACTAAGTGTTCTATTTACCTTGCTTGTATCATTTTGCTGAATTCCTAACATATTAATTTATGTAAATTATTTTAGTTTAGGACATGCATGTTGATTCATAACATACAGAGTTATTGGTAGCATACAATACATATATCATACCCTTGCCATATACTCAGTGATTAGTGCGTGTGGACATTGCATTATCGTGCGTGATAGATATTGGTTTAGGAGTGACGAGTACACCAATGGAAAGTGAATATTCGTGACAGTGATTGATACAGTGAACAGTGACAAAACCGTGCCATTGGTATACTCGTACACGACTAAATCAAGGTCATAACTAGTGAGAACCAGGGGAAAAGGGGAAATCAAAGTGGAAAGAGTATCGTATTTAGCAGGACCGTGTTTAGAGGATGATCATTCGAACTGTGATACTGATACATGTAGGGTAGGATCTAGCGATCCGGCTGACAGGGTTATGTCCCGGGCATGTGGGCCGTTGTCTCGGGTATGTACGAGACTCCTGTTAAACATGATCCTCCTTCCACTATGTGATTTCAAACATGACCTAGAGACCGACAGGGACACAGAACATATTCTGCATCATATAGTGACACAGTGATTACTCGTATTGTTCTTATACCAGTATTACCACATTTACCTGTTTCATCTTATTATAATAATATTATTATTGTGTCGCTCTGACGACTTGAGTATGCATGCTCAGATCCCGCGGGAGGACCAGCACAGGAGACGGATCTACCCTTCGAGTTCACAGAGATATAGTCTGGTGTACTCCCTATCTTTACTGCTTTCCTTAGAGTGATCGTGAGATTGAACTTGGTTAGTTATTGTTCTTATTATCTGTAATTTATGAACAATGGAATTTTAATGTAATAAATTAGTGATGTGATTCCTTTAATATTGTGCTTTATTTACTGACTACCATGTAGTGCTAGAAGCCGAAGTGTGACTACGGCGGGATGATTCCTTGACCGTAGGAGCATGGCTGGCCTAGTCATCCCTCGTTTTCCGTATTTTGGGAAGCGGGGCGTGACATGGTTTAGTTGGTATCAGAGCCAGGTTTAGTATTAAGGAATAACATTAACTATATTGTATTACGTTATTCTTGTTTCACTACTCTTGATTTCCATCCTTGAATCTGATCTTATCCTTTTCAATCTTTCAGTGATATGACGTCCCCGAACGACCCCTCCTCGGACTCCAGCTCTCAGGACCGCACGGAAAGAATACTTAGTGCACTGACCACTCTAGCGGAAGCTCAGGAGAGAAAGACAGATTTACTCACTGAGGGACTCAGGGCGATTACCGCCGCAGGAGGACCCTCCGCACTTATTACCGCCCCCAAGGGCGCTACTCCACCAGCTTATCAGGCTATGGTTGGTACCGTATCAGACTTTCGACGGTTACACCCAGCTGCATTCACAGGGCTAGCTGAACCCCTTGAGGCTGAACAATGGCTGGTGAACATGGAGAATTTATTGACAGCCGCCAGGGTTCCAGAGGAAGACAGAGTGGACGTGATAAAGATACAATTAGAAGATGAAGCCCGTACATGGTGGTCGATGGAAGAAAGCAGACTTGATGAGCCGATTGAATGGAGCAAGTTTAAGGAGTGCTTCCTAGATCATTATTTCCCTCCCACAGCCAAGGCAGAAATGGAGGAAAGGTTTATTCTTTTGAAGCAGAATGGACGCCCAGTGGACGTATATGCGGCAGAGTTCAACCGTCTGAGCCGCTTTGCTCCATACATGGTTAAATCAGAGGTCACCAGCGCCAGAAGCTTCCTTCAGGGGTTAGATTTCGAGTTGCAGCAGTTGATTGCATCGTTGGATTTACAGACTTTCGCACAGGTACTCAACGCGGCGAGAGTTCAGGAGCAATTGATTAACAAGTTCAGAAGACCCCCAGTCGTTCCAGCACGTACCCACGCGCCTTCTCGAGGAGCCATACCGGTTCACAGAGCAGGAACGACACAAATGAAGCGCCCGTTTGTACCACAGCATCGCCCCCAGAGACAGGGCGTAACTTGCGGCTATTGCGGTAGAGGAGGACATACTCAGAAGGACTGTCGCCGTGCTAAGGGACAGTGCCTAATTTGCGGTTCCAGTCAGCACAGGATTAACAGTTGCCCTGAGCGAGCAGAAATACAGGGAGGTTCTGGACCGCCACAGCAGAGGCTACAGGAGCAGAAGCAACCATTTACAAGTCGCGGTCAGGGACGGGCTTTCACCTTGACCGCCGAGCAGGCAGAAGCGTCAGGAGATGTGGTTACAGGTACTCTACTCGTACATTCCTTGCCAGCTAGAGTACTATTTGATTCGGGAGCATCGCATTGTTTCTTGTCTGAGCATTTCACTAACACACACTCAATACCACATGAACCACTAACCAAGGGATGGGAAATTCATACGGGTAATGGCATTATTATATCTAGTCGAGAATGTAGATTATGCCCAGTCGTAGTGTGTGGCAGGGAATTCTATGCGAATTTCCTTTTGATCGGGACAGGCAGTTACAACGCAATTCTCGGAATGGATTGGATGAGCACTTTCCATGCAGTTATCGATTATCGTGCAAGGAAGGTGATCTTCCGCATCCCCAATCACCCGGAGTTTATTTTCGAGGGCGGAAGCGAATCTTTGGAGCCAGCTAAGTATAGAGCAAAGCCTAAGGAGCTGACAGCTATGGAGATTGATAAGAGCCCAGTTCCAGAAATTGTTCGGGACTTTCTGGATGTATTTCCCGAAGATCTACTAGGTCTACCACCTCCTCGAATCTTGGAGTTCTCAATCGATTTGATTCCAGGTACAGCCCCAGTATCCAGAGCCCCGTACCGAATGGCACCAGTTGAGTTGGCGGAGTTGAAGAAGCAGGTTGGAGAACTTTTGGAGAAGGGATTTATTCGGCCAAGCGCTTCACCGTGGGGTGCACCAGTCCTACTAGTAAAGAAGAAGGATGGATCGCTGCGAATATGTATAGATTATCGGGAGCTGAACAAGGTCACAATAAAGAACAAATACCCAATCCCGCACATTGACGACCTATTCGACCAGCTAAGTGAAGCCAAGGTATTCTCGAAGTTGGACCTTCGTTCTGGATATCATCAAATCAGAGTAGCAGCCGAAGATGTGTGCAAGACGGCTTTCAGGACCCGATACGGACATTACGAGTTCCTTGTGATGCCGTTCGGAGTTACCAATGCCCCAGCAATATTCATGGACTTGATGAACAGAGTGTTCGCAAAGTACTTGGACACGTTTGTCATTGTGTTTATCGACGACATACTTGTCTACTCGAAGACCCGGGAAGAGCACGCTGAACATTTGCGCACGGTACTGCAAATTCTTCGGGAAGAGAAGCTGTATGCGAAGCTGAGCAAGTGTGAATTCTGGCTCGACAAGGTTCAGTTTCTGGGACATATCGTTTCGGGCGAAGGCATCTCGGTGGACCCGGCAAAGATAGAATCTGTCAGAGATTGGCCAACGCCGAAGTCAGTGGCTGAGATCAGGAGCTTTCTGGGATTGGCAGGTTATTATCGGAGATTCGTCCAAGATTTCTCAAGGATCGCGGAACCATTGATGAGGCTGACACGGAAGGAAGTGCCGTTTACGTGGACAGAGGAGTGCACTCAGGCATTCGACACACTAAAGCAGAAGTTAACTACGGCGCCTATTCTTACTGTACCAGATGATTCAGGTGGTTTGGTGATACACAGTGATGCCTCAGGGAAGGGATTAGGCTGTGTCCTAATGCAGCACGGCCGTGTGGTTGCTTACGCCTCTCGACAACTGAGAAACCACGAGAAGAACTACCCCACGCACGACTTGGAGTTAGCTGCGGTAGTATTTGCATTGAAGATTTGGAGGCACTATCTATTGGGTGAGAAAGTGGAGGTGTACACAGATCACAAAAGTTTGAAGTATGTTTTCACCCAGAAGGAACTAAATATGAGGCAGCGCCGATGGCTAGAGCTAATGGCAGATTATGACTTGGACCTTCAGTATCACCCAGGGAAGATGAATGTTGTACCAGATGTGCTCAGTCGCAAGCCAGCGGTCATGATGTTGACCGATCAGAGAAGCATTATTGAGGACTTTCAGAGACTTGAACTTGAAGTCGTTACGCCGAACGCACTCAGTCAACTTTGGCAGTTACAGGTGCAATCTTCTCTAGTGGATCGCATCAAGATTGCATAAGCGGATGATCCCCGATTGCAAAAGTTCAGAGAGCAAGTGGAAGCTGGACTGAGAACAGATTTGATTATACATGAAGATGGCTCTCTGAGATTCGGTAGCAGACTCTGCGTACCTAAGGGAGATGTTCGGGAAGAAGTTTTGGCTGAAGCACATAGTTCAGCTTATTCTGTGCATCCAGGAGGTACAAAAATGTATCAAGATCTAAAGCAGCACTTTTGGTGGAACGGAATGAAGTGGGAAATTGCGAGGTTCGTATCCAGGTGCTTGGTATGTCAGCAGGTGAAGGCGGAACATCAAAGGACAGCAGGATTGTTACAACCATTACCGATACCTGAATGGAAGTGGGAGCACATTACTATGGACTTTGTGACGGCCTTACCACGGAGCCCTGAGGCAATAACGCCATTTGGGTTATCGTCGATCGCCTCACAAAAGCTGCACACTTCCTACCTTTCCGAGTGGGACAGTCGACAGAATCACTGGCAGAAAGATATATGCAGAAGATTGTACGACTTCACGGTGTTCCAGTCAGCATTGTGTCAGACCGGGACACGAGATTCTTGTCACACTTTTGGAAGAGCTTACAGGAGAGCTTGGGAACCCGCCTCAAATTCAGCACAGCGTATCATCCACAAACGGATGGACAATCCGAGCGTACGATTCAGACGCTCGAGGATATGTTGAGAGCCTGTATGTTGGACTTTCAGGGTTTCTGGGAGGACCATCTGCACCCAGTCGAGTTCTCTTACAACAATAGTTATCAGGCTAGTATTCAGATGGCCCCTTTTGAAGCACTATACGGGCGGAAGTGTCGATCCCCAGTATGTTGGGATGATGTGGGAGAACGAAGATTACTGGGCCCCGAACTCATTGTTCAGACAGTTGACAAGGTCCAAATGATCAGGCAGCGTATTAAGACAGCTCAGGATCGACAGAAGAGTTGGGCAGATGCCAGCAGAAGGGCACTAGAATTCGAAGTCGGAGATCATGTGTTCTTGAAGATTTCCCCTACTCGGGGAGTTATCAGGTTCGGATGTCGGGGAAAGCTTAGTCCCTGTTTTATCGGGCCTTTTGAGGTGCTAGAGCGAGTAGGAGAGGTGGCCTATCGACTTGCCTTGCCTCCATCGCTAGCTGGTGTGCACAATACCTTCCACGTGTCATAATTGCGGCATTATGTTCGGGATGAGAGCCATGTCCTGGACCATTCAGAGCTAGTTTTGGGTACTGACTTATCGTACGAGGAGCAGCCTACTACCATCCTCGACCGCAGAGAGAAAGTGCTGAAGAATAAGGTCATTCCGTTGGTCCGAGTGTCTTGGGGCGGTCGTTCCCCAGGAGAATCCACCTGGGAGCGGGAGGAAGACATCCGTGATCGTTATCCACATCTTTTTGTTTAGTACATTGTATTCTTGTATCTCTGTTAAATTTCGAGGACAAAATTTTGTTAAGGGGGTATGATGTAAATCCCCGTCTCCATTTTTAATAAAAGTTTCCTATTCTCTGAATTCCAATGGTTTCTTTTCTTTTCCTTCATACTTTGAATTGGTTGTTTAAGCTTAATATTTATATTTTTCCAAACCCTAAAAGTTAAAATCTAAGATTCAAAATCAAAGCTAAATAAAACTAAAACCAAAATGTCGCTAATAAAATCTTAACCCAAACTATATTTGAACCCTAAGCCCAACTACTCAAAATCAAATTTTAAACTATCAAAAAAATTCCAACAGCAGCCAAAATTTATTTAAATCCTTAATCTAAAATCCCCAGCCCAACTTAACTAAACAATTTAATTTAAACAAAATTTTAACCCCAAACCCTTTTAATCAAAATCCCACAGCCCAAACACATTAGATTTTTTTTTATTTAAAAAGCCCCAGCCCGTTCTCTCTCAACCCTTAGCCCACTTCTTTTTAAAAAGGAATTATTTCTGCCGGCCCAGCCTTTTTCCCGCGGCCCGCTTCCTCATCACCTTAGACCCGACCCGACCCACTCTCCTGTTCATCTTCCTTCAAAAATTTCCCCCAACGGTAACCTCCCATAACTTACGCGCGCGACCCGCCTCCTCCACCGTCGCTCACGCCCATGCCCACGCGGTGCCGTTGCCGCCGTTCCCTATCACAACCTCACCTCTCCCTTCTCTTTCTTTTGGAAAATCCCTGACCCTCCCCATTCTCAAAATCCACCGAGCACCCAAAATTTCTCTCAAACCCATTGCCACCTCCACCGCCGGCGATCATCCCACCTCGTCGCTCGACCCACGTCGACGACAACCACTCATTCACCCTCCTTCTCCCTCCACGACTCCTCCCTTCATCAACCGAGCCCCCACCAGGCATCCCCTGCACACAAACCCACTTCAACCAAGCTTGGCCACCTTACCCTCTCGACGCCGACGAACCCCCACTGCACCTGAACCACGTCATCGACCTCCACCTCCTCAGCATCGTCACCATCACCATAATTCCCTAGCCCCATTGCTCAACTTTTCCCTCTCTTCAAAAATCACCCAAACCCATTTGCAAGCACTTCACTGTTGCACTTCGCCGGAGCGCCGCCGCCGACCATCGTCAATCTCAGCACTACTCAAGAGATCCACAGAGTCCACTCTACACTTCCAGCGCGCACAAGACGACTCCGGGAACTCCGACGTAAAACCCGTGTTTCGAACCAAGCTCGCGAGAATCCGTTACACGGCGTACGTCGCGCGTTCGTGACACCACTGCTGCCATACGACCCCAAGACGTTTTCAGGCAAGTGTTTACTTGCTACATGCTAATATAGTTGTGTTACAAACCTAGATCACATAGTTTACAAACTTACCGATTACCGATATGTATCATGACCTAGGTGTTCGGTGCTAGTCTCTCATGGAAATAATAGTTTATTTTGACGGAAACTGATATTTTCTATTGGCCCATTTGATAATAAATATTTTGTATGAATATCGCTGGAAAATACGATTGTTCGTGACAAAAATTGATACCCCCAAATATGCCGTTAAAACTAGAATTTTCTTGTACCTGAAAACGAATAAAATCACCATAAATCATATACTTACTGGAATGATATGTTCGAGGGCTTAAATCGAAGCCGACTCGACGAAATTTAACCTTATGTAAAATTCTAACGATTTCTGTTCTGTAACTGTGAAAATAATTAGATCGGAAAGCGACTCTGGACTGCAGTCCAGAGCGTTTCTGATTATTGTGTTCTGTCCCAAGACCTGTGTCACTGTATTTCCTGAAGCCGTATGTTACGGAACCCTGCAGTAGATTAAAGATATTTCTGTTAGTTAAACAAAACCGGTGGTTCCATTCCGATTCATCGCCGTTTGCTATTTTAAACTGTATTTAAAAGGGCAGAATGTATAACTGTCCAGAACAGATTCTGAAATGACACCCTGAGGTTAAACTGTGTATAACTTTCAACATACAGATGCGATTGTGGATCCGTCTGTTGCGTTGAATACTTTATCGAAAAACCTAGACTTCGTTTAACTGTGACATCGCTAAATTATGAGCCCAACTGGGAGCAATTCGTGTCGCGAAACGGACGTTCAGTTCTGAAACTGAATTTCCAGCCGCGAGCACTTAAAATGAAACAGCTATATCTTGAAAACCGGAATCCCGATTGAAATGAAACAGATTTTGATGAATTGCTGACTAAGTGTTCTATTTACCTTACTTGTATCATTTTGCTGAATTCCTAACATATTAATTTATGTAAATTATTTTAGTTTAGGACATGCATGTTGATTCATAACATACAGAGTTATTGGTAGCATACAATACATATATCATACCCTTACCATATACTCAGTGATTAGTGCGTGTGGACATTGCATTATCGTGCGTGGTAGATGTTGGTTTAGGAGTGACGAGTACACCAATGGAAAGTGAATATTCGTGACAGTGATTGATACAGTGAACAGTGACAAAACCGTGCCATTGGTATACTCGTACACGACTAAATCAAGGTCATAACTAGTGAGAACCAGGGGAAAAGGGGAAATCAAAGTGGAAAGAGTATCGTATTTAGCGGGACCGTGTTTAGAGGATGATCATTCGAATTGTGATACTGATACATGTAGGGTAGGATCTAGCGATCCGGCTGACAGAGTTATGTCCCGGGCATGTGAGCCGTTGTCTCGGGTATGTACGAGACTCCTGTTAAACATGATCCTTCTTCCACTATGTGATTTCAAACATGACCTAGAGACCGACAGGGACACAGAACATATTCTGCATCATATAGTGACACAGTGATTACTCGCATTGTTCTTATACCAGTATTACCACATTTACCTGTTTCATCTTATTATAATAATATTATTATTGTGTCGCTCTGACGACCTGAGTATGCATGCTCAGATCCCGCGGGAGGACCAACACAGGAGACGGATCTACCCTTCGAGTTCACAGAGATATAGTCTGGTGTACTCCCTATCTTTACTGCTTTCCTTAGAGTGATCGTGAGATTGAACTTGGTTAGTTATTGTTCTTATTATCTGTAATTTGTGAACAGTAGAATTTTAATGTAATAAATTAGTGATGTGATTCCTTTAATATTGTGCTTTATTTACTAATTACCATGTAGTGCTAGAAGCCGAAGTGTGACTACGGCGGGATGATTCCTTGACCGTAGGAGCATGGCTGGCCTAGTCATCCCTCGTTTTCCGTATTTTGGGAAGCGGGGCGTGACAATTCCGAAGGGCGGAGCATGATTCCAGGGTTCGGAGCATCATTCCAGAAAGCCGCAGACATTCTGACCGAAGCATGATTTCGATGCAGAGGTAAATTCCTAGGCGAAGTATAATTCCGACAAGGAAGGCAAATATTCCGAGGCGAAGCATTGATTTCGACACGGGATATATTCTGAGACGGAGCATGATTCCGGCGCAGAGCTTGTTGGCTGACTTGATTCCGAGACGAAACATAATTTCGACAGGGAAGGCAGGTACACCGAGGCGAAGCATCATTTCGACACGGGGTGCATTCCGAGACGAAGCATAATTCCGACGCAGAGCTTGCTAGTTGACTTGATTCCGAGGCGGAGCATAATTCCGACGAGGAGGTCGTTGGTTGATTCCGAGCCGAAGCATAATTCCGACAGGGTAGGCAGATACACCGAGGCGAAACATGATTTCGACACGGGGTAAATTCTGGGACGGAGCATGATTCCGCCATAGAGGTTGTTGGTTTGATTTGATTTGGGTTGACATCAGCATCGCTACACTGGAATATGGTACCAGAAGCGAATCATCATTTGTCATGAGAGGATTTGGGAATTGGTTTTAGTTTGGCATCTGCATTGCTGTACTGGAATAATGCCAGGAGCAACTCATCATCTGCCCCGGGAGGATTTGGGAATTGGTTTTTGCTTGGCATCAGTATCGCTACACTGGAATATGGTATCAGGAGCGAATCATCATTTGCGCTTGCTTATCAGGAAGCGATGGCTTAAGAGACAGGTTTTAGGTCCCTATCACCTAAGACTTTTCAATTTTGTGAGCCGTAAGGGTCTCACAAAGCATTTTCTCCCTACGGGTCGTAAGGATCCCGTAGGTGTATTTTCTCCCTAGGAGTCATGGGGACTCCTAAGTGTGTTGCTCTTTTGTGAGTCGTAAGGATCTCACGTGGGAATTTTCTCCTCACAAAGTCGAGAGGACCTTGTGAGTGCATTTCATCTTTTTTTTACGAGTCTGCGTCCTTTCGGGTTTTCACAAACTCGCCGGCAGTACTGCTGTTTTTACTCACGGAGCTCTTTCGGGTTTTCATCCGTGCCCATTTTGCTTGTGGACATACCCTTTTTTTATTTTTATTTTATTATTTTTTTTGGTGAGATTGAGATTGTTTTACGCCCGTGGATTGTATACGGTTTTGCAGGATGTATGCTCCAGACCGTAGGGCCATAAAAAAAATTAGGACTTTGTTGGCGTCTGCATCACTGCACTGGAATATGGTACCAGGAGCGACTCATCATGCGTCGTTGGGGTATGGGATTTAGAATTTAGTTGGCGTCTGCATCGCTGCACTGGAATATGGTACCAGGAGCGACTCATCATTCGCCTTTGGAGTATGGGATTTGGAATTTGGTTGGCGTCTGCATCGCTGCACTGGAATATGGTACCAGGAGCGACTCATCATTCGCCATTGGGGTATGGGATTTGGAATTTGGTTGGCGTCGGCATCGCTGCACTGGAATATGGTACCAGGAGCGACTCATCATTCGCCGCTTGGGGATTGGGGAGCGATGGCTTAGGAGACAGGTTTAGATCCCTATCACCTAAGACTTTTCAATTTTATGGGCCGTGAGGGTCCCATAAAAGTATTTTCTCCCTACGAGTCGTAAGGATCCCGCAGGTGTATTTTCTCCTTAAGAGTCGTGAGGACTCCTAAGTGTGTTTTTCCTTGGTGAGTCGTAAGGATCTCACGAAGGTTTGTTCTCCTCATGCATCGTGAGGACACATGAGTGGATCTTTCCAATGAAGCATAATTCCAAAGGCGGAGACCAGCCGCATAACTGGTGGTTGCGGTGGGGCATGGGTATGCTGAGAATTATTTGAGCCCGTGGATTGTATACGGCAGTCAATTTGAGGACTAACCGTAGGGCTGGAAGAATTTTGGGAAATTGGATTTTGGTTGGCGTCTGCATCGCTGCACTGGAATATGGTACCAGGAGCGACTCATCATTTGCCTTTTTTTTGCATTTTTTGTTTTACCGCGATTGCTCTATCATTTCAGCTTTTCTTATCGCGAAGGTCGCGATTGCCCCATCATTTCGGCTTTTATTCGCGGTTGCCCCATCATTTCGGCTTTATTTTTATCTTTATTTTACTCGCTGATTTTTATTGCGAGTTGCCCTATCATTTCGGCTTTTTTTTATTTTCCTTTTATTTACACATTTTTTTTATTTACATTTTTTTTTACATTCCCAGTTTAACGACCTAGAGGTCGACTGTTCCAGTTTAACGACGTGGTGGTCATTTGTTTCCAGTTTAAAGACTTAGAGGTCATCTGTTTCCAGTTTAAAGACATGGTGGTCATCTGTTTCCAGTTTTAAAGACGTGGAGGTCGATTGTTTCCAGTTTAATGACGTGGCGGTCGATTGTTCTCAGAGAAAGGCGGATGTTTGAGAGAATCGGTTTCACGAAGAACTTCGGTCTCCGTTTGTATGAAATTGGCGGTCGCAGCTGGACTGTTTGTTAACACTCCTTTAGACAGTTCTATCTCTCCTGCCTTGTATTGCTTTTCGATCCAATCTTTGAAGACGAAGCAGTCCTCAATGGCATGACCTATCACTCTGTGATAGGGGCAGTATTTGGGGTCGTCGGTCATATTCGCTTCCTGCGGTCTTTTTGACTCTGGCAGTTGTAGACCGTTCTTCAGGGCGTCTTTGAATATTTTACGGATTTTGTCTCTTCTGAAGGAATAGACCTTATCCAGCTTCTCTTTCAGTGGAGATTCTCCTCCCTCTCCGAACACTGGCTTCCGAGGCTGGTTGGCATTAGGCCCGCTCAACCCTTGCTTATTTCGGTCGGCCGAGGTATTGAAAGATTCAGTATCGTCAGAACCTCCGCCTTTGCGATTTTCGTCCTTTCGGTTTCTGCAGGACCTATTGTATTTTGGGAGTCAGAGGAGGACTCCTGCTTTGAGCGTTCCAACATCTGGACTTTTCTGGTCAGCTCTTGGAATGTTTTGAGACCCGCGGTACATAGAAACGGGGCCATCCAGTTGTTGAGATTTCCGACAAGGAGACTGACAGATTGGTCCTGCTCTATCGGCGGTTCGCATTTGACGGAGAGATTGTGCCATCGGGTTATAAATTCCGTGCTGCTTTCGTTGTTCTTGGGCTTGGTCCTTACGAGCTCGGCAATGGTAATCTTATCGCTGACGCTCATGAACCTCTGCCGAAACAGAGACTCCATTTGGACAAAAGTTGTGACGGAGCCTTCCGGTATGCTCGCGTACCAGTCGAAAGCAACATCGGTCAAGCTATTAACGAACTGGCGGAGGAGAAGCGCATCATTGCCCCCAGTATTCCCGCATGAGGCTTTGAAGTGGGCGATATGCTGATTCGCATTTCCCGTCCCATCGAATCTTCCGAATTTGGGGATGACATAGCCGCTAGGAAATTCTACCAGATCATACTGAGCAGGATATGGGCTCTCACTACTGCTGATATCTTTTTGCGCTTCGGCTTCGGCCACCAATGTTTTGACTTTGCTGGCAACCAAATCCATGATTTGATCTTGAGTTAGCGGGCTACTGTCATCGGTAGCCAGGACATTTCCCGAGATAGGATGCGACTGGTTTTCATGTAGTTCGCCCACTTTTGGATTTGAGGGAATAGGCGTCGGCTGCTTTGGGACACCATTTCTCGGTTCACGAGCAGAGCCCTCCGCTTGATTGGGCGGCTGAGAGGCAAGTCGGGCCGTGAGCTGCATCACGACATTCGTCAAGTCATTGATTTTGGAGTAGAGTTTGTCCATCTCCTTGTCTTTGTTTCTGAGCTGCTTTCGGAGCTCTTGAAGCAGCTCTTGCTCCGCGGTCCTGGGGTGGAAAGTCGGCTCTTCTTCGCTTTCCGAGCCCGACTCCTCATGGACCGAAGGGTCTTTCCGCCTATCATCCTCATCAAGAGGGTTTTCATCACCCAGCAAAGGCGGCTGTTCTTGGGAAGCGGCCACCACATTCAAGCCAGATTGGGTTTGAGATGTGGTAGCCCCGTCCTTGCTCTTGCTGCGCGTGCCCACCGTGTAGACAGTGTGGACTACATACCCAGCCATTTCCTCATCTTCGGTGGGGTAACCCTGTTCTTCGAACCTCATGAGGTTCAGCCTGGCAGGAGCCCTAGCCCTTTTGTTGGCTCTATATCTGAGCCTTTTCTCTCTCAGCTTCTCGATTTTGAAGGCTTGGCGGGCATCTGCTACTCGGGAAGCCATTGTGAGTTGATCAGCGGGGAGCTTAGAGAAGACACCCGATAGAGCATTTGTCAGGGGCGCCGCTGGAGCTTGCTCGGGACGCGTTGTAGCTTTGTTGGTGTTGATGGCCTTGCCCCCAGCTGGGGCCAAGGAAAGTCGTTCAGATAACGACTTGCGTTTGGGTTGGGGCGCCCTTGAGATCACCACATTTGGTCTCCTGCCTTTCGAGACCGGTTTGTCTGCCACCGGGGCTTGAGGAGCTGGGATGGCGCCAACTGGCATGAACATAATAGAGTCGAATGGTAGCAGCGGCTCCTCTCATTGTCGCCCGAGACTGGCCGGAAGGACCGTCCTAGAGTCTATCCTCATCGTGTAGGAGACGGAAGCTGAGTTCATCATCGAAGACATCGTCGGAAGGTGATTGCTTGAAAATCTGCATGAAAAAGCATTATTTTTAGTATAAATACAAGTATGTATATTGATTGAGTTCGCATGAACGCTTAACCTGAAATATGGGAAGAGAGATTGGTCCCACCGGGCGTGCCAGAATCTGTAGGGTGTTTTTCGTCACCCCACTGAGATGGGAATACGCGCGCGCTTGTCAGGCGTATACTACAGATTCCCCCTGCCTAGGGTAGGCCGGGGTTTATTGATTGTGGGGATCCAAATCTCCGGCAGCTGCGGACTAAGCTGCCGTTAATTACCCCTCGCCTTTGGGGCGAGGGAACCTCCGATTAACGGGTTAAAATGGTCATGCGAACTCAATGTGCAGTGTACGTGTGTTGTGTAAAAATGTATACATATGTGTATATATATACAAAAGAAAGAGGGGGAAAAGGCATCCAAAGGATGCGTGGGGCCAGCGCCTTGAGCGCTGTGCGCTTAGGTGCTGTGCGCTCAGGCGCAAGCGCGCCACGTGTCGGCACGTGGGCATTTTGCGCTTGAGCGCAAGCGCGCCACGTGTCAGCATGTGGGCGCTTTGCGCTCGAGCGCAGTGCGCCTAAGCGCAGCACGCCACGTGTCGGTATGTGGGCGCTTTGCGCTCGAGCGCAGTGCGCCTGAGCGCAAGCGCGCCATGTGTCGGCACATGGGCGATTTGCGCTCGAGCGCAGTGTGCCTGAGCGCAAGCGCGCCACGTGTCGGCACGTGGGCGCTTTGCGCTCGAGCGCTGGGCACTGGCGAGACAAAGGGACTTTTAGTCCCAGAACCAGAAGCTATGCTTCAGAAAGAAAATATTTATTATATATATATATATATATATTTAAATATATGGAGTTAAACTCCTAAAATGTTTTGGTTGATGAAAGGGATTCTTCCTCTTCCTCCTCTGTTGGCTGGATCTTGATGATCAAGAGATGTGAGATCTAAAAATCTCTCCTTTCTGAGATCTAATGGTAGATCCAAATTCCCCTTTGTGGGTTTTGTGGTGGAAGACTTCTTAATTTTTGAAAAGAAAGAGTAAAACTCTTGATTTAATTCAAAAGAAATGAGAAGGTTTAGAACCTTGGAGAAAGAGCAGGAGGCACAAAAGATCTCAGATCTAAATTTTTTTGTTGAGAGAATGAAAAGTCTTTTTTTTTATTCATCATGTTGCCTTTTATAGGCTTACATATTTGCGTATAGCCCCTTGGGCTTCACAAAATGGCATTTTGCCTATCCCATGGCTCATGTGCCATTTCATTTTTGCACATAAGCCATGGGCTTACAAAATATTGGCTTTATGCCCATTTTGCATACATTCATGTATAAAAAATTACATAAAAATTATTTATTACATGATTTTGTTGTTGGCATGGGGAGGCTGGCTGCGGGCTTGACTTGGACATGGGCCCGCTTGACCTGGGCTTGGGCCCACCTAGCTTGGGGGTTGACCTTGACTTTGACTCGGTCAACCAGGATGCAAATTTTGACTCCAACACTAACCATTATCACTTAGTCATGGTTTATTCTCTACATGGGTTAGTATATGATATGAACTCACCCATGGTTGCATTTCTAACCTCACTCTTATTCATTCATCACTTCATCTTCTTCTTCATCTCCTTCTAGCTTTCTTGCCTTTGATGAAGTGAAGAAAAATAGTGAGAAAATAAATTCTAAAGTGAGCAAAATTCCTACTTCATCATCTTTTACTGAACTAGCCATTTAGTTTAGAGTGTTTGATTCACTAATTCCATATTAGTGAAGAGATAGCTTGAGTCGGTGTCTTCTCGACGTAGATCATTTTCGGCTTTGAAGACTTCAAGCAAGTTTGCATCTTTCACTTTGTGGAGCCTCTCAAGAGTTCGGGAGATCATTACTCGCAGCGAAAGGACCACTACTTGGAGCTATTGAAGTGAAGGACCAGTCTACAAAGGTTGTATTCCTTATTCACTTAGTTATAAAATTGTTTACACTTTGTTTCGTCTAAATCTTTAGTTAAGATTCTAGGGTTAGGGTTAAGTAGCATGACAAATTTTTGAAAATGGCATGGACGATGCCTCCTGAAACCTTGTTTTCGTGCTAGATAACCCTACACAGTACAGAGGAACGGATAGAGGAATGCTCCTCCAGTAAAGAGGAATGTACCGAGGCGACAGACTTTCACGATAACTGTGGAAGAAGCTGAAGCCACTGGTCAAGTCATCACTGGTAACTCTTTCCTTTCAAGCTTTCTTTCAGTCTTTATATATATCCATATATCATTATCTTATACCTAAAACCTGTCCCACATAACGTAGGTACGATCTTAGTAGCCTCACTTCCTGCACTAGCACTCTTCAATACTGGACCATCTCATTACTTTATGTCGCAACGGTTAGTCCGAACTCATGCGATTCCAGTGAAACCTCTCGTATCCAGCTGGAATGTCAGTTCAGGGAATGGCGTTCTAAAGGCAACAATGGGATACGACCTGTGTCCAGTGGTCGTCTGCAGCAGAGAATTCTATGTTGGCTTCAAGGTGCTGGACATACCGAACTTCGATGTCGTTTTGGGTATGGATTTTCTAGAAACATTCTATGCAGCCATTGACCGTCGTCAAAGGTGAGTAGTGTTCGAGATTTCAGAGCATTCGGTCTTTTTTTTCAAAAGTAGAGACCGTACCTAGGAGCCAAGCACATACAAAGCAAAACCGAAGAAGGCTGTGATTGCAACACTTAAAGCTGGGGAAGGATCGAAGCTAGAGATAGTTTGAGAGTTCGATGATGTATTCCCTGAAGACATATCAGGTTTTTCTCTCGATCGAGCTCTTGAATTCAGCATTGATTTAGTACCTGGAGCACAACCGGTGATCAAAGCACCGTATCGGTTAAGCCTCGAAGGTTTTAAAGAGATCTGAACTCAGTTGGTCGAATTATTGAAGAAATGATGGATTCGTCCCAGCACTTCAAGTTGGAGATCGCCAGTTCTACTTGTGAAGAAGAAGGAAGGTTCATATCGAATGTGCATTTATTATAGAGCTCTGAACGAAATAACTATAAAGAACAAGTATCCACTTCTGCGCATCGACGATCTGTTAGATCAGCTAAGTGGATCTTGCGTTTTCTCCAAGTTAGATCTTCGCTTGGGATATCATCAGGTGAAGTTCAAAGAGTCTGATATTCCGAAGACGACATTCCAGACTCGCTATGGTCATTATGAGTTTCTTGTGATGCCATTTGGAGTGACCAACGCACCAGCTATATTCATGAACCTAATGAATCAAGTTTTCCGAGAGTACCTAGACAGGTTTGTTATCATCTTCATCGACGATATCCTAGTGTATTCTAAGAGTCGGAAAGAACATGCCAAGCACCTACGAATTGTCCTGGAGACTTTACACCGGCATCAACTCTATGCCAAGTACAACAAGTACGAGTTTTGGCTAGATCAAATCGGTTTTCTCGGACATATTGTATCAGGCGATGGAATCTCTGTAGATCCAGCTAAGGTATCAGCAGTAAACGGAAGGCCGACACCGAAGTTAGTGAAAGACATTCGAAGTTTCTTGGGTTTAGCAGGATATTACAAAAGATTCATTGAAGGATTCTCGAAGATTGCAACACCCCTGACCAAGCCCATGCGTAAAGATGAAGAATTCATGTGGTCAGAAGCATGCGAACAAGCTTTCGTAGAACTTAAGTCAAGATTGATATCAGCACCACTTCTCTTTATACCGGACCAATCAGGAGGTTTTGAAGTGTATTGCGATGCATCCGGTAAGGGATTAGGATGTGTTCTTCATCGGCACAGTAAAGTTGTAGCTTATGCGTCAAGACAGCTGAAGATTCATGAGCATAACTACCCGACGCATGATCTGGAGTTGGCAGCCATAATCTTTGCACTTAAGATTTGGCGCCATTATCTTCTTAGAGATCGGGTAGATATCTACACAGACCATAAAAGTCTGAAGTATGTGTTTACTCAGAAAGAGTTGAATATGCAGCAGAGAAGATGGTTAGAACTTATAGCAGATTTCGACATCAATCTACAATACCATCCAGGGAAGGTTAATGTAATTCCTGATGCACTTAGTCACCAACCATTAGCATTGAATCTCACCGCACAGTGGAAGCTCCAACAAGATTTGCATCAGATGGAGATTGAAGTAGTCGTGCCAGGTAACACTTCAGTTTGATGAACTTACAAGTTCAATCCACTATTGTCAATCAGATAACAGCAGCTCAAGCAAGTGATGCCAAGTTGCAAAAGTTTGGAGAACAAGTAGAAAGTGGACTTAGAACAAACTTCATCATACACGATGACGGGTCTTTGAGATACGAAAGCAGGTTGTGTGTACCAAAAGGTTCTGTGCGGGAAGAGTTGATGAAAGAAGCTCACAGCACTCTTTATTCAGTACACCCTGGAGGCACAAAGATGTACAAAGATCCGCGTCAAAATTACTGGTGGCATGGAATGAAGCGTGAAGTAGCCAGAGGCGTCGCTAAATGCTTGGTGTGTCAGCAAGTAAAGGCTGAACATCACAGGACAGCTGGTTTACTTCAACTGTTATCTATCCCAGAATGGAAATGACAACACATCACTATGGATTTCGTGACTGCACTTTCTCGCAGCACGAAAGGTAACGATGCGGTATAGGTTATTGTGGATCAATTCACAAAGTCGGTTCACTTCATCCCATTTCAAGTTGGCCAATCTACCGAGACATTAGCAAAGAAGTACATAAAGGTAAGTTTGAATCTAAGTAAGATTTAACTCTTCATTGTGTACTATCTCTGATACACATGAAATCATGCAGGAGATTGTGAGATTATATGGAGTACCGGTTTACACTGTCTCCGATCGTGACACCAGATTCCGATCGCAATTTTGGCAGAGTCTGCAAGCTAGCTTGGGAACAAGTCTGAACTTCAGCACAGCTTACCTTCCACAAACAGATGGATAGTCTGAGCGAGCTATTCAGATACTTGAAGATATGCTATGAGCTTGTATGATATACTTCGGAGGATCGTGGGAAGATCACCTACATCTTTTGAAGTTTTCATATAACAACAGCTACTAAGCAAGTATAGGAATGGCACCCTTTGCAGCTCTTTATGGAAAGAAGTGTCGATCACCATTAAATTAGGACGATATCGGAAATAGAGAACTCCGTGGACCTGAGATGATAGTGGCAACTGTCGATGTAGTTCGCACTATTAGGGAAGGAATGTGTATAGCCTAAGACCGACAGAAGTACTGGGCTGATGCAAAATGCCGTCACTTGGAGTTCCAACTGGGAGATCATATCTTTTTGAAGATATCTCCAAACCGTGGAGTGATTCATTTTGGAAGATGCGGTAAGCTCAGTCCTAGATATATTGGACCGTTCGACATACTCGGACGAGTCGCAGAAGTGGCTTATCGCTTGGCACTTCCACCTTCATTAGAAGGAGTGCACAATGTATTCCACATATCCCAACTCAGAAGATATGTAAGTGACCCCAGTAATATTCTTGATCACTCCGAGCTCACTGTACAGCCAGACTTATCCTGTGAGTAGCAACCTGTTGAAATCCTAGATAGAAAGGTGAAGTCACTTTGGGACAAGGAAGTAAACTTGGTTCGAGTGACGTGGAGAAATGACTGACCAGGAGAATCAACATGGGAATGTGAGGACGACATGCGTGCAAGGTACCCTCAGTTGTTTGTAAATTAGTTCTTAAAATAATTGTAAATTTCGAGGAGGAAATTTTTGTTAGGAGGGTAGAATGTAACGAATCTGTTTTAATGTACAGAAGAATTTGTTTAAAAGTTGATGTAGAAATGAGTATTTGCAACCCTGTGTATGCTATAAATATTTGAATTGCTTTTGAACAGTAAGAAAGCACTTGTAGCTCAATGGTAAAGCCTTGCACTGCTGTGATATAGTCCCTGTGTTCGAATCCCTCCAGCCATATATATTTTTTTTTGATTTTTCTTTTAAAATTTTATAATCTCAAATTTTTTCACGTGCACTACATGTAAAATGAAAGGTCACAACAAAATCAAACATGTGCACTGAGGTATATAAGACGACTAGGACACATGGCAAAAATCCAAGAACCAACCCATCGGTTTGGACCGGCGAGATTTGAGGAAGGGGTCGGCACCGCCGGTTTGGGCAGGAGAAAATGCAAATTTTTTTGTTGCTCTAACACCCTTGGACTCCCCCATTAACCCCAGTCTGTTTGATTCCCTGCATATTAACAGAGAAATTAAAATGATGCATTAATCCAAATTTTAATTCATTTTTAATTCTCTCTTCACCCACAAAACCCTAATCCTACCATATAAATACAACTCTACACTTTTTCCTTTCTCATTCAGAAATCTAGTGCCAAAACTCTCTAAAAATTTCAAGTCCAAAAAGTTGTTCAAGTGGAGTTAACTTAAGACTAAGTTCCGGCGACGTTTCGGGACAAATCCGGCGACGAAACGACTAGCCGATGATTCCATAAGCTTTCTATACCTCTCCACTTTCTTTCTAATCTATAAGTCCCACTTTCCCTCTTCTCCTTCTATTAAAACGAATTCCAATTTCAAAAATAGTCGGAAGCGGAGTTAATCCGACTTCCGTTTCTAATTTAACTAAAAACACCATTTATCTTAATAACAAATTTACAATTTTTTTGTATATTGTTTAACAATTATAAACAAACATATTAGAACAAGTTTCATCTCAAAATAATAGGTATTGCAACTTCTATTTCAGTTTTACGGTAAAATACCATCATATTTACATACGACATTGCTTATTCATTTTGCTCATATTACCTTTAGAAAACTCACAAGGTAATGACTTATCTCATCACAACACTCATTCTTGATATAGCACGATGGCTTTTGTAATATTAGTTTGTGTAATAAATACGAGTTTACATTTAAATACCATAAACATTCAAAAACCGTTTTCTTTAAAAGCGTATTATTTAATTCCTTACAAATACGCCTCTATAACCTATTTTAGGGAACTCCGATCCGGATGGTTAGGGTTATTGCACATCTTCGGGTCTAGTAGAGCGAGATGAAGACCTCCTCACAGAGCATCCGATCTCGATGGAATTTTAATGCAATTTTTAAGAAAAATGTGATTTCTATTTAATAAATAAGTACTATTTTTATAAATATATATATGTATATATATATATATGTGTGTGTGTGTATATATATATTATCAAAATATCTACTTTAAATATACATTTAATATATTCCATGTTTTCTAAATCAAAGGAATCACAAATTTCATGAAACTACCAATACAAATCAATACAATTCCAATATTACACTAAAATACCATATACAATGAAATCTTGGTTCTATTCACTAGAAAACTTCATTTTATAAAAACTATATGAAAACCCTAGAGACGATAAATGAATTCTTGAGGTTTATTTTTAAAATATATCAAAAATATTTTTCATAAAACCCCCTCAAGTTATATTAATTTACAATAAGGACCCTAGTAAATATAGGTTTAAGCGGGACCAGTTCTCTTGAGCCTCAGAGAGCCGGAGAATGTGGATGCTTGCCTATATAAGGAAGACAACCTAAAAACGGTGTTATCAATACGGCAATTGTCTTGGAAAAAGACACAAATCCTGTCGTCCATGTGCAGCAGTTACCGATAATATCAAAACTAATTCAGGACTTCAATTCGTTGTAAAGTGTCTGACTCAGGCAGAGTCTCGGTCTAATAAGAAAATAATCTATCCTTGAATATGATTCAAGATAACTTCAATACAACATGAATCTATTTATACCAGATATAATCTATATCAACTTGACTCGACTGAACCGAACCATGGATATACTCTAATTATATGACTATCCATTTATATCCATTCCATTTACATGATATCATGGTTTCGGAAAGTCTTCCATTTATAAAATAAAACAATATAATCAATACAAAAGACATTACGGTGTTTTAGAGAGGTAGACTGGTATGGAATGTGTTAGAAGTGACACGAGACGGTCACTTTAATACACCTAAGCTGAATATCCATTGATGTTGTACCGTGGCTTAACTGTTCCTTGTGCTCTGTATACCTTAGTCTCCGGAATAGTGGGACTCCTCTCTTATACACTGGCATATTCTATACCAAGCTACAAATAACTGCGTTAATAGAACAAAAAAATTACAATATACCAGTTATATTCTCATAAGTCTATTCTTACCTATGTTTGGGACTTACCGAGCAATTGTTCGCTGACGACATTCCTTCTCTTCTTTTATTGGAATGTGGTCAGGTGAATCGGACTCTTTGGAGGTCGAGCCCAGTACTGAAGACTTGGAGCAGTTCGCCATTGATCCAAAGCTCTAGATACTTGTATATATTTTCTTTTCAATTCATGCCATTGTTTAGGCATTGCTTTCCATTCCTGTATTTACATTTTCAGTTGTACTTGTAAAGAAATGTTTAATAAATAAAAGTTGTTGTTCATTTACAGTTCATGTCTTCTTGTGTATATTTACATTATATTGCTTAGTTACACTTAGCATGATTATTTCTGAGTAAATACGTAGCGGGCCTCGTCGCGTCTTCTTACCGTACACCGGGAAGCGTGGCGTGACACTTTTCGTCCATTTGTGGATGATAAGCCTTGCTGAAATTCAGACTCGTTCCCAGATTAGCTTGCAGACTCTGCCAGAATTGTGATCGGGATCTTGTATCACGATCGGAGACGATGCAAATAGGTACTCCATATAATCTCACGATCTCCTGCATGAGTTCATGGGTATCAAATATAGTAAATCTTGAAGGTTTAAATCTTAGTTTAGACTTATGCTTACCTCATTGTACTTCTTTGCTAATGTCTCAGTTTATTGGCCAACTCAAAATGGAATAAAGTGAGCCGACTTGGTGAGTCGATCCACAATAACCTATACTGCGTTATTACCCTTCGAGCTGTGATGAAGGGCAGTCACGAAGTCCATGGTAATGTGTTGTCATTTCCATTCTGGGATTGGTAACGGCTGAAGTAGACCAGCAGTTATGTGATGTTCAGCCTTCACTTGCTGACACACCAAACACTTGGCTACGCTCCTTGGTACTTCATGCTTTATTCCATGCCACCAATAGTATTGCCGTAGATCCTTGTACATCTTTGTACCACCGGGGTGTACAGAATAAGGAGAGTTGTGAGCCTCTTTCATCAACTCTTCTCGAACAGGGCCGATTGGCACACATAATCGACTTTCATATCTCAAGGATCCGTCTTCATGGATGATGAAGTCAGTTCGAAGTCCACTTTCTACTTATTCTTGGATCTTTTGTAGCTTGGCATCATTTACTTGAGCTGCTTTGATCTGATTGACAAGAGTGCACTGGACATGTAAGTTCATCAAATATGAAGAGTTATCTGGCGTAACCACTTCAATCACCAATCCATGCAATTCTTTCTACAACTTCCACTGAGTGGTGAGGTTTATTGCTAATAGCCGGCGGCTAAGTGGATCAGGAACTACGTTCACCTTCCTAGGATAATACCGTAGGTTGATGTCGAAGTCCGCCATAAGTTCTATCCATCTTCTCTGTCTCATGTTTAGTTTCTTCTGAGTAAATACATACTTCAAACTCTTGAGGTCATTGTATATATCCACACGTTCTCCCAGAAAATAGTGGCGCCAAATCATAAGTGCGAAGATGATGGCTGCCAACTGCAGATCATGTGTTCGATAGTTGCACTCATGAACCTTCAGTTGTCTTGATGAAAAGGCCACAACTTTTCCATGCTGGTGTAGAACATATCCTAATCATTTACCAGACGCATCACAATGCACAACAAATCCTCCAGATTGATCCGATATTATAAGGATAGGAGCAGAGGTTAATCTTGACTTGAGTTCTACAAAAGCTTTTTCACATGCTTCTGACTACACGAATGCTTCATCCTTACGTGTGAGCTTGGTCAGAGGTGATGCAATCGTTGAGAAGCCTTCAATGAATCATCGATAGTATCCTGCTAATCCCAAAAAACTTCGTATATCCTTCACCGTCTTTGGTGTCGGCCATTCGCTGATAGCTGACACCTTAACTAAATCTACTGAGATTCCTTTGCCTAAAACGATATGTCCAAAAAATTCGATTTGATCTAACCAAAATTCATACTTGATATACTTGGCGTAGAGATGATGTTGTCGTAATGTCTCCAGGACAATCCGTAAATGCTCGGCGTGTTTTTTCCGATCCTTTGAATACACTAGGATGTCGTCGATGAAGATGACAACGAACCTGCCTAAGTACTCTCGGAAAACTTAATTCATCATGTTCATAAAGATGGCATGTGCATTGGTCACTCCAAATGGCATTACAAGATATTCATAATGACCATATCGAGTCCTAAAGGCTGTCTTCAGAATGTCGGACTCTTTGACCTTCATCTGATGATAACCTGAACGAAGATCTAGTTTCGAAAATACACTAGACCCACTTAGCTGATTGAAAAGATCATCAATGCGTGGTAGTGGATACTTGTTCTTGATCGTTATTTCGGTCAGAGCTCGATAATCCACACACATCCTGTATGAACCTTCTTTCTTCTTCACGAGTAATACTGGAGATCCCCAGCTTGAAGTACTGGGACGAATCCAACTTTTCTTCAGGAGTTCATCCAACTGAATGCAGATCTCCTTCAATCCATCTGAACTTAACCGGTACAAAGCTTTGATTACAGGTTGCGCACCAGGTTGTAAATCGATGTTGAATTCAAGAGATCGATCATGAGGCAAACCTGATATATCTTTCGGGAATACATCCTCGAACTCTCGAAGTAGTTATGGCTTCGATTCTTCTGCTTGCAATGCTGTAACCACTGCCTTCTTTGTTTTTGCTTTATAGACGCTAGGTTCCAAGGTATGGTCTCCACTCTTGAAATAGAACATTGGATGATCTGGTATTTCGAACACTACTCTCCTTTAATGACAGTCAATGGCAGGGAAGAAAGTTCCCAGCCAGTCTATTCCCAAGACCACATCAAAGTTTGGTATCTCCAGCACCTTGAAGTCCGCATAAAATTCTCTACTGTAAACAACCACTGGAAACAGATCGTATCCCAAAATTGCTTTTAGAACGCCGTTCCCTGAACTGACATTCCAGCCAGATACGAGCGGTTTAACTGGAATCGCATGAGTTCGGACGAACCGTTGTGACATAAAGCAATGCGATGCTCCGGTGTCGAAGAGTGTTAGAGCAGGAAGGGAGGCTACTAAAATTGTACCTAAGTTGTGTGAGTTGGGTTTAGATATAGGAAAAGTATATTGATACATAAGGATTGAAAAGTTTTGAAAGGATTGGGAATTACCAGTAATGACTTGTCCAATGGCTTCGGTCTTTTCGACCGTCATTGTGAAAGTCTGACGTCGTGGTACATTCCTACTTGCTGGATGCGCAATCCTCTGTCCTTGGGGCACGTTTCTCTGCTCTTGAGGCATGTTTCTTTGTGCCTGATGAAATTGACGTTGAAGCTGTACAGGAGGTCCACGTAGAGCAGGTGCAGGGAGAGCTAAACGGGGTGCAGGTTCTTGGATAGCTGGCCGCCGCGGAACTATGTTTGTGGGTCTGGGTGCTGGTGATGTATTGATACGATATGGACATACTCCTATTGCGTGAAGGGATGCACCACAAATCAAACACAGGCCATTTGCATGCCTGCAGTCTTTCGCCAAGTGTCCAGTTCTCTTGCATTAGAAACAAAAATCTGGACTGGACCGGTTAAATGATCCTCCCGGTCTCCTAGGAGCAAAAGTTGGCCTAGAAGAGGCTCCTCCAGACATCTGTATGGCAGAGCGTTTCACACCGGCAGTCTGTGGCCTTCCTTTCTTCTTCACAATTGCCTCATAACGTCGGACAGCCTTCAAAGCAAGTTCATGGGTTGGGAAATCCCCTATAGCAAGTGCAACATGGATTTCCAGGTCCAACCCTTACTGAAATCGTCATGCCTGGATCTCAGCAATAGAAATCAGGTGTGCAGAAACCTATTATGTTCTTGTGTTAGCAGTGTAATGAGTGAGATCAGAAATTTGAATTTGAGACAATATCTTACCTGTTGAGCATGGTAAACTCAGTATCATATTCATCCACAGACTTGACCCACATCGAGCATTGTTGTAGATGGATGAACTGCTGCTCCATGTCAAAACGAGCAGTCTCAGGAAAGTACTTCACATCGAGCAGATCACGAAACATCTTCCACTCGATCGGTTGGGTGAGACGGCTTTCCTCAGCCTTCCGCCAGACTCTAGCATTGTCTGTCAGTTGCAGCTTAGCAACTCTCACCCAGGTAATATCTGGTACATGAGATGTCGCCAGTTCATCTTCGATTGATTGAGCCCATTCCTCCGCCTCCAGTGGGCTCTCTTTTCCCGAGAAGTGTTTTGGATGCAATGCCCGAAATTATTTGACTACGCTCAGCTCGGGGCGGCACATGAGGAAAGAAATCTACTGTTGCTGACCCTCTAGTAGCCTTTTGATAGACTCAAGTAGTACCATTTGCTCATTGATGTGAGCTGCAATGGTAGGTGGTGGTGGTAGAGTAGGCGGTGGAGTGTTGCCATTGACGTTCATGCTAGTGTTGTTGGGAGAATCCATGACCTTAATAGAAAAGGAATGGTTATGATAGATTCAAGAAATTTGAAATGTAAGGAATGTATAGTTGCTGATTCTTATAATTCTTGTGATATATTACTTAAGACTTCATGCAGAACTGATCTGCATGGGCCGCCAATAAAACCTGTCACGCCCCGCTTCTCAGTACACAGAAACGATGATATAGCATGCCGCAACGTATTTACTAAGAAATAAATACGTTAAGCGTAATTAAGCAATATATAAAATGAACAAGAATGACAAGAGTAATAAAAATAAACTGCAACTTTATTTACATTCATCTTTACATACAATTGTTTGAAAAGAAAAGATACAATGAGTAAAGTAGTGCATAAACAATGGCATACAAAATGAAAGTGCAGGTGAACTGGTAGACGGCTGAGTAGTGAGCTGGTCCAAGTCCTCCTGACTAGGCTCGATCTCCTGAAAGTATGGTCCTCCTGACGAACATTTCAAAGAAAGAAAACAGAAGGAATGTCATCAGCGAACTAACGCTCGGTAAGCCCCGAAAGAAGAAATAGAATATAACAAACAATGTGAAATGAACAGGTAAGTTGTGTATGATTGATTGCCGGTATATGATAGTTATTCTAACGTGGTTATTTGTAGTTTGGTAAAGAAGGTATTCATGTATACGAGTGGAGTCTATCTTATCTCGTGGATTATGGTAACATGTAGTACAAGATCCCGTCATAACCCACGGGAAAACGGCATGTGAATTCATGTAGGTGTCTTTTAAGAAACCTCTCGTGCCACAATATACGTTCTATACCAATTTACCCCTTTATCCCCGTGTATTGTATTGTGTAGATTATATTTACAAGTATTGGCGATACCATAGATACAAAATGTTCAGGTATTCATGTTCAGGATGTAATCAAGTATTCAAGTAGTCATGTCAAGTTATAACCATAGTTCGGGCAAGTCAGGTCAAGTATACATGTTCGATATTGATAATTGAATTCAAGTATTCAAGTTTATGATCAAGTATTCATATTCGAATTTGGATTAAGGTTTGACGTTGGACTCAGACTGAGTCAGACATTTGCACTGATTTAACTCTGGAATTCTTAGGTTCGGGAATTATCTACAACTGATGCACATGGACGACATGATTTGTGTATTTTCCAAGGCAATTACAATTGATAACTCATGTTAAGTTTTCTAACATGAATAGACAAGCACTCACTTTCTCTGGCTCTCTGGGGCTCAGGAGAATTGATCCCGTTTAAACCTATATTTACTAAAGTTCTTAAATAGTGTTTTATATATCTCGAGAGGGTTTTATGAAAAAATATATTAATATAGATTAAAAATAAAACCTCGAGGGTGATTAGTATTATTTAGGATTTTCATGAGCATAGATTTTAAGTATTGTGCTATTTTAATGATCAACACTTATCATTTGAAAGTTCATGGTATTTTACTGAAAAACTTGTCCTTTTTGGTATCTTGATGATATTTTATTGGCATTTGTTAATCTTTAATTTTTTTGGAAAAAATATAGATTATTATATTTTGAAAATATGGGTTTATAATTTTATATAATTTTAATTTTAAAAAATAATTTTATTTTCTTCAGAAAATTCGTATTTCTTAAAAACGTATTTAAATCCTTTCGAGATCGAATACTCCGTGAGGAGGTCTACATCTCGCTCTACTAGCCTAAGGATGTGTGATAATCCGCACCATCCGTTAGTGGGTCCCCTAAAGAGGGTTGTAGATGCATAATTGTCACGCCCCGCTTCCCAATGTACGGCGAAGTGGGCGCGACGAGGTCCGCTACGTATATACTCAGAAGTACATACGCTAAGCGTATCTAAACAATATAAAATAAGTACACAAGAGACAAGAAATAAAAAGAACATCAACTTTTATTTATTAATATTCTTTGTACAATGCATGAAAGGAAATACAACTGAAATAAAAAGATGCCTAAACAGTGGCATAACAGGAAATGAAAAGTACTGAAAAGAAAAGTGTACAATGAAACTACAGTGCAGTGTCTTCAGTAAATTGCTCCAAGTTTTCTTGCGATAGCTCAATTTCTGCCGGATCCAATTCACCCGACAACATTCAAAGAAGAGAGAAACAAAAGGTCGTCAGCGAACAAATCGCTCGGTAAGTCCCAAAGGTAAGAGGGAAGTAGAAAAAGACAGAATAAGAAGATACATTTTAAAGTGTAAACTATTGTTGTAATGTTATGTCAACGCTATTATTTGTAGCTTGGTACAGAAGGATGTCAGTGTATATAAGGGGAGTCTCTATATGCCAGAGACTAAGGGCACGTATAGTACAAGGTACTGTTTATGCCACGGTACAACAGCAATTGGATTCAGGTTAGGTGTGTTAAATTTGACCACCTCGTGCCACCTTTAACACCTTCCGTATCAATTTACCCCTTAAA
The DNA here is from genome assembly GCA_030015575.1 of Agapanthus africanus. Taxonomy (NCBI): domain Eukaryota; kingdom Viridiplantae; phylum Streptophyta; class Magnoliopsida; order Asparagales; family Amaryllidaceae; genus Agapanthus; species Agapanthus africanus. The sequence continues at coordinate 396,276,482 of JASDDO010000018.1, forward strand.
CCCCGCGATGTCTTGTTTATATTGTTATCTTGTAAATTGTGTTGGTTGTATGATTGATTGACTGACTGACCGAAACCATGATATCAGGAAACGGTTATAACCGTAGAGTCATGTAAATGGAATACTGAGAATCATGTAAAAGGAATATATCCATGGTTCGGTTCAGCCAGATTGTATAAACTGGTAATTGTATTCATAGATTCATGTGTTCATATTGAATTGGAAACTTGTAGATTATGGATTGACTTGAATCATATTCAAGTCAGATTAATCAGACTCAAACCCGAGTCAGACAATCAGAAATTTGAAACGAAGTCTTATGACTGCTAGGGTCCTTAGGGTAATTTATAAACTTGAGGGGGTTTTATATAAAAATACTTTTATATACTTTTCAAAATACACCTCAAGTATTTATTGTTCATCTTTAGAGTTGTGGATTTTATGTTGTGACATTTCTAATGAAAATATCCTAGTTTTATAAATAAGGGTATTTACCTGTAATATTGATTATTTGAAGTTCATGGTATTTTAGTGTAACCTTTATTCTTTTGTGATTTTTAGAAAAAGGTGGAAAATTTATATTATAATAAAATAGGTATTTAAAAGATAAATATACATATGTTTATAAAATAATTTTTAATAAATATTTTATATTTCAAAACTTTCATTTTCTTAAGATGTCGTATTTTAAACCTTTCGAGACCGAATGCTACTTGCGGAGGTCTGAATCTCGCACTACTAGCCCGAGGGTGCGCGATAAACCGCACGATCCCGAACGGGTTCCCCAAAGATGGGTTGTAGCGGCGCTTTGCAAAGATTGTAAAACACTAATCTTTTAGAAAACGGTTTTATAAAATAAAAGGTATTTATTTGCAAAGTGTAGTTTTCCGTATTTTAGGTTCTAGGGTTACCTAAGCCAACTAGCCTATTTCTAAATGGTCTAAACGACAAGTCGTTAGAAGCCTCAAATCGCCTCTTCACCATCAATTGCGGCCATGTAAGTGCCGGGTAAGTGGGAGGCTCTCCACTACAAGTAGTGGCCCTAATTAAGTAACCACTTGCCTTAGACACACTTGCCTAGACACCACAAAGTCAATTTAGATAAACGATCGATGTCCACAACTTATCGTATTTTCCTAGTAAGAAATATTTACTTAAAAGTGTAACAAATTTAAAACCTTTAAGAATGGTTTTTTGAAGATTATGGTATTTTAATGAAAATTTCGTTTTATCGTATTCTAAGTTTTGATGATATCATTTTAGGGTTGTATTTGCGTGTGTGTGGAGGTAGGTCATTATCTCGTGCTCTATTTTAAATGTATATTAAGGTTAAGGGGTTAAATATAAATTGAAACTTCATGGTATTAAAGTGAAAAATACGGTAAATTGAAAAGGTTATCATTTCATGTGTGAAAACTTATTCAAATTGATTTTTACAAGTTTAATGGTCAAGGTGAAGATGTTTAGGAATGATTGAATTGATTAGAAGAAGAAAAATAAACATTATGGTATTAATGTGAAAAAGAATACGATATTGCAAAAGCTATCATTTCATATGAGAAATTTTGTCCAAATTAATTGTTATGTGATTAATAGTCATCATGAATAAGTTTAGGTATTATGGAATTGGTGACAAGTGAGATTTTATAGAAAAACCGAATCGGAAATCGGTTTGTTCCAATTTCCGTCGGGTTTCATAAGTTCGTATTTTTGAGAAGTAGAAAGAAGGGAAGAATGGGACTTACGGGTTTCGATCTATACTAAAGAGTATAGAGGAACTAGATGAGTGGCCGAGGTGTTGTTTCGTCACCGGTTGTTTCAAAAAAACGTCGCTGGAATTCCGTCAGCGCTTCGCCGTGAACTCGGTTTCAAAGCACACCCTTCTTGTGAAAATTTCGAGAGAGTAAACCTATTGTTTTGGAATGAGAGGATAGGGGGTAGGGGTGTCTATTTATAGGGTAGGCTAGGGTAGGTGAAAGGTTTTTATTTTTAAAAAAATTGTAAAAATTAAAGAAAAATCATTAAAATTTGTATTAAATAGGGTGTATTAAACATTCGGGAACCGATCCATTAAAATGGAGTAAACAGGGGTGTTGGGAAGATAAAAAGGCAGATCTTTCGTGTTGGCGACTCGGCCGTCCGGCCGAGTCCAGCTAGCGGCGCCGGCCCGAGTCGGCCGGTCCGCCTGCCGACTCGGCCGAGTCGGGCCGAGTCGGGGTGTCGATGGGTGGGGGATCACCTGACGTAGACTTTGGTATATTTAGTTTTTAGGGTTCAGTTCAACTTTTGGGAGTTATGGCCTGTGGACTGTTGGGCTTTCAAGAATTTTAAAAGAAAAATAATCTAAAAATAATGTGGGGCATGGGATTCGAACTCTGGTGGTTTAGTTCAGCAGTGCAAGGTATTACCAATGAGCTACAAGCTCTTTCTTGTAATTATTGTGGGAAAATAGATACTTAAAGTGATATCAGTAACATTAAATACTCCAAGTATACTTCAAATTAAAATCAAATTTATGTATACAAAAATTGGAGTTGTTACAATCTACCCTCCTTACAAAAATTTCGTCCTCGAAATTTACAACTTTTATTTGCGGACTAGTTTACAAAAAGGTGAGGATATCTTGCACGCATTTCATCTTCCCTTTCCCACGTGGATTCTCCTGGAGTGTCTTTCCTCCACATTACCCGGACCAAGTTAACTTCCTTGTTCCGAAGTGTCTTCACATTCCTGTCCAGGATCTCCACAGGTTGTTGCTCACAAGACAAGTCGGGCTGTATAGTGAGCTCGGAATGATCAAGTGCATGGCTGGGGTCACTCACATACTTTCTGAGTTGGGATATATGGAACACGTTATGCACTCCTTCCAATGAGGCTGGAAGCGCTAAGCGGTATGCCACTTCACCGACTCGTTCGAGTATGTCGAACGGTCCAATGTATCTCGGACTCAATTTACCCCGTCTTCCAAATCGGATCACTCCGCGGTTCGGAGATATCTTCAAGAATACATGGTCTCCTGGCTGGAACTCCAAGTGTCGTCTTTTTGCATCAGCCTAGTGTTTCTGTCGATCTTGGGCTATGCGTATTCTTTCCCTGATAGTACGAACCACATCAACGGTCGCTACTATCATCTCTGGTCCAAGAAGTTCCCTATCTCCGATGTCGTCCCAACTTAATGGTGATCGACACTTCCTACCATATAATGCTGCAAAAGGTGCCATTCCTATGCTGGCTTGGTAGCTGTTATTGTACGCGAACTCCACAAGATGCAGGTGATCTTCCCACGATCCTTTGAAGTCTAGCATACATGCTCTGAGCATATCCTCCAAGATCTGAATAGTTCGTTCCGACTGACCATCTGTTTGTGGATGATAAGCCGTGCTGAAGTTCAGACTTGTTCCCAAGCTAGCTTCCAGACTCTGCCAAAATTGTGATCGGAACCTGGTGTCACGATCAGAGACGATGCAGACTGGTACTCCATGAAGTCTCACAATTTCCTGTATGAGTTCATGGGTATCAGAGATAGTACATTATGAAGTGTTTAAATCTTAATTAAATTATTACCTCCATGTACTTCTTTGCTAGTGTCTCAGTTGATTGGCCAACTCGAAATGGGATGAAGTGAGCCGACTTTGTGAGTCGATCCACAATGACCCATATCGCATCGTTACCCTTTGTGCTACGAGGAAGAGCAGTCACAAAGTCCATCGTGATGTGCTGCCACTTCCATTCTGGGATTGGTAACGGTTGAAGTAGTCCAGCTGTCCTGTGATGTTCAGCCTTTACTTGCTGACACACCAAGCATTTTGCGACGCTTCTGGCTACTTCACGCTTCATTCCATGCCACCAATAATTGTGACGTAGATCTTTGTACATTTTGGTACCTCCAGGATGTACTGAGTAGGGAGAGCTTTGAGCTTCTTTCATTAACTCTTCCCGAACAGGACCTTTTGGTACACACAATCTGCTGCCGTATCTCAAAGATCCGTCTTCATGGATGATGAAGTCTGTTCTGAGTCCATTCTCCACTTGTTCTCTGATCTTTTGCAACTTAGTATCACTTGCTTGAGCTGCTTTGATCTGGTTGACAATGGTTGATTGAACTTGTAGATTCATCAAACTTGAAGCATTACCTGGCATAACCACTTCAATCTCCATCTGATGTAAGTCTTGCTGAAGCTTCCACTGAGCGGTGAGATTCATCGATAAGGGTTGGCGACTAAGAGCATCAGGTACTACGTTCACCTTCCCTGGGTGATATTGCAAGTTGATGTCAAAGTCCGCCATGAGTTCTAACCATCTTCTCTGCCGCATATTCAACTCCTTCTGAGTAAACACATACTTCAGACTTTTATGATCTGTGTAGATGTTCACTCGTTCACCAAGTAAGTAGTGGCGCCAAATCTTGAGAGCAAAGATGACGGTTGCCAACTCCAGATCATGCGTCGGATAATTGCGCTCATGAGTCTTCAGTTGTCTTGAAGCATAAGCCACAACCTTACCGTGCTGATGTAGAACACATCCTAAACCCTTACCGGATGCATCACAATGCACTTCGAATCCTCCAGATTGATCCGGTATTACGAGAATAGGTGCAGATGTCAATCTTGACTTGAGTTCTACGAAAGCTTGTTCGCATGCTTCTGACCACACAAATTCTTCATCTTTTCGTGTGAGCTTGGTCAGGGGTTACTATCTTTGAGAATCCTTCAATGAACCTTCTGTAATATCAAGCTAAACCCAAGAAACTCCGAATGTCCTTCACTGACTTTGGTGTAGGCCATTCGCTAACTGCTAAAACTTTGGCTGGATCCACAGAAATTCCTTCTCCTGATACGATATGTCCAAGAAAACCAACTTGATTTAGCCAAAACTCGCACTTGCTGTACTTGGCATAAAGCTTATGTTGTCGAAGAGTTTCCAGGACAATTCGTAGATGCTCTGCATGCTCTTTCCGATTCTTAGAATATACCAGGATGTCGTCGATGAAGATGACAACAAACCTGTCTAAATACTCCCGAAAAACTTGGTTCATTAGGTTCATGAATATTGCTGGTGCATTGGTCACTCCAAATGGCATCAGTAGAAATTCGTAATGTCCATAGCGAGTTCTGAAAGCTGTTTTGTGAATATCAGCTTCCTTGACCTTCACCTAATGATAAGTTGAACGAAGATCCAATTTAAAGAAAGCACAAGATCCACTTAGCTGATCGAATAAATCATCGATGCGCGGGAGTGGATACTTGTTCTTTATAGTGACTTCGTTCAAGGCCCTATAATCGATGCACATTCTGTATGAATCTTCCTTCTTCTTCACCAGTAGCACAGGTGCTCCCCAACTTGAAGTGCTGGGACGAATCCATCCTTTCGCCAATAATTCGTCCAACTGTGTTCGAACTTCCTTCAAACCTTCCGGACTTAGTCTATACGGTGCTTTGATCATCGGTTGTGCTCCTGGTACTAAATCAATACTGAATTCAAGAGCTCGATCGGGAGGCAAACCTGATATATCGTCAGGAAATACATCGTCGAATTCTCAAACTACCTCTGGTCTTAATTCTTCTTCCGCTTGAGTTTCCGCAACTACTGCTTCCCTTGGCTTCGCTTTGTAGGTACCTGGCTCCAAGGTACGATCTCCGCTCTTGAAATAGAAAATCGGATGATCTGGAATCTCGAATATTACCCTCCTTTGACGACAGTCGATGGTAGCATAAAAGGTTCCAAGCCAATCCATTCCTAGAACCACATCGAAGTTCGGTATGTCCAGTACTTTGAAGTCAGCATAAAACTCTCGACTGCAGACGACGACTGGACACAAGCTGTATCCCATAGTTGCCTTTAGAACGTCATTTCCGGAACTGACATTCCAGCTAGATACAAGCGGTGAGACTGGAATCGCATGGGTTCGGACAAACCGTTGCGACATAAAGCAGTGGGATGCTCCAATATCAAACAGTGCAAGTGCAAGTAGTGAAGCTACTAGGATTGTACCTAAGGTATATAGGATATGTTTTAGGTGTAGGGGAAGTGTGTAGGTAAACAAGACTAAAAGATAAGTTTTGAGAAGGAAGTTTACCAGTAATGACTTGGCCAGTGGCCTCAGCTTCTTCCACAGACATCATGAAAGCCTGGCGCTTTGGCACATTCCTCATGGCCTGAGGAGCATTCCTCGGAACGCTCCTTTGAGCTTGATGGAACTGTCGAGGAGGTGGTGCAGCTTGCGGTCCTCTGGGTGGTGCAGGCAGTGCAAGTCTTGGAGCAGGGGCTTGGATGGCTGGACGCTGTGGATGATTGTTTGCTGACATGGGTGCAGCAACTGGGTTTTGTTTATGAAGACAAGCCCCAATACCATGAGCAGCTGAGCCGCAGATCAAGCAAAGGTTGTTCGCACGTCGGAAATCTCTAGCCAGATGCCCATTTCTCTTGCAGTAGTTACAAAAGGCTCTGCTGATTGGTGCTCCAAGACATCTTGGCACAAAAGGTGGTCTGGACGAGGCTCCACCTGCCATCTGGTTAGCAGGGCGCTTGACTCCTGCAGACTGAGGTCTGCCCCTTGCTTTTATCACTTCCTCGTAACCGCGGGCAGCTTCTAGAGCATCCTCATGAGTCAAAAATTTTCCTGTGGCTAAAGCAGCCTGAATCTCCGTGTCCAGTCCTTGTTAGAAACGACGGGCTCTGATATCGTCCGTCGGTATCAAATGTGCCGCGAACCTGTTCAAGGATAGTGTTAGCTGTGTGGTATGTGATATTTAAAACTGAACTATTGCGACATATCTTACCGGCTCAACATGGTGAATTCAGCGTCGTATTCATCTACCGATTTGTCCCACATTGATCCTTGCTATAGATGAATGAACTGCCGCTCCATGGCAAACCTGGCAGTCACAGGAAAGTATTTCGCGTCGAACTTCTCGCGAAACGTTTTCCATTCAATAGGCTGCGCAAGACGGCTTTCTTCCGCCTTCCACCAGTTGCGAGCGTTGTCCGTGAGTTGTAGTTTCGCTACACGGACCCAAGCGACGTCTGGCACTTGTGCTGCGGCCAGATCATCCTCGATACTTTGAGCCCATTCCTCAGCTTCCAGTGGGCTCCCCTTTCCTGAGAACTGCTTCGGATGTAAAGCCCTGAATTGCTTCACCCCCGGAGCATCAGTCTCGGGACGGTTCAAGAGTTGTTGCTGTCCCTCGATAAGGCTGTGGATTGCTTCAAGTAGCACTTTTTGTTCGGTAGGTGGTGCAGTAACAGGTGTGAGAGGTAGTGCTGAGGGTGTGTTGTTGACGTTGGTGCTGGTGTTGTTCGGAGAATCCATAACCCTGAAGAAAAATTTTGGGTTAGGACAGATTCGAGTACATGAAATGATAAGATTCAAGGAATATGAAATGGCAAGATTCAAGGAACATGAATTGTAAAGAATGTTTTAGTTGCTGGTTCTTGTGTTTTATATTGCTTAGGGTTCCATACAGCTCTGACCTATATGGGCCACCAACAAAACCTGTCATGCCCCGCTTCCCAATGTACGGCGAAGTAGGCGCGACGAGATCCGCTACGTATATACTCAGAAGTACATACGCTAAGCGTATCTAAGCAATATAAAATAAGTACACAAGAGATAAGAAATAAAAAGAACAGCAACTTTTATTTATTAACATTCTTTGTACAATGTATGAAAGGAAATACAACTGAAATAAAAATATGCCTAAACAGTGGCATAACAGGAAATGAAAAGTACTGAAAAGAAAAGTGTACAATAAAACTACAGTGCAGGGTCTTCAGTAAATTGCTCCAAGTCTTCTTGCGATGGCTCAATTTCTGCCGGATCCAATTCACCTGACGACATTCAAAGAAAAGAGAAACAGAATGTCGTCAGCGAACAAATAGCTCGGTAAGTCCCAAAGGTAAGAGGGAAGTAGAAAAAAACAGAATAAGAAGATACATTTTAAAGTGTAAACTATTGTTGTAATGTTATGTCAACGCTGTTATTTGTAGCTTGGTACAGAAGGATGCCAGTGTATACAAAGGGAGTCTCTATATGCCAGAGACTAAGGGCACGTATAGTACAAGGTACCGTTTATACCACGGTACAACAACAATTGGATTCAGGTTAGGTGTGTTAAATCTGACCACCTCGTGCCACCTTTAACACCTTCCGTACCAATCTACCCCTCAAACCCCGCGATGTCTTGTTTGTATTGTTATCTTGTAAATTGTGTTGGTTGTATGATTGATTGACTGACTGACCGAAACCATGATATCAGGAAATGGTTATAACCATAGAGTCATGTAAATGGAATACTGAGAATCATGTAAAAGGAATATATCCATGGTTCGGTTCAGCCAGATTGTATAAACTGGTAATTGTATTCATAGATTCATGTGTTCATATTGAATTGGAAACTTGTAAATTATGGATTGACTTGAATCATATTCAAATCAGATTAATCAGACTCAAACCCGAGTCAGACAATCAGAAATGTGAAACGAAGTCTTATGACTGCTAGGGCCCTTAGGATAATTTATAAACTTGAGGGGGTTTTATGTAAAAATACTTTTATATACTTTTCAAAATACACCTCAAGTATTTATTGTTCATCTTTAGAGTTGTGGATTTTATGTTGTGACATTTCTAATGAAAATATCCTAGTTTTATAAATAAGGGTATTTACCTGTAATATTGATTATTTGAAGTTCATGGTATTTTAGTGTAACCTTTATTCTTTTGTGATTTTTAGAAAAAGGTGGAAAATTTATATTATAATAAAATAGGTATTTAAAAGATAGATATACATATGTTTATAAAATAATTTTTAATAAATATTTTATATTTCAAAACTCTCATTTTCTTAAGATGTCGTATTTTAAACCTTTCGAGACCGAATGCTCCTTGCGGAGGTCTGAATCTCGCACTACTAGCCCGAGGGTGCGCGATAAACCGCACGATCCCGAACGGGTTCCCCAAAGATGGGTTGTAGCGGTGCTTTGCAAAGATTGTAAAACACTAATCTTTTAGAAAACGGTTTTATAATATAAAAGGTATTTATTTGCAAAGTGTAGTTTTCCGTATTTTAGGTTCTAGGGTTACCTAAGCCAACTAGCCTATTTCTAAATGGTCTAAACGACAAGTCGTTAGAAGCCTCAAATCGCCTCTTCACCGTCAATTGCGGCCAGGTAAGTGCCGGGTAAGTGGGAGGCTCTCCACTACAAGTAGTGGCCCTAATTAAGTAACCACTTGCCTTAGACACACTTGTCTAGACACCACAAAATCAGTTTAGATAAACGATCAATGTCCACAACTTATCGTATTTTCCTAGTAAGAAATATTTACTTAAAAGTGTAACAAATCTAAAACCTTTAAAAATGGTTTTATGAAATTATGGTATTTTAATGAAAATTTCGTTTTATCGTATTCTAAGTTTTGATGATATCATTTTAGGGTTGTATTTGCGTGTGTATAGAGGTAGGTCATTATCTTGTGCTCTATTTTAAATGTATATTAAGGTTAAGGGGTTAAATATAAATTGAAACTTCATGGTATTAAAGTGAAAAATACGGTAAATTGAAAAGGTTATCATTTCATGTATGAAAACTTATTCAAATTGAATTTTACAAGATTAATGGTCAAGGTGAAGATGTTTAGGAATGATTGAATTGATTAGAAGAAGAAAAATAAACATTATGGTATTAATGTGAAAAAGAATACGATATTGCAAAAGCTATCATTTCATGTGAGAAATTTTGTCCAAATTAATTGTTATGTGATTAATTGTCATCATGAATAAGTTTAGGTATTATGGAATTGGTGACAAGTGAGATTTTATAGAAAAACCAAATCGGAAATCGGTTTGTTCCGATTTCCGTCGCGTTTCATAAGTTCGTATTTTTGAGAAGTAGAAAGAAGGGAAGAATGGGACTTACGGGTTTCGATCTATACTAAAGAGTATAGAAAAACTAGATGAGTGGCCGAGGTGTTGTTTCGTCGCCGGTTGTTTCAAAAAAACGTCGCCGGAATTCCGTCAGCGCTTCGCCGTGAACTCGGTTTCAAAGCACACCCTTCTTGTGAAAATTTCGAGAGAGTAAACCTAGTGTTTTGGAATGAGAGGGTAGGGGGTAGGGGTGTCTATTTATAGGGTAGGCTAGTGTCACGCCCCGCTTCCCAGAGTGCGCTAGATTGGGCAAGTGACATAGCCAACCATGCTACCTGTGGGTAGGAAGTATCCATCCACAGTCACATTACGGCTGTAGAGATATCAAGAACAAGATGAAACTATCTAAAACATGTCCATAATCCAGAATAACATGAGTCAATAATAAATAAATGCGGAAGCAAATGATCCAATACAAATAACTGAAAAGTGTGTCCCATAATGCGGGCTCACATCAGGAAATAAATGCAGGAAATAAAACTAACTACTACTGAACTCACAGCTCAGCCTGCTGGCTGAAGTACTCCTGCTCGGACAGCGACAGTGGTAAAGAATCTGGGCCATGCAAAACCCAGACGTCAGCGCGTCATGTCATCAAGTAATATAATATGAACAGTGTAGCAGGCAATATAATATAAACATGAATACAGCAAGAATAACAATAATATGAATCATACCAGTACAAGGTAGCGTGCAGTGGGTAAACTAAACTGTTCTATCAGGTTTTCTATTCTAAAGTCTTTGAAATCAATTTGAGTAATCCTCCATGTAACTCAAAAGATATGTCCCGTTACCCCCCGGGACTACGGATCAGGAATATGTGAACCAATAGTGGTTCTGTCCCGTTGCCTCCCGGGACCACGGATCAGGAAAATGTAAGAGTCACGAATGGCTCTGTCCCGTTACCCCCCGGGACCACGGATCAAGTAATACCCTTTTAAGTTACATTTTAGTTTACACTTTTGATTTCCCCATACCCCCAAGTTATATGTGTTAGGTCAGGTATTCAGTAATCAAGAACTAATGCCAACACAGGATCAGGTAACAGCAGGTTTTGTCTGGATAGATAACAGGAATGGTCCATGAGGACAACATGTCAGGTTTGTTGGCATTAGGCACGAGATCAGGTAACAGGTCGGGTCATGGTACATCAGGTCAAGCCAGGTAATGTATAAAGGTGTCATGTCATGTCAAGAGTGTACGGTACCATGTCATGTCAAGTAGGAAGTGTAACAGGTTATGTCAGGAAGCACAAGATGTCATGTGGGTGCTCATAATCAAACTATCATAAACATGTGTATAAATAAACAAGCATGAGTACTATCAGAACAATAAACTGGAACATGTAATATGATATGCAAATAGATATAATTTCAAGGATATGGATGCACAGTTATCGATTAGGGTTACATTTATAGTTCCAATATTAATTAGGATGCAATTTATTAAACATGGAGTGTTAATATCACATTATTATGTAGTAATGTGATCTATGGATGCAATTATATGTATCTTAAATGCGATGGATGCAAACGGGTATCCGAAAAGTTATAAAACTATAAAATGGAAACGTGGGATGTACAACTAAGCAATATGTGATATAAATATTAATATGGATAGCATATTCAAAGCGATTAATAACTATAAAAGTGGTATTGATTAACCAACACAAGAAAGTTCCGTTCAGAAATTCAGCGTCACCCTAATTTGTAAAATAGCTTAAAAATAACAAACGTTCTCCAAAAGGGACGTATCTTATACCAAAACGAAGATAATTCAATAAGGTTTTCAGTTTTATAAGTATAAGCATCTTAGGTTGTCCCTACAAAAAGTTATGAATATTCGAAGTTGAAAGTTTGCTGCTGGAATTTCCCTGGACAGCAGTTTGGAGACATTTTCATTTGCATTTTACGTTATTTAAATAATTTATTTTGCAAGTAAATATTTCATAAATTTATAGTATTCTGAGTTAGCTTCGTAACGAACTAAAGAACATATATTAATGATTTTTCTATGATTTATATTGAATTTTATAAGATAAGGTGTACAGTAAATTTCAGATTTGTCGTATCCGATTTTCCAATGATGTTTCATGTGTAAACTATAAGATTTTCAAATGTATAACATTATAAAATGAAGATTATAAACTAATTAAAAATAATAATAATAAATATTACGACGATATATATTTTAAATGATATGGTTGCAGTATAATGTAATCTAGTATGTCACAAGATAAGTTTTCATGATCTAGATTTAATATGATATAAACGGATGCCAACGGAACATCGAAATGTTATAAAATTAAACATGAGGCACTAGATCTAAACTATAGGTATGGTATTTATTTAAATAGGTATAAAATGAATTATATAGCATGTAGCAAGATTAACTTGCCTTGATGGGTCGCGAATCGGGAAAACGGAACGTTAACCGTCGGCGGGGAAAACTCGCGACGGGCGCACGGTTCACGGAATGAACCCAAACGACGAACAAAGAAACCAAACGGGTCGGGGTACCTCGCTGGAACGTCGAGAAGCGTCACCGGCACGACGGAATTCCGGCAACAAAAGAACAGTTAAAAAAATGAGAAACGAGACATGAAGGAAGAAAAGAAAGAATGATAAAGAGAAGTACGAGAGGATATATGAGAGAGAGAGAAAAAGTGGAGAGAGAGAGAAAGTGGGGCCCACGGGGTTAAAGGAGAGATTGCGATTGGCTGAGAGAATAAATTGAGAAGGATATAAAAGATTGTAAAAATATTATATGGTTAACTTAAAGATTTAAAAGATAGGTAATGAACAGTAAGATATCAGATTAGTTAGAAAAAAATATATGCGACGGTTTTAATAATATTAAAATTTGGGATTTTGGCGCCAAATGAAACATTTCCAAATTGCGCCCGGGTTGGGTCCAAAAATTCGAAATTCAAATAATAGGATTTTAAGCGGGTTCCAAATTTTAAAATGAAATGTTTTATGATTAAAAAAGCATACTCCCAAAACGGACACACGCACGTGCACGTAGCCATCCAAACTCGCCCGTTTCACTGAACGGGACGAGAACACAATGCACGGACGCTACCACGAGGCTAAGGGTGTCAAGTAGGCCAAGATGAATATTTTCAGTTTTATTTTAGGTGCTAAAATTTGTTATATGCAGAATGACTTAGCCAGATAAAATTTTACAGTAAGACCCAAACAAGCAAGATAAATGAAATGAGTAATATCTAATACTCAACCAATAATAGAAAATAGTAGTATTGGGCTCGGGTGTTACAGCTAGGGTAGGGTAGGTGAAAGGTTTTTATTTTTAAAAAAAATTGTAAAAATTAAAGAAAAATCATTAAAATTTGTATTAAATAGGGTGTATTAAACATTCGGGAACCGATCCATTAAAATGGAGTAAACAGGGGAGTTGGGAAAATAAAAAGGCAGATCTTTCGTGTTGGCGACTCGGCCGTCCGGCGGCGCCGGCCCGAGTCGGCCGGTCCGCCGGCCGACTCGGCCGAGTCGGAGTGCCGATGGGTGGGGGATCACCTGACGTAGATTTTGGTATATTTAGTTTTTAGGGTTCAGTTCAACTTTTGGGAGTTATGGCCTTTGGACTGTTGGGCTTCCAAGAATTTTAAAAGAAAAATAATCTAAAAATAATGTGGGGCATGGGATTCGAACTGTGGTGGCTTGGTTCAGCAGTGCAAGGTATTACCAATGAGCTACAAGCTATTTCTTTTAATTATTGTGGGAAAATAGATACTTAAAGTAATATCAGTAACATTAAATACTCCAAGTATACTTCAAATTAAAATCAAATATTTGTATACAAAAATTGGAGTTGTTACAATAATTGCAAAGGAAATGAAATACCGCTTTAAAAGAAATCCGGTTTTAGAATTATGTGGTATTTTATTGTAAATACTATTCTTCGAACCAAAAACACATACAACTAAGTATCGTGCTATGAAACCAAGTGTGCGTGTGGGGTAGATCATTATCCCGTGAAGTTTTCCTACAAGTATTGTTAAGCAATTTTGTCGAAAAGTTTTGATAACAAATTCAAGATATTTTAATGTAAAAGTTTAATTAGAGTTGTTACACATGAGATTCTTGGGTAAAATGGATTCTAATCATTAGTATTAAAATTACAAGTGAAGTGGTAAAATTGGTTTGACCAAATGATAAAAGAAAATGGAGTTATAGGTTTTAGAAAAGATGATATCGGTAATAACTCCATTTTTACCGATATTTGATTTAAAATGATTATCAATGAAAAGGAGGAGAATTGAGAGGAACTTAAGGTTTAAAAACTTCAAAAAAGGTTAAAGAAGAGAGGATGATCTTTGTGGCGTCGCTGGAGCTCAAGAATTGGTTTCGATATTCGCGGGAACCAACTTGCTCGCTAACTCTACTTTATTTCACTTGCACTAGAAACCTTTTAGAGAGTTTTGGCTAGAATTTTCAGAATGGTGCTGAGCCAAAGTGTGGGGTGGTATTTAAAGTGGAGAATTAGGTTTAGGAATTAAAATTGTGAATTAAAAGCATTAAAATTGTGTTTAATTGTGAAATGAAAGGTTTTTGTTTGATTGCAGGAAAATGAAACAATGCGGAGGGGTTAGGGGTAGCTGAAGAAACAAGTGTATATGTGCAAAGCATGGGCTCCATTGGGCTTATCTCACCCATCCCCACCGGTTTTTAGGCAATATTGGTCGGTCGATCTCGAGGCAAATGCCTTGAGATTCGACTTGATCAACTCTCTGTTTAAACCATTTTACACATGTTTGATTTTTCTAAACTTTTCATTTCCCCGTGTATTGCACGTGCAATCTTTTGGGCTTTCAAAAAGTTAAAAAGAAAAATGAGAAAAAAATAATTATGTCTTATGGGAATCGAACACAAAGCTTACGTCACAGCAATACAAGGGCTATACCAGTGAGCTATAAGTTGCTTCTTGCTATTATTTCACAAAAGTGACTTATAACTCAAACTCAGGCTGTAAAACTCATTTCTTATATATTGACAGAAAATTTCCGTACAAAGATTTTAGAGTCGTTACATCACTGTTCATTATCTTCCCTATTATCAAATAAAAAAACAATATTTGGCATCTACGAATCTAATTCAAGGCATCAACGAATCTAAGTACGCAACTAAATTTCATGAAAGCATGACCAATTAATCGAACAACTCTACTGAAAAGTTCCAAGATTTCTTAATGTATTTAGCTGAATAACGAATCGATTCACAACTACATCTACAACATCCATTCAATATTTGCCAACATATCAGTCAAAATTTAGGTGCTCAATGAACCGTTTCACACTTTTTTTAAATCAGATTAGGAAATCTGTTGATTATGCATAACCTAACAGGTAATAAGAAACCTAATTAAATTAACAAAAATTCTATTTATCCAATCATGGAAAACACACAAAACTTCAATAATGATTATGCATTACTCAGACTTCAAAAAAAAATTCAGAAATAGCAAAAATAATTGTATCCTAGATCATGGTTTTAGGAAAAAAAAACATAAGTTTGGTTCTGATTCCAACTATGATATTCTATAGTTAAATACACCTCTTTGTTTCATCCATAACACATGTCAATAATCTAAAAGCAAAATTTAGACGTAGCTCTGTCCATAACCATAAGAACAAGCGGAAGTCACGATCGAGCTAGGTCTTCCTCTCATTTCTCTTCTTCAGAGGCTCTAAATGGGAAAAACCAATTATTAGGTTAAGAGCAGGAGAGATGATCTTGCCTGTATATACGATGAGTTTCATTGGGTTCTTAAATAAAAGATCCAATAAGATGAAGGACTATGCTAACCGCCAGATTACATCAGATCCGATTAGATGTGTGGTAAAACCTGCTAACCTAATAAGATCACATTTCTTTTATTCATCTTATTCAATATTTTTTTAAAAGTGCTTTCGCCTACGAAACGATAGGATTGAACCTGGAATCATCACGCTAGATTTGCTGGTGCCATATCAGCGAACGTACTCATTTTCTTGAATTTTCTAGATTGTGGTAATTGGAAAATTTGGACTAAAAGCTAAAATCTAACTTAATTTGGCATGAAATTAATACTGTCGGCGTTCAGAAATTTATGCGGAAAAAACACAATCTAAAATTGCAGATGGTTTTCAAACTTAAACTGGAATTTTCAAACTGAATCAAGAGCTTCAAGTTATAAAATCTTAATTTAGAAACCAACTCTCAGTGACAGTTATGAACAAACTCTTTTCAGGAAAACAAACTCTTTAACAAGAAATTTATGATAACTTGAAGCTTGGTAGCTACTATTTGATTAAAAAAGAAATTACAAAATTAAAAGAAGCACATCAAATTGCGCAAAAGAGAACAAGTTTATATATCAGCAGCTTTAACTTGCTTATGAAGTAAACATATTCAGAACAATCCAGGAAATAAAAGATCAGAAACTCCTTCATGTGATATAATCATTAAGAAGCATTAATGATAAATGATTGAAAATCGGGGAAAAAATAAGTCGAAAATACGTACAAGTGTCATCTGGAACCTATAAAAAAGAATAACAAACTAAAACTGATCAATATTGCTGCGGAAAACCCCCCGCAGTGATCGATGGCTCGTTAGAATTCATAGTCGAAGTAGTAATCATGTGTGTCATCAGGAAGCCAATTTGCAGCAGCAACAGCAGCGATGTCGGCCGGTATTTGCGTCGGGAGCCTCGGGATGGTAACTGATGAAGATGCAGCGGATGATGGTGGCTCGTGAAAATCGCTACGAAGAATCTCCTCGAAAGATGGCGGGGTATCCAAGATGCCGTGGCTCTGCGGTATAATTTCGCATGTATCGTCAAAGACGAAATGGTTATCTACAGCAGCAGAATCTGGAACCAACGAACAAGTGGTGGGAATGAGGAGAACGTTATCCGAAGAAACAGAGGATGTGGGCTCAAAAATGCTAGATTGTGCCGACATGGATAATGCTGGCGGCGGTGTAAACGGATCCGGGTAATCATTATAGGCCATCAGTACTTGTCCATTATCGACCGGCACGATCTCTTCTTCGTCGACCCGCATCCTCTTGTTCTTGCTGCTCTTTTCGTGCTGTTCCCTGGACCTCTTTTTGATATTTCCACCCTTCTTCAGGTGGATTTTACATAGGACCAGACCCTCAAACTCGGGCTTATGATCAGAAGAATGCCCCAAGGGATGACGATGAAGGCGATACTCGTGCATGATCCAGTCGGTCTTCATCTTCTTCCTCCCCTTCCCCTTCCCCGTCGCGATCGCGAAACAGAAGGCCGTCTTGTGCCCGATGACGACCGGGACATCATCAGAATCACCCCGCGTCTTCATGAAAACAGGTTTAGGGCAGGCATTGCCGTCCCAGAGACCGTCCCCGGCAGAGCGGCTGGCCCTTGTCGGGCAATGGGACGTCGCGCACCGCCGTGTAATGAAGTGGATGTCCGACGTCTCGTCCTTATAGCCAAAGAAATCCCTAGGAAGATCCCAAGGGTTGCGGCTGTAAATGTCGAGCTCTTTAACAAGCCAGGGGGAACTTCGGATGCCGCAAGTGATCCTGGGACGGAGATAATGGTCGATGAGCTCTTCGTCCGACGGCGCGAAGCATAGGCCCGGCTCGTTCCCAACAATAATATTCCCCTGATGCGGACAATCATCTGCCATGATCAATAATCAACAAGTGGTGAGTGATCAAGAAATCAAAGAAGATGATGAAGTGTATATATATAGAATTGGGCTACAGTTGCAGCTGGCGGTAATTAAGTTTGTATATATATATTTGTTTTGGGGACTTGCCAAATTTGGAGTTTTATTTCCATAAAACAAACAAGGTTTCTGCTTTCCTAATTAAGTTTTTAAAGTGAAATTTCTCTTTAAAAGGAAAGATGGCCGTTAGAATTGAGTATGGGACCAACGGCCAATTTTCAATTCCCTCCAGTTTTCCAGTTTTTTTGAGATTTTTAATATTTCGAATTCTTTAGGAGCAATATTTTGAATTTCAGTTTTGTCGCATGGCATATCCCTCCAAAAATGCGAATATTAATAAATTTTCTCGATTTCTTTAATATTTCTAATGCTATAACTAATGAAAATTGTTGTTTTGAGTTTCTGTAATTTTTAAATTTTTCTCATGCTATATATCCTATGAAAGCTATGAATTTAGACTTGGAAAATCGGGAAGTCGTTGAACCCATACAAGGACCCCTTCTTTTAGCCTTTCATAACAACTAAAGTATTTTTGGTTGCCTTCAAAACTCCACCTTCAGCAGAAAACTTGTAGTCTTTATCGTCGATTACGCCAAAAGAGATGGGATTCTTCTTCAAGTTAGGTACGTGCCTGACTTCCGCCAATATCCTCACAACACCATCGAACGTCTTGATTTGGATTGTCCAATTTCTAATAGGTCGGCACGAGATATTGTTGCCCATCATAACCACTCCGCCATCAACGGACTCGTACGTGGTGAAAAATCCCTATTGGAACACAAGTGGTAAGAACAACCCAAGTCCATAATCCACTCATTCTTGGATCGCCGTGTGTTATTAAGGACCACAAGAAGATCTCATTCTCCTTCCGCTATACTCGTTTTAACCGAAGACTCATTCTTTAATTTGTCTTCTCGTTTGAGCTTGTTCAGCTGTTAGTGTATATGCCCTAGGGGCCATTATTGTATCATACTAGTTTGTATATTACTTAATGGAAGTTTGGGATATTCACATATATATAACAGTCTTGCTAAATATGGTAGTATGCTACTTGGTTTTTCTATCATAATATGTGAGTATACGTATTGATAGAGCTCTTAGGATCTTGCTTGACTACCAGCGTTGTGATGGCAGTCACACTAGTGGGGGCTGGGTAGTCTACAAGCACATCCTTATTTAGGTCCCTAGTCGTAGGATTATCGAGACAGGGTATCGATACTCCGGAGTAGACTAGTGTGTACGCTTCTCATCCCAGTTGGGGAGATGGTCTGTCCCACAGCCGTCAGTACGTCGTACTGGAGATAGTATGCAGGTGCTCGTTAGGTTACGGGTACACCGGACAGGACTCATAGGGAACTGTTGGTTGGTTTTATACCAGTCGTCAGTGAACAGTTCCCAGGTAACATGAGTACAGCATAGTCCGCAGACTTGACACTGCTACTTCGCCTCGAGTGTGTCCCACTGTTCTAAGATTGCTACCCTACCACGGCTCAAAGGAGTCGTGCAAACAAGTAGCAGTTGGGTGCAATCCCGAGCATTTGGAGGCAATAGCGGTTAGACAGGATTCGTCTCTCGCGGTATTGGGGGTTGATATCGCGCTGTGTCAGAGAGCCATTACTCAAAGTCCCTGGCCAGGGCAAGCGAGATTTGCTGGTAGGTTCCAGTAGTTTCTCAGGGTGTAATGGGCTTCACTCCGACACGACTTATACCGCTATTAGGGGACTGACGCTTGCTGCCCCCTAGGCCCAATATGCGATAGTCTTAGATGAACAGACCGGACTGTATGGAGATTGTCACATCAGACTCAGTCGGAGTTCTGATGGGTTTCCTCATCGGCCTTCTTATCGACATCTACCTGGGGACCGTTACGTACAGCTTGTGCCGCTTGTGGTCTGTGGTTAAATCCACTGCCAGCGTAGTAGTCGAGTCTCTAGAGTCCCACACAGAGAGTTTCCCTACTCCAGGCGAAACGATATAGAGGTCGTATGGTTTTACGACAAGAGTTCGGACGCATACGTGTGTTTACGCACGTACGACATCTGGACAGTTTTTACTAGTCGGCTTTGGTTTAAGCCAGTTTCTAGTATCCGGTTATTGGATTTATACAGTCTAAAGTTTTTCCGTGTTTTCACGGATCGGAGGGGCGTTCTCGTAATTGTGCGAGAAGCTTCTAGAAGATGGTGACTTGGGGGTTATGGTGGCATATGCATTAAATGGGATTAGTGACTCATTTGAGTGATTCATCCATATCATTAATGCATCATAAATGCTTAATGACTCATGGAGATGAATCACACATTAGATATTTATGGAGCATGGTTGTTAAATCATTTACTTGATTTATCTTGTTATTCTTAATGCTTCATATATATTATGAGAGCTCATTATCCCATTCCATTCTCTTGCTCACCTTCTCTCTCCTCAAGCTCTCCCTCTTCAAACCCTAATCCTCCCCTCTCATGTGTTGAGTACAAGGATTAGATTAGACTACTTAATCCTTAACCAATCTCTATATCACCTAGGTTGCTTAGATTAGCGGTTTAAGAAACCTAGTTACCTCTAGTTTGAGGTGAAGCTTGTGGTAAAACTCCCGGGTGGATCTTCTACTACTTAAAGAAGGCCGGAGAGGACGTGGAGAACGACAAGACGAAGGACTCGGATCTTTAGGTATAATCACTTTTCATAGTAGTTGTAAACTCCTATGTTTGTTGTTAGTTATTGTTTTTGCAAAGATTCTCGGTTAGTCGATGTTTACGCCTAAAACAAGATCGTTTTTCATTTTTCCGCCTCCCCGCAAGTCGTGGGGTGTTGTACATCGACTTACATCAGCAACTTAAAACAATCGATCTTGAAATGCTCCATCTTCTTACAATAATTGTAGGTAACGTTTTTAGTCTTGGATTTTGACTGCGACTTCTTTCTATTAGCTTCCGGATCTCTCTTCTTTGCTCGCTCTCAAACTAGTAAGCCAAATGATGAACCATCCGTTTCGATGGAAGGAAACTCTTTGTCAATCTTCTCTTTATTTATCAAATTATCCTTGACATCCTTGATTGAGATCGTGTCCCATGGTGTCACGAAAGTGCGTATAAGAGGATGGCAACACATATAAGAAGAGAAGAACTTGATCTTCATCATCAATCTTAATGTCTATCTTACCCAAGTCTGTAATGATCGCATTAAACTCACCAATATTAGATTTTATTGACGAGCTTTTGTAACAACCTTAAACTTTCTGTACAGAATTTTTTTTTCAAAAATACAGAAAGGAGTATCTTAACCTAAGCACAAATTATAAATTTAAATTGCTTTAGAATAGCAAGAAAGCACTTGTAGCTCATTGGTAAATCCTTGCATTGCTGTGACGTAGCCCCTGTGTTCAAATCCCCCCAGCCACATATTATTTTTTTGATTTTTCATTTAGACTTTTAGAAGCTCAAAAATTTGCACGTGCACTGCACCTAAAATGAAAGTCATCCTAAAAACAAATATGTGCACTGAGCCATATGAAGCGACTAGGACACGTATCTTCAATCCAGAGCCCCCATCCCCTAAACGACCGGCGAGATATTGCTTGGGGCCGGCGCCGCCGGCCCCCCAATGGCAAATGCTCCCAAATTTTCATCCATAACCCCTTGGCCTCCCCCAACTACCCCCATGCTGTTTTATTTCTCTGCATTTATCCAGAGAATGATAAATCCCCTCTTTAATCCATTTTAATGCGTATTTTTAATTCATTCTTCAATCCTCAAAACTCTAATTTCTCTTATAAATACAAATATCACACCCTGACCTCCTCATTCAGAATTCCATTGCCAAAACTCTCTAAAATTTCTAAGTTCCAAAAGTTGTACAAGTGGAGTTAGCTCAAGGCAAAGTTCCGGCGACGTTTCGGGACAACTCCGGCGACGAAACGACTCAACGGCACCGTTGAAATCTTCCTGTCACGACCCGGAAAGTACGAAATATGACCGGCACTTAAACTACGAAACGTCTCGAGGCGTATGTAATCTAAGTAAACCAAAACCCAGAAATCCAAACCAAGTAAAGCAGTAGAGTGAAGGAAAACAAATTTTTAAAGTAAGAAGTTTAACAAAATAAGCCGAAATATGCATTTTTAAAATCTCAAGTCTTTCCTGAAAATTTCGGCAGAGTTTCCTTTGTAAAAACTGACCCCAAACAGGTACAAACCTGATAAAGCATATATAATGAATAAAGGCATCCCCAAGCGGGAGCTAGCTCTTCGTTAATTGACGGTCACAACCACGCATGCAATATAATATACAACGCCGAAGGGCGAGGATCAAAACTCAAAAGAAAGCTCATATCAACCAGAAAACCATAATAATACAAGCGCGACTCTAAGGTCGAAAGAATATACACTGGTCTTCTAGTTCTATCAAATAAACAAGTCTGGTTGATGAAGTTTACTAGATACAACTGAAATAATAAATGTACAATGGTGGTCACGATGCAAGTGAACCCACCTACCAAAGCGATCACCCGTAATGAAAGCAGTGTGCCAGCAAGCCGTCAAGATACCTGTACGGCAAAACCTCCAAGAAACTGTGGCACAATGGGGGTGAGTTGCCAACTCGTGAGTAGAAAATATCACAGAGCAGAAATCGCATGTATGACGCTATCTTAGGTCATATCAAGTAATATCCACAAATAATATCCTGATCCATCTACATATAAGTGCAATACTACGTGCTCGTGTCAGTGTCTTAGATAGCAACATATCAAATATATGATGTATGAATGCATTACGAATGGAAACAGAATACATCATGAGTGAGACGACTGTTTTCTTTATTTAATGAGATTCATGTATGTATATAAATCGAATATCATCAGTGAAATAAACAGAGAAATCAGTGTCATGTATTGACACAAAACATGAATCTCAATATCTCAATATCTCAGGCACCGGCTATCCGGACTGGCCTGTATTATCAAATCACACGACCACGAACGGTACCCTCCGGATATCCGCCGCGCCAGACATCACCGGTAGACAGTCTGCCCTGCCGGGCTCATCGTCTACAACTCGAGCTTCTTGCCCCGGGTACCATACCGGGTCCACCATATACCCGCAAACGGTTCATCCAACTTCTTGAATCGGGTCTCGAAAACCATCTCAGAACCGAGAAAAACTCATGGTGGACAATACTCATCATATCAAGGAAAACCGCATCTATTTCTTTAAAACAAATCATCAGTTTATAAAACTTTCACATGCGGTTTCCAAATCCAAAAATCTCAAGAAGGGTCCGAAATCATAAAAATAATGATATCAATAAACAGTGAATACCGGCATAAATCTCCATAATACCGCATGACCAATGAATATATGAATGCATCAGATATCATGCAATAAATGCAATAGTTAAACTAGCATATGTAAGCTATAACATATTGCAACTATCAACTAGCAAGCTATGTCAATGAATAGTATTCTCTAAAGTGTACGTGAGATGGCAATTACCGATGATGATGTGTGTGAGCCGGCAAGCAGGTGTGCGTGGAACATACGCATCATCGTTAATGGTGCTGGTGTCCTGACAGCATGGTTTCATAATAATTACAGATAACATATGTACAAGCATGCAATGCGATGAAACATCATGAATATACAGAAAGTAATGTAGTAACAGCAACCCTGAAAAATATACCTACCCAATATACGAGTCATATAGTTTGGTATTTAAATTACTCACAATTCTCCACTTCTGAAAATGAACATGACTCAAGCCCAATCAAAAGGGTAAGAGAATTCACCTAAGTCTGAGTCGATATGTATATATATATATATATATATATATATATATATAGTAGTCGGTGATCTCGCCTCAATAGTATTACGTACGATACAATAAATAATATGATATTCTCGAGTCAAGAGTGCGGATCTATCCTCATAACTATATCTCGTATGGTAAATCTATCGTACGGCATCCCAAATCTGGATACGGGTCAAATATCATATTTATCTCATTACTCATCTGATATCCTTATCATCACATGTCATGACCAGGGGGTAGTGATCTAAGTCTAGTACAATATTAATATCATCAACAAATATATGTGCATGTGTCTGAAACACATCGCCTAAAAATCCGCTATAATCTCCTGTCGTATCTCATAGTACGAACCAAAACACATCACTGATCTCACGGCATCATGCCCAATCACATCGACTCATTTCCAAATACCATACACTATCCTCAGCATCAGTGTATACATGTATGTATGTATGTGTGTGTGTATATATATATATATATATATATATAACACTGATACAACCAGATATACATATATATATATATATGACGTATGCACCCAAAACCATATCCCGTGTGTGTATATGTGTGTGTACAACCCTACTCTAGGGTTCACGACTAAGAAACCAACTAAATCGTTTCTTCGATTCTCGCTAACACTAACCCATGATCTCCTGAAGCTTTTCTTGCTAAGTGTTTATATCCCTCAACAACACATCTAAGTATAGCTATATCATATCATATCATTTCTTACGACATTGCAGGGGTGTTATACGCCATCCACCCGACTTCCCCTGTAGATATAAATCTACTCACCTTGACCTTCGCTTGCCGATGCCGACGTCGCCACGCGCTTGATTGTCGCCTTGAAGTCTGCATGGGGGTACCTACATGTCACAACGTATCGTGCCACATTAAAGTCCAATTCGAAATCGAAACGACATACGAAAACCAAATCGGCACGCGTATCACAGATAGGTTAAAACCTATAGCCTACGATGCAAGAATAACCAAACAACACTCGATGTCGATGCACAAATGTCAAACCATCGAGTTAAAACCAAATTACTAAAACTTTAATTCATAAACACAAAATAATTCAAAGCAGAAACCCACTAAAATGGTCCCAGATTTCGTTTAAGGTGAAAACAAGGTGCACAAACAATACTGAGATGATATATAGGGTGTATATGAGCTATGGAAGCAACCTAGAAACCTGACTCAACCAAGTGGCCGGCCACATCCCTAGTAAATCCGGCCTGCTCGGTTTGGGGGGTTCAGTTGGGGTTCGTTTTGGTAGGGTGGTCTCGTGGTGTCTCAATTTGGTCTCTAGACTTGTTTGCTTCTCTCGTAAAAATCCCAGTTCACTCCAGATTTCCCTGCACCCTCAAATCTCACAAAACCGACATAACAAGTTTTAAAATTTGGGTTTCAGGTTTTAGTTCATGCTTGATCTGGGTGTTTAACATCATGGGGGGTTTAAGGTCACCAATAAGGTTCAATTACACAATCCTAATTCAAATCAAACCCTAACCCTTTCTAGAAATTTTCAAAGCTCACAAAACCGCATCAAAATACTTCTAAACTTGTATGGTTGATAATGAAATAGAAATACAATGCTAATGGTGCAGAAATTAACTCAATTGGCAACTCAAGAAAATTCTTGAGTCGCTCAAAGTCCTCCAAATCCGATTTTTCTTGGTTCAATGAGCTTCCCTTGAGCTTGTGCATGTTTTTAAAGAAATGGAGATGGGGTTTTAGGTTGTTTTTGATGATGTTATGGGGGTTGAAAAGGAGGGGGAGATGAGGTGTTGCCATGGTGATGGAGGAAGAAGAAAGATGATGAAGATGACGAATGATTGCAATAGCACTTGGTCAAAGAAAACCCCTCACCTTTCTCTGTCATGCCCATACCTCTTGACTTTTCTTTTTCTTATTTTCTTTTCTATTTTCTTTTCCAATTCTTTTCTCTTCTCACATAAAACCAAAACCATGGATGAAAATGAAGAGAAGGCCATGTAGGAAAATGTAACACAAATGTAAAAATGATATGGTACATGTTTTGCACAAAACAAGTTTAATGCGCGATTAACAATATTTAACCGCGATTAGCATTAAAATAGTGCAAAATAAATCATAAAATTTTATAATTTGCTTACATACAATAAAGCACCCTCATTTCAGTAATTTCCATAATTTTCCAAATTTTCCCCAAATTTATCGGTATTTAATTATACCGCCTTATTAATCTATTAAATATAATATTATTTAATTAGAAAAATCCCCAAAAATAATATTTTATTTTTCTGAAATGTTACAGTCTTCCCCCATTAAAGAAATTCGGTCCCCGAATTTAAATTTAAATCCCTCAAATACTAAAACATTTCAATAAAAAGTCTAAGTCGTCGGGGCTCCGAAATCATCAATACATAAAACGCATCATGGCGCAATGCATGCGCATGAAAAATGAGCAGATAACTCCAAATCAAAACTCTGTCATGCATCCCGTAATCATCGGAGTCATGGTGAAGACACAAATGTTAAATCCAATACGAAAACCAATATAATATAAATGTAAACATCTGGAGGAAATGCACGCCAAACATTTCATGTTGATGTGCGATGCGCGTATCGTGACATATTTTTAAACGTTTCGTGTCATATCAAAACTCCACCTTCAGCAGAAAACTTGTAGTCTTTATCGTCGATTACGCCAAAAGATATGAGATTCTTCTTCAAGTTAGGTACGTGCCTGACTTCCGCCAATATCCTCACAACACCATCGAACGTCTTGATTTGGATTGTCCAATTTCTAATAGCTCGGCATGAGATATTGTTGCCCATCAGATGTAGGGTTGCTAGGCACGCGCACAAGGGTCTACGAGGCATCAACCATGCCCGATTAAAATTTTAGCCGTGCCGAACAACCCGAATACGGATCTTTAAACTAGGGTTTAGGCGAAAACGAACATGTTAAACGTTTTAACACTAAGTGAGAGGGATTACAACCTTTGTAGATCCGGTCCTTCACTTCTTAAGCTCCGTGTTGAGGTCCCTTCGTTGCGATCATCGTGTTGTGGACTCTCGAGAGGCTTCACGAAGAGAATGATGCAACCTTTGCTTCCGATCTTCGATACTAAGATGATCTACCTTGAAGTTTCATTAACACAAGCTAACACTCATAATATGAAGTGAACACCCTCATCTAAATGGCAAGGATAGATGAGTATGATGAAGTAGGATTTTTGCTCTCATTTATAATCTTTTTCTCACTCATTTTCATCACAAAAGAAAGCTTTTTCATGAAGAAGCTCAAGCATGAAGAAGATAACCTCAGTCCTTTTGTGATGAATAATGAATTATTGTAGTGGTTACAAATCTAACCAAGGGTTAAGCATGAGAAGAGTTAACCCTTGTAGAGAGTTAACTAGGGTTAATGGTTTGGATTGGGTTAACATAATATCTCACAAAAATATCAAGCAACCACAAAGTCAAAACTTCATGAAGCTTCATGGAAGCTTCATGCAAAAGCTAACCCTAATCCAAACCTTAAACAAGTTTAAACCCTAATCCAATGTTAAATTTGTAACCCTAACATGTTACAATATTATATATCACATATACAATATATTTTGTAACAATAGAAAATAATACAATTAACATGTATCGCATATATATATCAATGTATTATCCCGTGAGAAAATGAATATTTTAGTGAGCTAATATTAGTTAATGTAATTTAATATATCATATATATTATTATACATTAAATTATCGAATCAACACTTGATCCGACAATCCGGCTATATCGCATATAACCGACTAATACGATGACCCGGCTATATCATATATACCCGGCCGATATCTCATATCGCGAGAATCCAATACGGTATCATATACCGCATTATCCTCGGTCCTGCACATATCACATATGTGCTCCTACTCCGTTTCGCCTGAGCCAAGAAACCTCTGTGTAGGACTCTAAAGAATCGTCAATACGCTGGCAGTAGGTGATGATCATATCAAACACCCACAGGCTGCAAGCGGTCAGCTAAACGTAACAGCCACCCAGGTATTGAGTGCTCAGAAGATCAACAAGCAAGCCTGTACATTCTCCTGTGAATCCAAACAGTAACACTCCCGTACAGTCCGGTCTCGTCGTCTGATATGTCGTATATCTCGCCTAGGGGTGGTAAACGTCAGACCCCAGTAGCTCGATAAGTCGTGTCGATATGAGGTCTATAACAGTTCGAGAAACTACTGGTAACACTTACCAGAAAATCTCAGCAACCCTGGCCAGGTATTTCTTGTTATAGCCAATCGAACACAGCACAACATCAACTCCCTATACCGGGAGAGACGAATCCCCTCCTATCGCTCATTGCCTCCATGTGATTCGGGACTGTACCCAAAAGCCACCTTTTTGCATGCCCTCTTGGACGTGGTATGATGGAAATCAAAGCACAGTGGGAATCACACAAGACTCTATGACGATCGCGGGTCAACAGACTACTCTGTACCAGTGTCACCGGAGAACTGCCATCTGACGTAAGGTATTATACCATCTGGGAGTTCTCGGCGAGTTCGTCCAGTGTACCCAGTCTCCACTGAGCACCCGTACACCATCCTTGATGTCAAACACCGATGGATATGGGATCATCCATCGCCCATCATATGGGTCAAGATGCGTATACGCTAGTCTACTCTGGTGCATCGATGCCCTGTCTCGATACACCCTCGACTAGGAACAGTTATAGGATGTACCCGTCGACTACCGTGGCCCCACTAGTATGATCTCATCATAGTCCCAGTAGTCGAGTACATATCCTAAGGGCTTTATCAACATGTAACATAGAGACAATCAGAGTACATGTTAAGATAAAGTACAACCAGATAGTATACTATCATGTCGAGCAAGAAAGTCCTCCCTATATATGTCCTAATATCCACTACAATATACATCGTATGTACAGTAATGGTCTCTAGGGCATACATATAACTAACAATCTCCCACTTGCACTAGGGCCATCTGTTGTGGTATCACATACCCAACAATTAGCTGCGGTTGAAGTATCTCATACTCAACCATCCCATAAATGTCTCTACTGGGAAAAAGGCCTTTGTGAGTGGATCCGCGCTGTTGTCCTCTGTGTCTACTCTCCTAACCTCGATCTCCCTGGAGATCAACCATCTCCATGATTAGGTGATACTGCCTAAGAATTATATCTGGATTTCTGATGGGACGGTAGTTCCTTGGCTAAAACCACAACTCCATTGTCACACAATGGTAGGAACGAAGTTCATCTCATGAACTTATATATATCCAGACTGCCTCTTTGGTAGTATCCTTGATAACGATGTATCTTGCCTTTAATCGTCTAGTATGTCACGGTATCTAGCTTGGAACTCTTCCAACATACCGTCCCTCCAATGAGGGTAAAGACAATGCCTGCGACTGACATTCAGTCGTCCTTATCACCCTGGAACCTTTCCAGTGATTCTCCCCAGGATCGATTGATACCATCTCACTACAACTAGTGAGTATCCTAACATCCAATTAGATCTATCTCATAGATCCAAAATCCAGGATTTAGGAGGTATCATTTTGATCCTATATGGAGAATCCTTGTGATAAGCGGAGATTGACCGAGCGTAGCATAGGAAACTCCTTTCCTATCAAGAGTATGTCATCCACGTACTCTACGAGGATCAACACCATACTCCCTACTACCTTTTTTGTATATACAAGGTTCATCTACCATTTTGATGAAGTCAAACTCTTTGACTTCCACATCAAAACAGATGTTCCAACTCCGCGATGCTTGCTTTATCATATAAAACATCTTGCTCACGTTTCCGCTGCTCCCACTGTCTACGAAGCCCTCTGGCTGTGTACTTATAGACGATCTTTTCTAAAACATCATTTAGAAAAGCAGTCATGACACCCAACCGCCAGATATCGTAGTCATGGTATGTAGCCGTGGCAAGTAGGATCTGGATGGACTTAAGCATAGCTTTGAAAGTCTCAACTTTTCCATGTACACCAAGTAATCTTCTCAAGATATACTTGCTCCTGATGGGGATTTAACCCTTCAGATAAAGCAACCAAAGTCCATACTTTGTTGGTGTATAAGGATTCCATCTCAGATCGCTAAGCATCCAGCCATTCTTACAGAGTCCCACTCCTGATGGCCAGCCCGAAACTAGTTGGGTCATCATCTCATGATGCAATCCTCGCTCCCACTCTCATAGAGAAACCGAAGTATCTCTCAGGTGGGTGAGGAACCCTACTAGATCGGCGGAGAGGCTGAAGTTCATTGGAAACTATTGAATCATTTGGTTCTACCAAATCATCAGCTGTAGTTTGTATAGCTGGAACTCCTTCCAGTTCTACCTCATGCCCAGTAATTTCTTCACAAGAAATTCCTTTTCACAAAGGTGGCATGTTGAGAAATAAAACACTTTTGTTTCTCGGTTTGGTAGAAAATATTCCCTTGCGAATGCTTGGGATATCCAACAAACTTCTACAGAACTGACTTTGCCTCGAGCTTGTACGGATTTTGCTTTTAGACATAGGCCGGAAAACCCCAAATCTTAACAAACTTAAGATATGGGCTCTTCCCTTTCCATATCACATATGAAGTGGTAGGCAACTGATTTGTTTTGAACCCTATTCAATAGGCATGCAACTTCTCAAGTGCATAACTCCCAAAAGGAAATAGGAAACTCAGTAGTACTCATCATAGAGCACACCATATCACATAGGGTGCTATTGCTCCGTCCCGATATACCATCGTGCTATGGTGTATACGGAGGAGTAATGCTGAGAGAGAATCTCATTCTCCTTTAGAATAGTCCAGGAATTCTGTGCTCAAGTATTCTCCTCCTTGATCTCATTAAAGGACATAATACTTATACCCGTATTTTGGTTCTCTACTTCTAACTTACATTCTGTGAATATCTCAAAAGGTTCGGACTTGTGTTTCAACAGGAACATATGTCTGAATCTTGAGAGATTATCAGAGAATGTAATGAAGAATAAAAAACCGGTCTTGGCATGTGTAGACAGGGGACTTACATACATCTGCATGCATCAATCCCAAGAGTTCACTAACTCTTTCTCTGTTTCCAATAAACGGAGCCATGGTCATCTTATCTCTGTGATATGACCGGCAAGTTTCACAAGATGTAAATTCAAACTAATTTAAATATGCATCTATATGTAACTTCAGCTAGTCGGGTCACATTGATATGACCTAGTCTACAATACCTCAAGAAGGATGCGTTCATTTCTGAACTCTTTCTCTTGTGTGTGTTCTGTATACTAAGAACTGTAGTTTGATTTAGAACGTCAATGCTTTTAGATAACGTGCCTGAACCGATCAACTCTTGATATAGGAAATGTTCAAAACATTATCCAACAATACAAAATTATATCCTTTCATTACTTGTAAAGAGACTGATATGATATTGTATATCAGGTTCGGTATCTAATAACATTCGTTCAGAATCAATGTATTCTAGTAATACAGGGAGATAGTGACCAACAGACTTGGCTGCAACACTTGCACCGTTTCTATCTCATGAAACTTACCACCCGTTCTCAGTTCTTTACCTATCTGTAGCCCATGTAACAGATTACATATGCGGGATCCTGATCCGGTATCTCATACCCAGGACGTAAAGGATACTGAGAAACAGTTCTATGTAATGAACACACCCGAAGATGATGCATCAGCATGCACTTTCTTCGTTTGGGCGGCACGGGAAATCTGGTATTCCCCAATTTCCTGCTCTGTCTTATAACAATTATAAGTTGGAGCGGGACCAACGTTCCCCAGCTCAGTATAACAAGCGGGTTCGGTCAATATATCCGTATTATTATCTTGATTAAGGCGTGATATGGTCGCTACCTGGAGAGAGAGAGAAAAAAACACTCAGCGTATGCTCTTGCAAGATTAGATTGGTTATCTAATATATCTAATCAGGATGTCTCCTACTGTTTTAATCAAATCTTCCTTCAAACCCTAAAAGGAAAGACTAGCCGGGATTAATTACACGCTACAAGTTCGCCAATCTTTCAGCCAGGCCAGTGTCGGTACTTTGAGGGAGGTCCCCCGTGCTTTCGCACGAACCTAATTAAAGTAAACCTCGTTTTCCCAGAGGCGTAACCCCGTTAACACCTTTCTAGATACCTACTTGATCGACTAATTGTAATGTGTAAAACTCTCCCAGGAGTAACTCTTACTCGCAGCGGGTATCGGGATCCAACTATCTCATAGAAGGTATGCAATCTCATTGCAAATTTCAACACTTGAAATTCCCGATAATATTTTGCCCCTAGCATCTTATGACCTTGGCTAAGGTCAACAAATCATAAGTGCTAGCCAAGTTCAACCCGTCATTTCTCGATTGAATTAAACCCACCCGCACGACCCTTGGCTAAGATCAACAAAGTCGCACGACTACCCTAACTCAATCGCATCATATGCTTATACAGATAAGCACTAATCAGCTACCGCACACTACGCCTTAGCTAAGGTCAACAAACGTAGCACGAATACTAACCAGTACTTATCTGAAATGATGGAGGGCTACGACAGGTTTTTAAGAAAACCCTTTGCGTAATGAACTTGATATCGTTGTTGAATTGAATGATTTTGAAATGGAGTGTTTTTGAGGCTTTTCTAGTTTTGCTAAAGGGGTCACTCCCGGTGAAGGGATCGTCGGCCCTTTCCTCATCGAATAAAGTGCAGGATATATCATATATATCACTATGCAAAGCAAGAACTATAGAAGCAATCAAAAGACAAACCGAGGGGTGTAGCATCTGCCAGTCATTGCTAAAGGGGTCACTCCCGGTGAAGGGATCTCGGCCCTTTCCTTATCGAATAAGGTGCAGGATGTTCTACAAAGAACACCGCGATGCAAAGCAAGAACCGTAGCTACCTGTTTTGAAATTCGATTCCACAACATCATTAGGTTTCTTTTATTTCATTAATCTCATTAATGAAGTCCCATTTTATTATGCTTCACAAGCATCTCTTTTGAAACGAAATCTGCAATATAACATATATCTCATATATATAATATAAACATTCGTCTCAGACATTAATATGATCTCATCACAGAACATTGCAGCAGAAGAACATATATGAAATATTGGATATACTAGGACGTCCGAGTTTTCAATACGAGCCTGTATAAAACACGGATTCCAAGGTCACGATGAATAGCCAAACCCACATCCCTAGACCCCTACGAGAACGACAAGTAACACTGCCAATTCTAGGGTTAGGAGACCCAGTCTCGACTCCTCGAGATGGTCTCCCACTGGACCCCAGAACCCGGTTACTTGTGCTCCCCGCCTTAGGTCTACCTAATGCGGAAAAGTAAATAATATACAAAAGGTGACGTCTTCCGCTATCTGGAAGTGCCCCAATAAAAGAATATTACATACAAATGAATTTTACATGAATGAAAATAAAAACTCTCATCTCACATAAAACCCCCGGCTATTCAGAACACGACAATCCAATACAACATATCACAGCAACAAATAATATCTCATATCATCAACGTAAGCAAGTATGCGTATCCCGATTGTCGTTGATGTATAGCAACGAAGCCAGCGATACACCACATACTACGCTTACGGTCACAGAAAAGAAAGTATAAAACTACAACAGTTGGAATCCGCAACCTCTTTAGACATCGCATGCCTAACCAAATGAATTCCTTAGACATCACATGCCTAACAATTATAAACCCCGCATTTTAGTCTCTTTATCGAAAACACTTTTCAATATCAAGTCGGGCAATTCAACAAGATTCCCGACATCCTGATCAAATGCTCGTCGCAAACTTTAGTAGACGGCCGCACCCCCGGATGCCGTCGATGAAGTGCACTAAGGCGGAACACCGATGCCGCGAGCACCCGAACGGATGCTTTTGGCGACGGGGTTCTCCTACAGTCACTTGGTCGGGGCTATGGGGCATGGCTGTCTATTAAGTTTATCCGGCGAGTATCCGCGTACACTACGTGATTGCAACGGACTTTTGATCACATCAAAATTCCATGGCAACCGATCATCGAGACTAAACTGCTATGTTTACAACATTCAAATTAGTTATCTCATAACTACTTGTGGATTCCAAATATTGTATCACATTCCAGATAAATAGACAATGTCAAACTTTCCGATCGAATAATCAAACACCCAAGTTTTCCCAAATAGCTCAACACTTGAGCGGAGTTCAAAAATATCCATTACATGCCACAGTACCAATGGTCCAGCCGTAGAAGGGTCAAGCCAACGCCTCACATGTGGCACGCCGTACTGCCCCAAACCCTAAGGTTCAAAAGACAATTCAAGACGGTCACATAATCGAGTTAAGGTTTGTTGTCTTCTAGAGGGTCCATCACGTTACTTGCACAACTTAGAACGTTCTTAAACAACGGAAAAATCCAACACTTGAAAATTTTCCGATTCGGGAAAAAGTGAGTTATTGATATCCGGTCGAACTTTTTAACAGTTTCTAAAAATTACCCGGAAAAACAAAACAAAGTTAAAATATCCGATCGAATCTACGAGTCCCCAATAAACCCCAAAAAAAACTCAACACTTGAGCAGAAAAAAAAATACCCATAAGAATCAGGTAGTACTGATAATAATTACTGTGCAAAGTACAAAGCATTATCTCACTATACGGCCGCGGTTCCGCGGCCAAAGGTAGGTCATGGCCGCGGTTCCGCGGCTATATGATAGAATCAATGTCTCGTATTTTCCAGTAATTCCTAAAATACCCTGCTGATTTTTTTGAGAATTTTTAATTTGGAAAAAATCACATTTTTAGAAAATGTCCAGAGAAGGGTTCGGATTAGGGTTTCGTATTTCGATCGGACTTTAAACTTCGTTTACATTTCGCCTAAAGCTCTAGCTTGTCTCTGATACCATTGTAGGGTTGCTAGGCACGCGCACAAGGGTCTACGAGGCATCAACCGTGCCCGATTAAAATTTTAGCCGTGCCGAACAACCCGAATACGGATCTTTAAACTAGGGTTTAGGCGAAAACGAACATGTTAAATGCTTTAACACTAAATGAGAGGGATTACAACCTTTGTAGATCCGGTCCTTCACTTCTTAAGTTCCGTGTTGAGGTCCCTTCGCTGCGATCATCGTGTTGTGGGCTCTCGAGAGGCTTCACGAAGAGAATGATGCAACATTTGCTTCCGATCTTCGATACTAAGATGATCTACCTTGAAGTTTCATTAACACAAGCTAACACTCATAATATGAAGTGAACACCCTCATCTAAATGGCAAGGATAGATGAGTATGATGAAGTAGGATTTTTGCTCTCATTTATAATCTTTTTCTCACTCATTTTCATCACAAAAGAAAGCTTTTTCATGAAGAAGCTCAAGCATGAAGAAGAAGAATGAAGAAGATAACCTCCATCCTTTTGTGATGAATAATGAATTATTGTAGTGGTTACAAATCTAACCAAGGGTTAAGCATGAGAAGAGTTAACCCTTGTAGAGAGTTAACTAGGGTTAATGGTTTGGATTGGGTTAACATAATATCTCACAAAAATATCAAGCAACCACAAAGTCAAAGCTTCATGAAGCTTCATGGAAGCTTCATGCAAAAGATAACCCTAATCCAAACCTTAACCAGGTTTAAACCCTAATCCAATGTTAAATTTGTAACCCTAACATGTTACAATATTATATATCACATATACAATATATTTTGTAACAATAGAAAATAATACAATTAACATATATCGCATATATATTAATGTATTATCCCGTGAGAAAATGAATCTTTTAGTGAGCTAATATTAGTTAATGTAATTTAATATATCATATATATCATTATACATTAAATTATCGAATCAACACTTGATCCGACAATCCGGCTATATCGCATATAACCGACTAATACGATGACCCGGCTATATCACATATACCCGGCCGATATCTCATATCGTGAGAATCCAATACGGTATCATATACAGCATTATCCTCGGTCCCGCACATATCACATATGTGCTCCTACTCCGTTTCGCCTGAGCCAAGAAACCTCTGTGTAGGACTCTAAAGAATCGTCAATACGCTGGCAGTAGGTGATGATCATATCAAACACCCACAGGCTGCAAGCGGTCAGCTAAACGTAACAGCCACCCAGGTATTAAGCGCTCAAAAGATCAACAAGCAAGCCTGTACATTCTCCTGTGAATCCAAACAGTAACACTCCCATACAGTCCGGTCTCGTCGTCTGATATGTTGCATATCTCGCCTAGGGCTGGTAAACGTCAGACCCCAGAAGCTCGATAAGTCGTGTCGATATGAGGTCTATAACAGTTCGAGAAACTACTGGTAACACTTACCATTAAATCTCAGCAACCCTGGCCAGTGATTTCTGGTTATAGCCAATCGAACACAGCACAACATCAACTCCCTATACCGGGAGAGACGAATCCCCTCCTATCGCTCATTGCCTCCATGTGATTTGGGACTGTACCCAAAAACCACCTTTTTGCACGCTCTCTTGGACGTGGTATGATGGAAATCAAAGCACAATGAGAATCACATAAGACTCCATGACGATCTCGGGTCAACAGACTACTCTGTACCATTGTCACCGGAGAACTGCCATCTGACGTAAGGTATAATACCATCTGGGAGTTCTCGGCGAGTCCGTCCAGTGTATCCAGTCTCCACTGAGCACCCGTACACCATCCTTGATGTCAAACACCGATGGATATGGGATCATCCATCGCCCATCATATGGGTCAAGATGCGTATACGCTAGTCTACTCTGGTGCATCGATGCCCTGTCTCGATACACCCTCGACTAGGAACAGTTATAGGATGTACTCGTCGACTACCATGGCCCCACTAGTATGATCTCATCATAGTCCCAGTAGTCGAGTACATATCCTAAGGGCTTTATCAACATGTAACATAGAGACAATCAGAGTACATATTAAGATAAAGTACAACCAGATAGCATACTATCATGTCGAGCAAGAAAGTCCTCCCTATATATGTCCTAGCATCCACTACAATATACATCGTATGTACAGTAATGGCCTCTAGGGCATACATATAACTAACATCAGAACCACTCCGTCATCTACGGACTCATACGTGGTGAAAAATCCCTATTGGAATACAAGTGGTAAGAACAACCTAAGTCCATAATCCATTCATTCTTGGATCGCCGTGTGTTATTAAGGACCACAAGAAGATCTCATTCTCCTTCCGCTATACTCGTTTTAACCGAAGTCTCATTCTTTAATTTGTCTTCCTGTTTTAGCTTGTTCTGCAATTTAAAACAATCGATCTTGAAATGCTCCTTCTTCTTACAATAATTACAGGTAACGTTTTTAGTCTTAAATTTTGACAGTGACTTCTTCCTATTTGCTTCCGGATCTCCCTTCTTTGCTCGCTCTCGAACAAATAAGCCAAACGATGAATCATCCATTTCGGTGGAAGGCAACTCTTTGTCAATCTTCTGTTTATTTATCAAATTATCATTGACATCCTTGATTGAGATCGTGTCCCATGGTGTCACGAAAGTGCGTATAAGAGGATGGCAACAAATATAATAAGAGAAGAACTTGATATTCATCATCAATCTTAATGTCGATCTTACCCAAGTCTGTAATGATCGCATTAAACTCACCAATTTTAAAATTCTATTGAAGAGCTTTTGTAACAACCTTAAACTTTCCGTACATAATTTTTTTTCAAAAATACAGAAAGGAGTATCTTAACCTAAGCACAAATTATAAATTTAAATTGCTTTAGAACAACAAGAAAGCACTTGTAGCTCATTGGTAAATCCTTGCATTACTGTGACATAGCCCCTGTGTTCAAATCTCCCCAGCCATATATTATTTTTTTGATTTTTCTTTTAAATTTTTAGAAGCTCAAAAATTTGCACGTGCACTGCACCTAAAATGAAAGTCACCATAAAAACAAACATGTGCACTGAGCCATATGAAGCGACTAGGACACGTGTCTTCAATCCAGATCCCCCTACCCCTAAATGACCGGTGAGATATTGCTTGGGGCCGGCGCCGCCGGCCTCCCCCCATGGCAAATGCTCCCAAATTTTAATCCGTAACCCCTTGGCCTCCCGCCACTACCCCCATGCTGTTTGATTTCTCTGCATTTATCCAAAGAATGATAAATCCCCTCTTTAATCCATTTTAATGCATATTTTTAATTCATTCTTCAATCCTCAAAACCCTAATTTCTCCTATAAATATAAATATCACACCCTAGAATCCTCATTCAGAATTCCATTTCTAAAACTCTCTAAAATTTCTAAGTTCCAAAAGTTGTACAAGTGGAGTTAGCTTAAGGCAAAGTTCCGGCGACGTTTCAGGACAACTCCGGTGACGAAACGACTCCACGACACCTTTGAAATCTCCCTCTACCTCCCCCCTCTTTAATAAATCAGTAAATCCCCTCTTCCCTCTCCTCTCTCTATTAAAAAGACGTCTCTTTTCAAAATTCGTCGGAAGCGGAGTTAATCCGACTTCCGATTCTCTTTTCTTTAAAATTCAATTTTTCTTAAACAACAATTAACCACCTTTTCATATATTGTTTAGTAACCATTAAAAAACAATTGGACAAAGTTTCAATTCATAATATTATGTTAAACAAATTCTATTTCACTTTTACAGTAAAATACTATTAAGTTTACATACGACATTACCATATCTTTTTGCTCATATTACCTTTAGAAAACGCACGAGGTAATGACCTACCTCATCACAACACTCATTCTTGACATAACACGATGGATTTTCGAACATTAGTTTGTGGGATAAAATATGAAATTACATTTAAATACCATAAACTTTCAAAAATCGTTTTCTTTAAAAGTGTATTATTTAATTCCTTGCAAATGCGCCTCTACAACCCATTTTGGGGAACCCCGATCGGGATGGTGCGGGTTATCGCACATCCTCGGGCCTAGGAGAGCGAGATGCAGACCTCCTCACGGAGTATCCTATCTCGATAGAATTTTTAATGCAATTTTAAGAAAAATGTGATTTCTATTTAATAAATAAGTACTATTTTTATAAATATAAATATATATATATATATTATCAAAATATCTACTTTAAATATACAATATATATATATATATATATATATATATATATGTATATTCCATGTTTTCTAAATCAAAAGAATCGCAAATTTCATGAAACTATCATTACAAATCAACACAATTCCAATATTACACTATAATACCATATACTATTCAAATTAGATTTATATCCACTAGAATATTTTATTTTATAAAAATTACAACTATGAAAATCCTAAAGAAGATAATTAAATACTTAATGTGTATTTTAAAAATATATCAAACCTATTTTTCATAAACCCCTCCTCAATTTATATTAATTTACAATAAGGACCCTAATAAATATAGCTTTCCATTCCTGTATTTACATTTTCAGTTGTACTTGCAAAGAAATGTTTAATAAATAAAAGTTGATGTTCATTTACACTTCATGTCTTCTTTTGTATATTTACATTATATTTCTTAGTTACGCTTAGCGTGTTTAC
This sequence comes from Agapanthus africanus, assembly GCA_030015575.1. NCBI lineage: Eukaryota > Viridiplantae > Streptophyta > Magnoliopsida > Asparagales > Amaryllidaceae > Agapanthus > Agapanthus africanus. Next base: position 396,315,508 of record JASDDO010000018.1, read on the forward strand.
TTTTGAGTAAATACGTAGCAGGCATCGCCGCGTCTCCTTACTGTACACCGGGAAGCGGGGCGTGACAGGTTTTGTTAGCGGCCCATGCAGGTCAGTTCTGCATGGACATGCAGGTCAATTCTACATGAAGTCCTAAACAATATAACACAAGAATCAGCAATTAAAAACATTCTTTACATTTCATATTCTTTGAATTTTACAATTTCATATTCTTTGAATATATCATAACCTAATTTTTTCCCCGTAGAATCAATTCCAATGCTATACCCGGACTAGCAATTACCTACCCGGAGCGGCCAGCTATCCAAGCTCCTGCTCCACGACTCGCTCTCCCAGCTCCACCTTCTCGTGGACTGACTGCACCTCCTCCTCGTTAGTTCCACAAAGCACAAAGGATCTTACCTCCAGTATGTTAGTTATGTATATGCCCTAGAGGCCATTATTGTACATATGATGTATATTATAGTGGATGCTTGGATATATAGAGAGAGGACTTTCTTGCTCGACATAATAATATGCTATCTGGTTGCTCTTTGCCTTAATATGTAGACTTGTATTGTGATACAGTCTTGCTCTAACATGTTGATAAAGCCCTTAGGATGTGTACATGACTACTAGGACTATGATGGAGATCATACTAGGAGGGCCATGGTAGTCCACAAGTACATCTTATAATTGTTCCTAGTCGAGGGTGTATCGAGACAGGGCATCGATACTCCAGAGTAGACTAGCGTACACGATTCTTGACCTATATGATAGGCGGTGGATGATCCCACATCCGTTGGTGTTTGACATCAAAGATGGTATACGGATGCTCAGTGGAGACTGGGTACACTGAACGGACTCGCCGAGAACTCCTAGTTGGTATTTTACCTATCGTCATATAGCAGTTCTCTGGTGACACTGGTACATGTTAGTTTGTAGACTCGAGATCGTCATAGAGTCTTGTGTGATTCCCACTGTACTTTGATTTCCACCTTACCACGTTCAAGAGAACATGCAAAACGGTGGCTTTTGGTACAGTCCTGAATCACATGGAGGTAATGAGCGATAGGAGGGGTTTCGTCTCTCCCGGTATTGGGGTTTGATGTTGCGCTGTGCATGATTGGCTATAACAGGAAGTCCCTGGCCAGGGCTGATATGGAGTTCTACTGGTAAGTGCTATCAGTAGTTTCTCGACCCGTTATGAGCCTCATATCAGCACGACTTATCGGTTACTGGGGTCTGACGTTTACCACCCCTAGACTGGATATGCGACATATCAGACGAAGAGATCGGACCCTACGGTAGTGTTACTGACAGGCTTTAAAGGAGTTAGAGCGGGCTTGCTTGTTGATCTTCTGATCGCTCAATACCCGGGTAGCCGTTACGTCCAGCTAGTACCGCTGACGGCTTATGGGTGATTGATATGATCATCACCTACTATCGGCGTATTGACGGGTCTTTAGAGTCCTACACAGAGATTTACTAGCTCAAGCAAATGAAGTAGGAGAATATATGTGATATGTGCAGGACCGAGATTAATACGTGTATGTGATACCGTATTCTATTCTCGCGATATGTGATATCAGCCGGTTATATGTGATATAGCCGGGCTATCGGATCAAGTGTTTATTCGATAAAATGATACATATGATATTAGTCGGTTATATGTGATATAGCCGGATTATTAAATCAAGTGTTGATTTAATAATTTAATGTATAATTATATATTTGATATATTAAATTACATTAACTAATATTTTCCCACTTAAGTATTTCCTTTTTCTCACTTATGATACATTTAATATGTGTGTGTGTGTGTGTGACATATGTTAATTGTATTGTTTTATTTTGTGCACAAATAATATATATGTGATATATATTATGGTGGAATGCTAGGTTATACATGCAACATGGGTGTATGAGACTTACACCATGCTATTGATAATGTATGGGTATTTATTTATATAAGTAATTCAAAATTATTTGGAAATTAATCATGGTTGAGCTTGGATGGAAGCTTGTAGAACCATTGACCTAGTCCACTAATTTTGTTTTACCTAAAATATTTATTAACCTAACCATTATCACTAAGCCATGGTTTATTCTCTACATGGGTTAGTATATGATATGAACTCACCCATGGTTGCATTTCTAACCTCACTCTTATTCATTCATCACTTCATCTTCTTCTTCATCTCCTTCTTGCTTTCTTGCTTTTGATGAAGTGAAGAAAAATAGTGAGAAAATAAATTCTAAAGTGAGCAAAATTCCTACTTCATCATCCTCTACTGAACTAGCCATTTAGTATAGAGTGTTTGATTCACTAATTCCATATTAATGAAGAGATAGCTTGAGTCGGTGTCTTCTCGACGTAGATCATTTTCGGCTTTGAAGACTTCAAGCAAGTTTGCATTTTTCACCTTGTGGAGCCTCTCAAGAGTTCGGAAGATCATTACTCGCAGCGAAAGGACCACTACTTGGAGCTATTGAAGTGAAGGACCGGTCTACAAAGGTTGTATTCCTTATTCACTTAGTTGTAAAATTGTTTACACTTTGTTTCGTCTAAATCTTTAGTTAAAATTCTAGGGTTAGGGTTAAGTAGCATGACAAATTTTTGAAAATGGCATGGACGATGCCTCCTGAAACCTTGTTGTCATGCTAGATAACCCTACACAGTACAGAGGAACGGATAGAGGAATGCTCCTCCAGTAAAGAGGAATGTATCGAGGCGACAGGCTTTCATAATGACTGTAGAAAAAGCTGAAGCCACTGGTCAAGTCATCACTGGTAACTTTTTCCTTTCAAGCTTTCTTTCAGTCTTTATATATACCCATATATCATTATCTTATACCTAAAACCTGTCCCACATAACTTAGGTACGATCTTAGTAGCCTCACTTCTAGCACTAGCACTCTTCAATACTGGACCATCTCATTACTTTATGTCGCAACGGTTAGTCCGAACTCATGCGATTCCAGTGAAACCTCTCGTATCCAGCTGGAATGTCAGTTCAAGGAACGACGTTCTAAAGGCAACAATGGGATACGACCTGTGTCCAGTGGTCGTCTGCAGCAGAGAATTCTATGCTGGCTTCAAGGTGCTGGACATACCGAACTTCGATGTCGTTTTGGGTATGGATTTTCTAGAAACATTCTATGCAGCCATTGACTGTCATCAAAGGTGAGTAGTGTTCGAGATTTCAGAGCATCCGGTCTTTTTTTTCAAAAGTCGAGACCATACCTAGGAGCCAAGCACATACAAAGCAAAACCGAAGAAGGCTGTGATTGCAACATTTCAAGCGGGGGAAGGATCGAAGCTAGAGATAGTATGAGAGTTCGACGATGTATTCCCTGAAGACATATCAGGTTTGCCTCTCGATCGAGCTCTTGAATTCAGCATTGATTTAGTACCTAGAGCACAACCGGTGATCAAAGCACCGTATCAGTTAAGCTTCGAAGGTTTGAAAGAGATCTGAACTCAGTTGGACGAATTATTGAAGAAAGGATGGATTCGTCCCAGCACTTCAAGTTGGAGATCGCCAGTTCTACTTGTGAAGAAGAAGGAAGGTTCATATCGAATGTGCATTTATTATAGAGCTCTGAACGAAATAACTATAAAGAACAAGTATCCACTTTTGCGCATCGACGATCTGTTCGATTAGCTAAGTTGATCTTGCGTTTTCTCCAAGTTAGATCTTCGCTTGGGATATCATCAGGTGAAGGTCAAAGAGTCTGATATTCCGAAGACGGCATTCCAGACTCGCTATGGTCATTATGAGTTTCTTGTGATGCTATTTGGAGTGACCAACGCACCAGCTAGATTCATGAACCTAATGAATCAAGTTTTCCGAGAGTACCTAGACAGGTTTGTTATCATCTTCATCGACGACACCCTAGTGTATTCTAAGAGTCGGAAAGAACATTCCAAGCACCTACGAATTGTCCTGGAGACTTTACAACGGTATCAACTCTATGCTAAGTACAGCAAGTACGAGTTTTGGCTAGATCAAATCGGTTTTCTCGGACATATTGTATCAGGCGATGGAATCTCTGTAGATCCAGCTAAGGTATCAGCAGTAAACGGAAGGCCGACACCGAAGTTAGTGAAAGACATTCGAAGTTTTTTGGGTTTAGCAGGATATTACAGAAGATTCATTGAAGGATTCTCGAAGATTGTAACACCCCTGACCAAGCCCATGCGTAAAGATGAAGAATTCGTGTGGTCAGAAGCATGCGAACAAGATTTCGTAGAACTTAAGTCAAGATTGATATCAGCACCTATTCTCGTTATACCGGACCAATCAGGAGGTTTTGAAGTGTATTGCGATGCATCCGGTAAGGGATTAGGATGTGTTCTACATCGGCACAGTAAAGTTGTAGCTTATGCGTCAAGACAGCTGAAGATTCATGAGCATAACTACCCGACGCATGATCTGGAGTTGGCAGCCATAATCTTTGCACTTAAGATTTGGCGCCATTATCTTCTTAGAGATCGGGTAGATATCTACACAGACCACAAAAGTCTGAAGTATGTGTTTACTCAGAAAGAATTGAATATGCAGCAGAGAAGATGGTTAGAACTTATAGCGGATTTCGACATCAATCTACAATATCATCCAGGGAAGGTTAATGTAATTCCTGATGCACTTAGTCACCAACCATTAGTATTGAATCTCACCGCACAGTGGAAGCTCCAACAAGATTTGCATCAGATGGAGATTGAAGTAGACGTGCCAGGTAACACTTCAGTTTGATGAACTTACAAGTTCAATCCACTATTGTCAATCAGATCACATCAGCTCAAGCAAGTGATGCCAAGTTGCAAAAGTTCAGAGAACAAGTAGAAAGTAGACTTAGAACAAACTTCATCATACACGATGACGGGTCTTTGAGATACGGAAGCAGGTTGTGTGTACCAAAAGGTTCATTGCGGGAAGAGTTGATGAAAGAAGCTCACAGCTCTCTTTATTCAGTACACCCTGGAGGCACAAAGATGTACAAAGATCCGCGTCAAAATTACTGGTGGCATGGAATGAAGCGTGAAGTAGCTAGAGGCGTCGCTAAATGCTTGGTATGTCAGCAAGTAAAGGCTGAACATCACAGGATAGCTGGTTTACTTCAACTGTTAACTATCCCAGAATGGAAATGGCAACACATCACTATGGATTTCGTGACTGCACTTTCTCGCAGCACGAAAGGTAACGATGCGGTATAGGTTATTGTGGATCGATTCACAAAGTCGGTTCACTTCATCCCATTTCAAGTTGGCCAATCTATCGAGACATTAGCAAAGAAGTACATGAAGGTAAGTTTGAATCTAAGTAAGATTTAACTCTTCATTGTGTACTATCTCTGATACCCATGAAATCATGCAGGAGATTGTGAGATTATATGGAGTACTGGTTTGCACTGTCTCCAATCGTGACACCAGATTCCGATTGCAATTTTGGCAGAGTCTGCAAGCTAGGTTGGGAACAAGTATAAACTTCAGCACATCTTACCATCCACAAACAGTTGGATAGTCTGAGCGAGCTATTCAGATACTTGAAGATATGCTATGAGCTTGTATGATATACTTCGAAGGATTGTGGGAAGATCACCTGCATCTTTTGTAGTTTTCATATAACAACAGCTACTAAGCATGTATAGGAATGGCACCCTTTGCAGCTCTTTATGGAAAGAAGTGTCGATCACCATTAAGTTGGGACGACATCGGAGATAGAGAACTCCGTGGACCTGAGATGATAATGGCAACTGTCGATGTAGTTCGCACTATTAGGGAAGGAATGTGTATAGCCTAAGACCGACAGAAGCACTGGGCTGATGCAAAATGCCGTCACTTGGAGTTCCAACTGGGAGATCATATCTTTTTGAAGATAGCTCCAAACCGTGGAGTGATTCGCTTTGGAAGATGCGGTAAGCTTAGTCCGAGATATATTGGACTGTTCGACATACTCGGACGAGTCGCAGAAGTGGCTTATCGCTTGGCACTTCCACCTTCATTGGAAGGAGTGCACAATGTATTCCACATATCCCAACTCAGAAGATATGTAAGTGACCCCAGTAATATTCTTGATCACTCCGAGCTCACTGTACATCCAGAATTATCCTGTGAATAGCAACCTGTTGAAATCCTAGATAGAAAGGTGAAGTCACTTCGGGATAAGGAAGTAAACTTGGTTTGAGTGACGTGGAGAAAAGACTGACCAGGAGAATCAACATGGGAATGTGAGGACGACATGCGTGCAAGGTACCCTCAGTTGTTTGTAAATTAGTTCTTAAAGAAATTGTAAATTTCGACGACGAAATTTTTGTTAGGAGTGTAGAATGTAACGATTCTGTTTTAATATACAGAAGAATTTGTTTAAAAGTTAATGTAGAAATGAGTATTTGCAACCCTGTGTATGCTATAAATATTTGAATTGCTTTTGAACAGTAAGAAAGCACTTGTAGCTCAATGGTAAAGCCTTGCACTGCTGTGATATAGCCCCGGTGTTCGAATCCCTCCAGCCACATATATTTTTTGTTGATTTTTCTTTTAAAATTTTATAATCTCAAATGTTTGCACGTGCACTACATGTAAAATGAAAGGTCACAACAAAATCAAACATGTGCACTGAGGTATATTAGACGACTAGGACACATGGAAAAAATCCAAGAACTAACCCACCGGTATGGACCGGCGAGATTTGAGGAAGGGGCCGGCGCCGCCGGTTTGGGAAGGAGAAAATGCAAATTTTTTTGTTGCTCTAACACCCTTGGACTCCCCCATTAACCCCAGTCTGTTTGATTCCTTGCACATTAACAGAGAAATTAAAATGATGCATTAATCCAAATTTTAGATCATTTTTAATTCTCTCTTCACCCACAAAACCCTAATCCTACCATATAAATACAACTCTACACTTTTTCCCTCCTCATTCAGAAATCTAGTGCCAAAACTCTCTAAAAATTTCAAGTCCAAAAAGTTGTTCAAGTGGAGTTAACTTAAGACTAAGTTCCGGCGACGTTTCGGGACAAATCCGGCGACGAAATGACTCGCTGATGATTCCATAAGCTTTCTATACCTCTCCACTTTCTTTCTAATCTATAAGTCCCACTTTCCCTCATCTCCTTCTATTAAAACGAATTCCATTTTCAAAACTAGTCGGAAGCGGAGTTAATCCGACTTCCGTTTCTAATTTAACTAAAAACACCATTTATCTTAATAACAAATTTACAATTTTTTTGTATATTGTTTAACAATATAAACAAACATATTAGAACAAGTTTCATCTCAAAATAATAGGTATTGCAACTTCTATTTCAGTTTTACGGTAAAATACCATCATATTTACACACGCATTGCTTATTCATTTTGCTCATATTACCTTTAGAAAACTCACGAGGTAATGAATTATCTCATCACAACACTCATTCTTGATATAGCACGATAGCTTTTGCAATATTAGTTTGTGTAATAAATACGAGTTTACATTTAAATACCATAAACATTCAAAAACCGTTTTCTTTAAAAGTGTATTATTTAATTCCTTACAAATACGCCTCTATAACCCATTTTGGGGAACTTCGATCAAGATGAAGACCTCCTCACGGAGCATCCGATCTCGATGGAATTTTTAATGCAATTTTTAAGAAAAATGTGATTTCTATTTAATAAATAAGTACTATTTATATATATATATATATAAATATTATCAAAATATCTACTTTAAATATACATTATATATATTCCATGTTTTCTAAATCAAAGGAATCACAAATTTCATGAAACTACCATTACAAATCAATACAATTCCAATATTACACTAAAATACCATATACAATAAAATCTTGGTTCTATTCACTAGAAAACTTCATTTTATAAAATCTATATGAAAATCCTAGAGACGATAAATAAATACTTGAGGTTTATTTTTAAAATATATCAAAAATATTTTTCATAAAACCCCCTCAAGTTATATTAATTTACAATAAGGACCCTAGTAAATATAGGTTTAAGCGGGACCAGTTCTCTTGAGCCTCAAAGAGTCGGAGAATGTGGATGCTTGCCTATATAAGATAGACAACCTAAAAACGGTGTTATCAATACGGCTATTGTCTTGGAAAAAGACACAAATCCTGCCGTCCATGTGCAGCAGTTACCGATAATATCAAAACTAATTCAGGACTTCAATTCGTTGTAAAGTGTCTGACTCAGGCAGAGTCTCGGTCTAATAAGAAAACAATCTATCCTTGAATATGATTCAAGATAACTTCAATACAACATGAATCCATTTATACTAGATATAATCTATATCAACTTGACTAGACCGAACCGAACCATGGATATACTCTAATTACATGACTATCCATTTATATCCATTCCGTTTACATGATATCATGGTTTCGAAAAGTCTTCCATTTATAAAGTAAAACAATACAATCAATACAAAAGACATTACGGGGTTTTAGAGAGGTAGATTGGTAAAGAATGTGTTAGAAGTGGCACGAGACGGTCACTTTAATACACCTAAGCTGAATATCCATTGATGTTGTACCGTGGCTTAACTGTTCCTTGTGCTCTGTATACCATAGTCTCCGGAATAGTGGGACTCCTCTCGTATACACTGGCATATTCTATACTAAGCTACAAATAACTGCGTTAACAGAACAAAAAAATTACAATATACCAGTTATATTCTCATAAGTCTATTCTTACCTATCTTTGGGACTTACCGAGCGATTGTTCGCTGACGACATTCCTTCTCTTCTTTCTTTAGGATGTTGTCAGGTGAATCGGACTCTCTGGAGGTCGAGCCCAGTACTGAAGACTTGGAGCAGTTCGCCATTGATCCAAAGCTCAAGATACTTGTATATATTTTCTTTTCAATTCATGCCATTGTTTCGGCATTGCTTTCCATTCCTGTATTTACATTTTCAGTTGTACTTGTAAAGAAATGTTTAATAAATAAAAGTTGTTGTTCATTTACAGTTCATGTCTTCTTGTGTATATTTACATTATATTGCTTAGTTATACTTAGCATGTTTATTTCTGAGTAAATACGTAGCGGGCCTCGTCGCGTCTCCTTACCGTACACCGGGAAGCGGGGCATGATATTTTTCTTCCATTTGTGGATGATAAGCCGTGCTGAAATTCAGACTCGTTCCCATATTAGCTTGCAGACTCTGTCAGAATTGTGATCGGGATCTTGTATCACGATCGAAGACGATGCAAATAGGTACTCCATGTAATCTCACGATCTCCTGCATGATTTCATGGGTAGTACATCTTGAAGGTTTAAATCTTAGTTTAGACTTATGCTTACCTCATTGTACTTCTTTGCTAACGTCTCAGTTTATTGGCCAACTCAAAATGGAATAAAGTGAGCCGACTTGGTGAGTCGGTCCACAATAACCTATACCGCGTTATTACCCTTCGAGCTGTGATGAAGGGCAGTCACGAAGTCCATGGTAATGTGTTGCCATTTCCATTCTGGGATTGGTAACGGCTGAAGTAGACCAGCAGTTATGTGATGTTCAGCCTTCACTTGCTGACACACCAAACACTTGGCTACGCTCATTGGTACTTCATGCTTCATTCCATGCCACCAGTAGTATTGCCGTAGATCCTTGTACATCTTTGTACCACCGGGGTGTACAGAATAAGGAGAGCTGTGAGCCTCTTTCATCAACTCTTCTCGAACAGGGCCGATTGGCACACATAATCGACTTCCATATCTCAAGGATCCGTCTTCGTGGATGATGAAGTCAGTTCGAAGTCCACTATCTACTTGTTCTTGGATCTTTTGTAGCTTGGCATCGTTTACTTGAGCTGCTTTGATCTGATTGACAAGAGTGCACTGGACATGTAAGTTCATCAAATATGAAGGGTTGTCTGGAATAACTACTTCAATCGCCAATCCGTGCAATTCTTGCTATAGCTTCCACTGAGCGGTGAGGTTTATTGCTAATAGCTGGAGGCTAAGTGCATCAGGAACTACGTTCACCTTCCCAGGATAATACTGTAGGTTGATGTCGAAGTCCGCCATAAGTTCTATCCATCTTCTCTGCCGCATGTTTAGTTTCTTCTGAGTAAATACATACTTCAAACTCTTGTGGGCATTGTATATATCCATAAGTTCTCCCAGAAAATAGTGGCGCCAAATCATAAGTGCGAAGATGATGGCTGCCAACTGCAGATCATGTGTTGGATAATTGCACTCATGAACCTTCAGTTGTTTTGATGCAAAGGCCACAACTTTTCCATGCTGGTGTAGAACATATCCTAATCATTTACCAGACGCATCACAATGCACAACAAATCCTCCAGATTGATCCGATATTATAAGGATAGGAGCAGAGGTTAATCTTGACTTGAGTTCTACAAAAGCTTTTTCACATGCTTCTGACCACACGAATGCTTCATCTTTACGTGTGAGCTTGGTCAGAGGTGCTGCAATCTTTGAGAAGCCTTCAATGAATCATCGATAGTATCCTGCTAATCCGAAAAAACTTCGTATATCCTTCACCGTCTTTGGTGTCGGCCATTCGCTGATAGCTGACACCTTAACTAGATTTACTGAGATTCCTTCGCCTGAAACGATATGTCCAAAAAATTCGATTTGATCTAACCAAAATTCATACTTGCTGTACTTGGCGTAGAGATGATGTTGTTGCAATGTCTCCAGGACAATCCGTAAATGCTCGGCGTGTTCTTTCCGATCCTTTGAATACACTAGGATGTCGTCGATGAAGATGACAACGAACCTGCCTAAGTACTCTCGGAAAACTTAATTCATCATGTTCATAAAGATGGCATGTGCATTGGTCACTCCAAATGGCATTACAAGATATTCATAATGACCATATTGAGTCCTAAAGGCTATCTTCGGAATGTCGGACTCTTTGACCTTCATCTGATGATAACCTGAACGAAGATCTAGTTTTGCAAATACACCAACTTAGCTGATTGAAAAGATCATCGATGCATGGTAGTGGATACTTGTTCTTGATCGTTATTTCGGTCAGAGCACGATAATCCACACACATCCTGTATGAACCTTCTTTCTTCTTCACGAGTAATACTGGAGATCCCCAGCTTGAAGTACTGGGACGAATCCAACTTTTCTTCAGGAGTTCATCCAATTGATTGCAGATCTCCTTCAATCCATCTGAACTTAACCGGTACAAAGCTTTGATTACAGGTTGCGTACCAGGTTGTAAATCGATGCTGAATTCAAGAGATCGATCGTGAGGAAAACCTGATATTTCTTTCGGGAATACATCCTCGAACTCTCGAACTAGTTATGGCTTCGATTCTTCCGCTTGCAATGCTGTAACCACTGCTTTATTTGGTTTTGCTTTATAGACGCTAGGTTCCAAGGTACGGTCTCCACTCTTGAAATAGAACACTGGATGATCTGGTATTTCGAACACTACTCTCCTTTAGCGACAGTCGATGGCAGGGAAGAAAGTTCCCAGCCAGTCTATTCCCAAGACCACATCAAAGTTTGGTATCTCCAGCACCTTGAAGTCCGCATAAAATTCTCTACTGTAGACAACCACTGGACACAGATCATATCCCAAAATTGCTTTTAGAATGCCGTTCCCTGAACTGACATTCCAGCCAGATACGAGCGGTTTAACTGGAATCGCATGAGTTCGGACGAACCGTTGTGACATAAAGCAATGCGATGCTCCGGTGTCGAAGAGTGTTAGAGCAGGAAGGGAGGCTACTAAAATTGTACCTAAGTTGTGTGAGTTGGGTTTAGATATAGGAAAAGTATATTGATATATAAGGATTGAAAAGTTTTGAAAGGATTGGGAATTACCAGTAATGACTTGTCCAATGGCTTCGGTCTCTTCGACCGTCATTGTGAAAGTCTGACGTCGTGGTACATTCCTACTTGCTGGATGCGCATTCCTCTGTCATTGGGGCACGTTTCTTTGCTCTTGAGGCATGTTTCTTTATGCCTGATGGAATTGACGTTGAAGCTGTGCAGGAGGTCCACGTAGAGCAGGTGCAGGGAGAGCTAAACGGGGTGCAGGTTCTTGGATAGCTGGCCGCTGCGGAACTGTGTTTGTGGGTCTGGGTGCTGGTGATGTATTGATACGATATGGACATACTCCTATTGCATGAAGGGATGCACCACAAATCAAACACAGGAGATTTGCATGCCTGCAGTCCTTCGCCAAGTGTCCAGTTCTCTTGTAGTAGAAACAAAAATCTGGACTGGACCGGTTAAATGATCCTCCCGGTCTCCTAGGAGCAAAAGTTGGCCTAGAAGAGGCTCCTCCAGACATCTGTGTGGCAGAGCGTTTCACACCGGCAGTCTGCGGCCTTCCTTTCTTCTTCACAATTGCCTCATAACGTCGGACATCCTTCAAAGCAAGTTCATGGGTTGGGAAATCCCCTATAGCAAGTGCAACATGGATTTCCAGGTCCAACCCTTACTGAAATCGTCATGCCTGGATCTCAGCAATAGAAATCAGGTGTGTAGGAACCTATTACGTTCTTGTGTTAGCAGTGTAATGAGTGAGATCAGAAATTTGAATTTGAGACAATATCTTACCTGTTGAGCATGGTAAACTCAGTATCATATTCATCCACAGACTTGACCCACATCGAGCCATGTTGTAGATGGATGAATTGCTGCTCCATGTCAAAACGAGCAGTCTCAGGAAAGTACTTCACATCGAGCAGATCATGAAACATCTTCCACTCGATCGGTTGGGTAAGACGGCTTTCCTCAGCCTTCCACCAGACTCTAGCATTGTCTGTCAGTTGCAGCTTAGCAACTCTCACCCAGGTAATATCTGGTACATGAGCTGCCGCCAGATCATTTTCGATCGATTGAGCCCATTCCTCCGCCTCCAGTGGGCTCTCTTTTCCCGAGAAGTGTTTTGGATGCAATGCCCGAAATTGTTTGACTGCGCTCGGCTCAGGGCGGCACATGAGGATAGCAATCTACTGCTGCTGACCATCTAGTAGCCTTTTGATAGACTCAAGTAGTACCATTTGCTCATTGATGTGAGCTGCAACGGTAGGTGGTGGTGGTAGAGTAGGCGGTGGAGTGTTGCCATTGACGTTCATGCTAGTGTTGTTGGGAGAATCAATGACCTTAATAGAAAAGGAATGGTTATGATAGATTCAAGAAATTTGAAATGTAAGGAATGTATAGTTGTTGATTCTTATAATTCTTGTGATATATTGCTTAAGACTTCATGCAGAACTGACCTGCATGGGCCGCCAATAAAACCTGTCACGCCCCGCTTCTCAGTACACGGAAACGATGATATAGCATGCCGCAACGTATTTACTAAGAAATAAATACGTTAAGCGTAATTAAGCAATATATAAAATGAACAAGAATGACAAGAGTAATAAAAATAAACTGCAACTTTATTTACATTCATCTTTACATACAATTGTTTGAAAAGAAAAGATACAATGAGTAAAGTAGTGCATAAACAATGGCATACAAAATGAAAGTGCAGGTGAACTGGTAGACAGGCTGAGTAGTGAGTTGGTCCAAGTCCTCCTGACTAGGCTCGATCTCCTGAGAGTCTGGTCCTCCTGACGAACATTTCAAAGAAAGAAAACAGAAGGAATGTCATCAGCGAACAAACGCTCGGTAAGCCCCAAAAGAAGAAATAGAATATAACAAACAATGTGAAATGAACAGGTAAGTTGTGTATGATTGATTGCCGGTATATGATAGTTATTCTAACGTGGTTATTTGTAGTTTGGTAAAGAAGGTATTCATGTATACGAGAGGAGTCTATCTTACCTCGTGGATTATGGTAACATGTAGTACAAGATCCCGTCATAACCCATGGGACAACGGCATGTGAATTCATGTAGGTGTCTTTTAAGTAACCTCTCGTGCAACGATATACGTTCTGTACCAATTTACCCCTTTATCCCCGTGTTTTGTATTGTGTAGATTATATTTACAAGTATTGGCGAGACCATAGATACAAAATGTTCAGGTATTCATGTTCAGGATGTAATCAAGTATTCAAGTAGTCATGTCAAGTTATAACCATAGTTCGGGCAAGTCAGGTCAAGTATACATGTTTGATATTGATGATTGAATTCAAGTATTCAAGTTTATGATCAAGTATTCATATTCGAATTTGGATTAAGGTTTGAGGTTGGACTCAGACTGAGTCAGACATTTGCACTGATTTAACTCTGGAATTCTTAGGTTCGGGAATTATCTACAACTGATGCACATGGACGACATGATTTGTGTATTTTCCAAGGCAATTACAATTGATAACTCCTGTTAAGTTTTCTAACATGAATAGGTAAGCATTCACTTTCTCTGGCTCTCTGGGGCTCAAGAGAATTGATCCCGCTTAAACCTATATTTACTAAAGTCCTTAAATAGTGTTTTATATATCTCGAGAGGGTTTTATGAAAAAATATATTAATATAGATTAAAAATAAAACCTCGAGGGTGATTAGTATTATTTAGGATTTTCATGAGCATAGATTTTAAGTATTGTGCTATTTTAATGATCAACACTTATCATTTGAAAGTTCATGGTATTTTACTGAAAAACTTGTCATTTTTGGTATCTTGATGATATTTTATTGGCATTTGTTAATCTTTAATATTTTTGGAAAAAATATAGATTATTATATTTTGAAAATATGGGTTTATAATTTTATAAAATTTTAATTTTAAAAAATAATTTTATTTTCTTTAGAAAATTCGTATTTCTTAAAAACGTATTTAAATCATTTCGAGATCGAATGCTCCGTGAGGAGGTCTGCATGTTGCTCTGATAGCCCAAGAATGTACGATAATCCGCACCATCCGTTAGTGGATACCCTAAAGAGAGTTGTAGATGCATAATTGCAAAGGAAATGAAATACCGTTTTAAAAGAAATCCGGTTTTAGAATTATGTGGTATTTTATTGTAAATACTATTCTTCGAACCAAAAACACATACAACTAAGTATCGTGCTATGAAACCAAGTGTGCGTGTGGAGTAGGTCGTTATCCCGTGAAGTTTTCCTAAAAGTATTGTTAAACAATTTTGTCGAAAAGTTTTGATAACAAAATTCAAGATATTTTAATGTAAAAGTTTAATTAGAGTTGTTTCCCATGAGATTCTTGGGTAAAATTGATTCTAATCATTAGTATTAAAATTACAAGTGAAGTGGTAAAATTGGTTTGACCAAATGATAAAAGAAAATGGAGTTATAGGTTTTAGAGAAGATATCGGTAATAACTCCATTTTTACCGATATTTGATTTAAAATGATTATCAATGAAAAGGAGGAGAATTGAGAGGAACTTACGGTTTAAAAACTTCAAAATAGGTTAAAGAAGAGAGGATGATCTTTGTGGCGTCGCTGGAGCTCAGGAATTGGTTTCGATTTTCGCTGGAACCAACTTACTCGCTAACTCTACTTTATTTCACTTGCACTAGGAACCTTTTAGAGAGTTTTGGCTAGAATTTTCAGAATGGTGCTGAGCCAAAGTGTGGGGTGGTATTTATAGTGGAGAATTAGGTTTAGGAATTAAAATTGTGAATTAAAAGCATTAAAATTGTGTTTAATTGTGAAATGAAAGGTCTTTGTTTGATTGCAGGAAAATGAAACAATGCGAAGGGGTTAGGGGTAGCTGAAGAAACAAGTGTGCAAAGCACGGGCTCCATTGGGCTTATCTCACCCATCCCCATCGGTTTTTAAGCAATATTGGTCGGTCGATCTCGAGGCAAATGCCTTGAGATTCGACTTGATCAACTCTCTGTTTAAACCATTTTACACATGTTTGATTTTTCTGAACTTTTCATTTCCCCGTGTATTGCACGTGCAATCTTTTGGGCTTTCAAAAAGTTAAAAAGAAAAATGAGAAAAAAATAATTATGTCTTATGAGAATCGAACACAAAGGCTACATCGCAGCAATACAATGGCTATACCAATGAGCTATAAGTTGCTTCTTGCTATTATTTCACAAAAATGACTTATAACTCAAACTCAGGCTGTAAAACTCATTTCTTATATATTGACAGAAAATTTCCGTACAAAGATTTTAGAGTCGTTACATCACTGTTCATCATCTTTCCTATTTTCCAATAAAAAAACAATATTTGGCATCTACGAATCTAATTCAAGGAATCAATGAATCTAAGTATGCAACTAAATTTCATCAAAGCATGACCAATTAATCGAACAACTCAATTGAAAAGTTCCAAGATTTCTTAATGTATTTAGCTGAATAACGAATCGATTCACAACTGCATCTACAACATCCATTCAATATTTGCCATCGAACAACTCAATTGAAAAGTTCCAAGATTTCTTAATGTATTTAGCTGAATAACGAATCGATTCACAACTGCATCTACAACATCCATTCAATATTTGCCAACATATCAGTCAAAATTTAGGGGTGCTCATTGAACCGTTTCACACATTTTTTAAATCAGATTAGGAAATCTGTTGATTATGCATAATAAGAAACCTAATTAAATTAACAAAATTCTATTTATCCAATCATGGAAAAAACACAAAACTTCAATAATGATTATGCATTACTCAGACTTCAAAAAAAAATTCAGAAATAGCAAAAATAATTGAAAAACACAAAACTTCAATAATGATTATGCATTACTCGGACTTCAAAAAAAAATTCAGAAATAGCAAAAATAATTGTATCCTAGATCATGGTTTTAGAAAAAAAACATAAGTTTGATTCTTATACCAACTATGATATTCTATAGTTAAATACACCTCTTTGTTTCATCCATAACACATATCAATAATCTAAAAGCAAAATTTAGACGTAGCTCTGTCCATAACCATAAGAACAAGCGGAAGTCACGATCGAGCTAGGTCTTCCTCTCATTTCTCTTCTTCAGAGGCTCTAAATGGGAAAAACCAATTATTAGGTTAAGAGCAGGAGAGATGATCTTGCCTGTATATACGATGAGTTTCATTGGGTTCTTAAATAAAAGATCCAATAAGATGAAGGACTACGCTAACCACTAGATTACATCAGATCCGATTAGACGTGTGGTAAAGCCTTTAACCTAATAAGATCACATGTCTTTATTGGGCTTACCAGTATGTTTCAAAACTACATAATATTGGTCCAGCCCAATTTAATAAATCATAATTAATGCTAGACCTTAATTAGATAAATCTAACAAAATATAGATACAGCTAGCCTTTTATTCATCTTATTCAATATTTTTTTTAAAGAGCTTTCGCCTACAAAACGATACGATTGAACCTGGAATCATCATGCTACATTTTCTGGTGCCATATCAGCGAACGTACTCATTTTCTTGAATTTTCTAGATTGTGGTAATTGGAAAATTTGGACTAAAAGCTTAAATCTAACTTAATTTGGCATGAAATTAATACTGTCGGCGTTCAGAAATTTATGCGGAAAAAACACAATCTAAAATTGCAGATGGTTTTCAAACTTAAACTGGAATTTTCAAACTGAATCAAGAGCTTCAAGTTATAAAATCTTAATTTAGAAACCAACTCTCAGTGACAGTTATGAACAAACTCTTTTCAGGAAAACAAACTCTTTAACAAGAAATTTATGATAACTTGAAGCTTGGTAGCTACTATTTGATTAAAAAAGAAATTACAAAATTAAAAGAAGCACATCAAATTGCGCAAAAGAGAACAAGTTTATATATCAGCAGCTTTAACTTGCTTATGAAGTAAACATATTCAGAACAATCCAGGAAATAACAAGATCAGAAACTCCTTCATGTGATATAATCATTGATATAATCATTAAGAAGCATTAATGATAAATGATTGAAAATCAGGTAAAAAATAAGTCGAAAATACGTACAAGAGAAATCGTGTCAAGTCTGGAACATATAAAAAAGAATAACAAACTAAAACTGATCAATATTGCTGCGGAAAACCCCGCTCAGTGATCGATGGCTCGTTAGAATTCATAGTCGAAGTAGTAATCATGTGTGTCATCAGGAAGCCAATTTGCAGCAGCAACAGCAGCGATGTCGGCCGGTATTTGCGTCGGGAGCCTCGGGATGGTAACTGATGAAGATGCAGCGGATGATGGTGGCTCGTGAAAATCGCTACGAAGAATCTCCTCGAAAGATGGCGGGGTATCCAAGATGCCATGGCTCTGCGGTATAATTTCGCATGTATCGTTAAAGACGAAATGGTTATCTACAGCAGCGGAATCTGGAACCAACGAACAAGTGGTGGGAATGAGGAGAACGTTATCCGAAGAAACAGAGGATGTGGGCTTAAAAATGCTAGATTGTGCCGACATGGATAATGCTGACGGCGGTGTAAACGGATCCGGGTAATCATTATAGGCCATCAGTACTTGTTCATTATCGACCGGCACGATCTCTTCTTCGTCGACCCGCATCCAATGAAAGCTATGAATTTAGACTTGGAAAATCGGGAAGTCGTTGAACCCATACAAGGACCCCTTCTTTTTGCCTTTCATAACAACTAAAGTATTTTTGGTTGCCTTCAAAACTCCACCTTCAGCAGAAAACTTGCAGTCTTTATCGTCGATTACACCAAAAGAGATGGGATTCTTCTTCAAGTTAGGTACGTGCCTGACTTCCGCCAATATTCTCACAACACCATCGAACGTCTTGATTTGGATTGTCCAATTTCTAATAGGTCGGCACGAGATATTGTTGCCCATCAGAACCACTCCGCTATCAACGGACTCGTACGTGGTGAAAAATCCCTATTGGAACACAAGTGGTAAGAACAACCCAAGTCCATAATCCACTCATTCTTGGATCGCCGTATGTTATTAAAGACCACAAGAAGATCTCATTCTCCTTCCGCTTTACTCGTTTTAACCGAACACTCATTCTTTAATATGTCTTCCTGTTTGAGCTTGTTCAGCTGTTAGTGTATATGCCCTAGGGGCCATTATTGTATCATACTAGTTTGTATATTACTTAATGGAAGCTTGGGATATTCACATGTATATAACAGTCTTGCTAAACATGGTAGTATGCTACTTGGTTTTTCTATCTTAATATGTGAGTATACGTATTGATAGAGCTCTTAGGATCTTGCTTGACTACCAGCGTTGTGATGGCAGTCACACTAGTGGGGGCTGGGTGGTCTACAAGCACATCCTTATTCAGGTCCCTGGTCGTAGGATTATCGAGACAGGGTATCGATACTCCGGAGTAGACTAGTATGTACGCTTCTCATCCCAGTTGGGGAGATGGTCTGTCCCACAGCCGTCAGTACGTCGTACTGGAGATAGTATGCAGGTGCTCGTTAGGTTCCGGGTACACCGGACAGGACTCACAGGGAACTGTTGGTTGGTTTTATACCAGTCGTCAGTGAACAGTTCCCAGGTGACATGAGTACAGCATAGTCCGCAGACTTGAAACTGCTATTTCGCCTCAAGTGTGTCCCACTGTTCTTAGATTGCTATCCTATCACGGCTCAAAGGAGTCGTGCAAACAAGTAGCAGTTGGGTGCAATCCCGAGCATTTGGAGGCAATAGCGGTTAGACAGGATTCGTCTCTCGCGGTATCGGGGGTTGATATCGCGCTGTGTCAGAGAGCCATTACGCAAAGTCCCTGGCCAGGACAAGCGAGATTTGCTGGTAGGTTCCAGTAGTTTCTCAGGGTGTAATGGGCTTCACTCCGACACGACTTATACCGCTATTAGGGGACTGACGCTTGCCGCCCCCCTAGGCCCAATATGCGATAGTCTTAGATGAACTGACCGGACTGTATGGAGATTGTCACATCAGACTCAGTCGGAGTTCGGATGGGTTTCCTCATCGGCCTTCTTATCGATATCTACCTGGGGACCGTTACGTACAGCTAGTGCCGCTTGCGGTCTGTGGTTAAACCCACTGCCAGCGTAGTAGTCGAGTCTCTAGAGTCCCACACAGAGAGTTTCCCTACTCCAGGCGAAACGATATAGAGGTCGTATGGTTTTACGACAAGGGTTCGGACGCATACGTGTGTTTACGCACGTACGACATCCGGACAGTTTTTACTAGTCGGCTTTGGTTTAAGCTAGTTTCTAGTATCCGGTTATTGGATTTATACAGTCTAAAGTTTTTTCCGTGTTTTCACGGATCGGAGGGGCGTTCTCTTAATTGTGCGAGAAGCTTCTAGAAGATGGTGACTTGGGGGTTAAGGTGGCATATGCATTAAATGGGATTAGTGACTCATTTGAGTGATTCATCCATATCATTAATGCATCATAAATGCTTAATGACTCATGGAGATGAATCACACATTAGATATTTATGGAGCATGGTTGTTAAATCATTTACTTGATTTATCTTGTTATTCTTAATGCTTCATATATATTATGAGAGCTCATTATCGCATTCCATTCTCTTGCTCACCTTCTCTCTCCTCAAGCTCTCCCTCGTCAAACCCTAATCCTCCCCTCTCATGTGTTGAGTACAAGGATTAGATTAGACTACTTAATCCTTAACCAATCTCTATATCACCTAGGTTGCTTAGATTAGCGGTTTAAGAAACCTAGTTACCTCTAGTTTGAGGTGAAGCTTGTGGTAAAGCTCTCGGGTGGATCTTCTACTACTTAGAGAAGGCCGGAGAGGACATGGAGAACGACAAGACGAAGGACTCGGATCTTTAGGTATAATCACTTTTCATAGGAGTTGTAAACTCCTATATTTGTTGTTAGTTATTGTTTATGCAAAGATTCTCGGTTAGTCGATGTTTACGCCTAAAACAAGATCGTTTTTCATTTTTCCGCCTCCCCGCAAGTCGTGGGGTGTTGTACATCGACTTACATCAGCAACTTAAAACAATCGATCTTGAAATGCTCCATCTTCTTACAATAATTGTAGGTAAAGTTTTTAGTCTTGGATTTTGACTGCGACTTCTTCCTATTAGCTTCCGGATCTCTCTTCTTTGCTTGCTCTCAAACAAGTAAGCCAAACGATGAACCATCCGTTTCGGTGGAAGGCAACTCTTTGTCAATCTTCTCTTTATTTATCAAATTATTCTTGACATCCTTGATTGAGATCGTTTCCCATGGTGTCACGAAAGTGCGTATAAGAGGATGGCAACAAATATAAGAAGAGAAGAACTTGATCTTCATCATCAATCTTAATGTCGATCTTACCCAAGTCTGTAATGATCGCATTAAACTCACCAATATTAGATTTTATTGACGAGCTTTTGTAACAACCTTAAACTTTCTGTACAGAATTTTTTTTCAAAAATACAGAAAGGAGTATCTTAACCTAAGCACAAATTATAAATTTAAATTGCTTTAGAATAGCAAGAAAGCACTTGTAGCTCATTGGTAAATCCTTGCATTGCTGTGACGTAGCCCCTGTGTTCAAATCCCCCTAGCCACATATTATTTTTTTGATTTTTCATTTAGACTTTTAGAAGCTCAAAAATTTGCACGTGCACTGCACCTAAAATGAAAGTCATCCTAAAAACAAATATGTGCACTGAGCCATATGAAGCGACTAGGACACGTATCTTCAATCCAGAGCCCCCATCCTCTAAACGACCGGCGAGATATTGCTTGGGGCCGGCGCCGCCGCCCCCCATGGCAAATGCTCCCAAATTTTCATCCATAACCCCTTGGCCTCCCCCAACTACCCCCATGCTGTTTGATTTCTCTGCATTTATCCAGAGAATGATAAATCCTCTCTTTAATCCATTTTAATGAGTATTTTTAATTCATTCTTCAATTCTCAAAACCTTAATTTCTCTTATAAATACAAATATCACACCCTGACCTCCTCATTCAGAATTCCATTGCCAAAACTCTCTAAAATTTCTAAGTTCCAAAAGTTGTACAAGTGGAGTTAGCTCAAGGCAAAGTTCCGGTGACGTTTCGGGACAACTCCGGCGATAAAACGACTCAACGGCACCGTTGAAATCTTTCTGTCATGACCCGGAAAGTACGGAACATGACCGGCACTTAAACTACGAAACGTCTCGAGTCGTACGTAATCTAAGTAAGCCAAAACCCAGAAATCCAAACCAAGTAAAGCAGTAGAGTGAAGGAAAACAAATTTTTAAAGTAAGAAGTTTAACAAAATAAGCCGAAATATGCATTTTTAAAATCTCAAGTCTTTCCTGAAAATTTCGGCAGAGTTTCCTTTGTAAAAACTGACCCCAAACAAGTACAAACCTGATAAAGCATATATAATGAATAAAGGCATCCCCAAGCGGGAGCTAGCTCTTCGTTAATTGACGGTCACAACCACGCATGCAATATAATATACAACGCCGAAGGGCGAGGATCAAAACTCAAAAGAAAGCTCATATCAACCAGAAAACCATAATAATACAAGCGCGACTCTAAGGTCGAAAGAATATACACTGGTCTTCTAGTTCTATCAAATAAACATGTCTGGTTGATGAAGTTTACTAGATACAACTGAAATAATAAATGTACAATGGTGGTCACGATGCAAGTGAACCCACCTACCAAAGCGATCACCCGAAATGAAAGCAGTGTGCCAGCAAGCCGTCAAGATACCTGTACGGCAAAACCTCCAGGAAACTGTGGCACAACGGAGGTGAGTTCCCAACTCGTGAGTAGAAAATATCACAGAGCAGAAATCGCATGTATGACGCTATCATAGGTCATATCAAGTAATATCCACAAATAATATCCTGATCTATCTACATATAAGTGCAATACTACGTGCTCGTGTCAGTGTCTCAAATAGCAACATATCAAATATATGATGTATGAATGCATTATGAATGGAAACAGAATACATCATGAGTGAGACGACTGTTTTCTTTATTTAATGAGATTCATGTATGTATATAAATCGAATATCATCAGTGAAATCAACAGAGAAATCAGTGTCATGTATCGACACAAAACATGAATCTCAATATCTCAATATCTCAGGCACCGGCTATCCGGACTGGCCTGTATTATCAAATCACATGACCACGAACGGTACCCTCCGGATATCCGCCGCGCCAGACATCACCGGTAGGCAGTCTGCCCTGCCGGGCTCATCGTCTACAACTCGAGCTTCTTGCCCCGGGTACCATACCGGGTTCCCCATATACCCACAGACGGTTCATCCAACTTCTCGAATCGGGTCTCGAAAACCATCTCAGAACCGAGAAAAACTCATGGTGGACAATACTCATCATATCAAGGAAAACCGCATCTATCTCTTTAAAACAAATCATCAGTTTATAAAACTTTAACATGCGGTTTCCAAATCCAAAAATCTCAAGAAGGGTCCGAAATCATAAAAATAATGATATCAATAAACAGTGAATACCGGCATAAATCTCCATAATACCGCATGACCAATGAATATATGAATGCATCAGATATCATGCAATAAATGCAATAGTTAAACTAGCATATGTAAGCTATAACATATTGCAACTATCAACTAGCAAGCTATGTCAATGAATAGTATTCTCTAAAGTGTACGTGAAATGGCAATTACCGATGATGATGTGTGTGAGCCGGCAAGCAGGTGTACGTGGAACATACGCATCATCGGTAATGGTGCTGGTGTCCTGACAGCAGGGTTTCATAATAATTACAGATAACATATGTACAAGCATGCAATGCGATGAAACATCATGAATATACAGATAGTAATGTAGTAACAGCAACCCTGAAAAATATACCTACCCAATATACGAGTCATACAGTTCGGTTTTTAAATTACTCACAATTCTCCACTTTTGAAAATGAACATGACTCAAGCCCAATCAAAAGGGTAAGGGAATTCACCTAAGTCTGAGTCGATATATATATATATATATAGTAGTCGGTGATCTCGCCTCAATAGTATTACGTATGATACAATAAATAATATGATATTCTCGAGTCAAGAGTGCGGATCTATCCTCATAACTATATCTCGTACGGTAAATCTATCGTACGGCATCCCAAATCTAGATACGGGTCAAATATCATATTTATCTCATTACTCATCTGATATCCTTATCATCACATGTCATGACCAGGGGGTAGTGATCTAAGTTTAGTACAATACTAATATCATCAACAAATATATGTGCGTGTGTCTGAAACACATCGCCTAAAGATCCGCTATAATCTCCTGTCGTATCTCATAGTACGAACCAAAACACATCACTGATCTCACGGCATCATGCCCAATCATATCGACTCATTCAGCATCCGTGTAAACATGTATGTATGTATGTATGTATGTATGTATGTATGTATGTATGTATGTATGTATGTATATATATATATATATAACCCTGATACAACCAGATATACATATATATATATATGACGTATGCACCCAAAACCATATCCCGTGTGTATATGTGTGTGTACAACCCTACTCTAGGGTTCACGACTAAGAAACCAACTAAATCGTTTCTTCGATTCTCGCTAACACTAACCCATGATCTCCTGAAGCTTTTCTTGCTAAGTGTTTATATCCCTCAACAACAGATCTAAGTATAGCTATATCATATCATATCATTTCTTACGACATTGCGGGGGTGTTATACGCCATCCACCCGACTTCCCCTATAGATATAAATCTACTCACCTTGACCTTCGCTTGCCGATGCCGACGTCGTCACACGCTTGATTGTCGTCTTGAAGTCTGCATGGGGGTACCTACATGTCATAACGTATCGTGCCGCATTAAAGTCCAATTCGAAATCGAAACGACATACAAAAACCAAATCGGCACGCGTATCACAGATAGGTTAAAACCTATAGCCTACGATGCAAGAATAACCAAACAACTCTCGATGTCGATGTACAAATGTCAAACCATCGAGTTAAAACCAAATTACTAAAACTAGAATTCATAAACACAAAATAATTCAAAGCAGAAACCCACTAAAATGGTCCCAGATTTCGTTTAAGGTGAAAATAAGGTGCACAAACAATACTGAGATGATATATAGGGTGTATATGAGCTATGGAAGCAACCTAGACACCTGACTCAACCAAGTGGTCGGCCATATCCCTAGTAAATCCAGCCTGCTCGGTTTGGGGGATTCAGTTGGGGTTCGTTTTGGTAGGGTGGTCTCGTGGTGTCTCAATTTGGTCTCTGGACTTGTTTGCTTCTCTCGTAAAAATCCCAGTTCACTCCAGATTTCCCTGCACCCTCAAATCTCACAAAACCGACATAACAAGTTTTAAAATTTGGGTTTCAGGTTTTAGTTCATGCTTGATCTGGGTGTCTAACATCATGGGGGGTCTAAGGTTACCAATAAGGTTCAATTACACAATCCTAATTCAAATCAAACCCTAACCCTTTCTAGAAATTTTCAAAGCTCACAAAACCGCATCAAAATACTTCTAAACTTGTATGGTTGATAATGAAATAGAAATACAATGCTAATGGTGCAGAAATTAACTCAATTGGAAACTCAAGAAAATTCTTGAGTCGCTCAAAGTCCTCCAAATCCGATTTTTCTTGGTTCAATGAGCTTCCCTTGAGCTTGTACATGTTTTTAAAGAAATGGAGATAGGGTTTTAGGTTGTTTTTGATGATGTTATGGGGGTTGAAAAGGAGGGGGAGATGAGGTGTTGCCATGGTGATGGAGGAAGAAGAAAGATGATGAAGATGATGAATGATTGCAATAGCACTTGGTCAAAGAAAACCCCTCACCTTTCTCTGTCATGCCCATACCTCTTGACTTTTCTTTTTCTTGTTTTCTTTTCTATTTTCTTTTTCAATTCTCTTCTCTTCTCACATAAAACCAAAACCATGGATGAAAATGAAGAGAAGGCCATGTAGGAAAATGTAACACAAATGTAAAAATGATATGGTACCTGTTTTGCACAAAACAAGTTTAATGCGTGATTAACAATATTTAACTGCGATTAACATTAAAATAGTGCAAAATAAATCATAAAATTTTATAATTTTCTTACATACAATAAAGCATCCTTATTTCAGTAATTTCCATAATTTTCCAAATTTTTCACAAATTTATCGGTATTTAATTATACCGCCTTATTAAAATATTAAATATAATATTATTTAATTAGAAAAATCCCCAAAAATAATATTTTATTTTTCTGAAATGTTACAGTCTTCCCCCATTAAAGAAATTCGGTCCCCGAATTTAAATTTAAACCCCTCAAATACTAAAACATTTCAGTAAAAAGTCTAAGTCGTCGGGGCTTCGAAATCATCAATACATAAAACGCATCATGGCGCAATACATGCGCATGAAAAATGAGCAGATAACTCCAAATCAAAACTCCATCAAGCATCCCGTAATCATCGGAGTCATGGTGAAGACACAAATGTCAAATCCAATACGAAAACCAATATGATATAAATGTAAACATCTGGAGGAAATGCACGCCAAACCTTTCATGTTGCTGTGCGATGCGCGTATCGTGACATATTTTTAAACGTTTCGTGTCATATCAAAACTCCACCTTCAGCAGAAAACTTGTAGTCTTTATCATCGATTACGCCAAAAGATATGAGATTCTTCTTCAAGTTAGGTACGTGCCTGACTTCCGCCAATATCCTCACAACACCATCGAACGTCTTGATTTGGATTGTCCAATTTCTAATAGCTCGGCACGAGATATTGTTGCCCATCAGATGTAGGGTTGCTAAGCACGCGCACAAGGGTCTACGAGGCATCAACCATGCCCGATTAAAATTTTAGCCGTGCTGAACAACCCGAATACGGATCTTTAAACTAGGGTTTAGGCGAAAACGAACATGTTAAACGCTTTAACACTAAGTGAGAGGGATTACAACCTTTGTAGATCCGGTCCTTCACTTCTTAAGCTCCGTGTTGAGGTCCCTTCGTTGCGATCATCGTGTTGTGGACTCTCGAGAGGCTTCACGAAAAGAATGATGCAACCTTTGCTTCCGATCTTCGATACTAAGATGATCTACCATGAAGTTTCATTAACATAAGCTAACACTCATAATATGAAGTGAACACCCTCATCTAAATGGCAAGGATAGATGAGTATGATGAAGTAGGATTTTTGCACTCATTTATAATCTTTTTCTCACTCATTTTCATCACAAAAGAAAGCTTTTTCATGAAGAAGCTCAAGCATGAAGAAGAAGAATGAAGAAGATAACGTCAATCCTTTTGTGATGAATAATGAATTAATATAGTGGTTACAAATCTAACCAAGGGTTAAGCATGAGAAGAGTTAACCCTTGTAGAGAGTTAACTATGGTTAATGGTTTAGATTGGGTTAACATAATATCTCACAAAAATATCAAGCAACCATAAAGTCAAAGCTTCATGAAGCTTCATGCAAAAGATAACCCTAATCCAAACCTTAACCAAGTTTAAACCCTAATCCAATGTTAAATTTGTAACCCTAACATGTTACAATATTATATATCACATATACAATATATTTAGTAACAATAGAAAATAATACAATTAACATATATCGCATATACATCAATGTATTATCCCGTGAGAAAATGAATATTTTAGTGAGCTAATATTAGTTAATGTAATTTAATATATCATATATATTATTATACATTAAATTATCGAATCAACACTTGATCCGACAATCCGGCTATATCGCATATAACCGACTAATACGATGACCCGGCTATATCACATATACCCGGCTGATATCTCATATCGCGAGAATCCAATACGGTATCATATACCGCATTATTCTCAGTCCTGCACATATCACATATGTGCTCCTACTCCGTTTCGCCTGAGCCAAGAAACCTCTGTGTAGGACTCTAAAGAATCGTCAATACGCTGGCAGTAGGTGATGATCATATCAAACACCCACAGGCTGCAAGTGGTCAGCTAAACGTAATAGCCACCCAGGTATTGAGCGCTCAGAAGATCAAAAAGCAAGCCTGTACATTCTCCTGTGAATCCAAACAGTAACACTCCCGCACAGTCCGGTCTCGTCGTCTGATATGTCGTATATCTCGCCTAGGGGTGGTAAACGTCAGACCCCAGTAGCTCGATAAGTCGTGTCGATATGAGGTCTATAACAGTTCGAGAAACTACTGGTAACACTTACTAGTAAATCTCAGCAACCCTGGCCAGGGATTTCTGGTTATAGCCAATCGAACACAGCACAACATCAACTCCCTATACCGGGAGAGACGAATCCCCTCCTATCGCTCATTGCCTCCATGTGATTCGGGACTGTACCCAAAAGCCACCTTTTTGCACGCCCTCTTGGACGTGGTATGATGGAAATCAAAGCACAGTGGGAATCACACAAGACTCTATGACGATCGCGGGTCAACAGACTACTCTATATCAGTGTCACCGGAGAACTGCCATCTGACGTAAGGTATAATACCATCTGGGAGTTCTCGGCGAGTCCATCCAGTGTACCTAGTCTCCACTGAGCACCCGTACACCATCCTTGATGTCAAACACCGATGGATATGGGATCATCCATCGCCCATCATATGGGTCAAGATGCGTATACGCTAGTCTACTCTGGTGCATCGATGCCCTGTCTCGATACACCCTCGACTAGGAACAGTTATAGGATGCACTCGTCGACTACCGTGGCCCCACTAGTATGATCTCATCATAGTCCCAGTAGTCGAGTACATATCCTAAGGGCTTTATCAACATGTAACATAGAGACAATCAGAGTACATGTTAAGATAAAGTACAACCAGATAGCATACTATCATGTCGAGCAAGAAAGTCCTCCCTATATATGTCCTAGCATCCACTACAATATACATCGTATGTACAGTAATGGCCTCTAGGGCATACATATAACTAACAATCTCCCACTTGCACTAGGGCCATCTGTTGTGGTATCACATACCCAACAATTAGCTGCGGTTGAAGTATCTCATACTCAACCATCCCATAAATGTCTCTACTGGGAAAAAGGCCTTTGTGAGTGGATCCGCGCTGTTGTCCTCTATGTCTACTCTCCTAACCTCGATCTCCCTGGAGATCAACCATCTCCATGATCAGGTGATACTGCCTAAGAATTATATCTGGATTTCTGATGGGACGGTAGTTCCTTGGCTAAAACCACAACTCCATTGTCACACAATGGTAGGAACGAAGTTCATCTCATGAACTTATATATATCCAGACTGCCTCTTTGGTAGTATCCTTGGTAACGATGTATCTTGCCTTTAATCGTCTAGTATGTCACGGTATCTAGCTTGGAACTCTTCCAACATACCGTCCCTCCACTGAGGGTAAAGACAATGCCTGCGACTGACATTCAGTCGTCCTTATCACCCTGGAACCTTTCCAGTGATTCTCCCCAGGATCGATTGATACCATCTCACTACAACTAGTGAGTATCCTAACATCCAATTAGATCTATCTCATAAATCCAAAATCCAGGATTTATGAGGTATCATTTTGATCCTATATGGAGAATCCTTATGATAAGCGGAGATTGACCGAGCGTAGCATAGGAAACTTCTTTCCTATCAAGAGTATGTCATCCACGTACTCTACGAGGATCAACACCATACTCCCTACTACCTTTTTTGTATATACAAGGTTCATCTACCATTTTGATGAAGTCAAACTCTTTGACTTCCACATCAAAACAGATGTTCCAACTCCGCGATGCCTGCTTTATCATATAAAACATCTTGCTCACGTTTCCGATGCTCCCACTGTCTACGAAGCCCTCTGGCTGTGTACTTATAGACGATCTTTTCTAAAACATCATTTAGAAAAGCAGTCATGACACCCAACCACCAGATATCGTAGTCATGGTATGTAGCCGTGGCAAGTAGGATCTGGATGGACTTAAGCATAGGTTTGAAAGTCTCAACTTTTCCATGTACACCAAGTAATCTTCTCAAGATATACTTGCTCCTGATGGGGATTTAACCCTTCAGATAAAGCAACCAAAGTCCATACTTTGTTGGTGTATAAGGATTCCATCTCAGATCGCTAAGCATCCAGCCATTCTTACAGAGTCCCACTCCTGATGGCCAGCCCGAAACTAGTTGGGTCATCATCTCATGATGCAATCCTCGCTCCCACTGTCATAGAGAAACCGAAGTATCTCTCAGGTGGGTGAGGAACCCTACTAGATCGGCGGAGAGGCTGAGGTTCGTTGGAAACTATTGAATCATTTGGTTCTACCAAATCATCAGCTGTAGTTTGTATAGCTGGAACTCCTTCCAGTTCTACCTCATGCCCAGTAATTTCTTCACAAGAAATTTCCTTTCATAAAGATGGCATGTTGAGAAATAAAACACTTTTGTTTCTCGGTTTGGTAGAAGATATTCCCTTACGAATGCTTGGGATATCCAACAAACTTTTACAGAACTAACTTTGCCTCGAGCTTGTACGGAATTTGCTTTTAGACATAGGCCGGACAACCCCAAATCTTAACAAACTTAAGATATGGGCTCTTCCCTTTCCATATCACATATGAAGTGGTAGGCAACTGATTTGTTTTGAACCCTATTCAATAGGCATGCAACTTCTCAAGTGCATAACTCCCAAAAGGAAAGAGGAAACTCAGTAGTACTCATTATAGAGCACACCATATCACATAGGGTGCTATTGCTCCGCCCCGATATACCATCGTGCTATGGTGTATATGGAGGAGTAATGCTGAGAGAGAATCTCATTCTCCTTTAGAATAGTCCAGGAATTCCATGCTCAAGTATTCTCCTCCTTGATCTCATCAAAGGACATAATACTTATACCCGTATTTTGGTTCTCTACTTCTAACTTACATTCTGTGAATATCTCAAAAGGTTCGAACTTGTGTTTCAACAGGAACATGTGTCTGAATCTTGAGAGATTATCAGAGAATGTAATGAAGTACAAAGAACCGGTCTTGGCATGTGTAGACAGGGGACTTACATACATCAGCATGCATCAATCCCAAGAGTTCACTAACTCTTTCTCTGTTTCCAATAAACGGAGCTATGGTCATCTTATCTCTGTGACATGACCGGCAAGTTTCACAAGATGTAAATTCAAACTAATTTAAATATGCATTTATATGTAACTTAAGCTAGTCGGGTTACATTGATATGACCTAGTCTACAATACCTCAAGAAGGATGCGTTCATTTCTGAACTCTTCCTCTTGTGTGTATTCTGTATACTAAGAACTGTAGTTTGATTTAGAACGTCAATGCTTTTAGATAACGTGCCTGAACCGATCAACTCTTGATATAGGAAATGTTCAAAACATTATCCAACAATACAAAATTATATCCTTTCTTTACTTGTAAAGAGACTGATATGATGTTGTTTATCAGGTTCGGTATCTAATAACATTCGTTCAGAATCAATGTATTCTGGTAATACAGGGAGATAGTGACCAGCAGACTTGGCTGCAACACTTACACCGTTTCTATCTCATGAAACTTATCACCCATTCTCAGTTCTTTACCTATCTGTAGCCCATGTAACAGATTACATATGCGGGATCTTGATCCGGTATCTCATACCCAGGACGTAAAGGATACTGAGAAACAGTTCTATGTAATGAACACACCTGAAGATGATGCATCGGCATGCACTTTCTTCGTTTGGGCCGCACGGGAAATCTGGTGTTCCCCAATTTCCTGCTCTGTCTTATAACAATTATAAGTTGGAGCGGGACCAACGTTCCCCAGCTCAGTATAATAAGCGGGTTCGGTCAATATATCCGTATTATTATCTTGATTAAGGCGTGATATGGTCTCTACCTGGAGAGAGAGAGAAAAAAACACTCAGCGTATGCTCTTGCAAGATTAAATTGGTTATCTAATATATCTAATCAGGATGTCTCCCACTGTTTTAATCAAATCTTCCTTCAAACCCTAAAAAGAAAGACTAGCCGGGATTAATTACACGCTACAAGTTCGCCAATCTTTCAGCCAGGCCAGTGTCGGTACTTTGAGGGAGGTCCCCCGTGCTTTCGCACGAACCTAATTAAAGTAAACCTCATTTTCTCAGAGGCGTAACCCCGTTAACACCTTTCTAGACACCTACTTGATCGACTAATTGTAATGTGTAAAACTCTCCCAGGAGTAACTCTTACTCGCAGCGGGTATCGGGATCCAACTATCTCATAGAAGGTATGCAATCTCATTGCAAATTTCAACACTTGAAATTCCCGATAATATTTTGCCCCTAGCATCTTATGACCTTGGCTAAGGACAACAAATCATAAGTGCTAGCCAAGTTCAACCCGTCATTTCTCGATTGAATTAAACCCATCCGCACGACCCTTGGCTAAGGTCAATAAAGTCGCACGACTACCCTAACTCAATCGCATTAAATGCTTATACAGATAAGCACTAATCAGCTACCGCACACTACGTCTTGGCTAAGATCAACAAACGTAGCACGAATACTAACCAGTACTTATGTGAAATGACGGAGGGCTACGACAGGTTTTTAAGAAAACCCTTTGCGTAATGAACTTGATATCGTTGTAGAATCGAATGATTTTGAAATGGAGTGTTTTTTAGGCTTTTCTAGTTTTGCTAAAGGGGTCACTCCCGGTGAAGGGATCGTCGGCCCTTTCCTCATCGAATAAGGTGCAGGATATATCATATATATCACTATGCAAAGCAAGAACTATAGAAGCAATCAAAAGACAAACCGAGGGGTGTAGCATCTGCCAGTCATTGCTAAAGGGGTCACTCCTGGTGAAGGGATCTCGGCCCTTTCCTTATCGAATAAGGTGCATGATGTTCTACAAGGAACACCGCGATGCAAAGCAAGAACCGTAGCTACCTGTTTTTGAAATTCGATTCCATAACATCTTTAGGTTTCTTTTATTTCATTAATCTCATTAATGAAGTCCCATTTTATTATGCTTCACAAGCATCTCTTTTGAAACGAAATCTGCAATATAACATATATTTCATATATATAATATAAACATTCGTCTCAGGCAGTAATATGATCTCATCACAGAACATTGCAGCAGAAGAACATATTGGATATACTAGGACGTCCGTGTTTTCAATACGAGCCTGTATAAAACACGGATTCCACAGTCGCGATGAATAGCCAAACCCACATCCCTAGACCCCTACGAGAGCGGCAAGTAACACTGCCAATTCTAGGGTTAGGAGACCCGGTCTCGACTCCTCAAGATGGTCTCCCACTGAACCCCAGAACCAGGTTACTTGTGCTCCCCGCCTTGGGTCTACCTAATGCGGAAAAGTAAATAATATACAAAAGGTGACATCTTCCGCTACCTGGAAGTGCCCCAATAAAAGAATATTACATACAAATGAATTTTACATGAATGAAAATAAAAACTCTCATCTCACATAAAACCCCCGGCTATTCAGAACACGACAATCCAATACAACATATCACAGCAACACATAATATCTCATATCATCAATGTAAGCTGTTTCCTGATTTAAAATCAGGAAAGCCCACGGAAGAGGCTTCAGAAAAGGGTCACGTGCTTACACGTGACCAGCAGTCACGTGTTGGCACGTGACATCTAAAAGCATCGGCAAGGCAAATTCAGTTTCCCAACTACAACGAAAAAAAGGGCTTCAGAAAGGGTCACGTGCTCCCACGTGACCAGGGTCACGTGTTGGCACGTGATAATCAAAAGCAGCAGATTTGTTCTCCGGTTAAACCAAGAAAAAGGCTCCAGACGAGGGTCACGTGCTCACACGTGACCAGGGGTCACGTGGTGGCACGTGACGGTTAAGCAGCGACCAGAAAGCAGAGCGCAAAAAGAAAGAAGAGGGCTCGTTCCAAGGGGGTCACGTGCCCATACGTGACCAAGGGTCACGTGGCCACACGTGACCGACTTCAAAGCCCATTTGTTAACAGAATTAAATTCTGAGAAAAGACCTCTCAAATTTTTCCAAAAGCAACCGATTGAATTAAAGATTTAAAGATGATTAAATATCATCTATCTATGGGAAAATCTCGAATTTGGAAAGATTTCCCCGTAAAATCTAACCAAAATAACAGAGGAGAATCTCTGGATTTAAAATCCAATGGTGAATAAAATTCACCTAATAATCCAAAGGTCCAAAACGAGTGGTGAATACAAATCAAATCTCCCAATGAAAGATTCACCAAAACTAATTGACTCAGCTGCTTCTCCTTTAAATAGGAGCCAAGAGACACACAAGAAGAAAAGATATAGGCAGAGGGAAGAAAAGAGAGAGAGCCTTGATACTTTAGAGGAATTTGGATCTTCTGCAAAAGAAAACCCTAGGTAAGAAAGGGAAGGTTTCATTGAAAGAAAAGAGAATTTAATTCTCAACAGAGTTTAACTCTGATATAAAACAGAAGGACATATTTCTTCTCTCTTTGATGGAGGATCTGTAAAGTGCACATCTCCCCTTGAGTTGAGAATTTAATTCTCAATGGGTTGAGATCCTGCCTTGCAGATCCAAAGCATAGAGAGAGAATGGAAGCACGAGAATTTAATTCTCACAGAACTATAGGAATTTAATTCCTTCAAAATAAAATTAGGGTTTGACCCTGTGTTATGGGAATTTAATTCCTTCAGAATGAAAAGAATCAGGGTTTAACCCTAGTTAAGCACTTAGTTTTGTTAAAACAACAAGAATTTAATTCCCTTAATCTTATTCCCCAGAATAATTCTCTAACAGAGAGTGGGGGTTTAATTCCTTAAAGCTTTTATTAGGGTTTAACCCTATTCAGTTCTTCACATATATGAGGAATTTAATTCCTACAGAAAATTCAGAGTTCAACTCTTCAAAAGGAACTAGGAATTTAATTCCTCTGAAATTATTGTCAGGGTTCAACCCTACGAGGAATTTAATTCCTGAAAGGGATTAACAGATCTTCTAAACAACTACAGAAAAGCAGGGTCACGTGTCACCACGTGACCCCCCCAAAAGATCTACAGAAAGCCCTTTGAGGCAGTGCTTCACGTGACCCACGTGACCCTTGGCAGAGGCTTTACCATACTCCATTCAAACACCCATCACGTGATGACACGTGATGCTCCAAAAGATGCGAACTTCTCAGCAGAACAAACGAAAGGAGGGCGCCCTCACGTGCTACCACGTGACCCCTCTTGCCTCAGCGTCTAACGCTAAATTGGAACCCCTGAATTCAGTGTTAAAACGTTGTTTGGCCTTAGTGTTCAACACTAAGCAAAGAACTTTATTTGCAGTGTTCAACACTGATTACCTTAGTGTTCAACACTAATTTGGGATTTCTGTTGCCAGTGTTTAACACTGATCTGTTTTAGTGTTTAACACTAATTTGAAGGCCTTGTTGCTGGTGTTTGGCACCAACTATCTTCTAGTGTTAAACACTGACTTATCAATCTCATTCTCAGTGTTCAACACTGATTGGTCTTTAGTGTTTAACACTAGGCATTGGCCCAATTGGCTAAATGGCCAGAGGCAAAGCCTCTCCTTCAAGGGACCAACAGGAGGGCCGATGTCCCAGACATGATTGGACTTAGCCCAAGCTGGCCATAAGTTCTCAATTCGTAATTAACTGGGCTAATGGGCTCATAACATAATTAATTGGTCTTGATCCCAAATTGGGCCAAAGACTATTTAATCCACTCCGGTTCCAGGGTACATCTCTTCATTCCTTTGAAACTTGGCGTTGTAATCCCTCAACGTTTTCAAAGAGGTGACGGGTCCCGATGACCACACATTGATATGGACTGTGGGGTCCTTAAACCCATGGACTACGACGTCCTTAACCTTGACCGAGATGTCTTAAAACTAACAATGGACCGTAATGTCCTTAAACTACCCATGGACCGCAATGTCCTTAAACTAGCGATGGACCACTATGTCCCTAAACTGGAACGATAGAGCCCAAACGCTCATTTGTTGGATCTAAACGATCCCGTTTAAGTTGATCTTAGCCTTAAATATGGCTAACGTATCCTTAAACCTTTCAAACAGACTTTAGTCCCAAACTGGACTATAGATCCCCCCAATTAACTCTGGTTCAAGGGTACATCTCTGAACTCCTCTGACATCTGTCGTTGTAATCCTTCAACGTCGTCAGAGAGGTGACGGGTCCCGACGGCCATACATTAAATGGACCACTATGTCCCTAAACTGGAACAATGGAGCCCAAATGCTCTTTTTTCGGATCTAAACGATCCCGTTAAGATGATCTTAGTCTCAGGTTAGACTAACGTATCCTTAATAAATGTTTGAGTTGATCTTGGCCTCAAATATGGCTAACGTATCCTCAAACCAAACCCCCAAACCCAAATCTAAGATAATACGGATTTGGACTAGTCCACGCCCTACGGGCGACGACATAACTCGGTCTCCGTAAACAATCCACGGTCAACAAAACATAAAATAAACACACACGACACGAAGTGACCATCTGGAGAAGGAGAAAGTTGTTACCGCGACGCGGTAGCGTAATTAACTGCAGGGGCTTGCGCCAGCAGGGAAGAGCGTCCCCACAATAAAAAAAAACCCTCAAGCGAGGGGGAATCTGACGAAGTCTGCTACATCGGACGCATCCGTTCAGACCTTCGATACATGATGCCATAAATCAACTTGGCATCTTCGGAGAGGTGGACGGATAGCATCAATTAGCATCTGCCCCGAATCTCAGGTGAGACGTCCCACGTCTCGGCCGCCGTTCGGAGGGGAACATAAGCAAGTATGCGTATCCCGATTGTCGTTGGTGTATAGCAACGAAACCAGCGATACACCACATACTACGCTTACGGTCACAGAAAAGAAAGTGTAAAACTACAACAGTTGGAATCCGCAACCTCTTTAGACATCGCATGCCTAACCAAATGAATTCCTTAGACATCACATGCCTAACAATTATAAACCCCGCATTTTAGTCTCTTTATCGAAAATACTTTTCAATATCAAGTCGGGCAATTCAACAAGATTCCCGACATCCTGATCGAATGCTTGTCGCAAACTTTAGTAGACGGCCGCACCCCCGGATGCCGTCGACGAAGTGCACTAAGGCGGAACACCGATGCCGCGAGCATCCGAACGGATGCTTTTGGCGACGGGGTTCTCCTACAGTCACTTGATCGGGGCTATGGGGCATGGCTGTCTATTAAGTTTACCCGGCGAGTATCCACGTACACTACGTGATTGCAACGAACTTTTGATCACATCAAAATTCCATGGCAACCGATCATCGAGACTAAACTGCTATGTTTACAACATTCAAATTAGTTATCTCATAACTACTTGTGGATTCCAAATATTGTATCACATTCCAGATAAATAGACAATGTCAAACTTTCCGATCGAATAATCAAACACCCAAGTTTTCCCAAATAGCTCAACACTTGAGCGGAGTTCAAAAATATCCATTACATGCCACAGTACCAATGGTCCAGCCGTAGAAGGGTCAAGCCAACGCCTCACATATGGCACGCCGTACTACCCCAAACCCTAAGGTTCAAAAGACAATTCAAGACGGTCACATAATCGAGTTAAGGTTTGTTGTCTTCTAGAGGGTCCATCACGTTACTTGCACAACTTAGAACGTTCTTAAACAACAGAAAAATCCAACACTTGGAAATTTTCCGATTCGGGAAAAAGTGAGTTATTGATATCCGGTCGAACTTTTTAACAGTTTCTAAAAATTACCCGGAAAAACAAAACAAAGTTAAAATATCCGATCGAATCTACGAGTCCCCAATAAACCCCAGAAAAAACTCTACACTTGAGCAGAAAAAAAAATACCCATAAGAATCAGGTAGTACTAATAATAATTACTGTGCAAAGTACAAAGCATTATCTCACTATACGGTCGCGGTTCCGCGGCCAAAGGTAGGTCATGGCCGCGGTTCCGCGGCTATATGATAGAATCAATGTCTCGTATTTTCCAGTAATTCCTAAAATACCCTGCTGATTTTTTTGAGAATTTTTAATTTGGAAAAAATCACATTTTCAGAAAATGTCCAGAGAAGGGTTCGGATTAGGGTTTCGTGTTTCGATCGGACTTTAAACTTCGTTTACATTTTGCCTAAAACTCTAGCTTATCTCTGATACCACTATAGGGTTGCTAGGCACGCGCACAAGGGTCTACGAGGCATCAACCATGCCCGATTAAAATTTTAGCCGTGCCGAACAACCCGAATACGGATATTTAAACTAGGGTTTAGGCGAAAACGAACATGTTAAATGCTTTAACACTAAATGAGAGGGATTACAACCTTTGTAGATCCGGTCCTTCACTTCTTAAGCTCCGTGTTGAGATCCCTTCGCTGCGATCATCGTGTTGTGGGCTCTCGAGAGGCTTCACGAAGAGAATGATGTAACCTTTGCTTCCGATCTTCGATACTAAGATGATCTACCTTGAAGTTTCATTAACACAAGCTAACACTCATAATATGAAGTGAACACCCTCATCTAAATGGCAAAGATAGATGAGTATGATGAAGTAGGATTTTTGCTCTCATTTATAATCTTTTTCTCACTCATTTTCATCACAAAAGAAAGCTTTTTCATGAAGAAGCTCAAGCATGAAGAAGAAGAATGAAGAAGATAACCTCAATCCTTTTGTGATGAATAATGAATTATTGTAGTGGTTACAAATCTAACCAAGGGTTAAGCATGAGAAGAGTTAACCCTTGTAGAGAGTTAACTAGGGTTAATGGTTTGGATTGGGTTAACATAATATCTCACAAAAATATCAAGCAACCACAAAGTCAAAGCTTCATGAAGCTTCATGGAAGCTTCATGCAAAAGCTAACCCTAATCCAAACCTTAACCAAGTTTAAACCCTAATCCAATGTTAAATTTGTAACCCTAACATGTTACAATATTATATATCACATATACAATATATTTTGTAACAATAGAAAATAATACAATTAACATATATATCATATATATCAATGTATTATCCCGTGAGAGAATGAATCTTTTAGTGAGCTAATATTAGTTAATGTAATTTAATATATCATATATATTATTATACATTAAATTATCGAATCAACACTTGATCTGACAATCCGGCTATATCGCATATAACCGACTAATACGATGACCCGGCTATATCACATATACCTGGCTGATATCTCATATCGCGAGAATCCAATACGGTATAATATACCGTATTATCCTCGGTCCCGCACATATCACATATGTGCTCCTACTCCGTTTCCCCTGAGCCAAGAAACCTCTGTGTAGGACTCTAAAGAATCGTCAATACGCTGGCAGTAGGTGATGATCATATCAAACACCCACAGGATGCAAGCGGTCAGCTAAACGTAACAGCCACCCTAGTATTGAGCACTCAGAAGATCAACAAGCAAGCCTGTACATTCTCCTGTGAATCCAAACAGTAACACTCCCGTACAGTCTGGTCTCGTCGTCTGATATGTCGCATATCTCACCTAGGGGTGGTAAACGTCAGACCCCAGTAGCTCGATAAGTCGTGTCGATATGAGGTCTATAACAGTTCGAGAAAATACTGGTAACACTTACCAGTAAATCTCAGCAACCCTGGCTAGGGATTTCTGGTTATAGCCAATCGAACACAGCACAACATCAACTCCCTATACCGGGAGAGACGAATCCCCTCCTATCGCTCATTGCCTCCATGTGATTCGGGACTGTACCCAAAAGCCACCTTTTTGCACGCTCTCTTGGACGTGGTATGATGGAAATCAAAGCACAATGGGAATCACACAAGACTCTATGACGATCTCGGGTCAACAGACTACTCTGTACCAGTGTCTGTTAGTGTATATGCCCTAGAGTCCATTACTGTATCATACTAGCTTGTATATTACTTGATGGAAGCTTGGGATATTCACAGTTGTATATACAATCTTTCTCGAAATGGTAGTATGCTACTTGGTTTGTCTCTGCTTTAATATGTGCATGTGTTTCTTTTAGCATATCGCTGATATACATATTAGTAGAGCCCTTAGGATCTTTGCTTGATTACCAGCATTGTGATGGCGCTCACACTCGTGGGAGCTGGGTGATCTATAAGCACATCCTTATATAGGTCCCTAGTCGTTGGACTATCGAGACAGGGCATCGATACTCCGGAGTAGACTAGCGTATGCGCTTCTCATCCCAGCATGGGAGACGGTCTGTCCCACAGCCGTCAGTACGTCGTACTTGAGATAGTATGCGGGTGCTCGTTAGGTTACGAGTACACTGGACAGGACTCGTCGGGAACTGTTGGTTGGTATTATACCTATCGTCAGTTATCAGTTCTCAGGTGACATGAGTACAGCTTAGTCCACTGACTTGACACTGTCACTTCGCCTCGAGTGTGTTCCCACTGCAATTTGATTGCTACCCTACCACGGCTCAAAGGAGTCGTGCAAACAGGTAGTTTTTGGGTGCAGTCCCGAAGCACTTGGATGCAGTGACGGTTAGATAGGATTCGTCTCTCCCGATATTGGGGGTTGACATCGCGCTATGTCCAGGAGAGCCATTACACGAGTAGTCCCTGGCCAGGGCAAGCGATATATACTGGTAGGTTTCCAGTGTTATCTCAGGGTGTTCTGGGCTACACTCCGACACGACTTGTACCTCTATTAGGGGACTGACGTTCACCGCCCCCTAGGCCCGCCATGCGATGTATCATACGAACAGACCGGACTGTATGGAGATTGTCACATACAGGCTCAGTAGGAGTTTAGATGGGGTTCACCTCGTCAGTCTTCTTATCGACATCTACCTGGGGACCGTTACGTACAGCTAGTGCCGCTTGCGGTCTATGGTTAAACCCACTGCCAGCGTAGTGTCGAGTCTTTAGAGTCCCACACAGAGAGCTATTCGCCTTTAGGCAAAATGAGTAGAGGTCGCATGGTTTTGCGACAGGGTTCGTTCACATCAGCGCACTTGTGCACGTTTGCTGTCCGGACAGCTTATACTAGCGGGCTTTGGTTTAAGTCGGATCCTAGTATATGATTTGGGATTGATTTTTCTCATTGTATTCGTATTCCTCGGATCACGAATACGGGTGCGTATGCACAGTTGCTTGAGACAGAGAGAGAGGACCTTGATTAGGGTTAATGACTATTGTCATTTTATTAACCCTAATGCTTATGTGTGTATTATGATTAATTGATATTAGTTTAATAATTGTGCATGGTTATGGTTGTTGACCATTTGACCTTCTTGACTTATTGACCTTGGTTGACACTTTGACCATCATCATTTCATTTGGAAGATGCTTTTTGATCCTTGCAATTTGCATTAAAAATGAAATGATAATGGTCATGTCTTGATTAAGCCATGACAATTATCTTACTAATTATCTAATTAAAATAATACACACATATATGTGAGAATGGTTCATTTTATTCTCAATCTATCATTCTATTCTCAATCTATCATTCATTTTCTCTCTCTTGTTCTTCCTCTCCCTCAAGCTCTCCCCTCTCATGTGTTGAGAAACACTTAAGCTTGAGAAAAACCCTTTCTTGATAATCTCTACTCTCATCTAGGGTTCAAGGATTAGCACTTCTTGCACCCTAGTTACTTCTAGCTTGGAGTTGAAGCCAAAGGTCGAGGCTTTCGGGTGGATCTTTCTTCGACGTGAGTAGACGACAAAGGTGACCTCCTTCCACCACTCCAAGGAGCAAGGAGAGAAGGACATAAAGCCCAAGGTATAACCTTTCTAGCACTTAGCTAGTTTCTAGTTAGCATTAGCTTGTTTTTGTTTAGCAAAGATCCTTCATAGTCTAGTCCATGTTGCCTAAGTTCATAAAAATTCGTTTTTTATTCCGTTTTCCGCCTCCCCGTAAGCACCGGGGTGGGCAACGTGGACTTACAGTGGTATCAGAGCCTAACTAAACATAAACTAGCTAAGTAGTAGAGTGTATCGAAGTTCGAATCGGAAAAATCGAAAAACCGAGTTTTCAAAACCCTAAGTTTCTGTTAAAATTTTTTCTGTTCAAAATAAAATAAATCATACTCCAAAAATCATCTCAGGGTTTTGTGAAGAAAGCCACCAAAAACGATCCAGTGATTCGACCAAAGAGCCGCGGTTCCGCGGCAATAGCAAGCTATTGCCGCGCAACCGCGGCCGTCTTGGCTCTTCACTGGGTCGAGTTTGGTGCAGTGTATTTCTGGCTTGGTTTTGGGATTTTTAAGATGGTTTATATGTGCCCAGGTTTTCCAGAATAGAAATTTATTTTTGGGGGCCTATAAATCCGTATTTTTTATCGAACTTCAATACACTTTGACTAAAAGATTATATCTGTGATGTTTATATGTATTGAACGTTGGCTAATCGCTATATGTCGATTAGTCGGAGTTATACATATCTGTGATCTGTGATTGATGATGGTATGTGTATATGAATGGGTTGGATTGTCGCGGATGAATAGCCGGGGTGGATGTGAGATGAGTGTTGCTTTTTCTTTCATTCATTGTAATATGTAATTTGATGTAATAATATTATTTGTATGGCCGCGCAACCGGGTCGGGGTTGTAGCCGTCATTGTATAATTCTTTTTACTGTTTTTGCTCCTAGGATAGACCCATGGAGGGGTGCACAAACTACCGGGTATCTCGAAGTGCCGAGTGGCCTACTCACGGTGTTGAGGGAGGTTGCTTCGCTTCGGGTACTTGGCGGGTA
Source organism: Agapanthus africanus (assembly GCA_030015575.1). Taxonomy (NCBI): domain Eukaryota; kingdom Viridiplantae; phylum Streptophyta; class Magnoliopsida; order Asparagales; family Amaryllidaceae; genus Agapanthus; species Agapanthus africanus. The sequence goes on from JASDDO010000018.1 coordinate 396,357,935, forward strand.
GTTTGCCGCACCCGTAGGGGTCTTGGGTGGGGTATTGGCTATTCACCGCGACCGTGTAATCCGCTTTTCGTTGCAGGCTCGAACGGATTGCGGATTCCTAGTATATCCAATGTATTCATCTGTGATCTGTAATGTCTATCATTGCTATATATTGATATATGATAACTATTTAGGCGTTGCTTATGTTTTACAGCCGCGCTAGCCCAGCCCCCGCTCTGTCGTTAGTTAAGTAACCTAACGGGTGATGACGGGGCCCCATGGCGAATGCGAATGGCATAAGCGTACGTCATATTTTGGTTGTTTTCTGCAATGGTAGGATTAAATGATGGGACGCATTAAAAGAACTAATGCAAGAAAATAAACCAAGTAAAAGTCGATTGGAACACTTTGAAAACCACTCGGTTCTTTTCAAAACTAAACTTTTAAACGCGGAGCATGAACCACTCCTTTTAAAAGCTATCTCGTTCCATCGATTATATCAAGTTCACTACGTTCACGGTTTCGCCAAAACCATTCGTAGCCCTCCGTCATTCCACATGAATGGTCAAAAAGTATTCAAGCTATGTATTTTGGCCAAAGTCAAGGCATAGTGATTGGTAGCTATTGGGTATTCATGTGCAGCATAGATAGATGCGTTGGTTTGGGACAGTCGTGCTGCCATTTTGGCCAAAGTCAAGGGTAGGTACGGGTGGGTCCAAATTAACAAGGAGAATGAAGGGTAGAACTTGACATGTGACTTATGATATTTTGGCCAAAGTCAAGGTCATAAGAGCATGGGGCAAAAATCCACATCGGGAGTTTCATAAGTACTGAAACTTGCTAGCGCTGCATACCATTTGGAATGTGATAATTCTGGTAGGATTCCTTCGGTTTTATCACGCGATGATATTTAGATCCCGATTCTACTGTGAGTATATGCTACTCCTCGGGAAAACTCTCACTTAACGATCAATGCTATAAACTTAGTAGGTGTCTAGAAAGGTGTTAGCGGGGCTACGCCTACAGGGAAAAGAGGTTACTTAATTAAGGAACTTCGCGAAAGCGTTGGAAAACCTCCCTCGAAGTACCGACACTGGCCTGGCTGAACGGTTAATCAAGTATTGTACGGTGAGATTGATCCTGACTAATCCTTTCTTTACGGTTTGAGAAGGGATTCGAGAGACAGTGGGAGCCATCCAGTTTAGACAAACTAAAAACCACTCTAAACTTGCAAGAGCATCATGCTAAAGTGTTTCTTTTCTCTCTCCTAATTGCAGCGACCATTCAACATGACCGGACTTAAGTTATTACTAGATAAAAACATATTGACAGGGCCAAACTACAAAGATTGGCTCAGGAATGTCAAGATGGCAATCACTTACGACAAGCTGGGGTATGTCCTTACCACCAAAGCTCCCCCTGTCCTAGGTCCCAAAACCAGTGTCGTAGATAAGGAAATCTACAAGACCTGGGAAATAGATTGCGCGAAGGCTAAATGCCTCGTACTTGCCTCGATGGACAACGAACATCAGAGGAGGCACGAGAATATGGACCTAGAGTCCATATTTCTTCATACAAAAGAACTGTATGGAGAGCAGTCTCATATCGCAAGATAGGAAGTGTCGAAGAAGTTGTTTTCGGCAAGGTTGGCCGTCGGATCATCGGTAGCGGATCACGTGCTTAAGATGATTGGCTACATAGAGGAGCTCGCGGACCTTGGGACCAAGTTGGAGAATGAACTCTATACTGATTTGATTCTCCAGTCCCTTCCTTCCACTTACGCCCAGTTTATTCTTAACTTCAACATGCAAGGAAAGGAGGTTGAACTTTCCGAACTTCTGAACATGTTGAGGAGTGCTGAGGGCACCCTACAGAAGGGTAGGGAGACATCCACTTTGTTTGTAGGAGGATCTTCCTCTTCTAGATCCAGGGCGAAAGCCAAGGGTAAGAAGAAGAAAGCCCCCGCCAAACCAAGAGGCAGTGTCGGTAAAGTGGATCCGAAGGGAAAAGGAAAAGCAACAAAGATAGCGGGAAAGCTGGTGGGGAAGGAAGAATGCTTCTATTGTCACAAAAGTGGTCACTGGAAACAGGATTGCAAGGCTTGGAAGGCCAGAACACAGGATTTGAAGCGAGTTGCGGCTTCAGCTTCAGGTGTGTATGTTATTGAAAACTGTCTATCAATAAACTCTACATCCTGGGTATTGGATACCGGATCAGGATCTCATATCTGTAATTCTTTGCAGGCGTTGAGAAAGCGTAGAGTTTTGAAGGCAGGTGACATGACCCTCAGAGTTGCAAACGGTGCTAGCATGGATGCTGAGGCCGTGGGGGACTATCACCTGGGATTGTCGGATGGACACTTTTTGGTTTTGCATAGTTGTTATTATGTACCAAATGCAACCTGTAATATCATTTCTGTATCTTTATTATCTAAAGAAGGTTATGAATTTGCATTTGTAAGTAATGTAGTGAACATTCACCTTAATCAAGTTTTGATTGGTTCAGGTACATTGAACAACGGTATATACGTATTAAACCAACCACAGATTTTCAATGTCCAGAATACACACAAAAGAAAGTCTCCAGAAATCAATAAAACTTTCTTATGGCATTGTAGACTGGGTCACATCAATGAGAGAAGGTTGACTAAGTTACATGCAGAAGGATATTTGGATCCGTTCGAATATCAATCGTATGCAACTTGTCAATCCTGTCTCAAGGGAAAAATGACAAAGACTCCGTTCACTGGACACGGAGTAAGAGCGAGCGAGCTCTTGGGACTCGTACACAGCGATGTGTGCGGTCCAATGTCTACACATGCACGAAGCGGTTATTCTTACTTCATTACTTTTACGGATGACTTTTCAAGGTACGGTTATGTCTTCTTAATGAAACATAAATCCGAAGCTTTTGAAAAATTCCAGGAATATAAGAGTGAAGTAGAAAAACAAACAGACAAAGGTATCAAGGCACTGAGATCTGATCGAGGTGGTGAATACTTGAGTGCCGAGTTCCTGGGTTACTTAAAAGAGAATGGAATTCTCTCTCAGCTTACTCCTCCATACACTCCGCAACATAACGGTGTATCGGAGAGACGGAACCGAACCCTATTGGATATGGTACGGTCCATGATGAGTAACGCTGAGTTGCCGCGATCGTTTTGGGGATATGCGCTAGAATCAGCTGCATACCTTTTGAACCGGGTTCCAACTAAGACTGTGCCCACTACACCATATCAGATGTGGTGTGGGAAGAGACCCTATCTTAATCACATTAAGACATGGGGATGTCCAGCTTTTGTAAAAAAGCAGCATGCGGACAAGCTCGAGGCACGCTCAGTACAGTGCAAGTTTGTGGGATATCCAAAGAACTCCAAGGGATATTTCTTCTACTGCGAAAAGGAACAAAAGGTGTTTGTTTCTCGCCATGCCCACTTTCTAGAACACCAGTTCATAGAAAAAGAATTAAGTGGGAGCGCAATAGAACTGGAAGAAATTCCAGAACCACGAGCTATTACTGAAAGCTTAGTAGAACCAGAGGGTTCGAAAGATCAAGACATTCCCACGCCACTCCGCAGAAGTAGTAGGAAGTCTCATCCGCCCGAGAGATACTACGGTTTTCTCATTGACGGGGATAGAGAGGATTGCATCATAGATTTTGATGAGCCTACTAGCTTCCAGCAAGCCATTCAGAGCGTCGACTCGGTAAAATGGCTGGATGCAATGCGGACCGAAATGGAGTCCATGTACACCAACAAAGTATGGACGTTGGACATTGCTCCAGATGGGGTAAAACCCGTAGGATGCAAGTGGATCTTCAAAAAGAAGATTGGTGTAGATGGACAGGTTGAGACCTATAAAGCTAGACTGGTAGCAAAGGGTTTTCGTCAGCGACCTGGTTTGGACTATGACGAAACCTTTTCTCCAGTAGCTATGCTGAAATCCATTCGGATCCTTCTTGCCATTGCTGCCTTCCACGATTATGAGATTTGGCAGATGGACGTAAAGACAGCTTTTCTAAATGGACATTTAGAGGAGTGTGTCTATATGGACCAGCCAGAGGGTTTCATTCAGAGTGGGAGCAGCGGAAAGGTGTGCAAGTTTCTTAAGTCCATTTATGGACTAAAGCAGGCATCACGGAGTTAGAACATCTGCTTTGATGAGACGGTCAAGAAATTTGGCTTTATCAAAAATCCAGATGAACCATACATCTATTGTAGATTTGTAGCGAGAACTGTAGTATTCCTCGTTTTATACGTGGATGACATTCTCTTAATAGGAAATGATATTCCTATGCTACAATCTGTCAAGGGGTTCTTGTCACACAGGTTCTCCATGAAAGACCTGGGTGATGCCTCATACATTCTGGGTATCCGGATCTACCGTGACAGATCCAAGAGGATATTAGGACTTTCACAGTCCAGGTACATCGACACCATACTGAAGAGATTCAGTATGGAAGATTCCAAGCGCGGTAATCTACCGGCTTGTCACGGGATCACCCTCTCCAAAGAGATGTCTCCCAAGACTGATTTGGAGAGGGATCGCATGTCTATTATACCCTATGCTTCTGCGGTAGGCTCTATAATGTATGCGATGTTGTGTACCAGACCGGTTGTGGCTTATGCACTGAGTGTGGTAAGCAGGTATCAGTCAAACCCTGGGGAGAAACATTGGATAGCAGTAAAGAACATTCTCAAGTACCTGAGAAGGACTAAGGAGATGTTCTTGGTGTATGGCGGAAAAGACCTGCAGATTGAGGCCTTTGCTGACTCCAGCTTCCAGAGTGACAAGGATGATTCCAAGTCCATGTCGGGTTTTGTCTTTACCCTCAATGGAGGGGCGGTGTGTTGGAAGAGCTCCAAACAGGAAACCGTTGCTGACTCGACTATGGAAGCGGAATACATCGCTGCATCTGATGCCGCAAAAGAAGCTGTCTGGATGAGGAAGTTCTTGAGAGAACTTCAGGTGGTTCCGTCCATTGTTGACCCAATACCTCTGTATTGCGACAACAACGGGGCTATAGCTTTAGCGAAGGAACCCAGGTCCCATCAGAAATCCAGACACATCTTGAGGCGGTATCACCTGATCAGGGAGATCGTGGATCGCCAGGAGATCGAGGTTCGGAGGGTTGCTTCAGAAGATAACACAGCAGATCCATTCACCAAGGCCATGCCACAGACTCAGTTCGAGCGGCTGATCGAGATGATAGGTCTTCGATACGCCAGTACATGGCCATAGTGCAAGTGGGAGATTGTTAGTGTATATGCCCTAGAGGCCATTACTGTATCATACTAGCTTGTATATTACTTGATGGAAGCTTGGGATATTCACAGTTGTATATACAATCTTGCTCGAAATGGTAGTATGGTACTTGGTTTGTCTCTGTTTTAATATGTGCATGTGTTTCTTTTAGCATATCGCTGATATACATATTAGTAGAGCCCTTAGGATCTTTGCTTGATTACCAGCGTTGTGATGGCGCTCACACTCGTGGGAGCTGGGTGATCTATAAGCACATCCTTATACAGGTCCCTAGTCGTTGGACTATCGAGACAGGGCATCGATACTCCGGAGTAGACTAGCGTATGCGCTTCTCATCCCAGCGTGGGAGACGGTCTGTCCCACAGCCGTCAGTACGTCGTACTTGAGATAGTATGCGGGTGCTCGTTAGGTTACGAGTACACTGGACAGGACTCATCGGGAACTGTTGGTTGGTATTATACCTATCGTCAGTTATCAGTTCCCAGGTGACATGAGTATAGCTTAGTCCGCTGACTTGACACTGTCACTTCGCCTCGAGTGTGTTCCCACTGCACTTTGATTGCTACCCTACCACGGCTCAAAGGAGTCGTGCAAACAGGTAGTTTTTGGGTGCAGTCCCGAAGCACTTGGAGGCAATGACGGTTAGATAGGATTCGTCTCTCCCGGTATTGGGGGTTGACATCGCGCTATGTCCAGGAGAGCCATTACTTGAGTAGTCCCTGGCCAGGGCAAGCGAGATATACTGGTAGGTTTCCAGTGTTATCTCAGGGTGTTCTGGGCTACACTCCGACACGACTTGTACCGCTATTAGGGGACTGACGTTCACCGCCTCCCTAGGCCCGCCATGCGATGTATCAGACGAACAGACCGGACTGTACGGAGATTGTCACATACAGGCTCAGTAGGAGTTCAGATGGGGTTCACCTCGTCAGTCTTCTTATCGACATCTACCTGGGGACCGTGATGTACAGCTAGTGCCGCTTGCGGTCTGTGGTTAAACCCACTGCCAACGTAGTGTCGAGTCTTTAGAGTCCCACATAGAGAGCTATTCGCCTTTAGGCAAAATGAGTAGAGGTCACATGGTTTTGCGACAGGGTTCGTTCACATCCGCGCACTTGTGCACGTTTGCTGTCCGGACAGCTTATACTAGCGGGCTTTGGTTTAAGCCGGATCCTAGTATATGATTTGGGATTGGTTTTTCTCATTGTATTCGTTTCTCGGATCACGAATACGGGTGCGTATGCACAGTTGCTTGAGACATAGGGAGAGGACCTTGATTAGGGTTAATGACTATTGTCATTTTATTAACCCTAATGCTTATGTGTGTATTATGGTTAATTGATATTAGTTTAATAATTGTGCATGGTTATGGTTGTTGACCATTTGACCGTCTTGACTTATTGACCTTGGTTGACACTTTGACCATCATCATTTCATTTGGAAGATGCTTTTTGATCCTTGCAATTTGCATTAAAAATGAAATGATAATGGTCATGTCTTGATTAAGCCATGACAATTATCTTACTAATTATCTAATTAAAATAATACACACATATATGTGAGAATGGTTCATTTTATTCTCAATCTATCATTCATTTTCTCTCTCTTGTTCTTCCTCTCCCTCAAGCTCTCCCATCTCATGTGTTGAGAAACACTTAAGCTTGAGAAAAACCCTTTCTTGATAATCTCTACTCTCATCTAGGGTTCAAGGATTAGCACTTCTTACACCCCAGTTACTTCTAGCTTGGAGTTGAAGCCAAAGGTCGAGGCTTTCGGGTGGATCTTTCTTCGACGTGAGTAGACGACAAAGGTGACCTCCTTCCACCACTCCAAGGAGCAAGGAGAGAAGGACATAAAGCCCAAGGTATAACCTTTCTAGCACTTAGCTAGTTTCTAGTTAGCTTTAGCTTGTATTTGTTTAGCAAAGATCTTTCATAGTCTAGTCCATGTTGCCTAAGTTCATAAAAATTCGTTTTTTATTCCGTTTTCCGCCTCCCCGTAAGCACCGGGGTGGGCAACGTGGACTTACAGTGTCACCGGAGAACTGCCATCTGACGTAAGGTATAATACCATCTGGGAGTTCTCGGCGAGTCCGTCCAGTGTACCCAGTCTCCACTGAGCACCCGTACACCATCCTTGATGTCAAATATTGATGGATATGGGATCATCCATCGCCCATCATATGGGTCAAGATGCGTATACGCTAGTCTACTCTGGTGCATCGATGCCCTGACTCGATACACCCTCGACTAGGAACAGTTATAGGATGTACTCGTCGACTACCGTGGCCCCACTAGTATGATCTCATCATAGTCCCAGTAGTCGAGTACATATCCTAAGGGCTTTATCAACATGTAACATAAAGACAATCAGAGTACATGTTAAGATAAAGTACAACCAGATAGCATACTATCATGTCGAGCAAGAAAGTCCTCCCTATATATGTCCTAGAATCCACTACAATATACATCGTATGTACAGTAATGGCCTCTAGGGCATACATATAACTAACATCAGAACCACCCCGTCATCTACGGACTCGTACGTGGTGAAAAATCCCTATTGGAATACAAGTGGTAAGAACAACCCAAGTCCATAATTCACTCATTCTTGGATCGCCGTGTATTATTAAGGACCACAAGAAGATCTCATTCTCCTTCCGCTATACTCGTTTTAACCAAAGTCTCATTCTTTAATTTGTCTTCCTGTTTTAGCTTGTTCTGCACCTTAAAACAATCGATCTTGAAATGCTCCTTCTTCTGACAATAATTGTAGGTAACGTTTTTAGTCTTAAATTTTGACCGTGACTTCTTCCTATTTGTTTCCGGATCTCCCTTCTTTGCTCGCTCTCGAACAAATAAGCCAAACGATGAATCATCCATTTCGGTGGAAGGCAACTCTTTGTCAATCTTCTGTTTATTTATCAAATTATCATTGACATCCTTGATTGAGATCGTGTCCCATGGTGTCACGAAAGTGCGTATAAGAGGATGGCAACAAATATAAGAAGAGAAGAACTTGATCTTCATCATCAATCTTAATGTCGATCTTACCCAAGTCTGTAATGATCGCATTAAACTCACCAATGTTAGATTTTATTGAAGAGCTTTTGTAACAACCTTAAACTTTCCGTATATAATTTTTTTTCAAAAATACAGAAAGGAGTATCTTAACCTAAGCACAAATTATAAATTTAAATTGCTTTAGAACAACAAGAAAGCACTTGTAGCTCATTGGTAAATCCTTGCATTGCTGTGACATAGCCCCTGTGTTCAAATCCCCTCAGCCATATATTATTTTTTTGATTTTTCTTTTAAATTTTTAGAAGCTCAAAAATTTGCACGTGCACTGCACCTAAAATGAAAGTCACCATAAAAACAAGCATGTGCACTGAGCCATATGAAGCGACTAGGACACGTGTCTTCAATCCAGATCCCCCTACCCCTAAATGACCGGCGAGATATTGCTTGGGGCCGGCGCCGTCGGCCCCCCCATGGCAAATGCTCCTAAATTTTCATCCATAACCCCTTGGCCTCCCGCCACTACCCTCATGCTGTTTGATTTCTCTGCATTTATCCAAAGAATGATAAATCCCCTCTTTAATCCATTTTTATGCATATTTTTAATTCATTCTTCAATCCTCAAAACCCTAATTTCTCCTATAAATACAAATATCACACCCTAGACTCCTCATTCAGAATTCCATTTCCAAAACTCTCTAAAATTTCTAAGTTCCAAAAGTTGTACAAGTGGAGTTAGCTCAAGGCAAAGTTCCGGCAACGTTTCAGGACAACTCCGGCGACGAAACGACTCCACGACACCTTTGAAATCTCCCTCTACCTCCCCCCTCTTTAATAAATCAGTAAATCCCCTCTTCCCTCTCCTCTCTCTATTAAAAAGACGTCTCTTTTCAAAATTCGTCGGAAGCGGAGTTAATCCGACTTCCGATTCTCTTTTCTTTAAAATTCAATTTTTCTTAAACAACAATTAACCACCTTTTCATATATTGTTTAGTAACCATTAAAAAACAATTGGACAAAGTTTCAATTCAAAATATTATGTTAAACAAATTCTATTTCACTTTTACAGTAAAATACTATTAAGTTTACATACGACATTACCATATCTTTTTGCTCATATTACCTTTAGAAAACACACGAGGTAATGACCTACCTTATCACAACACTCATTCTGGACATAACACGTTGGATTTTCGAACATTAGTTTGTGGGATAAAATATGAAATTACATTTGAATACCATAAACTTTCAAAAATCGTTTTCTTTAAAAGTGTATTATTTAATTCCTTGCAAATGCACCTCTACAACCCATTTTGGGGAACCCCGATCGGGATGGTGCGGGTTATCGCACATCCTCGGGCCTAGTAGAGCGAGATGCAGACCTCCTCACGGAGTATCCTATCTCGATAGAATTTTTAATGCAATTTTAAGAAAAATGTGATTTCTATTTAATAAATAAGTACTATTTTTATAAATATATATATATATATATATATATTATCAAAATATCTACTTTAAATATACAATATATATATATATATATATGTATATTCCATGTTTTCTAAATCAAAAGAATCGCAAATTTCATGAAACTATCATTACAAATCAATACAATTCCAATATTACACTATAATACCATATACTATTCAAATTAGATTTATATCCACTAGAATATTTTATTTTATAAAAATTACAACTATGAAAATCCTAAAGAAGATAATTAAATACTTAATGTGTATTTTAAAAATATATCAAAGCTATTTTTCATAAAACCCCCCTCAATTTATATTAATTTACAATAAGGACCCTAATAAATATAGCTTTCCATTCCTGTATTTACATTTTCAGTTGTATTTGCAAAGAAATGTTTAATAAATAAAAGTTGATGTTCATTTACACTTCATGCCTTCTTTTGTATATTTACATTATATTTCTTAGTTACGCTTAGCGTGTTTACTTTTGAGTAAATACGTAGCAGGCATCGCCGCGTCTCCTTACCGTACACCGGGAAGCGGGGCGTGACAGGTTTTGTTAGCGGCCCATGCAAGTCAGTTCTGCATGGACATGCAGGTCAATTCTACATGAAGTCCTAAACAATATAACACAAGAATCAGCAATTAAAAACATTCTTTACATTTCATATTCTTTGAATTTTACAATTTCATATTCTTTGAATATATCCTAACCCAATTTTTTCCTCTTAGAATCAATTCCAATGCTGCACCCGGACTAGCAATTACCTATCCGGAGCGGCCAGCTATCCAAGCTCCTGCTCCACGACTCGCTCTCCCAGCTCCACCTTCTCGTAGACTGACTGCACCTCCTCCTCGTCAGTTCCACAAAGCACAAAGGATCTTACCTCCAGTATGTTAGTTATGTATATGCCCTAGAGGCCATTATTGTACATATGATGTATATTATAGTGGATGCTTGGATATATAGAGAGAGGACTGTCTTGCTCGACATGATAATATGCTATCTGGTTGCTCTTTGCCTTAATATGTAGACTTGTATTGTGATACAGTCTTGCTCTCACATGTTGATAAAGCCCTTAGGATGTGTACATGACTACTAGGACTATGATGGAGATCATACTAGGGGAGCCATGGTAGTCCACAAGTACATCCTATAATTGTTCCTAGTCGAGGGTGTATCGAGACAGGGCATCGATACTCCAGAGTAGACTAGCGTATACGATTCTTGACCTATATGATAGGCGGTGGATGATCCCACATCCATTGGTGTTTGACATCAAAGATGGTATACGGGTGCTCAGTGGAGACTGGGTATACTGAACGGACTCGCCGAGAACTCCTAGTTGGTATTATACCTATCGTCATATAGTAGTTCTCAGGTGACACTGGTACATGTTAGTTTGTAGACTCGAGATCGTCATAGAGTCTTGTGTGATTCCCACCGTGCTTTGATTTCCACCTTACCACGTTCAAGAGAACATGCAAAACGGTGGCTTTTGGTACAGTCCTGAATCACATGGAGGTAATGAGCGATAGGAGGGGTTTCGTCTCTCCCGGTATTGGGGTTTGATGTTGCGCTGTGCATGATTGGCTATAACAGGAAGTCCCTGGCCAGGGCTGATATGGAGTTCTACTGGTAAGTGCTATCAGTAGTTTCTCGACCCGTTATGAGCCTCATATCAGCACGACTTATCGGTTACTGGGGTCTGACGTTTACCACCCCTAGACTGGATATGCGACATATCAGACGAAGAGATCGGACTCTACGGTAGTGTTACTGACAGGCTTTAAAGGAGTTAGAGCGGGCTTGCTTGTTGATCTTCTGATCGCTCAATACCCGGGTAGCCGTTACGTCCAGCTAGTACCGCTGACGGCTTATGGGTGATTGATATGATCATCACCTAATGTCGGCGTATTGACGAATCTTTAGAGTCCTACACAGAGGTTTACTGGCTCAAGCAAATGAAGTAGGAGAACATATGTGATATGTGCAGGACCGAGATTAATACGTGTATGTGATACCGTATTCTATTCTCGCGATATGTGATATCAGCCGGTTATATATGATATAGCCGGGTTATCAGATCAAGTGTTTATTCGATAAAATGATACATATGATATTAGTCGGTTATATGTGATATAGCCGGATTATTAAATCAAGAGTTGATTTAATAATTTAATGTATAATTATATATTTGATATATTAAATTACATTAACTAATATTTTCCCACTTAAGTATTTCCTTTTTCTCACTTATGATACATTTAATATGTGTGTGTGTGTGTGTGACATATGTTAATTGTATTGTTTTATTTTGTGCACAAATAATATATATGTGATATATATTATTGTGGAATGCTAGGTTATACATGCAACATGGGTGTATGAGACTTACACCATGCTATTGATAATGTATGGGTATTTATTTATATAAGTAATTCAAAATTATTAGGAAATTAATCATGGTTGAGCTTGGATGGAAGCTTGTAGAACCATTGACCTAGTCCACTAATTTTGTTTTACCTAAAATATTTATTAACCTAACCATTATCACTAAGCCATGGTTTATTCTCTACATGGGTTAGTATATGATATGAACTCACCCATGGTTGCATTTCTAACCTCACTCTTATTCATTCATCACTTCATCTTCTTCTTCATCTCCTTCTAGCTTTCTTGCTTTTGATGAAGTGAAGAAAAATAGTGAGAAAATAAATTCTAAAGTGAGCAAAATTCCTATTTCATCATCCTCTACTGAACTAGCCATTTAGTATAGAGTGTTTGATTCACTAATTCCATATTAATGAAGAGATAGCTTGAGTCGGTGTCTTCTCGACGTAGATCATTTTCGGCTTTGAAGACTTGAAGCAAGTTTGCATCTTTCACCTTGTGGAGCCTCTCAAGAGTTCGGGAGATCATTACTCGCAGCGAAAGAACCACTACTTGTAGCTATTGAAGTGAAGGACCGGTCTACAAAGGTTGTATTCCTTATTTACTTAGTTGTAAAATTGTTTACACTTTGTTTCGTCTAAATCTTTAGTTAAAATTCTAGGGTTAGGGTTAAGTAGCATGACAAATTTTTGAAAATGGCATGGACGATGCCTCCTGAAACCTTGTTGTCGTGCTAGATAACCCTACACAGTACAGAGGAACGGATAGAGGAATGCTCCTCCAGTAAAGAGGAATGTACCGAGGTGACAGGCTTTCATAATGACTGTGGAAAAAGCTGAAGCCACTGGTCAAGTCATCACTGGTAACTCTTTCCTTTCAAGCTTTCTTTCAGTCTTTATATATACCCATATATCATTATCTTATACCTAAAACCTGTCCCACATAACTTAGGTACGATCTTAGTAGCCTCACTTCCAGCACTAGCACTCTTCAATACTGGACCATCTCATTACTTCATGTCGCAACGGTTAGTTCGAACTCATGCGATTCCAGTGAAACCTCTCGTATCCAACTGGAATGTCAGTTCAGGGAACGACGTTCTTAAGGCAATAATGGGATACGACCTGTGTCCAGTGGTCATCTGCAGCAGAGAATTCTATGCTGGCTTCAAGGTGCTGGACATACCGAACTTCGATGTCGTTTTGGGTATGGATTTTCTAGAAACATTCTATGCAGCCATTGACTGTCGTCAAAGGTGAGTAGTGTTCGAGATTTCAGAGCATCCGGTCTTTTTTTTCAAAAGTCGAGACCATACCTAGGAGCCAAAGCACATACAAAGCAAAACCGAAGAAGGCTGTGATTGCAACACTTCAAGCGGGGGAAGGATCGAAGCTAGAGATAGTTTGAGAGTTCGACGATGTATTCCCTGAAGACATATCAGGTTTGCCTCTCGATCGAGCTCTTGAATTCAGCATTGATTTAGTACCTGGAGCACAACCGGTGATTAAAGCACCGTATCAGTTAAGCCTCGAAGGTTTGAAAGAGATCTGAACTCAGTTGGACGAATTATTGAAGAAAGGATGGATTCGTCCCAGCACTTCAAGTTGGAGATCGCCAGTTCTACTTGTGAAGAAGAAGGAAGGTTCATATCGAATGTGCATTTATTATAGAGCTCTGAACGAAATAACTATAAAGAACAAGTATCCACTTCTGCGCATCGACGATCTGTTCGATCAGCTAAGTGGATCTTGCGTTTTCTCCAAGTTAGATCTTCGCTTGGGATATCATCAGGTGAAAGTCAAAGAGTCTGATATTCCGAAGACGGCATTCCAGACTCGTTATGGTCATTATGAGTTTCTTGTGATGCCATTTGGAGTGACCAACGCACCAGCTAGATTCATAAACCTAATGAATCAAGTTTTCTGAGAGTACCTAGACAGATTTGTTATCATCTTCATCGACGACACCCTAGTGTATTCTAAGAGTCGGAAAGAACATTCCAAGCACCTACGAATTGTCCTGGAGACTTTACAACGGCATCAACTCTATGCTAAGTACAGCAAGTACGAGTTTTGGCTAGATCAAATCGGTTTTCTCGGACATACTGTATCAGGCGATGGAATCTCTGTAGATCCAGCTAAGGTATCAGCAGTAAACGGAAGGCCGACACCGAAGTTAGTGAAAGACATTCGAAGTTTCTTGGGTTTAGCAGGATATTACAGAAGATTCATTGAAGGATTCTCGAAGATTGCAACACCCCTGACCAAGCCCATGCGTAAAGATGAAGAATTCGTGTGGTCAGAAGCATGCGAACAAGCTTTCGTAGAACTTAAGTCAAGATTGATATCAGCACATATTCTCGTTATACCGGACCAATCAGGAGGTTTTGAAGTGTATTGCGATGCATCCGGTAAGGGATTAGAATGTGTTCTACATCGGCACAGTAAAGTTGTAGCTTATGCATCAAGACAGCTGAAGATTCATGAGCATAACTACCCGACGCATGATCTGGAGTTGGCAGCCTTAATCTTTGCACTTAAGATTTGGCGCCATTATCTTCTTAGAGATCGGGTAGATATCTACACAGACCACAAAAGTCTGAAGTATGTGTTTACTCAGAAAGAGTTGAATATGCAGCAGAGAAGATGGTTAGAACTTATAGCGGATTTCGACATCAATTTACAATATCATCCAGGGAAGGTTAATGTAATTCCTGATGCACTTAGTCACCAACCATTAGCATTGAATCTCACCGCACAGTAGAAGCTCCAACAAGATTTGCATCAGATGGAGATTGAAGTAGACGTGCCAGGTAACACTTCAGTTTGATGAACTTACAAGTTCAATCCACTATTGTCAATCAGATCACAGCAGCTCAAGAAAGTGATGCCAAGTTGCAAAAGTTCGGAGAACAAGTAGAAAGTAGACTTAGAACAAACTTCATCATACACGATGACGGGTCTTTGAGATACGGAAGCAGGTTGTGTGTACCAAAAGGTTCTGTGCGGGAAGAGTTGATGAAAGAAGCTCACAACTCTCTTTATTCAGTACACCCTGGAGGCACAAAGATGTACAAAGATCCGCGTCAAAATTACTGGTAGCATGGAATGAAGCGTGAAGTAGCCAGAGGCGTCGCTAAATGCTTGGTGTGTCAGCAAGTAAAGGCTGAACATCACAGGATAGCTGGTTTACTTCAACTGTTACCTATCCCAGAATGGAAATGGCAACACATCACTATGGATTTCATGACTGCACTTTCTCGCAGCACGAAAGGTAACGATGCGGTATAGGTTATTGTGGATCGATTCACAAAGTCGGTTTACTTCATCCCATTTCAAGTTGGCCAATCTATCGAGACATTAGCAAAGAAGTACATGAAGGTAAGTTTGAATCTAAGTAAGATTTAACTCTTCATTGTGTACTATCTCTGATACCCATGAAATCATGCAGGAGATTGTGAGATTATATGGAATACTGGTTTGCACTGTCTCCAATCGTGACACCAGATTTCGATCGCAATTTTGGCAGATTCTGCAAGCTAGCTTGGGAACAAGTCTAAACTTCAGCACATCTTACCATCCACAAACAGATGGATAGTCTGAGCGAGCTATTCAGATACTTGAAGATATGCTATGAGCTTGTATGATATACTTCGGAGGATTGTGGGAAGATCACCTACATCTTTTGTAGTTTTCATATAACAACAGCTACTAAGCATGTATAGGAATGGCACCCTTTGCAGCTCTTTATGGAAAGAAGTGTCGATCACCATTAAGTTGGGACGACATCGGAGATAGAGAACTCCGTGGACCTGAGATGATAATGGCAACTGTCGATGTAGTTCGCACTATTAGGGAAGGAATGTGTATAGCCTAAGACCGACAGAAACACTGGGCTTATGCAAAATGCCGTCACTTGGAGTTCCAACTGGGAGATCATATCTTTTTGAAGATATCTCTAAACCGTGGAGTGATTCGCTTTGGAAGATGCGGTAAGCTCAGTCCGAGATATATTGGACCGTTCGACATACTCGGACAAGTCGCAGAAGTGGCTTATCGCTTGGCACTTCCACCTTCATTGGAAGGAGTGCACAATGTATTCCATATATCTCAACTCAGAAGATATGTAAGTGACCCCAGTAATATTCTTGATCACTCCGAGCTCACTGTACATCCAGAATTATCCTGTGAATAGCAACCTGTTGAAATCCTAGATAGAAAGGTGAAGTCACTTCGGGACAAGGAAGTAAACTTGGTTCGAGTGACGTGGAGAAAAGACTGACCAGGAGAATCAACATGGGAATGTGAGGACGACATGCGTGCAAGGTACCCTCAGTTGTTTGTAAATTAGTTCTTAAAGTAATTGTAAATTTCGAGAACGAAATTTTTGTTAGGAGTGTAGAATGTAACGACTCTGTTTTAATGTACAGAAGAATTTGTTTAAAAGTTAATGTAGAAATGAGTATTTGCAACCCTGTTTATGCTATAAATATTTGAATTGCTTTTGAACAGTAAGAAAGCACTTGTAGCTCAATGGTAAAGCCTTGCACTGCTGTGATATAGCCCCGGTGTTCGAATCCCTCCAGCCACATATATTTTTTGTTGATTTTTCTTTTAAAATTTTATAATCTCAAATGTTTGCACGTGCACTACATGTAAAATGAAAGGTCACAACAAAATCAAACATGTGCACTGAGGTATATGAGACGACTAGGACACATGGCAAAAATCCAAGAACCAACCCACCGGTTTGGACCGGCGAGATTTGAGGAAGGGGCCGGCGCCGCCGGTTTGGGAAGGAGAAAATGCAAATTTTTTTGTTGCTCTAACACCCTTGGACTCCCCCATTAACCCCAGTCTGTTTGATTCCTTGCACATTAACAGAGAAATTAAAATGATGCATTAATCCAAATTTTAATTCACTTTTAATTCTCTCTTCACCCACAAAACCCTAATCCTACCATATAAATACAACTCTACACTTTTTCCCTCCTCATTCAGAAATCTAGTGCCAAAACTCTCTAAAAATTTAAAGTCCAAAAAGTTGTTCAAGTGGAGTTAACTTAAGACTAAGTTCCGGCGACGTTTCGGGACAAATCCGGCGACGAAATGACTCGCCGATGATTCCGTAAGCTTTCTATACCTCTCCACTTTCTTTCTAATCTATAAGTCCCACTTTCTCTCTTCTCCTTCTATTAAAACGAATTCCATTTTCAAAACTAGTCGGAAGCGGAGTTAATCCGACTTCCGTTTCTAATTTAACTAAAAACACCATTTATCTTAATAACAAATTTACAATTTTTTGTATATTGTTTAACAATATAAACAAACATATTAGAACAAGTTTCATCTCAAAATAATTGGTATTGCAACTTCTATTTCAGTTTTACGGTAAAATACCATCATATTTACACACGACATTGCTTATTCATTTTGCTCATATTACCTTTAGAAAACTCACGAGGTAATGACTTATCTCATCACAACACTCATTCTTGATATAGCACGATGGCTTTTGTAATATTAGTTTGTGTAATAAATACGAGTTTACATTTAAATGCCATAAACATTCAAAAACCGTTTTCTTTAAAAGTGTATTATTTAATTCCTTACAAATACGCCTCTATAACCCATTTTGGGGAACTCCGATCAGGATGGTTTGGGTTATTGCACATTCTCGGGTCTAGTAGAGCGAGATGAAGACCTCCTCACGGAGCATCCGATCTCGATGGAATTTTTAATGCAATTTTTAAGAAAAATGTGATTTCTATTTAATAAATAAGTACTATTTATATATATATATATATAAATATTATCAAAATATCTACTTTAAATATACATTATATATATTCCATGTTTTCTAAATCAAAGGAATCACAAATTTCATGAAACTACCATTACAAATCAATACAATTCCAATATTACATTAAAATACCATATACAATAAAATCTTGGTTCTATTCACTAGAAAACTTCATTTTATAAAAACTATATGAAAACCCTAGAGACGATAAATAAATACTTGAGGTTTATTTTTAAAATATATCAAAAATATTTTTCATAAAACCCCCTCAAGTTATATTAATTTACAATAAGGACCCTAGTAAATATAGGTTTAAGCGGGACCAGTTCTCTTGAGCCTCAAAGTGCCGGAGAATGTGGATGCTTGCCTATATAAGGTTGACAACCTAAAAACGGTGTTATCAATACGGCAATTGTCTTGGAATAAGACACAAATCCTGCCGTCCATGTGCAGCAGTTACCGATAATATCAAAACTAATTCAAGACTTCAATTCATTGTAAGGTGTCTGACTCAGGCAGAGTCTCGGTCTAATAAGAAAACAATCTATCCTTGAATATGATTCAAGATAACTTCAATACAACATGAATCCATTTATACCAGATATAATCTATATCAACTTGACTCGACCGAACCGAACCATGGATATACTCTAATTACATGACTATCCATTTATATCCATTCCGTTTACATGATATCATGGTTTCGGAAAGTCTTCCATTTATAAAGTAAAACAATACAATCAATACAAAAGACATTATGGGGTTTTAGAGAGATAGATTGGTAAAGAATGTGTTAGAAGTGGCACGAGACGGTCACTTTAATACACCTAAGCTGTATATCCATTGATGTTCTACCGTGGCTTAACTGTTCCTTGTGCTCTGTATACCATAGTCTCCGGAATAGTGGGACTCCTCTCGTATACACTGGCATATTCTATACCAAGCTACAAATAACTGCGTTAACAGAACAAAAAAATTACAATATACCAGTTATATTCTCATAAGTCTATTCTTACCTATCTTTGGGACTTACCGAGCGATTGTTCGCTGATGACATTCCTTCTCTTCTTTCTTTAGAATGTTGTCAGGTGAATCGGACTCTCTGGAGGTCGAGCCCAGTACTGAAGACTTGGAGCAGTTCGCCATTGATCCAAAGCTCAAGATACTTGTATATATTTTCTTTTCAATTCATGCCATTGTTTAGGCATTGCTTTCCATTCCTGTATTTACATTTTCAGTTGTACTTGTAAAGAAATGTTTAATAAATAAAAGTTGTTGTTCATTTACAGTTCATGTCTTCTTGTGTATATTTACATTATATTGCTTAGTTACACTTAGCATGTTTATTTCTGAGTAAATACGTAGCGGGCCTCGTCGCGTCTCCTTACCGTACACCGGAAAGCGGGGTATGATACTTTTCGTCCATTTATGGATGATAAGCCATGCTGAAATTCAGACTCGTTCCCATATTAGCTTGCAGACTCTGCCAGAATTGTGATCGGGATCTTGTATCACGATCGGAGACGATGCAAATAGGTACTCCATGTAATCTCACGATCTCCTGCATGATTTCATGGGTAGTACATCTTGAAGGTTTAAATCTTAGTTTAGACTTATGCTTACCTCATTGTACTTCTTTGCTAACGTCTCAGTTTATTGGCCAACTCAAAATGGAATAAAGTGAGCCGACTTGGTGAGTCGATCCACAATAACCTATACTGCGTTATTACCCTTCGAGCTGTGATGAAGGGCAGTCACGAAGTCCATGGTAATGTGTTGCCATTTCCATTCTGGGATTGGTAACGGCTGAAGTAGACCAGCAGTTATGTGATGTTCAGCCTTCACTTGCTGACACACCAAACACTTGGCTACGCTCCTTGGTACTTCATGCTTCATTCCATGCCACCAGTAGTATTGCCGTAGATCCTTGTACATCTTTGTACCACCGGGGTGTACAGAATAAGGAGAGCTGTGAGCCTCTTTCATCAACTCTTCTCGAACAGGGCCGATTGGCACACATAATCGACTTCCATATCTCAAGGATCCGTCTTCGTGGATGATGAAGTCAGTTCGAAGTCCACTTTCTACTTGTTCTTGGATCTTTTGTAGCTTGGCATCATTTACTTGAGCTGCTTTGATCTGATTGACAAGAGTGCACTGGACATGTAAGTTCATAAAATATGAAGAGTTGTCTGGAATAACTACTTCAATCGCCAATCCGTGCAATTCTTGCTATAGCTTCCACTGAGCGGTGAGGTTTATTGCTAATAGCTGGCGGCTAAGTGCATCAGGAACTACGTTCACCTTCCCAGGATAAAACCGTAGGTTGATGTCGAAGTCCGCCATAAGTTCTATCCATCTTCTCTGCCGCATGATTAGTTTCTTCTGAGTAAATACATACTTCAAACTCTTGTAGTCATTGTATATATCCATACGTTCTCCCAGAAAATAGTGGCGCCAAATCATAAGTGCGAAGATGATAGCTGCCAACTGCAGATCATGTGTTGGATAGTTGCACTCATGAACCTTCAGTTGTTTTGATGCAAAGGCATAACTTTTCCATGCTAGTGTAGAACATATCCTAATCATTTACCAGACGCATCACAATGCACAACAAATCCTCCAGATTGATCCGATATTATAAGGATAAGAGCAGAGCAGAGATTAATCTTGACTTGAGTTCTACAAAAGCTTTTTCACATGCTTCTGACCACACGAATGCTTCATCTTTACGTGTGAGCTTGGTCAGAGGTGCTGCAATCTTTGAGAAGCCTTCAATGAATCATCGATAGTATCCTGCTAATCCCAAAAAACTTCGTATATCCTTCACCGTCTTTGGTGTCGGCCATTCGCTGATAGCTGACACCTTAACTAGATTTACTGAGATTCCTTCGCCTGAAACGATATGTCCAAAAAATTAGATTTGATCTAACCAAAATTCATACTTGCTGTACTTGGCGTAGAGATGATGTTGTCGCAATGTCTCCAGGACAATCCGTAAATGCTCGACGTGTTCTTTCCGATCCTTTGAATACACTAGGATGTCGTCGATGAAGATGACAATGAACCTGCCTAAGTACTCTCGGAAAACTTAATTCATCATGTTCATAAAGATGGCATGTGCATTGGTCACTCCAAATGGCATTACAAGATATTCATAATGACCATATTGAGTCCTAAAGGCTATCTTCGGAATGTCGGACTCTTTGACCTTCATCTGATGATAACCCGAACGAAGATCTAGTTTTGCAAATACACCAACTTAGCTGATTGAAAAGATCATCGATGCACGGCAGTGGATACTTGTTCTTGATCGTTATTTCGGTCTGAGCACGATAATCCACACACATCCTGTATGAACCTTCTTTCTTCTTCACGAGTAATACCGGAGATCCCCAGCTTGAAGTACGGGGACGAATCCAACTTTTCTTCAGGAGTTCATCCAATTGAATGCAGATCTCCTTCAATCCATCTGAACTTAACCGGTACAAAGCTTTGATTACAGGTTGCGCACCAGGTTGTAAATCGATGCTGAATTCAAGAGATCGATCGTGAGGAAAACCTAATATTTCTTTCGGGAATACATCCTCGAACTCTCGAACTAGTTATGGCTTCGATTCTTCCGCTTGCAATGCTGTAACCACTGCTTTATTTGGTTTTGCTTTATAGACGCTAGGTTCCAAGGTACGGTCTCCACTCTTGAAATAGAACACTGGATGATCTGGTATTTCGAACACTACTCTCCTTTAGCGACAGTCGATGGCAGGGAAGAAAGTTCCCAGCCAGTCTATTCCCAAGACCACATCAAAGTTTGGTATCTCCAGCACCTTGAAGTCCGCATAAAATTCTCTACTGTAGACAACCACTGGACACAGATCGTATCCCAAAATTGCTTTTAGAACGCCGTTCCCTAAACTGACATTCCAGCCAGATACGAGCGGTTTAACTGGAATCGTATGAGTTCGGACGAACCGTTGTGACATAAAGCAATGTGATGCTCCGGTGTTGAAGAGTGTTAGAGCAGGAAGGGAGGCTACTAAAATTGTACCTAAGTTGTGTGAGTTGGGTTTAGATATAGGAAAAGTATATTGATACATAAGGATTGAAAAGTTTTGAAAGGATTGGGAATTACCAGTAATGACTTGTCCAATGGCTTCGGTCTCTTCGACCGTCATTGTGAAAGTCTGACGTCGTGGTACATTCCTACTTGCTGGATGCGCATTCCTCTGTCATTGGGGCACGTTTCTTTGCTCTTGAGGCATGTTTCTTTGTGCCTGATGGAATTGACGTTGAAGCTGTGCAGGAGGTCCACGTAGAGCAGGTGCAGGGAGAGCTAAACGGGGTGCAAGTTCTTGGATAGCTGGCCGCTGCGGAACTGTGTTTGTGGGTCTGGGTGCTGGTGATGTATTGATACGATATGGACATACTCCTATTGCATGAAGGGATGCACCACAAATCAAACACAGGCGATTTGCATGCCTACAGTCCTTCGCCAAGTGTCCAGTTCTCTTGCAGTAGAACAAAAATCTGGACTGGACCGGTTAAATGATCCTCCCGGTCTCCTAGGAACAAAAGTTGGCCTAAAAGAGGCTCCTCCAGACATCTGTGTGGCAGAGCGTTTCACACCGGCAGTCTGCGGCCTTCCTTTCTTCTTCACAATTGCCTCATAACGTCGGACATCCTTCAAAGCAAGTTCATATGTTGGGAAATCCCCTATAGCAAGTGCAACATGGATTTCCAGGTCCAACCCTTACTGAAATCGTCATGCCTGGATCTCAGCAATAGAAATCAGGTGTGTAGGAACCTATTACGTTCTTGTGTTAGCAGTGTAATGAGTGAGATCAGAAATTTGAATTTGAGACAATATCTTACCTGTTGAGCATGGTAAACTCAGTATCATATTCATCCACAGACTTGACCCACATCGAGCCATGTTGTAGATGGATGAACTGCTGCTCCATGTCAAAACGAGCAGTCTCAGGAAAGTACTTCACTTCGAGCAGATCATGAAACATCTTCCACTCGATCGGTTGGGTGAGACGGCTTTCCTCAGCCTTCCACCAGACTCTAGCATTGTCTGTCAGTTGCAGCTTAGCAACTCTCACCCAGGTAATATCTGGTACATGAGCTGCCGCCAGATCATTTTCGATCGATTGAGCCCATTCCTCCGCCTCCAGTGGGCTCTCTTTTCCCGAGAAGTGTTTTGGATGCAATGCCCGGAATTGTTTGACTGTGCTCGGCTCGGGGTGGCACATGAGGATAGCAATCTACTGCTGCTGACCATCTAGTAGCGTTTTGATAGACTCAAGTAGTACCATTTGCTCATTGATGTGAGCTGCAACGGTAGGCGGTGGTGGTAGAGTAGGCGGTGGAGTGTTGCCATTGACGTTCATGCTAGTGTTGTTGGGAGAATCAATGACCTTAATAGAATAGGAATGGTTATGATAGATTCAAGAAATTTGAAATGTAAGAAATGTATAGTTGTTGATTCTTATAATTCTTGTGATATATTGCTTAAGACTTCATGCAGAACTGACCTGCATGGGCCGCCAATAAAACATGTCACGCCCCGCTTCTCAGTACAAGGAAACGATGATATAGCATGCCGCAACGTATTTACTAAGAAATAAATACGTTAAGCATAATTAAGCAATATATAAAATGAACAAGAATGACAAGAGTAATAAAAATAAACTGCAACTTTATTTACATTCATCTTTACATACAATTGTTTGAAAAGAAAAGATACAATGAGTAAAGTAGTGCATAAACAATGGCATACAAAATGAAAGTGCAGGTGAACTGGTAGACAGGCTGAGTAGTGAGTTGGTCCAAGTCCTCCTGGCTAGGCTCGATCTCCTGAGAGTCTGGTCCTCCTGACGAACATTTCAAACAAAGAAAACAGAAGGAATATCATCAGCGAACAAACGCTCGGTAAGCCCCAAAAGAAGAAATAGAATATAACAAACAATGTGAAATGAACAGGTAAGTTGTGTATGATTGATTGCCGGTATATGATAGTTATTCTAACGTGGTTATTTGTAGTTTGGTAAAGAAGGTATTCATGTATACGAGAGGAGTCTATCTTACCTCGTGGATTATGGTAACATGTAGTACAAGATCCCGTCATAACCCATGGGACAACGGCATGTGAATTCATGTAGGTGTCTTTTAAGTAACCTCTCGTGCCACGATATACGTTCTGTACCAATTTACCCCTTTATCCCCGTGTTTTGTATTGTGTAGATTATATTTACAAGTATTGGCGAGACCATAGATACAAAATGTTCAGGTATTCATGTTCAGGATGTAATCAAGTATTCAAGTAGTCATGTCAAGTTATAACCATAGTTCGGGCAAGTCAGGTCAAGTATACATGTTTGATATTGATGATTGAATTCAAGTATTCAAGTTTATGATCAAGTATTCATATACGAATTTGGATTAAGGTTTGAGGTTGGACTCAGACTGAGTCAGACATTTGCACTGATTTAACTCTGGAATTCTTAGGTTCGGGAATTATCTACAACAGATGCACATGGACGACATGATTTGTGTATTTTCCAAGGCAATTACAATTGATAACTCCTGTTAAGTTTTCTAACATGAATAGGCAAGCATTCACTTTCTCTGGCTCTCTGGGGCTCAAGAGAATTGATCCCGCTTAAACCTATATTTACTAAATTCCTTAAATAGTGTTTTATATATCTCGAGAGGGTTTTATGAAAAAATATATTAATATAGATTAAAAATAAAACCTCGAGGGTGATTAGTATTATTTAGGATTTTCATGAGCATAGATTTTAAGTATTGTGCTATTTTAATGATCAACACTTATCATTTGAAAGTTCATGGTATTTTACTGAAAAACTTGTCCTTTTTGGTATCTTGATGATATTTTATTGGCATTTGTTAATCTTTAATATATTTGGAAAAAATATAGATTATTATATTTTGAAAATATGGGTTTATAATTTTATAAAATTTTAATTTTAAAAAATAATTTTATTTTCTTTAAAAAATTCGTATTTCTTAAAAACGTATTTAAATCCTTTCGAGATCGAATGCTCCGTGAGGAGGTCTGCATGTCGCTCTACTAGCCCAAGAATGTGCGATAATCCGCACCATCCGTTAGTGGGTCCCCTAAAGAGGGTTGTAGATGCATAATTGCAAAGGAAATGAAATACCGTTTTAAAAGAAATCCGGTTTTAGAATTATGTGGTATTTTATTGTAAATACTATTCTTCGAACCAAAAACACATACAACTAAGTATCGTGCTATGAAACCAAGTGTGCGTGTGGGGTAGATCGTTATCCCGTGAAGTTTTCCTAAAATTATTGTTAAGCAATTTTGTCGAAAAGTTTTGATAACAAAATTCAAGATATTTTAATGTAAAAGTTTAATTAGAGTTGTTTCCTATGAGATTCTTGGGTAAAATTGATTCTAATCATGAGTATTAAAATTACAAGTGAAGTGGTAAAATTGGTTTGACCAAATGATAAAAGAAAATGGAGTTATAGGTTTTAGAGAAGATGATATCGGTAATAACTCCATTTTTACCGATATTTGATTTAAAATGATTATCAATGAAAAGGAGGAGAATTGAGAGGAACTTACGGTTTAAAAACTTCAAAAAAGGTTAAAGACGAGAGGATGATCTTTGTGGCGTCGCTGGAGCTCAGGAATTGGTTTCGATCTTCGCTGGAACCAACTTGCTTGCTAACTCTACTTTATTTCACTTGCACTAGGAACCTTTTAGAGAGTTTTGGCTAGAATTTTCAGAATGGTGCTGAGCCAAAGTGTGGGGTGGTATTTATAGTGGAGAATTAGGTTTAGGAATTAAAATTGTGAATTAAAAGCATTAAAATTGTGTTTAATTGTGAAATGAAAGGTCTTTGTTTGATTGCAGGAAAATGAAACAATGCGAAGGGGTTAGGGGTAGCTGAAGAAACAAGTGTGCAAAGCACGGGCTCCATTGGGCTTATCTCACCCATCCCCACCGGTTTTTAAGCAATATTGGTCGGTCGATCTCGAGGCAAATGCCTTGAGATTCGACTTGATCAACTCTCTGTTTAAACCATTTTACACATGTTTGATTTTTCTGAACTTTTCATTTCCCCGTGTATTGCACGTGCAATCTTTTGGGCTTTCAAAAAGTTAAAAAGAAAAATGAGAAAAAAATAATTATGTCTTATGGGAATCGAACACAAAGGCTACGTCGCAGCAATACAATGGCTATACCAATGAGCTATAAGTTGCTTCTTGCTATTATTTCACAAAAGTGACTTATAATTCAAACTCAGGCTGTAAAACTCATTTCTTATATATTGACAGAAAATTTCCGTACAAAGATTTTAGAGTCGTTACATCACTGTTCATCATCTTCCCTATTTTCCAATAAAAAAACAATATTTGGCATCTACGAATCTAATTCAAGGCATCAACGAATCTAAGTATGCAACTAAATTTCATCAAAGCATGACCAATTAATCGAACAACTCAATTGAAAAGTTCCAAGATTTCTTAATGTATTTAGCTGAATAACGAATCGATTCACAACTGCATCTACAACATCCATTCAATATTTGCCAACATATCAGTCAAAATTTAGGGTGCTCATTGAACCGTTTCACACTTTTTTTAAATCAGATTAGGAAATCTGTTGATTATGCATAATAAGAAACCTAATTAAATTAACAAAAATTCTATTTATCCAATCATGGAAAAAACACAAAACTTCAATAATGATTATGCATTACTCAGACTTCAAAAAAAAATTCAGAAATAGCAAAAATAATTGAAAAACACAAAACTTCAATAATGATTATGCATTACTCAGACTTCAAAAAAAAATTCAGAAATAGCAAAAATAATTGTATCCTAGATCATGGTTTTAGAAAAAAAACATAAGTTTGATTCTGATACCAACTATGATATTCTATAGTTAAATACACCTCTTTGTTTCATCCATAACACATGTCAATAATCTAAAAGCAAAATTTAGACGTAGCTCTGTCCATAACCATAAGAACAAGCTAGGTCTTCCTCTCATTTCTCTTCTTCAGAGGCTCTAAATGGGAAAAACCAATTATTAGGTTAAGAGGAGGAGAGATGATCTTGCCTGTATATACGATGAGTTTCATTGGGTTCTTAAATAAAAGATCCAATAAGATGAAGGACTACGCTAACCGCCAGATTACATCAGATCCGATTAGATGTGTGGTAAAACCTGCTAACCTAATAAGATCACATGTCTTTTATTCATCTTATTCAATATTTTTTTTAAAGTGCTTTCGCCTACGAAACGATAGGATTGAACCTGGAATCATCACGCTAGATTTGCTGGTGCCATATCAGCGAACGTACTCATTTTCTTGAATTTTCTAGATTGTGGTAATTGGAAAATTTGGACTAAAAGCTTAAATCTAACTTAATTTGGCATGAAATTAATACTGTCGGCGTTCAGAAATTTATGCGGAAAAAACACAATCTAAAATTGCAGATGGTTTTCAAACTTAAACTGGAATTTTCAAACTGAATCAAGAGCTTCAAGTTATAAAATCTTAATTTAGAAACCAACTCTCAGTGACAGTTATGAACAAACTCTTTTCAGGAAAACAAACTCTTTAACAAGAAATTTATGATAACTTGAAGCTTGGTAGCTACTATTTGATTAAAAAAATAAATTACAAAATTAAAAGAAGCACATCAAATTGCGCAAAAGAGAACAAGTTTATATATCAGCAGCTTTAACTTGCTTATGAAGTAAACATATTCAGAACAATCCAGGAAATAACAAGATCAGAAACTCCTTCATGTGATATAATCATTGATATAATCATTAAGAAGCATTAATGATAAACGATTGAAAATCGGGGAAAAAATAAGTCGAAAATACGTACAAGGGAAATCGTGTCAAGTCTGGAACATATAAAAAAGAATAACAAACTAAAACTGATCAATATTGCTGCGGAAAACCCCGTGCAGTGATCGATGGCTCGTTAGAATTCATAGTCGAAGTAGTAATCATGTGTGTCATCAGGAAGCCAATTTGCAGCAGCAACAGCAGCGATGTCGGCCGGTATTTGCGTCGGGAGCCTCGGGATGGTAACTGATGAAGATGCAGCGGATGATGGTGGCTCGTGAAAATCGCTACGAAGAATCTCCTCGAAAGATGGCGGGGTATCCAAGATGCCATGGCTCTGCGGTATAATTTCGCATGTATCGTCAAAGACGAAATGGTTATCTACAGCAGCGGAATCTGGAACCAACGAACAAGTGGTGGGAATGAGGAGAACGTTATCCGAAGAAACAGAGGATGTGGGCTCAAAAATGCAAGATTGTGCCAACATGGATAATGCTGGCGGCGGTGTAAACGGATCCGGGTAATCATTATAGGCCATCAGTACTTGTCCATTATCGACCGGCACGATCTCTTCTTCGTCGACCCGCATCCTATGAAAGCTATGAATTTAGACTTGGAAAATCGGGAAGTCGTTGAACCCATACAAGGACCCCTTCTTTTAGCCTTTCATAACAACTAAAGTATTTTGGTTGCCTTCAAAACTCCACCTTCAGCAGAAAACTTGTAGTCTTTATCGTCGATTACGCCAAAAGAGATGGGATTCTTCTTCAAGTTAGGTACGTGCCTGACTTCCGCCAATATCCTCACAACACCATCGAACGTCTTGATTTGGATTGTCCAATTTCTAATAGGTCGGCACGAGATATTGTTGCCCATCAGAACCACTCCTCCATCAACGGACTCGTACGTGGTGAAAAATCCCTATTGGAACACAAGTGGTAAGAACAACCCAAGTCCATAATCCACTCATTCTTGGATCGCCGTGTGTTATTAAGGACCACAAGAAGATCTCATTCTCCTTCCGCTATACTCGTTTTAACCGAAAACTCATTCTTTAATTTGTCTTCCTGTTTGAGCTTGTTCAGCTGTTAGTGTATATGCCCTAGGGGCCATTATTGTATCATACTAGTTTGTATATTACTTAATGGAAGCTTGGGATATTCACATGTATATAACAGTCTTGCTAAACATGGTAGTATGCTACTTGGTTTTTCTATCTTAATATGTGAGTATACGTATTGATAGAGCTCTTAGGATCTTGCTTGACTACCAGCGTTGTGATGGCAGTCACACTAGTGGGGGCTGGGTAATCTACAAGCACATCCTTATTCAGGTCCCTGGTCGTAGGATTATCGAGACAGGGTATCGATACTCCGGAGTAGACTTGTGTGTACGCTTCTCATCCCAGTTGGGGAGATGGTCTGTCCCACAGCCGTCAGTACGTCGTACTGGAGATAGTATGCAGGTGCTCGTTAGGTTACGGGTACACCGGACAGGACTCACAGGGAACTGTTGGTTGGTTTTATACCAGTCGTCAGTGAACAATTCCCAGGTGACATGAGTACAGCATAGTCTGCAGACTTGACACTGCTACTTCGCCTCGAGTGTGTCCCACTATTCTTAGATTGCTACCCTACCACGGCTCAAAGGAGTCGTGCAAACAAGTAGCAGTTGGGTGCAATCCGGAGCATTTGGAGGCAATAGCGGTTAGACAGGATTCGTCTCTCGCGGTATTGGGGGTTGATATCGCGCTGTGTCAGAGAGCCATTACGCAAAGTCCCCGGCCAGGGCAAGCGAGATTTGCTGGTAGGTTCCAGTAGTTTCTCAGGGTGTAATGGGCTTCACTCCGACACGACTTATACCGCTATTAGTGGACTGACGCTTGCCGCCCCCTAGGCCCAATATGCGATAGTCTTAGATGAACAGACCGGACTGTATGGAGATTGTCACATCAGACTCAGTCGGAGTTCGGATGGGTTTCCTCATCGGCCTTTTTATCGACATCTACCTGGGGACTGTTACGTACAGCTAGTGCCGCTTGCGGTCTGTGGTTAAACCCACTGCCAGCGTAGTAGTCGAGTCTCTAGAGTCCCACACAGAGAGTTTCCCTACTCCAGGCGAAACGATATAGAGATCGTATGGTTTTACGACAAGGGTTCGGACGCATACGTGTGTTTACGCACGTACGACATCCAGGAAATTTTTACTAGTCGACTTTAGTTTAAGCCAGTTTCTAGTATCCAGTTATTGGATTTATACAGTCTAAAGTTTTTCCGTGTTTTCACGGATCGGAGGGGCGTTCTCGTAATTGTGCGAGAAGCTTCTAGAAGATGGTGACTTGGGGGTTAAGGTGGCATATGCATTAAATGAGATTAGTGACTCATTTGAGTGATTCATCCATATCATTAATACATCATAAATGCTTAATGACTCATGGAGATGAATCACACATTAGATATTTATGGAGCATGGTTGTTAAATCATTTACTTGATTTATCTTGTTATTCTTAATGCTTCATATATATTATGAGAGCTCATTATCCCATTCCATTCTCTTGCTCACCTTCTCTCTCCTCAAGCTCTCCCTCTTCAAACCCTAATTCTCCCCTCTCATGTGTTGAGTACAAGGATTAGATTAGACTACTTAATCCTTAACCAATCTCTATATCACCTAGGTTGCTTAGATTAGCGGTTTAAGAAACCTAGTTACCTCTAGTTTGAGGTGAAGCTTGTGGTAAAGCTCTCGAGTGGATCTTCCACTACTTAGAGAAGGCCGGAGAGGACGTGGAGAACGACAAGACGAAGGACTCGGATTTTTAGGTATAATCACTTTTCATAGTTGTTGTAAACTTCTATGTTTGTTGTTAGTTATTGTTTATGCAAAGATTCTCGGTTAGTCGATGTTTACGCCTAAAACAAGATCGTTTTTCATTTTTCCGCCTCCCCGCAAGTCGTGGGGTGTTGTACATCGACTTACATCAGCAACTTAAAATAATCGATCTTGAAATGCTCCATCTTCTTACAATAATTGTAGGTAACGTTTTTAGTCTTGGATTTTGACTGCGACTTCTTCCTATTAGCTTCCGGATCTCTCTTCTTTGCTCACTCTCAAACAAATAAGCCAAACGATGAACCATCCGTTTCGGTGGAAGGCAACTCTTTGTCAATCTTCTCTTTATTTATCAAATTATCCTTGACATCCTTGATTGAGATCGTGTCCCATGGTGTCACGAAAGTGCGTATAAGAGGATGGCAACAAATATAAGAAGAGAAGAACTTGATCTTCATCATCAATCTTAATGTCGATCTTACCCAAGTCTGTAATGATCGCATTAAACTCACCAATATTAGATTTTATTGACGAGCTTTTGTAACAACCTTAAATTTTCTGTACAGAATTTTTTTTCAAAAATACAGAAAGGAGTATCTTAACCTAAGCACAAATTATAAATTTAAATTGCTTTAGAATAGCAAGAAAGCACTTGTAGCTCATTGGTAAATCCTTGCATTGCTGTGACGTAGCCCCTGTGTTCAAATCCCCCTAGCCACGTATTATTTTTTTGATTTTTCATTTAGACTTTTAGAAGCTCAAAAATTTGCACGTGCACTGCACCTAAAATGAAAGTCATCCTAAAAACAAATATGTGCACTGAGCCATATGAAGCAACTAGGACACGTTTTTTCAATCCAGAGCCCCCCATTCCCTAAACGATCGGCGAGATATTGATTGGGGCCGGCGCCGCCGGCCCCCCATGGCAAATGCTCCCAAAATTTCATCCATAACCCCTTGGCCTCCCCCAACTACCCCCATGATGTTTGATTTCTCTGCATTTATCCAGAGAATGATAAATTCCCTCTTTAATCCATTTTAATGTATATTTTTAATTCATTCTTCAATCCTCAAAACCTTAATTTCTCTTATAAATACAAATATCACACCCTGACCTCCTCATTCAGAATTCCATTGCCAAAACTCTATAAAATTTCTAAGTTCCAAAAGTTGTACAAGTGGAGTTAGCTCAAGGCAAAGTTCCGGCGACGTTTCGGGACAACTCCGGCGACGAAACGACTCAACGACACCGTTGAAATCTTCCTGTCACAACCCGAAAAGTACGGAACATGACCGGCACTTAAACTAAGAAACGTCTCGAGGCGTACGTAATCTAAGTAAGCCAAAACCCAGAAATCCAAACCAAGTAAAGCAGTAGAGTGAAGGAAAACAAATTTTTAAAGTAAGAAGTTTAACAAAATAAGCCGAAATATGCATTTTAAAATCTCAAGTCTTTCCAGAAAATTTCGGCAGAGTTTCCTTTGTAAAAACTAACCCCAAACAGGTACAAACCTGATAAAGCATATATAATGAATAAAGGCATCCCCAAGCGGGAGCTAGCTCTTCGTTAATTGACGGTCACAACCACGCATGCAATATAATATACAACGCCGAAGGGCGAGGATCAAAACTCAAAAGAAAGCTCATATCAACCAGAAAATCATAATAATACAAGCGCGACTCTAAGGTCGAAAGAATATACACTGGTCTTCTAGTTCTATCAAATAAACAAGTCTAGTTGATGAAGTTTACTAGATACAACTGAAATAATAAATGTACAATGGTGGTCACGATGCAAGTGAACCCACCTACCAAAGCGATCACCCGAAATGAAAGCAGTGTGCCAGCAAGCCGTCAAGATACCTGTACGGCAAAACCTCCAAGAAACTGTGGCACAACGGGGGTGAGTTGCCAACTCGTGAGTAGAAAATATCACAGAGCAGAAATCGCATGTATGACGCTATCCTAGGTCATATCAAGTAATATCCACAAATAATATCCTGATCCATCTACATATAAGTGTAATACTACGTGCTCGTGTCAGTGTCTCAGATAGCAGCATATCAAATATATGATGTATGAATGCATTACGAATGGAAACAGAATAAATCATGAGTGAGACGACTGTTTTCTTTATTTAATGAGATTCATGTATGTATATAAATCGAATATCATCAGTGAAATCAACAGAGAAATCAGTATCATGTATCGACACAAAACATGAATCTCAATATCTCAATATCTCAGGCTCTGGCTATCCGGACTGGCCTGTATTATCAAATCACACGACCACGAAAGGTACCCTCTGGATATCCGCCGCGCCAGACATCACCGGTAGGCAGTCTGCCCTGCCGGGCTCATTGTCTACAACTCGAGCTTCTTGCCCCGGGTACCATACCGGGTCCACCATATACCCACAGACGGTTCATCCAACTTCTCAAATCGGGTCTCGAAAACCATCTCAGAACCGAGAAAAACTCATGGTGGACAATACTCATCATATCAAGGAAAACCGCATCTATCTCTTTAAAACAAATCATCAGTTTATAAAACTTTCACATGCGGTTTCCAAATCCAAAAATCTCAAGAAGGGTCCGAAATCATAAAAATAATGATATCAATAAACAGTGAATACCGGTATAAATCTCCATAATACCGCATGACCAATGAATATATGAATGCATCAGATATCATGCAATAAATGCAATAGTTAAACTAGCATATGTAAGCTATAACATATTGCAACTATCAACTAGCAAGCTATGTCAATGAATAGTATACTCTAAAGTGTACGTGAGATGGCAATTACCGATGATGATGTGTGTGAGCCGGCAAGCAGGTGTACGTGGAACATACGCATCATCGGTAATGGTGCTGGTGTCCTGACAGCAGGGTTTCATAATAATTACAGATAACATTATGTACAAGAATGCAATGCGATGAAACATCATAAATGTACAGAAAGTAATTTAGTAACAGCAACCCTGAAAAATATACCTACCCAATATACGAGTCATACAGTTTGGTATTTAAATTACTCACAATTCTCCGCTTTTGAAAATGAACATGACTCAAGCCCAATCAAAAGGGTAAGGGAATTCACCTAAGTCTGAGTCGATATATATATATATATATATATATATAGTTGTCGGTGATCTCGCCTCAATAGTATTACGTACGATACAATAAATAATATGATATTCTCGAGTCAAGAGTGTGGATCTATCCTCATAACTATATCTCGTACGGTAAATCTATCGTACGGCATCCCAAATCTGGATACGGGTCAAATATCATATTTATCTCATTACTCATCTGATATCCTTATCATCACATGTCATGACCAGGGGGTAGTGATCTAAGTCTAGTACAATACTAATATCATCAACAAATATATATGCGTGTGTCTGAAACACATCGCCTAAAGATCCGCTATAATCTCCTGTCGTATCTCATAGTACGAACCAAAACACATCACTGATCTCACGGCATCATGCCCAATCACATCGACTCATTTCCAAGTACCATACACTATCCTCAGCATCCGTGTATACATGTATGTATGTATGTATGTGTATATATATATATATAACACTGATACAACCAGATATACATATATATATATAACGTATGCACCCAAAACCATATCTCGTGTGTGTATATGTGTGTGTACAACCCTACTCTAGGGTTCACGACTAAGAAACCAACTAAATCGTTTCTTCGATTCTCGCTAACACTAACCCATGATCTCCTGAAGCTTTTCTTGCTAAGTGTTTATATCCCTCAACAACGCATCTAATTATAGCTATATCATATCATATCATTTCTTACGACATTGCGGGGGTGTTATACGCCATCCACCCGACTTCCCCTGTAGATATAAATCTACTCATCTTGACCTTCGCTTGCCGATGCCGACGTCGCCACGCGCTTGATTGTCGTCTTGAAGTCTGCATGGGGGTACCTACATATCACAACGTATCGTGCCGTATTAAAATCCAATTCGAAATCGAAACGACATACGAAAACCAAATCGGCACGCATATCACGGATAGGTTAAAACCTATAGCCTACGATGCAAGAATAACCAAACAACCCTCGATGTCGATGTACAAATGTCAAACCATCGAGTTAAAACCAAATTACTAAAACTTGAATTCATAAACACAAAATAATTCAAAGCAGAAACCCACTAAAATGGTCCCAGATTTCGTTTAAGGTGAAAACAAGGTGCACAAACAATACTGAGATGATATATAGGGTGTATATGAGCCATGGAAGCAACCTAGACACCTGACTCAACCAAGTGGCCAGCCACATCCCTAGTAAATCTGGCCTGCTCGGTTTGGGTGGTTCAGTTGGGGCTCGTTTTGGTAGGGTGGTCTCGTGGTGTCTCAATTTGGTCTCTGGACTTGTTTGCTTCTCTCGTAAAAATCCCAGTTCACTCCAGATTTCCCTGCACCCTCAAATCTCACAAAACCGACATAACAAGTTTTAAAATTTGGGTTTCAGGTTTTAGTTCATGCTTGATCTGGGTGTCTAACATCATGGGGGGTCTAAGGTCACCAATAAGGTTCAATTACACAATCCTAATTCAAATCAAACCCTAACCCTTTCTAGAAATTTTCAAAGCTCACAAAACCGCATCAAAATACTTCTAAACTTGTATGGTTGATAATGAAATAGAAATACAATGCTAATGGTGCAGAAATTAACTCAATTGGCAACTCAAGAAAATTATTGAGTCACTCAAAGTCCTCCAAATCCGATTTTTCTTGGTTCAATGAGCTTCCCTTGAGCTTGTGCATGTTTTTAAAGAAATGGAGATGGGGTTTTAGGTTGTTTTTGATGATGTTATGGGGGTTGAAAAGGAGGGGGAGATGAGGTGTTGCCATGGTGATGGAGGAAGAAGAAAGATGATGAAGATGATGAATGATTGCAATAGCACTTGGTCAAAGAAAACCCCTCGCCTTTCTCTGTCATGCCCATACCTCTTGACTTTTCTTTTTCTTGTTTTCTTTTCTATTTTCTTTTCCAATTCTTTTCTCTTCTCACATAAAACCAAAACCATGGATGAAAATGAAGAGAAGGCCATGTAGGAAAATGTAACACAAATGTAAAAATGATATGGTACATGTTTTGCACAAAACAAGTTTAATGCGCGATTAACAATATTTAACCGCGATTAGCATTAAAATAGTGCAAAATAAATCATAAAATTTTATAATTTGCTTACATACAATAAAGCACCCTCATTTCAGTAATTTCCATAATTTTCCAAATTTTTCCCAAATTTATCGGTATTTAATTATACCGCCTTATTAAAATATTAAATATAATATTATTTAATTAGAAAAATCCCCAAAAATAATATTTTATTTTTCTGAAATGTTACAGTCTTCCCCCATTAAAGAAATTCGGTCCCCGAATTTAAATTTAAACCCCTCAAATACTAAAATATTTCAGTAAAAAGTCTAAGTCGTCGGGGCTCCGAAATCATCAATACATAAAACGCATCATGGCGCAATGCATGCGCATGAAAAATGAGCAGATAACTCCAAATCAAAACTCAGTCAAGCATCTCATAATCATCGGAGTCATGGTGAAGACACAAATGTCAAATCCAATACGAAAACCAATATGATATAAATGTAAACATCTGGAGGAAATGCACGCCAAACCTTTCATGTTGCTGTGCGATGCGCGTATCGTGACATATTTTTAAACGTTTCGTGTCATATCAAAACTCCACCTTCAGCAGAAAACTTGTAGTCTTTATCATCGATTACGCCAAAAGATATGAGATTCTTCTTCAAGTTAGGTACGTGCCTGACTTCCGCCAATATCCTTACAACACCATCGAACGTCTTGATTTGGATTGTCCAATTTCTAATAGCTCGGCACGAGATATTGTTGCCCATCAGATGTAGGGTTGCTAGGCACGCGCACAAGGGTCTACGAGGCATCAACCATGCCCGATTAAAATTTTAGCCATGCCGAACAACCCGAATACGGATCTTTAAACTAGGGTTTAGGCAAAAACGAACATGTTAAACGCTTTAACACTAAGTGAGAGGGATTACAACCTTTGTAGATCCGGTCCTTCACTTCTTAAGCTCCATGTTGAGGTCCCTTCGCTGCGATCATCATGTTGTGGACTCTCGAGAGGCTTCACGAAGAGAATGATGCAACCTTTGCTTCCGATCTTCGATAGTAAGATAATCTACTTTGAAGTTTCATTAACACAAGCTAACACTCATAATATGAAGTGAACACCCTCATCTAAATGGCAAGGATAGATGAGTATGATGAAGTAGGGTTTTTTCTCTCATTTATAATCTTTTTCTCACTCATTTTCATCACAAAAGAAAGCTTTTTCATGAAGAAGCTCAAGCATGGAGAAGAAGAATGAAGAAGATAACCTCAATCCTTTTGTGATGAATAATGAATTATTGTAGTGCTTACAAATCTAACCAAGGGTTAAGCATGAGAAGAGTTAACCCTTGTAGAGAGTTAACTAGGGTTAATGGTTTGGATTGGGTTAACATAATATCTCAGAAAAATATCAAGCAACCACAAAGTCAAAGCTTCATGAAGCTTCATGAAAGCTTCATGCAAAAGCTAACCCTAATCCAAACCTTAACCAAGTTTAAACCCTAATCCAATGTTAAATTTGTAACCCTAACATGTTACAATATTATATATCACATATACAATATATTTTGTAACAATAGAAAATAATACAATTAACATATATCGCATATATATCAATGTATTATCCCGTGAGAAAATGAATCTTTTAGTGAGTTAATATTAGTTAATGTAATTTAATATATCATATATATTATTATATATTAAATTATCGAATCAACACTTGATCCGACAATCCGGCTATATCGCATATAACCGACTAATACGATGACCCGGCTATATCAAATATACCCGGCCGATATCTCATATCGCGAGAATCCAATACGGTATCATATACCGCATTATCCTCGGTCCCGCACATATCACATATGTGCTCCTACTCCGTTTCTCCTGAGCCAAGAAACCTCTGTGTAGGACTCTAAAGAATCGTCAATAGGCTGGCAGTAGGTGATGATCATATCAAACACCCACAGGCTGCAAGCGGTCAGCTAAACGTAACAGCCATCCAGGTATTGAGCGCTCAGAAGATCAACAAGCAAGCCTGTACATTCTCCTGTGAATCCAAACAGTAACACTCCCGTACAGTCCGGTCTCGTCGTCTGATATGTCGCATATCTCGCCTAGGGGTGGTAAACGTCAGACCCAAGTAGCTCGATAAGTCGTGTCGATATGAGGTCTATAACAGTTCGAGAAACTACTGGTAACACTTACCAGTAAATCTCAGTAACCCTGGCCAGGGATTTCTGGTTATAGCCAATCGAACACAGCACAACATCAACTCCCTATACCGGGAGAGACGAATCCCCTCCTATCGCTCATTGCCTCCATGTGATTCAGGACTGTACCCAAAAGCCACCTTTTTGCACGCTCTCTTGGACGTGGTATGATGGAAATCAAAGCACAATGGGAATCACACAAGACTCTATGACGATCTCGGGTCAACAGACTACTCTGTACCAGTGTCACCGGAGAACTGCCATCTGACGTAAGGTATATTACCATCTGGGAGTTCTCGGCGAGTCCGTCCAGTGTACCCAGTCTCCACTGAGCATCCGTACACCATCCTTGATGTCAAACACCGATGGATATGGGATCATCCATCGCCCATCATATGGGTCAAGATGCGTATACGCTAGTCTACTCTGGTGCATCGATGCCCTGTCTCGATACACCCTCGACTAAGAACAGTTATAGGATGTACTCGTCGACTACCGTGGCCCCACTAGTATGATCTCATCATAGTCCCAGTAGTCGAGTACATATCCTAAAGGCTTTATCAACATGTAACATAGAGACAATCAGAGTACATGTTAAGATAAAGTACAACCAGATAGCATACTATCATGTCGAGCAAGAAAGTCATCCCTATATATGTCCTAGCATCCACTACAATATACATCGTATGTACAGTAATGGCCTCTAGGGCATCCATATAACTAACATCAGAACCACTCCGTCATCTACGGACTCGTACGTAGTGAAAAATCCCTATTGGAATACAAGTGGTAAGAACAACCCAAGTCCATAATCCACTCATTCTTGGATCGCCGTATGTTATTAAGGACCACAAGAAGATCTCATTCTCCTTCCGCTATACTCGTTTTAACCGAAGACTCATTCTCTAATTTGTCTTCCTGTTTTAGCTTGTTCTGCAACTTAAAACAATCGATCTTGAAATGCTCCTGCTTCTTACAATAATTGCAGGTAACGTTTTTAGTCTTAAATTTTGACCGTGACTTCTTCCTATTTGCTTCGGATCTCCCTTCTTTGCTCGCTCTCGAACAAATAAGCCAAACGATGAATCGTCCATTTCGGTGGAAGGCAACTCTTTGTCAATCTTCTCTTTATTTATCAAATTATCATTGACATCCTTGATTGAGATCGTGTCCCATAGTGTCACGAAAGTGCGTATAAGAGGATGGCAACAAATATAAGAAGAGAAGAACTTGATCTTCATCGTCAATCTTAATGTCGATCTTACCCAAGTCTGTAATGATCGCATTAAACTCACCAATGTTAGATTTTATTGAAGTGCTTTTGTAACAACCTTAAACTTTCCGTACATAATTTTTTTTCAAAAATACAGAAAGGAGTATCTTAACCTAAGCACAAATTATAAATTTAAATTGCTTTAGAACAACAAGAAAGCACTTGTAGCTCATTGGTAAATCCTTGCATTGCTGTGACATAGCCCCTGTGTTCAAATCCTCCCAGCCATATATTCTTTTTTTGATTTTTCTTTTAAATTTTTAGAAGCTCAAAAATTTGCATGTGCACTGCACCTAAAATGAAAGTAACCATAAAAACAAACATGTGCACTGAGCCATATGAAGCGACTAGGACATGTGTCTTCAATCCAGATCCCCCTACCCCTAAATGACCGGCAAGATATTGCTTGGGGCTGGCGCCGCCGCCCCCCCCATGGCAAATGCTCCCAAATTTTCATCCATAACCCCTTGGCCTCCCGCCACTACCCCCATGCTGTTTGATTTCTCTGCATTTATCCAAAAAATGATAAATCCCCTCTTTAATCCATTTTAATGCATATTTTTTATTCATTCTTCAATCCTCAAAACCCTAATTTCTCCTATAAATACAAATATCACACCCTAGACTCCTCATTCAGAATTCCATTTCCAAAACTCTCTAAAATTTCTAAGTTCCAAAAATTGTACAAGTGGAGTTAGCTCAAGGCAAAGTTCCGGCGACGTTTCAGGACAACTCCGGCGACGAAACGACTCCACGACACCTTTGAAATCTCCCTCTACCTCCCCCCTCTTTAATAAATCAGTAAATCCCCTCTTCCCTCTCCTCTCTCTATTAAAAAGACGTCTCTTTTCAAAATTCGTCGGAAGCGGAGTTAATCCGACTTCCGATTCTCTTTTCTTTAAAATTCAATTTTTCTTAAACAACAATCAACCACCTTTTCATATATTGTTTAGTAACCATTAAAAAACTATTGGACAAAGTTTCAATTCACAATATTATGTTAAACAAATTCTATTTCACTTTTACAGTAAAATACTATTAAGTTTACATACGACATTACCATATCTTTTTGCTCATATTACCTTTAGAAAACGCACGAGGTAATGACCTACCTCATCACAACACTCATTCTTGATATAACACGATGGATTTTCGAACATTAGTTTATGTGATAAAATATGAAATTAGATTTTAGTACCATAAACTTTCAAAAATCGTTTTCTTTAAAAGTGTTTTATTTAATTCCTTACAAATGCGCCTCTACAACCCATTTTGGGGAACCCCGATCGGGATGGTGCGGGTTATCGCATATTCTCGGGCCTAGTAGAGCGAGATGCAGACCTCCTCAGGGAGTATCCTATCTCGATAGAATTTTTAATGCGATTTTGAGAAAAATGTGATTTCTATTTAATAAATAGGTACTATTTTTATAAATATATATATATATATTATCAAAATATCTACTTTAAATATACAATATATATATATATGTATATTCCATGTTTTCTAAATCAAAAGAATCGCAAATTTCATGAAACTATCATTACAAATCAATACAATTCCAATATTACACTATAATACCATATACTATTCAAATTAGATTTATATCCACTAGAATATTTTATTTTATAAAAATTACAACTATGAAATTCCTAAAGAAGATAATTAAATACTTAATGTGTATTTTAAAAATATATCAAAGCTATTTTTCATAAAACCCCCTCAATTTATATTAATTTACAATAAGGACCCTAATAAATATAGCTTTCCATTCCTGTATTTACATTTTCAGTTGTACTTGCAAAGAAATGTTTAATAAATAAAAGTTGATGTTCATTTACACTTCATGTCTTCTTTTGTATATTTACATTATATTTCTTAGTTACGCTTAGCGTGTTTACTTTTGAGTAAATACGTAGCAGGCATCGCCGTGTCTCCTTACCGTACACCGGGAAGCGGGGCGTGACAGGTTTTGTTAGCGGCCCATGCATGTCAGTTCTGCATGGACATGCAGGTCAATTCTACATGAAGTCCTAAACAATATAATACAAGAATCAGCAATTAAAAACATTCTTTACATTTCATATTCTTTGAATTTTACAATTTCATATTCTTTGAATATATCATAACCCAATTTTTTCCTCGTAGAATCAATTCCAATGCTGCACCCGGACTAGCAATTACCTACCCGGAGCGGCCAGCTATCCAAGCTCCTGCCCCACGACTCGCTCTCCCAGCTCCACCTTCTCGTGGACTGACTGCACCTCCTCCTCGTCAGTTCCACAAAGCACAAAGGATTCCAGTATGTTAGTTATGTATATGCCCTAGAGGCCATTATTGTACATATGATGTATATTATAGTGGATGCTTGGATATATAGAGAGAGGACTTTCTTGCTCGACATGATAATATGCTATCTGGTTGCTCTTTGCCTTAATATGTAGACTTGTATTGTGATACAGTCTTACTCTCACATGTTGATAAAGCCCTTAGGAAGTGTACATGACTACTAGGACTATGATGGAGATCATACTAGAGGGGCCATGGTAGTCCACAAGTACATCCTATAATTGATCCTAGTCGAGGGTGTATCGAGACAGGGCATCGATACTCCAGAGTAGACTAGCGTATACGATTCTTGACCTATATGATAGGCGGTGGATGATCCCACATCCATTGGTGTTTGACATCAAAGATGGTATACGGGTGTTCAGTGGAGACTGGGTACACTGAACGGACTCGCCGAGAACTCCTAGTTGGTATTATACCTATCGTCATATAGCAGTTCTCTGGTGACACTGGTACATGTTAGTTTGTAGACTCGAGATCGTCATAGAGTCTTGTGTGATTCCCACTGTGCTTTGATTTCCACCTTACCACGTTCAAGAGAACATGCAAAACGGTGGCTTTTGGTACAGCCCTGAATCACATGGAGGCAATGAGCGATAGGAGGGGTTTCGTCTCTCCCGGTATTAGGGTTTGATGTTGCGCTGTGCATGATTGGCTATAACAGGAAGTCCCTGGCCAGGGCTGATATGGAGTTCTACTGGTAAGTGCTATCAGTAGTTTCTCGACCCGTTATGAGCCTCATATCAGCACGACTTATCGGTTACTGGGGTCTGACGTTTACCACCCCTAGACTGGATATGCGACATATCAGACGAAGAGATCGGACCCTACGGTAGTGTTACTGATAGTCTTTAAAGGAGTTAGAGCGGGCTTGCTTGTTGATCTTCTGATCGCTCAATACCCGGGTAGCCGTTACGTCCAGCTAGTACCGCTGACGGCTTATGGGTGATTGATATGATCATCACCTACTGTCGGCGCATTGACGAGTCTTTAGAGTCCTACACAGAGGTTTACTGGCTCAAGCAAATGAAGTAGGAGAACATATGTGATATGTGCAGGACCGAGATTAATACGTGTATGTGATACCATATTCTATTCTCGCGATATGTGATATCAGCCGGTTATATGTGATATAGCTGGGTTATCGGATCAAGTGTTTATTCGATAAAATGATACATATGATATTAGTCGGTTATATGTGATATAGCCGGATTATTAAATCAAGTGTAGATTTAATAATTTAATGTATAATTATATATTTGATATATTAAATTACATTAACTAATATTTTCCCACTTAAGTATTTCCTTTTTCTCACTTATGATACATTTAATATGTGTGTGTGTGTGTGTGTGTGTGACATATGTTAATTGTATTGTTTTATTTTGTGCAAAAATAATATATATGTGATATATATTATTGTGGAATGCTAGGTTATACATGCAACATGGGTGTATGAGACTTACACCATGCTATTGATAATGTATGGGTATTTATTTATATAAGTAATTCAAAATTATTTGGAAATTAATCATGGTTGAGCTTGGATGGAAGCTTGTAGAACCATTGACCTAGTCCACTAATTTTGTTTTACCTAAAATATTTATTAACCTAACCATTATCACTAAGCCATGGTTTATTCTCTACATGGGTTAGTATATGATATGAACTCACCCATGGTTGCATTTCTAACCTCACTCTTATTCATTCATCACTTCATCTTCTTCTTCATCTCCTTCTAGCTTTCTTGCTTTTGATGAAGTGAAGAAAAATAGTGAGAAAATAAATTCTAAAGTGAGCAAAATTCCTACTTCATCATCCTCTACTGAACTAGCCATTTAGTATAGAGTGTTTGATTCACTAATTCCATATTAATGAAGAGATAGCTTGAGTCGGTGTCTTCTCGACGTAGATCATTTTCGGCTTTGAAGACTTCAAGCAAGTTTGCATCTTTCATCTTGTGGAGCCTCTCAAGAGTTCGGGAGATCATTACTCGCAGCGAAAGGACCACTACTTGGAGCTATTGAAGTGAAGGACCGGTCTACAAAGCTTGTATTCCTTATTCACTTAGTTGTAAAATTGTTTACACTTTGTTTCGTCTAAATCTTTAGTTAAAATTCTTGGGTTAGGGTTAAGT
The DNA here is from genome assembly GCA_030015575.1 of Agapanthus africanus. NCBI lineage: Eukaryota > Viridiplantae > Streptophyta > Magnoliopsida > Asparagales > Amaryllidaceae > Agapanthus > Agapanthus africanus. Next base: position 396,401,689 of record JASDDO010000018.1, read on the forward strand.
AGCATGACAAATTTTTGAAAATGGCATGGACGATGCCTCCTGAAACCTTGTTGTCGTGCTAGATAACCCTACACAGTACAGAGGAACGGATAGAGGAATGCTCCTCCAGTAAAGAGGAATGTACCGAGGCGACAGGCTTTCATAATGACTGTGGAAAAAGCTGAAGCCACTGGTCAAGTCATCACTGGTAACTCTTTCCTTTCAAGCTTTCTTTCAGTCTTTATATATACCCATATATCATTATCTTATACCTAAAACCTGTCCCACATAACTTAGGTACGATCTTAGTAGCCTCACTTCCTGCACTAGCACTCTTCAATACTGGACCATCTCATTACTTTATGTCGCAACGGTTAGTCCGAACTCATGCGATTCCAGTGAAACCTCTCGTATCCAGCTCGAATGTCAGTTCAGGGAACGGCTTTATAAAGGCAACAATGGGATACGACCTGTGTCCAGTAGTCGTCTGCAGCAGAGAATTCTATGCTGGCTTCAAGGTGCTGGACAAACCGAACTTCGATGTCGTTTTGGGTATGGATTTTCTAGAAACATTCTATGCAGCCATTGACTGTCGTCAAAGGTGAGTAGTGTTCGAGATTTCAGAGCATCCGGTCTTTTTTTTCAAAAGTCGAGACCATACCTAGGAGCCAAGCACATACAAAGCAAAACCGAAGAAGGCTGTGATTGCAACACTTCAAGCGGGGGAAGGATCGAAGCTAGAGATAGTTTGAGAGTTCGACGATGTATTCCCTGAAGACATATCAGGTTTGCCTCTCGATCGAGCTCTTGAATTCAGCATTGATTTAGTACCTGGAGCACAACCGGTGATCAAAGCACCGTATCAGTTAAGCCTCGAAGGTTTGAAAGAGATCTGAACTCAGTTGGACGAATTATTGAAGAAAGGATGGATTTGTCCCAGCACTTCAAGTTGGAGATCGCCAGTTCTACTTGTAAAGAAGAAGGAAGGTTCATATCGAATGTGCATTTATTATAGAGCTATGAACGAAATAACTATAAAGAACAAGTATCCACTTCTGCGCATCGACGATCTGTTCGATCAGCTAAGTGGATCTTGCGTTTTCTCCAAGTTAGATCTTCGCTTGGGATATCATCAGGTGAAGGTCAAAGAGTCTGATATTCCGAAGACGGCATTCCAGACTCGCTATGGTCATTATGAGTTTCTTGTGATGCCATTTGGAGTGACCAACGCACCAGCTAGATTCATGAACCTAATGAATCAAGTTTTCCGAGAGTACCTAAACAGGTTTGTTATCATCTTCATCGACGACACCCTAGTGTATTCTAAGAGTCGGAAAGAACATGCCAAGCACCTACGAATTGTCCTGGAGACTTTACAACGGCATCAACTCTATGCTAAGTACAACAAGTACGAGTTTTGGCTAAATCAAATCGGTTTTCTCGGACATATTGTATCAGGCGATGGAATCTCTGTAGATCCAGCTAAGGTATCAGCAGTAAACGGAAGGCCGACACCGAAGTTAGTGAAAGACATTCAAAGTTTCTTGGATTTAGCAGGATATTACAGAAGATTCATTGAAGGATTCTTGAAGATTGCAACACCCCTGACCAAGCCCATGCGTAAAGATGAAGAATTCGTGTGGTCAGAAGCATGCGAACAAGCTTTCGTAGAACTTAAGTCAAGATTGATATCAGCACCTATTCTCGTTATACCGGACCAATCAGGAGGTTTTGAAGTGTATTGCGATGCATCCGGTAAGGAATTAGGATGTGTTCTACATCGGCACAATAAAGTTGTAGCTTATGCGTCAAGACAGCTAAAGATTCATGAGCATAACTACCCGACGCATGATCTGGAGTTGGCAGCCATAATCTTTGCACTTAAGATTTGGCGCCATTATCTTCTTAGAGATCGGGTAGATATCTACACAGACCACAAAAGTCTGAAGTATGTGTTTACTCAGAAAGAGTTGAATATGCAGCAGAGAAGATGGTTAGAACTTATAGCGGATTTCGACATCAATCTACAATATCATCCAGGGAAGGTTAATGTAATTCCTGATGCACTTAATCACCAACCATTAGCATTGAATCTCACCGCACAGTGGAAGCTCCAACAAGATTTGCATCAGATGGAGATTGAAGTAGACGTGCCAGGTAACACTTCAGTTTGATGAACTTACAAGTTCAATCCACTATTGTCAATCAGATCACAGTAGCTCAAGCAAGTGATGCCAAGTTGCAAAAGTTCGGAGAACAAGTAAAAAGTGGACTTAGAACAAACTTCATCATACACGATGACTGGTCTTTGAGATACGGAAGCAGGTTGTGTGTACCAAAAGGTTCTGTGCGGGAAGAGTTGATGAAAGAAGCTCACAGCTCCCTTTATTCAGTACACCCTGGAGGCACAAAGATGTACAAAGATCCGCGTCAAAATTACTGATGGCATGGAATGAAGCGTGAAGTAGCCAGAGGCGTCGCTAAATGCTTGGTGTGTCAGCAAGTAAAGGCTGAATATCACAGGACAGCTGGTTTACTTCAACTGTTACCTATCCCAGAATCGAAATGGCAACACATCACTTTGGATTTCGTGACTGCACTTTCTCGCAGCACGAAAGGTAACGATGCGGTATAGGTTATTGTGGATCGATTCACAAAGTCGGTTCACTTCATCCCATTTCAAGTTGGCCAATCTATCGAGACATTAGCAAAGAAGTATATGAAGGTAAGTTTGAATCTAAGTAAGATTTAACTCTTTATTGTGTACTATCTCTGATACCCATGAAATCATGCAGGAGATTGTGAGATTATTTGGAGTACTGGTTTGCACTGTCTCCAATCGTGACACCAGATTCCGATCGCAATTTTGGCAGAGTCTGCAAGCTAGCTTGGGAACAAGTCTAAACTTCAGCACATCTTACCATCCACAAACAGATGGATAGTCTGAGCGAGTTATTCAGATACTTGAAGATATGCTATGAGCTTGTATGATATACTTCGGAGGATTGTGGGAAGATCACCTACATCTTTTGTAGTTTTCATATAACAACAGCTACTAAGCATATATAGGAATGGCACCCTTTGCAGCTCTTTATGGAAAGAAGTGTCGATCACCATTAAGTTGGAACGACATCGGAGATAGAGAACTCCGTGGACCTGAGATGATAATGGCAACTGTCGATGTAGTTCGCACTATTAGGGAAGGAATGTGTATAGCCTAAGACCGATAGAAGCACTGGGCTGATGCAAAATGCCGTCACTTGGAGTTCCAACTGGGAGATCATATCTTTTTGAAGATATCTCCAAACCGTGGAGTGATTCGCTTTGGAAGATGCGGTAAGCTCAGTCCGAGATATATTGGACCGTTCGACATACTCGGACGAGTCGCAGAAGTGGCTTATCGCTTGGCACTTCCACCTTCATTGGAAGGAGTGCACAATATATTCCACATATCCCAACTCAGAAGATATGTAAGTGACCCCAATAATATTCTTGATCACTCCGAGCTCACTGTACATCCAGACTTATCCTGTGAATAGCAACCTGTTGAAATCCTAGATAGAAAGGTGAAGTCACTTCGGGACAAGAAAGTAAACTTGGTTCGAGTGACGTGGAGAAAAGACTGACCAGGAGAATCAACATGGGAATGTGAGGACGACATGCGTGCAAGGTACCCTCAGTTGTTTGTAAATTAGTTCTTAAAGTAATTGTAAATTTCAAGGTCGAAATTTTTGTTAGGAGTGTAGAATGTAACGACTCTGTTTTAATGTACAGAAGAATTAATTTAAAAGTTAATGTAGAAATGAGTATTTTCAACCCTGTGTATGCTATAAATATTTGAATTGCTTTTGAACAGTAAGAAAGCACTTGTAGCTCAATGGTAAAACCTTGCACTGCTGTGATATAGCCCCGGTGTTCGAATCCCTCCAGCCACATATATTTTTTGTTGATTTTTCTTTTAAAATTTTATAATCTCAAATGTTTGCACATGCACTACATGTAAAATGAAAGGTCACAACAAAATCAAACATGTGCACTGATGTATATGAGACGACTAGGACACATGGCAAAAATCCAAGAACCAACCCACCGGTTTGGACCGGCGAGATTTGAGGAAGGGGCCGGCGCCGCCGGTTTGGGAAGGAGAAAATGCAAATTTTTTTGTTGCTCTAACACCCTTGGACTCCCCCATTAACCTCAGTCTGTTTGATTCCTTACACATTAACAGAGAAATTAAAATGATGCATTAATCCAAATTTTAATTCATTTTTAATTCTCTCTTCACCCACAAAACCCTATTCCTACCATATAAATACAACTCTACACTTTTTCCCTCCTCATTCAGAAATCTAGTGCCAAAACTCTCTAAAAATTTCAAGTCCAAAAAGTTGTTCAAGTGGAGTTAACTTAAGACTAAGTTCCGGCGACGTTTCAGGACAAATCCGTCGACGAAATGACTCGCCGATGATTCCATAAGCTTTCTATACCTCTCCACTTTCTTTCTAATTTATAAGTCCCACTTTCCCTATTCTCCTTCTATTAAAACGAATTCCATTTTCAAAACTAGTCGGAAGCGGAGTTAATCCGACTTCCGTTTCTAATTTAACTGAAAACACCATTTATCTTAATAAAAAATTTACAATTTTTTTGTATATTGTTTAACAATTATAAACAAACATATTAGAACAAGTTTCATCTCAAAATAATAGGTATTGCAACTTCTATTTCAGTTTTACGGTAAAATACCATCATATTTACACACGACATTGCTTATTCATTTTGCTCATATTACCTTTAGAAAACTCACGAGGTAATGACTTATCTCATCACAACACTCATTCTTAATATAGCACGATGGCTTTTGTAATATTAGTTTGTGTAATAAATACGAGTTTACATTTAAATACCATAAACATTCAAAAACCGTTTTCTTTAAAAGTGTATTATTTAATTCCTTACAAATACGCCTCTATAACCCATTTTGGGGAACTCCGATCAGGATGGTTTGGGTTATTACACATCCTCGGGTCTAGTAGAGCAAGATGAAGACCTCCTCACAGAGCATCCGATCTCGATGGAATTTTTAATGTAATTTTTAAGAAAAATGTGATTTCTATTTAATAAATAAGTACTATTTATATATATATATATATAAATATTATCAAAATATCTACTTTAAATATACATTATATATATTCCATGTTTTCTAAATCAAAGGAATCACAAATTTCATGAAACTACCATTACAAATCAATACAATTCCAATATTACACTAAAATACCATATACAATAAAATCTTGGTTCTATTCACTAGAAAACTTCATTTTATAAAAACTATATGAAAACCCTAGAGACGATAAATAAATACTTGAGTTTTATTTTTAAAATATATCAAAAATATTTTTTATAAAACCCCCTCAAGTTATATTAATTTACAATAAAGACCCTAGTAAATATAGGTTTAAGCGGGACCAGTTCTCTTGAGCCTCAAAGAGCCGGAGAATGTGGATGCTTGCCTATATTAGGTAGACAACCTAAAAACGGTGTTATCAATACGGCAATTGTCTTGGAAAAAGACACAAATCCTGCCGTCCATGTGCAGCAGTTACCGATAATATCAAAACTAATTCAGGACATCAATTCGTTGTAAAGTGTCTGACTCGGGCAGAGTCTCGGTCTAATAAGAAAACAATCTATCCTTGAATATGATTCAAGATAACTTCAATACAACATGAATCCATTTATACCAGATATAATCTATATCAACTTGACTCGACCGAACCGAACCATGGATATACTCTAATTACATGACTATCCATTTATATCCATTCCGTTTACATGATATCATGGTTTCGGAAAATCTTCCATTTATAAAGTAAAATAATACAATCAATACAAAAGACATTACGGGGTTTTAGAGAGGTAGATTGGTACGGAATGTGTTAGAAGTGGCACGAGACGGTCACTTTAATACACCTAAGCTGAATATCCATTGATGTTGTACCGTGGCTTAACTGTTCCTTGTGCTCTGTATACCATAGTCTCCGGAATAGTGGGACTCCTCTCGTATACACTGGCATATTCTATACCAAGCTACAAATAACTGCGTTAACAGAACAAAAAAATTACAATATACCAGTTATATTCTCATAAGTCTATTCTTACCTATCTTTGGGACTTACCGAGCGATTGTTCGCTGACGACATTCCTTCTCTTCTTTGTTTGGAATATTGTCAGGTGAATCGGACTCTCTGGAGGTCGAGCCCAGTACTGAAGACTTGGAGCAGTTCGCCATTGATCCAAAGCTCAAGATACTTGTATATATTTTCTTTTCAATTCATGCCATTGTTTAGGCATTGCTTTCCATTCCTGTATTTACATTTTCAGTTGTACTTGTAAAGAAATGTTTAATAAATAAAAGTTGTTGTTCATTTACAGTTCATGTCTTCTTGTGTATATTTACATTATATTGCTTAGTTACACTAGCATGTTTATTTATGAGTAAATACGTAGCGGGCCTCGTCGCGTCTCCTTACCGTACACCGGGAAGCGGGGCATGATACTTTTCGTCCATTTGTGGATGATAAGCCGTGCTGAAATTCAGACTCGTTCCCATATTAGCTTGCAGACTCTGCCAGAATTGTGATCGGGATCTTGTATCACGATCGGAGACGATGCAAATAGGTACTCCATGTAATCTCACGATCTCCTGCATGATTTCATGGGTAGTACATCTTGAAGGTTTAAATCTTAGTTTAGACTTATGCTTACCTCATTGTACTTCTTTGCTAACGTCTCAGTTTATTGGCCAACTCAAAATGGAATAAAGTAAGCCGACTTGGTGAGTCGATCCACAATAACCTATACTGCGTTATTACCCTTCGAGCTGTGATGAAGGGCAGTCACGAAGTCCATGGTAATGTGTTGCCATTTCCATTCTGGGATTGGTAACGGCTGAAGTAGACCAGCAGTTATGTGATGTTCAGCCTTCACTTGCTGACACACCAAACACTTGGCTACGCTCCTTGGTACTTCATGCTTCATTCCATGCCACCAGTAGTATTGCCGTAGATCCTTGTACATCTTTGTACCACCGGGGTGCACAGAATAAGGAGAGCTGTGAGCCTCTTTCATCAACTCTTCTCGAACAGGGCCGATTGGCACACATAATCGACTTCCATATCTCAAGGATCCGTCTTCGTGGATGATGAAGTCAGTTCGAAGTCCACTTTCTACTTGTTCTTGGATCTTTTGTAGCTTGGCATCATTTACTTGAGCTGCTTTGATCTGATTGACAATAGTGCACTGGACAGGTAAGTTCATCAAATATGAAGAGTTGTCTGGAATAACTACTTCAATCGCCAATCCGTGCAATTCTTGCTATAGCTTCCACTGAGCGGTGAGGTTTATTGCTAATAGCTGGCGGCTAAGTGCATCAGGAACTACGTTCACCTTCCCAGGATAATACCGTAGGTTGATGTCGAAATCCGCCATAAGTTCTATCCATCTTCTCTGCCGCATGTTTAGTTTCTTCTGAGTAAATACATACTTCAAACTCTTGTGGTCATTTTATATATCCATACGTTCTCCCAGAAAATAGTGGCGCCAAATCATAAGTGCGAAGATGATGGCTGCCAACTGTAGATCATGTTTTGGATAGTTGCACTCATGAACCTTCAGTTGTTTTGATGCAAAGGCCACAACTTTTCCATGCTGGTGTAGAACATATCCTAATCATTTACCAGACGCATCACAATGCACAACAAATCCTCCAGATTGATCCGATATTATAAGGATAGGAGCAGAGGTTAATCTTGACTTGAGTTCTATAAAAGCTTTTTCACATGCTTCTGACCACACGAATGCTTCATCTTTACGTGTGAGCTTGGTCAGAGGTGCTGCAATCTTTGAGAAGCTTTCAACGAATCATCGATAGTATCCTGCTAATCCCAAAAAACTTCGTATATCCTTCACCGTCTTCGGTGTCGGCCATTCGCTGATAGCTGACACCTTAACTAGATCTACTGAGATTCCTTCGCCTGAAACGATATGTCCAAAAAATTCGATTTGATCTAACCAAAATTCATACTTGCTGTACTTGGCGTAGAGATGATGTTGTCGCAATGTCTCCAGGACAATCCGTAAATGCTCGGCGTGTTCTTTCCGATCCTTTGAATACACTAGGATGTCGTCGATGAAGATGGCAACGAACCTGCCTAAGTACTCTTGGAAAACTTAATTCATCATGTTCATAAAGATGGCATGTGCATTGGTCACTCCAAATGGCATTACAAGATATTCATAATGACCATATTGAGTCCTAAAGGCTATCTTCGGAATGTCGGACTCTTTGACCTTCATCTGATGATAACCTGAACGAAGATCTAGTTTCGCAAATACACCAACTTAGCTGATTGAAAAGATCATCGATGCGTGGTAGTGGATACTTGTTCTTGATCGTTATTTCGGTCAGAGCACGATAATCCACACACATCCTGTATGAACCTTCTTTCTTCTTCACGAGTAATACTGGAGATCCCCAGCTTGAAGTACTGGGACGAATCCAACTTTTCTTCAGGAGTTCATCCAATTGAATGCAGATCTCCTTCAATCCATCTGAACTTAACCGGTACAAAGCTTTAATTACAGATTGCGCACCAGGTTGTAAATCGATGCTGAATTCAAGAGATCGATCGTGAGGCAAACCTGATATTTCTTTCGGGAATACATCCTCGAACTCTCAAACTAGTTATGGCTTCGATTCTTCCGCTTGCAATGCTGTAACCACTGCTTTATTTGGTTTTGCTTTATAGACGCTAGGTTCCAAGGTACGGTCTCCACTCTTGAAATAGAACACTGGATGATCTGGTATTTCGAACACTACTCTCCTTTAGCGACAGTCGATGGCAGGGAAGAAAGTTCCCAGCCAGTCTATTCCCAAGACCACATCAAAGTTTGGTATCTCCAGCACCTTGAAGTCCGCATAAAATTCTCTACTGTAGACAACCACTAGACACAGAACGTATCCCAAAATTGCTTTTAGAACGCCGTTCCCTGAACTGACATTCCAGCCAGATACGAGCGGTTTAACTGGAATCGCATGAGTTCGGACGAACCGTTGTGACATAAAGCAATGTGATGCTCCGGTGTCGAAGAGTGTTAGAGCAGGAAGGGAGGCTACTAAAATTGTACCTAAGTTGTGTGAGTTGGGTTTAGATATAGGAAAAGTATATTGATACATAAGGATTGAAAAGTTTTGAAAGGATTGGGAATTACCAGTAATGACTTGTCCAATGGCTTCGGTCTCTTCGACCGTCATTGTGAAAGTCTGACGTCGTGGTACATTCCTACTTGCTGGATGCGCATTCCTCTGTCATTGGGGCACGTTTCTTTGCTCTTGAGGCATGTTTCTTTGTGCCTGATGGAATTGACGTTGAAGCTGTGCAGGAGGTCCACGTAGAGCAGGTGCAGGGAGAGCTAAACGGGGTGCAGGTTCTTGGATAGCTGGCCGCTGCGGAACTGTGTTTGTGGGTCTGGGTGCTGGTGATGTATTGATACGATATGGACATACTCCTATTGCGTGAAGAGATGCACCACAAATCAAACACAGGCGATTTGCATGCCTGCAGTCCTTCGCCAAGTGTCCAGTTCTCTTGCAGTAGAACAAAAATCTGGACTGGACCGGTTAAATGATCCTCCCGGTCTCCTAGGAGCAAAAGTTGGCCTAGAAGAGGCTCCTCCAGACATCTGTGTGGCAGAGCGTTTCACACCGGCAGTCTGCGGCCTTCCTTTCTTCTTCACAATTGCCTCATAACGTCGGACATCCTTCAAAGCAAGTTCATGGGTTGGGAAATCCCCTATAGCAAGTGCAACATGGATTTCCAGGTCCAACCCTTACTGAAATCGTCATGCCTGGATCTCAGCAATAGAAATCAGGTGTGTAGGAACCTATTACGTTCTTGTGTTAGCAGTGTAATGAGTGAGATCAGAAATTTGAATTTGAGACAATATCTTACCTGTTGAGCATGGTAAACTCAGTATCATATTCATCCACAGACTTGACCCATATCGAGCCATGTTGTAGATGGATGAACTGCTGCTCCATGTCAAAATGAGCAGTCTCAGGAAAGTACTTCACATCGAGCAGATCACGAAACATCTTCCACTCGATCGGTTGGGTGAGACGGCTTTCCTCAGCCTTCCGCCAGACTCTAGCATTGTCTGTCAGTTGCAGCTTAGCAACTCTCACCCAGGTAATATCTGGTATATGGGATGTCGCCAGTTCATCTTAGATCGATTGAGCCCATTCCTCCGCCTCCAGTGGGCTCTCTTTTCCCGAGAAGTGTTTTGGATGCAATGCCCGAAATTGTTTGACTGCGCTCGGCTCAGGGCGGCACATGAGGATAGCAATCTACTGCTGCTGACCCTCTAGTAGCCTTTTGATCGACTCAAGTAGTACCATTTGCTCATTGATGTGAGCTGCAACGGTAGGTGGTGGTGGTAGAGTAGGCGGTGGAGTGTTGCCATTGACGTTCATGCTAGTGTTGTTAGGAGAATCAATAACCTTAATAGAAAAGGAATGGTTATGATAGATTCAAGAAATTTGAAATGTAAGGAATGTATAGTTGTTGATTCTTATAATTCTTGTGATATATTGCTTAAGATTTCATGCAGAACTGACCTGCATGGGCCGCCAATAAAACCTGTCACACTCGGCTTCTCAGTACACGGAAACGATGATATAGCATGCCGCAACGTATTTACTAAGAAATAAATACGTTAAGCGTAATTAAGCAATATATAAAATGAACAAGAATGACAAGAGTAATAAAAATAAACTGCAACTTTATTTACATTCATCTTTTACATACAATTGTTTGAAAAGAAAAGATACAATGAGTAAAGTAGTGCATAAACAATGGCATACAAAATGAAAGTGCAGGTGAACTGGTAGACAGGCTGAGTAGTGAGTTGGTCCAAGTCCTCCTGACTAGGCTCGATCTCCTGAGAGTCTGGTCCTCCTGACGAACATTTCAAACAAAGAAAACAGAAGGAATGTCATCAGCGAACAAACACTCGGTAAGCCCCAAAAGAAGAAATAGAATATAACAAACAATGTGAAATGAACAGGTAAGTTGTGTATGATTGATTGCCGGTATATGATAGTTATTCTAACGTGGTTATTTGTAGTTTGGTAAAGAAAGTATTCATGTATACGAGAGGAGTCTATCTTACCTCGTGGATTATGGTAACATGTAGTACAAGATCCCCTCATAACCCATGGGACAACGGCATGTGAATTCATGTAGGTGTCTTTTAAGTAACCTCTCGTGCCACGATATACGTTCTGTACCAATTTACCCCTTTATCCCCGTGTTTTGTATTGTGTAGATTATATTTACAAGTATTGGCGAGACCATAGATACAAAATGTTCAGGTATTCATGTTAAGGATGTAATCAAGTATTCAAGTAGTCATGTCAAGTTATAACCATAGTTCGGGCAAGTCAGGTCAAGTATACATGTTTGATATTGATGATTGAATTCAAGTATTCAAGTTTATGATCAAGTATTCATATTCGAATTTGGATTAAGGTTTGAGGTTGGACTCAGACTGAGTCAGACATTTGCACTGATTTAACTTTGGAATTCTTAGGTTCAGGAATTATCTACAACTGATGCACATGGACGACATGATTTGTGTATTTTCCAAGGAAATTACAATTGATAACTCCTGTTAAGTTTTCTAACATGAATAGGCAAGCATTCACTTTCTCTGGCTCTCTGGGGCTCAAGAGAATTGATCCCGCTTAAACCTATATTTACTAAATTCCTTAAATAGTGTTTTATATATCTCGAGAGGGTTTTATGAAAAAATATATTAATATAGATTAAAAATAAAACCTCGAGGGTGATTAGTATTATTAAGGATTTTCATGAGCATAGATTTTAAGTATTGTGCTATTTTAATGATCAACACTTATCATTTGAAAGTTCATGGTATTTTACTGAAAAACTTGTCCTTTTTGGTATCTTGATGATATTTTATTGGCATTTGTTAATCTTTAATATTTTTGGAAAAAATATAGATTATTATATTTTGAAAATATGGGTTTATAATTTTATAAAATTTTAATTTTAAAAAATAATTTTATTTTCTTTAGAAAATTCGTATTTCTTAAAAACGTATTTAAATCCTTTCGAGATCGAATGCTCCGCGAGGAGGTCTGCATGTCGCTCTACTAGCCCAAGAATGTGCGATAATCCATACCATCCGTTAGTGGGTCCCCTAAAGAGGGTTGTAGATGCATAATTGCAAAGGAAATGAAATACCGTTTTAAAAGAAATCCGGTTTTAGAATTATGTGGTATTTTATTGTAAATACTATTCTTCGAACCAAAAACACTTACAACTAAGTATCGTGCTATGAAACCAGGTGTGCGTGTGGGGTAGGTCGTTATCCCGTGAAGTTTTCCTAAAAGTATTGTTAAGCAATTTTGTCAAAAAGTTTTAATAACAAAATTCAAGATATTTTAATGTAAATGTTTAATTAGAGTTGTTTCCCATGAGATTCTTGGGTAAAATTAATTCTAATCATTAGTATTAAAATTACAAGTGAAGTGGTAAAATTGGTTTGACCAAATGATAAAAAAAATGGAGTTATAGGTTTTAGAGAAGATGATATCGGTAATAACTCCATTTTTACCGATATTTGATTTAAAATGATTATCAATAAAAAGGAGGAGAATTGAGAGGAACTTACGGTTTAAAAACTTCAAAAAAGGTTAAAGAAGAAAGGATGATCTTTGTGGCGTCGCTGGAGCTCAGGAATTGGTTTCGATCTTCGCTGGAACCAACTTGCTCGCTAACTCTACTTTATTTCACTTGCACTAGGAACCTTTTAGAGAGTTTTGGCTAGAATTTTCAGAATGGTGCGGAGCCAAAGTGTGGGGTGGTATTTATAGTGGAGAATTTGGTTTAAGAATTAAAATTGTGAATTAAAAGCATTAAAATTGTGTTTAATTGTGAAATGAAAGGTCTTTTTTTGATTGCAGGAAAATGAAACAATGCGAAGGGGTTAGGGGTAGCTGAAGAAACAAGTGTGCAAAGCACGGGCTCTATTGGGCTTATCTCACCCATCCCCACCGGTTTTTAAGCAATATTGGTCGGTCGATCTCGAGGCAAATGCCTTGAGATTCGACTTGATCAACTCTCTGTTCCATTTTACACATGTTTGATTTTTCTGAACTTTTCATTTCCCCGTGTATTGCACGTGCAGTCTTTTGGGCTTTCAAAAAGTTAAAATGAAAAATGAGAAAAAAATAATTATGTCTTATGGGAATCGAACACAAAGGCTACGTCGCAGCAATACAATGGCTATACCAATGAGCTATAAGTTGCTTCTTACTATTATTTCATAAAAGTGACTTATAACTCAAACTCAGGCTGTAAAACTCATTTCTTATATATTGACAGAAAATTTCCGTACAATGATTTTAGAGTCGTTACATCACTGTTCATCATCTTCCCTATTTTCCAATAAAAAACAATATTTGGCATCTACGAATCTAATTCAAGGCATCAACGAATCTAAGTATGCAACTAAATTTCATCAAAGCATGACCAATTAATGGAACAACTCAATTGAAAAGTTCCAAGATTTCTTAATGTATTTAGCTGAATAACGAATCGATTCACAACTGCATCTACAACATCCATTCAATATTTGCCAACATATCAGTCAAAATTTAGGGGTGCTCATTGAACCGTTTCACACTTTTTTTTAAATCAGATTAGGAAATCTGTTGATTATGCATAATAAGAAACCTAATTAAATTAACAAAAATTCTATTTATCCAATCAGGAAAAAACACAAAACTTCAATAATGATTATGCATTACTCAGACTTCAAAAAAAAATTCAGAAATAGCAAAAATAATTGAAAAACACAAAACTTCAATAATGATTATGCATTACTCAGACTTCAAAAAAAAATTCAGAAATAGCAAAAATAATTGTATCCTAGATCATGGTTTTAGAAAAAAAAAACATAAGTTTGGTTCTGATACCAACTATGATATTCTATAGTTAAATACACCTCTTTGTTTCATCCATAACACATGTCAATAATCTAAAAGCAAAATTTAGACGTAGCTCTGTCCATAACCATAAGAACAAGCGGAAGTCACGATCGAGCTAGGTCTTCCTCTCATTTCTCTTCTTCAGAGGCTCTAAATGGGAAAAACCAATTATTAGGTTAAGAGCAGGAGAGATGATCTTGCCTGTATATACGATGAGTTTTATTGGGTTCTTAAATAAAAGATCCAATAAAATGAAGGACTACGCTAACCGCCAGATTACATCAGATCCGATTAGATGTGTGGTAAAACCTGCTAACCTAATAAGATCACATGTCTTTTATTCATCTTATTCAATATTTTTTTTAAAGTGCTCTCGCCTACGAAACGATAGGATTGAACCTGGAATCATCACGCTAGATTTGCTGGTGCCATATCAGCGAACGTACTCATTTTCTTGAATTTTCTAGATTGTGGTAATTGGAAAATTTGGACTAAAAGCTTAAATCTAACTTAATTTGGCATGAAATTAATACTGTCGGCGTTCAGAAATTTATGCGGAAAAAACACAATCTAAAATTGCAGATGGTTTTCAAACTTAAACTGGAATTTTCAAACTGAATCAAGAGCTTCAAGTTATAAAATCTTAATTTAGAAACCAACTCTCAGTGACAGTTATGAACAAACTCTTTTCAGGAAAACAAACTCTTTAACAAGAAATTTATGATAACTTGAAGCTTGGTAGCTACTATTTGATTAAAAAAGAAATTACAAAATTAAAAGAAGCACATCAAATTGCGCAAAAGAGAACAAGCTTATATATCAGCAGCTTTAACTTGCTTATGAAGTAAACATATTCAGAACAATCCAGGAAATAACAAGATCAGAAACTCCTTCATGTGATATAATCATTAAGAAGCATTAATGATAAATGATTGAAAATCGGGGAAAAAATAAGTCGAAAATACGTACAAGTGTCAAGTCTGGAACATATAAAAAAGAATAACAAACTAAAACTGATCAATATTGCTGCGGAAAACCCCCCGCAGTGATCGATGGCTCGTTAGAATTCATAGTCGAAGTAGTAATCATGTGTGTCATCAGGAAGCCAATTTGCAGCAGCAACAGCAGCGATGTCGGCCGGTATTTGCGTCGGGAGCCTCGGGATGGTAACTGATGAAGATGCAGCGGATGATGGTGGCTCGTGAAAATCGCTACGAAGAATCTCCTCGAAAGATGGCGGGGTATCCAAGATGCCGTAGCTCTGCGGTATAATTTCGCATGTATCGTCAAAGACGAAATGGTTATCTACAGCAGCAGAATCTGGAACCAACGAACAAGTGGTGGGAATGAGGAGAACGTTATCCGAAGAAAAAGAGGATGTGGGCTAAAAAATGCTAGATTGTGCCGACATGGATAATGCTGGCGGCGGTGTAAACGGATCCGGGTAATCATTATAGGCCATCAGTACTTGTCCATTATCGACCGGCACGATCTCTTCTTCGTCGACCCGCATCCTCTTGTTCTTGCTGCTCTTTTCGTGCTGTTCCCTGGACCTCTTATTGATATTCCCACCCTTCTTCAGGTGGATTTTACATAGGACCAGACCCTCAAACTCGGGCTTATGATCAGAAGAAGGCCCCAAGGGATGACGATGAAGGCGATACTCGTGCATGATCCAGTCGGTCTTCATCTTCTTCCTCCCCTTCCCCTTCCCCGTCGCGATCGCGAAACAGAAGGCCGTCTTGTGCCCGATGACGACCGGGACATCATCAGAATCACCCCGCGTCTTCATGAAAACAGGTTTAGGGCAGGCATTGCCGTCCCAGAGACCGTCCCCGGCAGAGCGGCTGGCCCTTGTCGGGCAATGGGACGTCGCGCGCCGCCGTGTAATGAAGTGGATGTCCGACGTCTCGTCCTTATAGCCTAAGAAATCCCTAGGAAGATCCCAAGGGTTGCGGCTGTAAATGTCGAGCTCTTTAACAAGCCAGGGGGAACTTCGGATGCCGCAAGTGATCCTGGGACGGAGATAATGGTCGATGAGCTCTTCGTCCGACGGCGCGAAGCATAGGCCCGGCTCGTTCCCAACAATAATATTCCCCTGATGCGGACAATCATCTGCCATGATCAATAATCAACAAGTGGTGAGTGATCAAGAAATCAAAGAAGATGATGAAGTGTATATATATAGAATTGGGCTACAGTTGCAGCTGGCGGTAATTAAGTTTGTATATATATATTTGTTTTGGGGACTTGCCAAATTTGGAGTTTTATTTCCATAAAACAAACAAGGTTTCTGCTTTCCTAATTAAGTTTTTAAAGTGAAATTTCTCTTTAAAAGGAAAGATGGCCGTTAGAATTGAGTATGGGACCAACGGCCAATTTTCAATTCCCTCCAGTTTTCCAGTTTTTTTGAGATTTTTAATATTTCGAATTCTTTAGGAGCAATATTTTGAATTTCAGTTTTGTCGCATGGCATATCCCTCCAAAAATGCGAATATTAATAAATTTTCTCGATTTCTTTAATATTTCTAATGCTATAACTAATGAAAATTGTTGTTTTGAGTTTCTGTAATTTTTAAATTTTTCTCATGCTATATATCCTATGAAAGCTATGAATTTAGACTTGGAAAATCGGGAAGTCGTTGAACCCATACAAGGACCCCTTCTTTTAGCCTTTCATAACAACTAAAGTATTTTTGGTTGCCTTCAAAACCCCACCTTCAGCAGAAAACTTGTAGTCTTTATCGTCGATTACGCCAAAAGAGATGGGATTCTTCTTCAAGTTAGGTACGTGCCTGACTTCCGCCAATATCCTCACAACACCATCGAACGTCTTGATTTGGATTGTCCAATTTCTAATAGGTCGGCACGAGATATTGTTGCCCATCATAACCACTCCGCCATCAACGGACTCGTACGTGGTGAAAAATCCCTATTGGAACACAAGTGGTAAGAACAACCCAAGTCCATAATCCACTCATTCTTGGATCGCCGTGTGTTATTAAGGACCACAAGAAGATCTCATTCTCCTTCCGCTATACTCGTTTTAACCGAAGACTCATTCTTTAATTTGTCTTCTCGTTTGAGCTTGTTCAGCTGTTAGTGTATATGCCCTAGGGGCCATTATTGTATCATACTAGTTTGTATATTACTTAATGGAAGTTTGGGATATTCACATGTATATAACAGTCTTGCTAAACATGGTAGTATGCTACTTGGTTTTTCTATCTTAATATGTGAGTATACGTATTGATAGAGCTCTTAGGATCTTGCTCACGTTTCCGCTGCTCCCACGGTCTACGAAGTCCTCTGGCTGTGTACTTATAGACGATCTTTTCTAAAACATCATTTAGAAAAGCAGTCATGACACCCAACCGCCAGATATCGTAGTCATGGTATATAGCCGTGGCAAGTAGGATCTGGATGGACTTAAGCATAGCTTTGAAAGTCTCAACTTTTCCATGTACACCATATACTTGCTCCTGATGGGGATTTAACCCTTTAGATAAAGCAACCAAAGTCCATACTTTGTTGGTGTATAAGGATTCCATCTCAGATCGCTAAGCATCCAGCCATTCTTACAGAGTCCCACTCCTGATGGCCAGCCCGAAACTAGTTGGGTCATCATCTCATGATGCAATCCTCGCTCCCACTGTCATAGAGAAACCAAAGTATCTCTCAGGTGGGTGAGGAACCCTACTAGATCGGCGGAGAGGCTGAGGTTCGTTGGAAACTATTGAATCCTTTGGTTCTACCAAATCATCAGCTGTAGTTTGTATAGCTGGAACTCCTTCCAGTTCTACCTCATGCCCAGTAATTTCTTCACAAGAAATTCCCTTTCACAAAGGTGGCATGTTGAGAAATAAAATACTTTTGTTTCTCGGTTTGGTAGAAGATATTCCCTTGCGAATGTTTGGGATATCCAACAAACTTCTACAGAACTGACTTTGCCTCGAGCTTGTACGGATTTTGCTTTTAGACATAGGCCGGACAACCCCAAATCTTAACAAACTTAAGATATGGGCTCTTCCCTTTCCATATCACATATGAAGTGGTAGGCAACTGATTTGTTTTGAACCCTATTCAATAGGCATGCAACTTCTCAAGTGCATAACTCCCAAAAGGAAATAGGAAACTCAATAGTACTCATCATAGAGCACACCATATCACATAGGGTGCTATTGCTCCGCCCCGATATACCATCGTGCTATGGTGTATACGGAGGAGTAATGCTAAGAGAGAATCTCATTCTCCTTTAGAATAGTCCAGGAATTCCGTGCTCAAGTATTCTCCTCCTTGATCTCATCAAAGGACATAATACTTATACCCGTATTTTGGTTCTCTACTTCTAACGTACATTCTATGAATATCTCAAAAGGTTCGGACTTGTGTTTCAACAGAAACATATGTCTGAATCTTAAGAGATTATCAGAGAATGTAATGAAGTACAAAGAACCGGTCTTGGTATGTATAGACATGGGACTTACATACATCAGCATGTATCAATCCCAAGAGTTCACTAACTCTTTCTCAGTTTCCAATAAACGGAGCTATGGTCATCTTATCTCTGTGACATGACCGGCAAGTTTCACAAGATGTAAATTCAAACTAATTTAAATATGCATCTATATGTAACTTCAGCTAGTCGGGTCACATTGATATGACCTAGTCTACAATACCTCAAGAAGGATGCGTTCATTTCTGAACTCTTCCGCTTGTGTGTGTTCTGTATACTAAGAACTGTAGTTTGATTTAGAACGTCAATGCTTTTAGATAACGTGCCTGAACCGATCAACTCTTGATATAGGAAATGTTCAAAACATTATCCAACAATACAAAATTATATCCTTTCTTTACTTGTAAAAAGACTGATATGATGTTGTATATCAGATTCGGTATCTAATAACATTCGTTCAGAATCAATGTATTCTGGTAATACAGGGAGATAGTGACCAACAGACTTGGCTGCAATACTTGCACCGTTTCTATCTCATGAAACTTATCACCCGTTCTCAGTTCTTTACCTATCTGTAGCCCATGTAACAGATTACATATGCGGGATCCTGATCCGGTATCTCATATCCAGGACGTAAAGGATACTGAGAAACAGTTCTATGTAATGAACACACCCGAAGATGATGCATCAGCATGCACTTTCTTCGTTTGGGCGGCACGGGAAATCTGGTATTCCCCAATTTCCTGCTCTGTCTTATACAATTATAAGTTGGAGCGGGACCAACGTTCCCCAGCTCAGTATAACAAGCGGGTTCGGTCAATATATCCATATTATTATCTTGATTAAGGCGTGATATGGTCGCTACCTTGAGAGAGAGAGAAGAAAACACTTAGCGTATGCTCTTGCAAGATTAGATTGGTTATCTAATATATCTAATTAGGATGTCTCCCACTGTTTTAATCAAATCTTCCTTCAAACCCTAAAAGGAAATACTAGCCGAGATTAATTACACGCTACAAGTTCGCCAATCTTTCAGCCAGGCCAGTGTCGGTACTTTGAGGGAGGTCCCCCGTGCTTTCGCACGAACCTAATTAAAGTAAACCTCGTTTTCCCAGAGGCGTAACCCCATTAACACCTTTCTAGACATCTACTTGATCGACTAATTGTAATGTGTAAAACTCTCACAGGAGTAACTCTTACTCGCAGCGGGTATCGGGATCCAACTATCTCATAGAAGGTATGCAATCTCATTGCAAATTTCAACACTTGAAATTCCCGATAATATTTTTCCCCTAGCATCTTATGACCTTGGCTAAGGTCAACAAATCATAAGTGCTAGCCAAATTCAACCCGTCATTTCTCGATTGAGTTAAACCCACCCGCACGACCCTTGGCTAAGGTCAACAAAGTCGCATGACTACCCTAACTCAATCGCATCATATGCTTATACAGATAAGCACTAATCAGCTATAGCACACTACGCCTTGGCTAAGGTCAACAAATGTAGCACGAATACTAACCAGTACTTATCTGAAATGACGGAGGGCTACGACAGGTTTTTAAGAAAACCCTTTGCGTAATGAACTTGATATCGTTGTAGAATCGAATGATTTTGAAATGGAGTGTTTTTTAGGCTTTTCTAGTTTTGCTAAAGGGGTCACTCCCGGTGAAGGGATCGTCGGCCCTTTCCTCATCGAATAAAGTGCAGGATATATCATATATATCACTATGCAAAGCAAGAACTATAGGAGCAATCAAAAGACAAACCGAGGGGTGTAGTATCTGCCAGTCAACCGATCATCGAGACTAAACTGCTATGTTTACAACATTCAAATTAGTTATCTCATAACTACTTGTGGATTCCAAATATTGTATCACATTCCAGATAAATAGACAATGTCAAACTTTCCGATCGAATAATCAAACACCCAAGTTTTTCCAAATAGCTCAACACTTGAGCGGAGTTCAAAAATATCCATTACATGCCACAGTACCAATGGTCCAGCCATAGAAGGGTCAAGCCAACGCCTCACATGTGGCACGCCGTACTGCCCCAAACCCTAAGGTTCAAAAGGCAATTCAAGACGGTCACATAATCGAGTTAAGGTTTGTTGTCTTCTAGAGGGTCCATCACGTTACTTGCACAACTTAGAACGTTCTTAAACAACGGAAAAATCCAACACATGGAAATTTTCCGATTCGGGAAAAAGTGAGTTATTGATATCTGGTCGAACTTTTTAACAGTTTCTAAAAATTACCCGGAAAAACAAAACAAAGTTAAAATATCCGATCGAATCTACGAGTCCCCAATAAACCCCAGAAAAAACTCAACACTTGAGAAGAAATAAAAATACCCATAAGAATCAGGTAGTACTAATAATAATTACTGTGCAAAGTATAAAGCATTATCTCACTATACGGCCGCAGTTCCGCGGCCAAAGGTAGGCATGGCCGCGGTTCCGCGGCTATATGATAGAATCAATGTCTCGTATTTTCCAGTAATTCCTAAAATACCCTGCTGATTTTTTTGAGAATTTTTAATTTGGAAAAAATCACATTTTCAGAAAATGTCCAGAGAAGGGTTCGGATTAGGGTTTCGTGTTTCGATCGGACTTTAAACTTCGTTTACATTTCGCCAAAAGCTCTAGCTTGTCTCTGATACCACTGTAGGGTTGCTAGGCACGCGCACAAGGGTCTACGAGGCATCAACCATGCCCGATTAAAATTTTAGCCATGCCGAACAACCTGAATACGGATCTTTAAACTAGGGTTTAGGCGAAAACGAACATGTTAAACGCTTTAACACTAAGTGAGAGGGATTACAACCTTTGTAGATCCGGTCCTTCACTTCTTAAGCTCCGTGTTGAGGTCCCTTCACTGCGATCATCGTGTTGTGGACTCTCGAGAGGCTTCACGAAGAGAATGATGCAACCTTTGCTTCCGATTTTCGATACTAAGATGATCTACCTTGAAGTTTCATTAACACAAGCTAACACTCATAATATGAAGTGAACACCCTCATCTAAATGGCAAGGATAGATGAGTATGATGAAGTAGGATTTTTGCTCTCATTTATAATCTTTTTCTCACTCATTTTCATCACAAAAGAAAACTTTTTCATGAAGAAGCTCAAGCATGAAGAAGAAGAATGAAGAAGATAACCTCAATCCTTTTGTGATGAATAATGAATTATTGTAGAGGTTATAAATCTAACCAAGGGTTAAGCATGAGAAGAGTTAACCCTTATAGAGAGTTAACTAGGGTTAATGGTTTGGATTGGGTTAACATAATATCTCATAAAAATATCAAGCAACCACAAAGTCAAAGCTTCATGAAGCTTCATGGAAGCTTCATGCAAAAGCTAACCCTAATCCAAACATTAACCAAGTTTAAACCCTAATCCAATGTTAAATTTGTAACCCTAACATGTTACAATATTATATATCACATATACAATATATTTTGTAACAATAGAAAATAATACAATTAACATATATCGCATATATATCAATGTATTATCCCGTGAGAAAATGAATCTTTTAGTGAGCTAATATTAGTTAATGTAATTTAATATATAATATATATTATTATACATTAAATTATCGAATCAACACTTGATCCGACAATCCGACTATATCGCATATAACCGACTAATACGATGACCCGGTTATATCACATATACCCGGCCGATATCTCATATCACGAGAATCCAATATGGTATCTGTAAGTGCACGGCGGCGCCCCGGCCGTCAATCCGACGGCCAAATGCGGAAGCGGTGATAAACTTTAATTTTTACATGAACTGGCAAACCGCCGCGCACTAATACCCGGATCGAACCATTAATTAGTCCTAGCTATCTACAAGAAGGGGAATAGAGATATACCGACGATCCAAGTCCTCCGGTCTTCTCATCATCGTCCCGATCTCCTGCGGAATCTCCGGTCGTCGCCACCTTGCCGGAAGGGCACCACATCGTCTCCATGTTTTACGGGCTCCCACCTCAATGCCGAGACAACTCGGGCACGAAGCTGGCTACTCGACGTGCCCAAGGTTTGCTGTAGAATGTAGTGTATAGACTTGTGTCTCATTTGGGGTTCTTGGAGGTGCCATTTTGATGGAGGAATGATACAAGAACTATATGGAGGGACTTTGGGGATTTTGGAACATGAAATGAGCAAAACCCCACTCCACAAAAATTGGGACAGCCCCTTCCCATGCTTGGCCGGCCACTATGGTGGGAGAGGAGAGAATGAGAGTGAAGTTAGTGTATCAAAAGATAATCAACCTCATAATGCAAGAGAGAGAGAGGGAGAAAAACTATCATGCAAAAACATGATAACAAACTAAAACCAACACTCCACAACCATATCATAACCCATCATCAAGCATGATGACTTCAAAAAGTCAAGCCATCATGAAGAAGTCAAGAAGTCAAGGTCAATGGATGGTGCACCACATGAAAGCCATCATGATGCAACAAGATGCAAAGAACCCCCTCCACTAATGCCTATTTGCAACAATGCAAATAAACCCTCCTCCACCAATCTTCGGCCAATGAACGAACAAAGGAAATCGGCCGAAACGGAAAGCAAACTGGCAACTCCAGAAAACTGGTCCCGTAATAAATTACAGGAAAACCCCGATACTGTGCATACACACCCGCATTTGTATTCCGACCGAAATACAAATGCAATGAGACAAAATCTACACTGTACTATACTAGGATCCGGCTTATACCAAAGCCGGCTAGTAATACCTGTTCGATCCTGATCCGTGCAATACCGCAAGTATCTGATCGAACCCTGCCATATATCCATACGGCCTATAGTACAAACTGTCCGATCCTGATCCGTGCAATACCGCACGTATCTGATCGGACCCTGCCATATCTCCATACGGTCTCTACAACTTTTCGCCCGAAAGCTGAGTAACTGAATGTGGGGGACTCTAAAGACTCGTTAACACCTTGGCTGTGGATTTAACCACTAGCACGTCAGAGGTATAAGCCAATACGTAACGGGCTACCAGGTATTGACTAAAAGGGACGTCTGTGAGCGAACTCAGCCTGACAACCTTACTGAGCCTGTCAGTGACAATATCCATACAGTCCGGTCCGTTCGTCTATGAGCATCGCATGGCGGGCCTAGGGGGTTGGTAAAAGTCAGACCCCCAAAAGCGGTACAAGTCGTGTCGGAGTGTAGCCCAGAACACCCTGAGATACTACTGGAATACCTACCAGTAAATCTCCTTGCCTCGGCCGAGGGCTTCGTGTAATGGCTCTCCTAGACACAGCACGACCTCACCCCCAATACCGGGAGAGACGAACCCGTGAAGATACGCTCACTGCCTCCATGTGGCTCGAGACTGTACCCAACTAAAACCTGTTTGCACGACTCCTTTGAGCCGTGGTAGGGTAGTAATCAAAGTATAGTGGGAACTCACACAAGACAAATGACGATCCCCAGGTCGATGAACTAACCTGTACACATGTCACCAGGGAACTGCCATCTGACGTCTGGTATATGACCAACTAGCATGTTCCCGGCGAGTCCTGTCCGGTGTACTCATAACCCAATGAGCACCTGTATACATCTTAGGTGATCCAACTGACACCAGTGGCTTGTGAGACCGGCCACCGCCCCTCGTCGGGGTCTCGACTGTATACACTAGTCTTCTCTGGAGTATCGATGCCCTGTCTTGAAACTCACACGACTAGGGACCATTTAAGGATATGCTTATAGACCCCAGCTCCCACTTATATGATCGCCCTCATACTGCTGGTGGTCAAGCAAGAATCCTAGGGGCTCTACCAACGTGTAATAGCGACTTGTCAGGTCACTTAAAACAGTACACGCTGATAAAGGTAAACCAGATAGCATACTATCATCTCGAGTAAGACTGTCCTACCGGGATAGGTCCTCCATCAATCATTGCAATCACGTACCTGTGACGTAATAATTGACTCTGAGGGCACTATCTCCAACAGTATCATATACCGCATTATCCTCGGTCCCGTACATATCACATATGTGCTCCTACTCCGTTTCGCCTGAGCCAAGAAACCTCTGTGTAGGACTCTAAAGAATCGTCAATACGCTGGCAGTAGGTGATGATCATTTCAAACACCCACAGGCTGCAAGCGGTCAGCTAAACGAAACAGCCACCCAGGTATTGAGCGCTCAGAAGATCAACAAGCAAGCCTGTACATTCTCCTATGAATCCAAACAGTAACACTCCCGTACAGTCCGGTCTCGTCGTCTGATATGTCGCATATCTCGCCTAGGAGTGGTAAACGTCAGACCCCAGTAGCTCGATAAGTCGTGTCGATATGAGGTCTATAACAGTTCGAGAAACTACTGGTAACACATACCAGTAAATCTCAGCAACCCTGGCCAGGGATTTCTGGTTATAGCCAATCGAACACAGCACAACATCAACTCCCTATACCGGGAGAGACGAATCCCCTCCTATCGCTCATTGCCTCCATGTGAATCGGGACTGTACCCAAAAGCCACCTTTTTGCATGCTCTCTTGGACGTGGTATGATGGAAATCAAAGCACAATGGGAATCACACAAGACTCTATGACAATCTCGGGTCAACAAACTACTCTGTACCAGTGTCACCGGAGAACTGCCATCTGACGTAAGGTATATTACCATCTGGGAGTTCTCGGCGAGTCCGTCCAGTGTACCCAGTCTCCACTGAGCACCCGTACACCATCCTTGATGTCAAACACCGATGGATATGGGATCATCCATCGCCCATCATATGGGTCAAGATACGTATACGCTAGTCTACTCTGGTGCATCGATGCCCTGTCTCGATACACCCTCGACTAGGAACAGTTATAGGATGTACTCATCGACTACCGTGACCCCACTAGTATGATCTCATCATAGTCCCAGTAGTCGAGTACATGTCCTAAGGGCTTTATCAACATGTAACATAGAGACAATCAGAGTACATGTTAAGATAAAGTACAACCAGATAGCATACTATCATGTCGAGCAAGAAAGTCCTCCCTATATATGTCCTAGCATCCACTACAATATACATCGTATGTACAGTAATGGCCTCTAGGGCATACATATAACTAACATCAGAACCACTCCGTCATCTACGGACTCATACGTGGTGAAAAATCCCTATTGGAATACAAGTGGTAAGAACAACCCAAGTCCATAATCCACTCATTCTTGGATCGCCGTATGTTATTAAGGACCACAAGAAGATCTCATTCTCCTTCCGCTATACCCGTTTTAACCGAAGACTCATTCTTTAATTTGTCTTCCTGTTTTAGCTTGTTCTGCAACTTAAAACAATCGATCTTGAAATGCTCCTTCTTCTTACAATAATTGCAGGTAACGTTTTTAGTCTTAAATTTTGACCGTGACTTCTTCTTATTTGCTTCCGGATCTCCCTTCTTTGCTCGCTCTCGAACAAATAAGCCAAACGATGAATCATCCATTTCGGTGGAAGGCAACTCTTTGTCAATCTTCTCTTTATTTATCAAATTATCATTGACATCCTTGATTGAGATCGTGTCCCATGGTGTCACGAAAGTGCGTATAAGAGGATGGCAACAAATATAAGAAAAGAAAAACTTGATCTTCATCATCAATCTTAATGTCGATCTTACCCAAGTCTGTAATGATCGCATTAAATTCACCAATGTTAGATTTTATTGAAGTGCTTTTGTAACAACCTTAAACTTTCCGTACATAATTTTTTTTCAAAAATACAGAAAGGAGTATCTTAACCTAAGCACAAATTATAAATTTAAATTGCTTTAGAACAACAAGAAAGCACTTGTAGCTCATTGATAAATCCTTGCATTGCTGTGACATAGCCCCTGTGTTCAAATCCTCCCAGCCATATATTATTTTTTTGATTTTTCTTTTAAATTTTTAGAAGCTCAAAAATTTGCACGTGCACTGCACCTAAAATGAAAGTCACCATAAAAACAAACATGTGCACTGAGCCATATGAAGCGACTAGGACACGTGTCTTCAATCTAGATCCCCCTACACCTAAATGACCGGCGAGATATTGCTTGGGGCCGGCGCCGCCGCCCCCCCATGGCAAATGCTCCCAAATTTTCATCCATAGCCCCTTGGCCTCCCGCCACTACCCTCATGCTGTTTGATTTCTCTGCATTTATCCAAAAAATGATAAATCCCCTCTTTAATCCATTTTAATGCATATTTTTTATTCATTCTTCAATCCTCAAAACCCTAATTTCTCCTATAAATACAAATATCACACCCTAGACTCCTCATTCAGAATTCCATTTCCAAAACTCTCTAAAATTTCTAAGTTCCAAAAGTTGTACAAGTGGAGTTAGCTCAAGGCAAAGTTCCGGCGACGTTTCAGGACAACTCCGGCGACGAAACGACTCCACGACACCTTTGAAATCTCCCTCTACCTCCCCCCTCTTTAATAAATCAGTAAATCCCCTCTTCCCTCTCCTCTCTCTATTAAAAAGACGTCTCTTTTCAAAATTCGTCCGAAGCGGAGTTAATCCGACTTCCGATTCTCTTTTCTTTAAAATTCAATTTTTCTTAAACAACAATTAACCACCTTTTCATATATTGTTTAGTAACCATTAAAAAACAATTGGACAAAGTTTCAATTCAAAATATTATGTTAAACAAATTCTATTTCACTTTTACAGTAAAATACTATTAAGTTTACATACGACATTACCATATCTTTTTGCTCATATTACCTTTAGAAAACGCACGAGGTAATGACCTACCTCATCACAACACTCATTCTTGACATAACACGATGGATTTTCGAACATTAGTTTGTGGGATAAAATATGAAATTACATTTAAATACCATAAACTTTCAAAAATCGTTTTCTTTAAAAGTGTATTATTTAATTCCTTGCAAATGCGCCTCTACAACCCATTTTGGGGAAACCCGATCGGGATTGTGCGGGTTATCGCACATTCTCGAGCCTAGTAGAGCGAGATGCAGACCTCCTCACGGAGTATCCTATCTCGATAGAATTTTTAATGCAATTTTAAGAAAAATGTGATTTCTATTTAATAAATAAGTACTATTTTTATAAATATATATATATATAAATATATTATCAAAATATCTACTTTAAATATACAATATATATATATATGTGTATTCCATGTTTTCTAAATCAAAAGAATCGCAAATTTCATGAAACTATCATTACAAATCAATACAATTCCAATATTACACTATAATACCATATACTATTCAAATTAGATTTATATCCACTAGAATATTTTATTTTATAAAAATTACAACTATTAAAATCCTAAAGAAGATAATTAAATACTTAATGTGTATTTTAAAAATATATCAAAGCTATTTTTCATAAAACCCCCTCAATTTATATTAATTTACAATAAGGACCCTAATAAATATAGCTTTCCATTCCTGTATTTACATTTTCAGTTGTACTTGCAAAGAAATGTTTAATAAATAAAATTTGATGTTCATTTACACTTCATGTCTTCTTTTGTATATTTACATTATATTTCTTAGTTACGCTTAGCGTGTTTACTTTTGAGTAAATACGTAGCAGGCATCGCCGCGTCTCCTTACCGTACACCGGGAAGCGGGGCGTGACAGGTTTTGTTAGCGGCCCATGCATGTCAGTTCTGCATGGACATGCAGGTCAATTCTACATGAAGTCCTAAACAATATAATACAAGAATCAGCAATTAAAAACATTCTTTACATTTCATATTCTTTGAATTTTACAATTTCATATTCTTTGAATATATCATAACCCAATTTTTTCCTCGTAGAATCAATTCCAATGATGCACCCGGACTAGCAATTACCTACCCGGAGCGGCCAGCTATCCAAGCTCCTGCTCCACGACTCGCTCTCCCAGCTCCACCTTCTCGTGGACTGACTGCACCTCCTCCTCGTCAGTTCCACAAAGCACAAAGGATTCCAGTATGTTAGTTATGTATATGCCCTAGAGGCCATTATTGTACATATGATGTATATTATAGTGGATGCTTGGATATATAGAGAGAGGACTTTCTTGCTCGACATGATAATATGCTATCTGGTTGCTCTTTGCCTTAATATGTAGACTTGTATTGTGAAACAGTCTTGCTCTCACATGTTGATAAAGCCCTTAGGATGTGTACATGACTACTAGGACTATGATGGAGATCATACTAGGGGGGCCATGGTAGTCCACAAGTACATCCTATAATTGTTCCTAGTCGAGGGTGTATCGAGACAGGGCATCGATACTCCAGAGTAGACTAGCGTATACGATTCTTGACCTATATGATAGGCGGTGGATGATCCCACATCCATTGGTGTTTGACATCAAAGATGGTATACGGGTGCTCAGTGGAGACTGGGTACACTGAACGGACTCGCCGAGAACTCCTAGTTGGTATTATACCTATCGTCATATAGCAGTTCTCTGGTGACACTGGTACATGTTAGTTTGTAGACTCGAGATCGTCATAGAGTCTTGTGTGATTCCCACTGTGCTTTGATTTCCACCTTACCACGTTCAAGAGAACATACAAAACGATGGCTTTTGGTACAGTCCTGAATCACATGGAGGCAATGAGCGATATGAGGGTTTTCGTCTCTCCCAGTATTAGGGTTTGATGTTGCGCTGTGCATGATTGGCTATAACAGGAAGTCCCTGGCCAGGGTTGATATGGAGTTCTACTGGTAAGTGCTATCAGTAGTTTCTCGATCCGTTATGAGCCTCATAT
Source organism: Agapanthus africanus (assembly GCA_030015575.1). Taxonomy (NCBI): domain Eukaryota; kingdom Viridiplantae; phylum Streptophyta; class Magnoliopsida; order Asparagales; family Amaryllidaceae; genus Agapanthus; species Agapanthus africanus. The sequence goes on from JASDDO010000018.1 coordinate 396,430,952, forward strand.
CAGCACGACTTATCCGTTACTGGGGTCTGACGTTTACCACCCCTAGACTGGATATGTGACATATCAGACGAAGAGATCGGACCCTACGGTAGTGTTACTGATAGGCTTTAAAGGAGTTAGAGCGGGCTTGCTTGTTGATCTTCTGATCGCTCAATACCCGGGTAGCCGTTACGTCCAGCTAGTACCGCTGACGGCTTATGGGTGATTGATATGATCATCACCTACTGTCGGCGCATTGACGAGTCTTTAGAGTCCTACACAGAGGTTTACTGGCTCAAGCAAATGAAGTAGGAGAATATATGTGATATGTGCAGGACCGAGATTAATACGTGTATGTGATACCGTATTCTATTCTCGCGATATGTGATATCAGCCGGTTATATGTGATATAGCCGGGTTATCGGATCAAGTGTTTATTCGATAAAATGATACATATGATATTAGTCGGTTCTATGTGATATAGCCGGATTATTAAATCAAGTGTTGATTTAATAATTTAATGTATAATTATATATTTGATATATTAAATTACATTAACTAATATTTTCCCACTTAAGTATTTCCTTTTTCTCACTTATGATACATTTAATATGTGTGTGTGTGTGTGACATATGTTAATTGTATTGTTTTATTTTGTGCACAAATAATATATATGTGATATATATTATTGTGGAATGCTAGGTTATACATGCAACATGGGTGTATGAGACTTACACCATGCTATTGATAATGTATCGGTATTTATTTATATAAGTAATTCAAAATTATTTGGAAATTAATCATGGTTGAGCTTGGATGGAAGCTTGTAGAACCATTGACCTAGTCCACTAATTTTGTTTTACCTAAAATATTTATTAACCTAACCATTATCACTAAGCCATGATTTATTCTATACATGGGTTAGTATATGATATGAACTCACCCATGGTTGCATTTCTAACCTCACTCTTATTCATTCATCACTTCATCTTCTTCTTCATCTCCTTCTAGCATTCTTGCTTTTGATGAAGTGAAGAAAAATAGTGAGAAAATAAATTCTAAAGTGAGCAAAATTCCTACTTCATCATCCTCTACTGAACTAGCCATTTAGTATAGAGTGTTTGATTCACTAATTCAATATTAGTGAAGAGATAGCTTGAGTCGGTGTCTTCTCGACGTAGATCATTTTCGGCTTTGAAGACTTCAAGCAAGTTTGCATCTTTCACCTTGTGGAGCCTCTCAAGAGTTCGGGAGATCATTACTCGCAGCGAAAGGACCACTACTTGGAGCTATTGAAGTGAAGGACCGGTCTACAAAGGTTGTATTCCTTATTCACTTAGTTGTAAAATTGTTTACACTTTGTTTCGTCTAAATCTTTAGTTAAAATTCTTGGGTTAGGGTTAAGTAGCATGACAAATTTTTGAAAATGGCATGGATGATGCCTCCTGAAACCTTGTTGTCGTGCTAGATAACCCTACACAGTACAGAGGAACGGATAGAGGAATGCTCCTCCAGTAAAGAGGAATGTACCGAGGCGACAGGCTTTCATAATGACTGTGGAAAAAGCTGAAGCCACTGGTCAAGTCATCACTGGTAACTCTTTCCTTTCAAGCTTTCTTTCAGTCTTTATATATACCCATATATCATTATCTTATACCTAAAACCTGTCCCACATAACTTAGGTACGATCTTAGTAGCCTCACTTCCTGCACTAGCACTCTTCAATACTGAACCATCTCATTACTTTATGTCGCAACGGTTAGTCCGAACTCATGCGATTCCAGTGAAACCTCTCGTATCCAGCTGGAATGTCAGTTCAGGGAACGACGTTCTAAAGGCAACAATGGGATACGACCTGTGTCCAGTGGTCGTCTGCAGCAGAGAATTCTATGCTGGCTTCAAGGTGCTGGACATACCGAACTTCGATGTCGTTTTGGGTATGGATTTTCTAGAAACATTCTATGCAGCCATTGACTGTCGTCAAAGGTGAGTAGTGTTCGAGATTTCAGAGCATCCGGTCTTTTTTTTCCAAAGTCGAGACCATACCTAGGAGCCAAGCACATACAAAGCAAAACCGAAGAAGGCTGTGATTGCAACACTTCAAGCGGGGGAAGGATCGAAGCTAGAGATAGTTTGAGAGTTCGACGATGTATTCCCTGAAGACATATCAGGTTTGCCTCTCGATCGAGCTCTTGAATTCAGCATTGATTTAGTACCTGGAGCACAACCGGTGATCAAAGCACCGTATCAGTTAAGCCTCGAAGGTTTGAAAGAGATCTGAACTCAGTTGGACGAATTATTGAAGAAAGGATGGATTTGTCCCAGCACTTCAAGTTGGAGATCGCCAGTTCTACTTGTAAAGAAGAAGGAAGGTTCATATCGAATGTGCATTTATTATAGAGCTTTGAACGAAATAACTATAAAGAACAAGTATCCACTTCTGCGCATCGACGATCTGTTCGATCGGCTATGTGGATCTTGCGTTTTCTCCAAGTTAGATCTTCGCTTGGGATATCATCAGGTGAAGGTCAAAGAGTCTGATATTCCGAAGACGGCATTCCAGACTCGCTATGGTCATTATGAGTTTCTTGTGATGCCATTTGGAGTGACCAACGCACCAGCTAGATTCATGAACCTAATGAATCAAGTTTTCCGAGAGTACCTAGACAGGTTTGTTATCATCTTCATCGACGACACCCTACTGTATTCTAAGAGTCGGAAAGAACATGCCAAGCACCTACGAATTGTCCTGGAGACTTTACAACGGCATCAACTCTATGCTAAGTACAGCAAGTACGAGTTTTGGCTAGGTCAAATCGGTTTTCTCGGACATATTGTATCAGGCGATGGAATCTCTGTAGATCCAGCTAAGGTATCAGCAATAAACGGAAGGCCGACACCGAAGTTAGTGAAAGACATTCGAAGTTTCTTGGGTTTAGCAGGATATTACAGAAGATTCATTGAAGGATTCTCGAAGATTGCAACACCCCTGACCAAGCCCATGCGTAAAGATGAAGAATTCGTGTGGTCAGAAGCATACGAACAAGCTTTCGTAGAACTTAAGTCAAGATTGATATCAGCACCTATTCTTATTATACCGGACCAATCAGGAGGTTTTGAAGTGTATTACGATGCATCCGGTAAGGAATTAGGATGTGTTCTACATCGGCACAGTTAAGTTGTAGCTTATGCGTCAAGACAGCTGAAGATTCATGAGCATAACTACCCGATGCATGATCTGGAGTTGGCAGCCATAATCTTTGCACTTAAGATTTGGCGCCATTATCTTCTTAGAGATCGGGTAGATATCTACACAGACCACAAAAGTCTGAAGTATGTGTTTACTCAGAAAGAGTTGAATATGCAGCAGAGAAGATGGTTAGAACTTATAACGGATTTCGACATCAATCTACAATATCATCCAGGGAAGGTTAATGTAATTCCTGATGCACTTAATCACTAACCATTAGCATTGAATCTCACCGCACAGTGGAAGCTCCAACAAGATTTGCATCAGATGGAGATTGAAGTAGACGTGCCAGTCAACACTTAAGTTTGATGAACTTACAAGTTCAATCCACTATTGTCAATCAGATCATAGCAGCTCAAGCAAGTGATGCCAAGTTGCAAAAGTTCGGAGAACAAATAGAAAGTGGACATAGAACAAACTTCATCATACACGATGACGGGTCTTTGAGATACGGAAGCAGGTTGTGTGTACCAAAAGATTCTGTGCGGGAAGAGTTGATGAAAGAAGCTCACAGCTCTCTTTATTCAGTACACCCTGGAGGCACAAAGATGTACAAAGATCCGCATCAAAATTACTGGTGGCATGGAATGAAGCGTGAAGTAGCCAGAGGCGTCGCTAAATGCTTGGTGTGTCAGCAAGTAAAGGCTGAACATCACAGGACAGCTGGTTTACTTCAACTGTTACCTATCCCAGAATCGAAATGGCAACACATCACTATGGATTTCGTGACTGCACTTTCTCGCAGCACGAAAGGTAACGATGCGGTATAGGTTATTGTGGATCGATTCACAAAGTCGGTTCACTTCATCCCATTTCAAGTTGGCCAATCTATCGAGATATTAGCAAAGAAGTACATGAAGGTAAGTATGAATCTAAGTAAGATTTAACTCTTCATTGTGTACTATCTCTGATACCCATGAAATCATGCAGGAGATTGTGAGATTATATGGAGTACCATTTTGCACTGTCTCCAATCGTGACACCAGATTCCGATCGCAATTTTGGCAGAGTCTGCAAGCTAGCTTGGGAACAAGTCTAAACTTCAGCACATCTTACCATCCACAAACAGATGGATAGTCTGAGCGAGTTATTCAGATACTTGAAGATATGCTATGAGCTTATATGATATACTTCGGAGGATTGTGGGAAGATCACCTACATCTTTTGTAGTTTTCATATAACAACAGCTACTAAGCATATATAGGAATGGCACCCTTTGCAGCTCTTTATGGAAAGAAGTGTCGATCACCATTAAGTTGGAACGACATCGGAGATAGAGAACTCCGTGGACCTGAGATGATAATGGCAACTGTCGATATAGTTCGCACAATTAGGGAAGGAATGTGTATAGCCTAAGACCGACAGAAGCACTGGGCTGATGCAAAATGCCGTCACTTGGAGTTCCAACTAGGAGATCATATCTTTTTGAAGATATCTCCAAACCGTGGAGTGATTCGCTTTGGAAGATGCGGTAAGCTCAGTCCGAGATATATTGGACCGTTCGACATACTCGGACGAGTCGCAGAAGTGGCTTATCGCTTGGCACTTCCACCTTCATTGGAAGGAGTGCACAATATATTCCACATATCCCAACTCAGAAGATATGTAAGTGACCCCAATAATATTCTTGATCACTCCGAGCTCACTGTACATCCAGACTTATCCTGTGAATAGCAACCTGTTGAAATCCTAGATAGAAAGGTGAAGTCACTTCGGGACAAGAAAGTAAACTTGGTTCGAGTGACGTGGAGAAAAGACTGACCAGGAGAATCAACATGGGAATGTGAGGACGACATGCGTGCAAGGTACCCTCAGTTGTTTGTTAATTAGTTCTTAAAGTAATTGTAAATTTCGAGGACGAAATTTTTGTTAGGAGTATAGAATGTAACGACTCTGTTTTAATGTACAGAAGAATTTGTTTAAAAGTTAATGTAGAAATGAGTATTTGCAACCCTGTGTATGCTATAAATATTTGAATTGCTTTTGAACAGTAAGAAAGCACTTGTAGCTCAATGGTAAAGCCTTGCACTGCTGTGATATAGCCCCGGTGTTCGAATCCCTCCAGCCACATATATTTTTTGTTGATTTTTCTTTTAAAATTTTATAATCTCAAATGTTTGCACGTGCACTACATATAAAATGAAAGGTCACAACAAAATCAAACATGTGCACTGAGGTATATGAGACGACTAGGACACATGGCAAAAATCCAAGAACCAACCCACCGGTTTGGACCGGCGAGATTTGAGGAAAGGGGCGGCGCCGCCGGTTTGGGAAGGAGAAAATGCAAAAAATTTTGTTGCTCTAACACCCTTGGACTCCCCCATTAACCCCAGTCTGTTTGATTCCTTGCACATTAACAGAGAAATTAAAATGATGCATTGATCCAATTTTTAATTCTCTCTTCACCCACAAAACCCTATTCCTACCATATAAATACAACTCTACACTTTTTCCCTCCTCATTCAGAAATCTAGTGCCAAAACTCTCTAAAAATTTCAAGTCCAAAAAGTTGTTCAAGTGGAGTTAACTTAAGACTAAGTTCCAGCGACGTTTCAGGACAAATCCGGCGACGAAATGACTCGCCGATGATTCCATAAGCTTTCTATACCTCTCTACTTTCTTTCTAATCTATAAGTCCCACTTTCCCTCTTCTCCTTCTATTAAAACGAATTCCATTTTCAAAACTAGTCGGAAGCGGAGTTAATCCGACTTCCGTTTCTAATTTAACTAAAAACACCATTTATCTTAATAAAAAATTTACAATTTTTTTGTATATTGTTTAACAATTATAAACAAACATATTAGAACAAGTTTCATCTCAAAATAATAGGTATTGCAACTTCTATTTCAGTTTTACGGTAAAATACCATCATATTTACACACGACATTGCTTATTCATTTTGCTCATATTACCTTTAGAAAACTCACGAAGTAATGACTTATCTCATCACAACACTCATTCTTGATATAGCACGATGGCTTTTGTAATATTAGTTTGTGTAATAAATACGAGTTTACATTTAAATACCATAAACATTCAAAAACAGTTTTCTTTAAAAGTGTATTATTTAATTCCTTACAAATACGCCTCTATAACCCATTTTGGGGAACTCTGATCAGGATGGTTTGGGTTATTACACATCCTCGGGTCTAGTAGAGCGAGATGAAGACCTCCTCACAGAGCATCCGATCTCGATGGAATTTTTAATGCAACTTTTAAGAAAAATGTGATTTCTATTTAATAAATAAGTACTATTTATATATATATATATATATTATCAAAATATCTACTTTAAATATACATTATATATATTCCATGTTTTCTAAATCAAAGGAATCACAAATTTCATGAAACTACCATTACAAATCAATACAATTCCAATATTACACTAAAATACCATATACAATAAAATCTTGGTTCTATTCACTAGAAAACTTCATTTTATAAAAACTATATGAAAACCCTAGAGACGATAAATAAATACTTGAGTTTTATTTTTAAAATATATCAAAAATATTTTTTATAAAACCCCCTCAAGTTATATTAATTTACAATAAGGACCCTAGTAAATATAGGTTTAAGCGGGACCAGTTCTCTTGAGCCTCAAAGAGCCGGAGAATGTGGATGCTTGCCTATATAAGGTAGACAACCTAAAAACGGTGTTATCAATACGGCAATTGTCTTGGAAGAAGACACAAATCCTGCCGTCCATGTGCAGCAGTTACCGATAATATCAAAACTAATTCAGGATTTCAATTCGTTGTAAAGTGTCTGACTCAGGCAGAGTCTCGGTCTAATAAGAAAACAATCTATCCTTGAATATGATTCAAGATAACTTCAATACAACATGAATCCATTTATACCAGATATAATCTATATCAACTTGACTCGACCGAACCGAACAATGGATATACTCTAATTACATGACTATCCATTTATATCCATTCCGTTTACATGATATCATGGTTTCGGAAAGTCTTCCATTTATAGAGTAAAACAATACAATCAATACAAAAGACATTACGGGGTTTTAGAGAGGTAGATTGGTACGGAATGTGTTAGAAGTGGCACGAGACGGTCACTTTAATACACCTAAGCTGAATATCCATTGATGTTGTACCGTGGCTTAACTGTTCCTTGTGCTCTGTATACCATAGTCTCCGGAATAGTGGGACTCCTCTCGTATACACTGGCATATTCTATACCAAGCTACAAATAACTGCGTTAACAGAACAAAAAAATTACAATATACCAGTTATATTCTCATAAGTCTATTCTTACCTATCTTTGGGACTTACCGAGCGATTGTTCGCTGACGACATTCCTTCTCTTCTTTCTTTGGAATGTTGTCAGGTGAATCGGACTCTCTGGAGGTCGAGCCCAGTACTGAAGACTTGGAGCAGTTCGCCATTGATCCAAAGCTCAAGATACTTGTATATATTTTCTTTTCAATTCATGCCATTGTTTAGGCATTGCTTTCCATTCCTGTATTTACATTTTCAGTTGTACTTGTAAAGAAATGTTTAATAAATAAAAGTTGTTGTTCATTTACAGTTCATGTCTTCTTGTGTATATTTACATTATATTGCTTAGTTACACTTAGCATGTTTATTTCTGAGTAAATACGTAGCGGGCCTCGTCGCGTCTCCTTACCGTACACCGGGAAGCGGGGCATGATACTTTTCGTCCATTTGTGGATGATAAGCCGTGCTGAAATTCAGACTCGTTCCCATATTAGCTTGCAGACTCTGCCAGAATTGTGATCGGGATCTTGTATCACGATCGGAGACGATGCAAATAGGTACTCCATGTAATCTCACGATCTCCTGCATGATTTCATGGGTAGTACATCTTGAAGGTTTAAATCTTAGTTTAGACTTATGCTTACCTCATTGTACTTCTTTGCTAACGTCTCAGTTTATTGGCCAACTCAAAATGGAATAAAGTGAGCCGACTTGGTGAGTCGATCCACAATAACCTATACTGCGTTATTACCCTTCGAGCTGTGATGAAGGGCAGTCACGAAGTCCATGGTAATGTGTTGCCATTTCCATTCTGGGATTGGTAACGGCTGAAGTAGACCAGCAGTTATGTGATGTTCAGCCTTCACTTGCTGACACACCAAACACTTGGCTACGCTCCTTGGTACTCCATGCTTCATTCCATGCCACCAGTAGTATTGCCGTAGATCCTTGTACATCTTTGTACCACCGGGGTGCATAGAATAAGGAGAGCTGTGAGCCTCTTTCATCAACTCTTCTCGAACTGGGCCGATTGGCACACATAATCGACTTCCATATCTCAAGGATCCGTCTTCGTGGATGATGAAGTCAGTTCGAAATCCACTTTCTACTTGTTCTTGGATCTTTTGTAGCTTGGCATCATTTACTTGAGCTGCTTTGATCTGATTGACAAGAGTGCACTGGACATGTAAGTTCATCAAATATGAAGAGTTGTCTGGAATAACTACTTCAATCACCAATCCGTGCAATTCTTGCTATAGCTTCCACTGAGCGGTGAGGTTTATTGCTAATAGCTGGCGGCTAAGTGCATCAGGAACTACGTTCACCTTCCCAGGATAATACCGTAGGTTGATGTCGAAATCCGCAATAAGTTCTATCCATCTTCTCTGCCGCATGTTTAGTTTCTTCTGAAGTAAATACATACTTCAAACTCTTGTGGTCATTGTATATATCCATACGTTCTCCCAGAAAATAGTGGCGCCAAATCATAAGTGCGAAGATGATGGCTGCCAACTGCAGATCATGTGTTGGATAGTTACACTCATGAACCTTCAGTTGTTTTGATGCAAAGGCCACAACTTTTCCATGCTGGTGTAGAACATATCCTAATCATTTACCAGACGCATCACAATGCACAACAAATCCTCCAGATTGATCCGATATTATAAGGATAGGAGCAGAGGTTAATCTTGACTTGAGTTCTACAAAAGCTTTTTCACATGCTTCTGACCACACGAATGCTTCATCTTTATGTGTGAGCTTGGTCAGAGGTGCTGCAATCTTTGAGAAGCTTTCAATGAATCATCGATAGTATCCTGCTAATCCCAAAAAACTTCGTATATCCTTCACCGTCTTTGGTGTCGGCCATTCGCTGATAGCTGACACCTTAACTAGATCTACTGAGATTCCTTCGCCTGAAACGATATGTCCAAAAAATTCGATTTGATCTAACCAAAATTCATACTTGCTATACTTGGCGTAGAGATGATGTTGTCGCAATGTCTCCAGGACAATCCGTAAATGCTCGACGTGTTCTTTCCGATCCTTTGAATACACTAGGATGTCGTCGATGAAGATGACAACGAACCTGCCTAAGTACTCTCGGAAAACTTAATTCATCATGTTCATAAAGATGGCATGTGCATTGGTCACTCCAAATGGCATTACAAGATATTCATAATGACCATATTGAGTCCTAAAGGCTATCTTCGGAATGTCGGACTCTTTGACCTTCATCTGATGATAACCTGAACGAAGATCTAGTTTCGCAAATACACCAACTTAGCTGATTGAAAAGATCATCGATGCGCGGTAGTGGATACTTGTTCTTGATCGTTATTTCGGTCAGAGCACGATAATCCACACACATCCTGTATGAACCTTCTTTCTTCTTCACGAGTAATACTGGAGATCCCCAGCTTGAAGTACTGGGACGAATCCAACTTTTCTTCAGGAGTTCATCCAATTGAATGCAGATCTCCTTCAATCCATCTGAACTTAACCGGTACAAAGTTTTAATTACAGGTTGCGCACCAGGTTGTAAATCGATGCTGAATTCAAGAGATCGATCGTGAGGCAAACCTGATATTTCTTTCGGGAATACATCCTCGAACTCTCGAACTAGTTATGGCTTCGATTCTTCCTCTTGCAATGCTGTAACCACTGCTTTATTTGGTTTTGCTTTATAGACGCTAGGTTCCAAGGTACGGTCTCCACTCTTGAAATAGAACACTGGATGATCTGGTATTTCGAACACTACTCTCCTTTAGCGACAGTCGATGGCAGGGAAGAAAGTTCCCAGCCAGTCTATTCCCAAGACCACATCAAAGTTTGGTATCTCCAGCACCTTGAAGTCCACATAAAATTCTCTACTGTAGACAACCACTGGACACAGATCGTATCCCAAAATTGCTTTTAGAACGCCGTTCCCTGAACTGACATTCCAGCCAGATACGAGCGGTTTAACTGGAATCGCATGAGTTCAGACGAATCGTTGTGACATAAAGCAATGTGATGCTCCGGTGTCGAAGAGTGTTAGAGCAGGAAGGGAGGCTACTAAAATTGTACCTAAGTTGTGTGAGTTGGGTTTAGATATAGGAAAAGTATATTGATACATAAGGATTGAAAAGTTTTGAAAGGATTGGGAATTACCAGTAATGACTTATCCAATGGCTTCGGTCTCTTCGACCGTCATTGTGAAAGTCTGACGTCGTGGTACATTCCTACTTGCTGGATGCACATTCCTCTGTCATTGGGGCACGTTTCTTTGCTCTTGAGGCGTGTTTCTTTGTGCCTGATGGAATTGACGTTGAAGCTGTGCAGGAGGTCCACGTAGAGCAGGTGCAGGGAGAGCTAAACGGGGTGCAGGTTCTTGGATAGCTGGCCGCTGCGGAACTGTGTTTGTGGGTCTGGGTGCTGGTGATGTATTGATACGATATGGACATACTCCTATTGCGTGAAGAGATGCACCACAAATCAAACACAGGCGATTTGCATGCCTGCAGTCCTTCGCCAAGTGTCCAGTTCTCTTGCAGTAGAACAAAAATCTGGACTGGACCGGTTAAATGATCCTCCCGGTCTCCTAGGAGCAAAAGTTGGCCTAGAAGAGGCTCCTCCAGACATCTGTGTGGCAGAGCGTTCCATACCGGCAGTCTGCGGCCTTCCTTTCTTCTTCACAATTGCCTCATAACGTCGGACATCCTTCAAAGCAAGTTCATGGGTTGGGAAATCCCCTATAGCAAGTGCAACATGGATTTCCAGGTCCAACCCTTACTGAAATCGTCATGCCTGGATCTCAGCAATAGAAATCAGGTGTGTAGGAACCTATTACGTTCTTGTGTTAGCAGTGTAATGAGTGAGATCAGAAATTTGAATTTGAGATAATATCTTACCTGTTGAGCATGGTAAACTCAGTATCATATTCATCCACAGACTTGACCCACATCGAGCCATGTTGTAGATGGATGAATTGCTGCTCCATGTCAAAACGAGCAGTATCAGGAAAGTACTTCACATCGAGCAGATCACGAAACATCTTCCACTCGATTGGTTGGGTGAGACGGCTTTCCTCAGCCTTCCACCAGACTCTAGCATTGTCTGTCAGTTGCAGCTTAGCAACTCTCACCCAGGTAATATCTGGTACATGAGCTGCCACCAGATCATTTTCGATCGATTGAGCCCATTCCTCCGCCTCCAGTGGGCTCTCTTTTCCCGAGAAGTGTTTTGGATGCAATACCCGAAATTGTTTGACTGCGCTCGGCTCGGGGCGGCACATGAGGATAGCAATCTACTGCTGCTGACCCTCTAGTAGCCTTTTGATCGACTCAAGTAGTACCATTTGCTCATTGATGTGAGCTGCAACGGTAGGTGGTGGTGGTAGAGTAGGCGGTGGAGTGTTGCCATTGACGTTCATGCTAGTGTTGTTGGGAGAATCAATAACCTTAATAGAAAAAGAATGGTTATGATAGATTCAAGAAATTTGAAATGTAAGGAATGTATAGTTGTTGATTCTTATAATTCTTGTGATATATTGTTTAAGACTTCATGCAGAACTGACCTGCATGGACCGCCAATAAAACCTGTCACACTCGGCTTCTCAGTACACGGAAACGATGATATAGCATGCCGCAACGTATTTACTAAGAAATAAATACGTTAAGCGTAATTAAGCAATATATAAAATGAACAAGAATGACAAGAGTAATAAAAATAAACTGCAACTTTATTTACATTCATCTTTACATACAATTGTTTGAAAAGAAAAGATACAATGAGTAAAGTAGTGCATAAACAATGGCATACAAAATGAAAGTGCAGGTGAACTGGTAGACAGGCTGAGTAGTGAGTTGGTCCAAGTCCTCCTGACTAGGCTCGATCTCCTAAGAGTCTGGTCCTCCTGACGAACATTTCAAACAAAGAAAACAGAAGGAATGTCATCAGCGAACAAACGCTCGGTAAGCCCCAAAAGAAGAAATAGAATATAACAAACAATGTGAAATGAACAGGTAAGTTGTGTATGATTGATTGCCGGTATATGATAGTTATTCTAACGTGGTTAATTGTAGTTTGGTAAAGAAGGTATTCAAGTATACGAGAGGAGTCTATCTTACCTCGTGGATTATGGTAACATGTAGTACAAGATCCCCTCATAACCCATGGGACAACGGCATGTGAATTCATGTAGGTGTCTTTTAAGTAACCTCTCGTGCCACGATATACGTTCTGTACCGATTTACCCCTTTATCCCCATGTTTTGTATTGTGTAGATTATATTTACAAGTATTGGCGAGACCATAGATACAAAATGTTCAGGTATTCATGTTCAGGATGTAATCAAGTATTCAAGTAGTCATGTCAAGTTATAACCATAGTTCGGGCAAGTCAGGTCAAGTATACATGTTTGATATTGATGATTGAATTCAAGTATTCAAGTTTATGATCAAGTATTCATATTCGAATTTGGATTAAGGTTTGAGGTTGGACTCAGACTGAGTCAGACATTTGCACTGATTTAACTCTGGAATTCTTAGGTTCAGGAATTATCTACAACTGATGCACATGGACGACATGATTTGTGTATTTTCCAAGGAAATTACAATTGATAACTCCTGTTAAGTTTTCTAACATGAATAGGCAAGCATTCACTTTCTCTGACATGATTTGTGTATTATCTACAACATAGATTTTAAGTATTGTGCTATTTTAATGATCAACACTTATCATTTGAAAGTTCATGGTATTTTACTGAAAAACTTGTCCTTTTTGGTATCTTGATGATATTTTATTGGCATTTGTTAATCTTTAATATTTTTGGAAAAAATATAGATTATTATATTTTGAAAATATGGGTTTATAATTTTATAAAATTTTAATTTTAAAAAATAATTTTATTTTCTTTAGAAAATTCGTATTTCTTACAAACGTATTTAAATCCTTTCGAGATCGAATGCTCCGTGAGGAGGTCTGCATGTCGCTCTACTAGCCGAAGAATGTGCGATAATCCATACCATCCGTTAGTGGGTCCCCTAAAGAGGGTTGTAGATGCATAATTGCAAAGGAAATAAAATACCGTTTTAAAAGAAATCCGGTTTTAGAATTATGTGGTATTTTATTCTAAATACTATTTTTCGAACCAAAAACACATACAACTAAGTATCGTGCTATGAAACCAGGTGTGCGTGTGGGGTAGGTCGTTATCCCGTGAAGTTTTCCTAAAAGTATTGTTAAGCAATTTTGTCAAAAAGTTTTGATAACAAAATTCAAGATATTTTAATGTAAAAGTTTAATTAGAGTTGTTTCCCATGAGATTCTTGGGTAAAATTGATTCTAATCATTAGTATTAAAATTACAAGTGAAGTGGTAAAATTGGTTTGACCAAATGATAAAAAAAATGGAGTTATAGGTTTTAGAGAAGATGATATCGGTAATAACTCCATTTTTACCGATATTTGATTTAAAATGATTATCAATGAAAATGAGGAGAATTGAGAGGAACTTACGGTTTAAAAACTTCAAAAAAGGTTAAAGAAGAGAGGATGATCTTTGTGCCGTCGCTGGAGCTCAGGAATTGGTTTCGATCTTCGCTGGAACCAACTTGCTCGCTAACTCTAATTTATTTCACTTGCACTAGGAACCTTTTAGAGAGTTTTGGCTAGAATTTTCAGAATGGTGCTGAGCCAAAGTGTGGGGTGGTATTTATAGTGGAGAATTAGGTTTAAGAATTAAAATTGTGAATTAAAAGCATTAAAATTGTGTTTAATTGTGAAATGAAAGGTCTTTGTTTGATTGCAGGAAAATGAAACAATGCGAAGGGGTTAGGGGTAGCTGAAGAAACAAGAGTGCAAAGCAAGGGCTCCATTGGGCTTATCTCACCCATCCCCACCGGTTTTTAAGCAATATTGGTCGGTCGGTCTCGAGGCAAATGCCTTGAGATTCGACTTGATTAACTCTCTGTTTAAACCATTTTACACATTTTTTATTTTTCTGAACTTTTCATTTCCCCGTGTATTGCACGTGCAATCTTTTGGGCTTTCAAAAAGTTAAAAAGAAAAATGAGAAAAAAATAATTATGTCTTATGGGAATCGAACACAAAGGCTACGTCGCAGCAATACAATGGCTATACCAATGAGCTATAAGTTGCTTCTTACTATTATTTCACAAAAGTGACTTATAACTCAAACTCAGGCTGTAAAACTCATTTCTTATATATTGACAGAAAATTTCCGTAAAAAGATTTTAGAGTCGTTACATCACTGTTCATCATCTTCCCTATTTTCCAATAAAAAAACAATATTTGGCATCTACGAATCTAATTCAAGGCATCAACGAATCTAAGTATGCAACTAAATTTCATCAAAGCATGACCAATTAATCGAACAACTCAATTGAAAAGTTCCAAGATTTCTTAATGTATTTAGCTGAATAACGAATCGATTCACAACTGCATCTACAACATCCATTCAATATTTGCCAACATATCAGTCAAAATTTAGGGGTGCTCATTGAACCGTTTCACACTTTTTTTAAATCAGATTAGGAAATCTGTTGATTATGCATAATAAGAAACCTAATTAAATTAACAAAAATTCTATTTATCCAATCATGGAAAAAACACAAAACTTCAATAATGATTATGCATTACTCAGACTTCAAAAAAAATTTCAGAAATAGCAAAAATAATTGAAAAACACAAAACTTCAATAATGATTATGCATTACTCAGACTTCAAAAAAAAATTCAGAAATAGCAAAAATAATTGTGTCCTAGATCATGGTTTTAGAAAAAAAAAACATAAGTTTGGTGCTGATACCAACTATGATATTCTATAGTTAAATACACCTCTTTGTTTCATCCATAACACATGTCAATAATCTAAAAGCAAAATTTAGACGTAGCTCTGTCCATAACCATAAGAACAAGCGGAAGTCACGATCGAGCTAGGTCTTCCTCTCATTTCTCTTCTTCAAAGGCTCTAAATGGGAAAAACCAATTATTAGGTTAAGAGCAGGAGAGATGATCTTGCCTGTATATACGATGAGTTTTATTTGGGTTCTTAAATAAAAGATCCAATAAAATGAAGGACTACGCTAACCGCCAGATTACATCAGATCCGATTAGATGTGTGGTAAAACCTGCTAACCTAATAAGATCACATGTCTTTTATTCATCTTATTCAATATTTTTTTTAAGAGCTTTCGCCTACGAAACGATACGATTGAACCTGGAATCTATCACGCTAGATTTTCTGGTGCCATATCAGCGAACGTACTCATTTTCTTGAATTTTCTAGATTGTGGTAATTGGAAAATTTGGACTAAAAGCTTAAATCTAACTTAATTTGGCATGAAATTAAAACTGTCGGCGTTCAGAAATTTATGCGGGAAAAACACAATCTAAAATTGCAGATGGTTTTCAAACTTAAACTGGAATTTTCAAACTGAATCAAGAGCTTCAAGTTATAAAATCTTAATTTAGAAACCAACTCTCAGTGACAGTTATGAACAAACTCTTTTCAGGAAAACAAACTCTTTAACAAGAAATTTATGATAACTTGAAGCTTGGTAGCTACTATTTGATTAAAAAAGAAATTACAAAATTAAAAGAAGCACATCAAATTGCGCAAAAGAGAACAAGTTTATATATCAGCAGCTTTAACTTGCTTATGAAGTAAACATATTCAGAACAATCCAGGAAATAACAAGATCAGAAACTCCTTCATGTGATATAATCATTAAGAAGCATTAATGATAAATGATTGAAAATCGGGGAAAAAATAAGTCGAAAATACGTACAAGTGTCAAGTCTGGAACATATAAAAAAGAATAACAAACTAAAACTGATCAATATTGCTGCGGAAAACCCCCCGCAGTGATCGATGGCTCGTTAGAATTCATAGTCGAAGTAGTAATCATGTGTGTCATCAGGAAGCCAATTTGCAGCAGCAACAGCAGCGATGTCGGCCGGTATTTGCGTCGGGAGCCTCGGGATGGTAACTGATGAAGATGCAGCGGATGATGGTGGCTCGTGAAAATCGCTACGAAGAATCTCCTCGAAAGATGGCGGGGTATCCAAGATGCCGTGGCTCTGCGGTATAATTTCGCATGTATCGTCAAAGACGAAATGGTTATCTACAGCAGCAGAATCTGGAACCAACGAACAAGTGGTGGGAATGAGGAGAACGTTATCCGAAGAAACAGAGGATGTGGGCTCAAAAATGCTAGATTGTGCCGACATGGATAATGCTGGCGGCGGTGTAAACGGATCCGGGTAATCATTATAGGCCATCAGTACTTGTCCATTATCGACCGGCACGATCTCTTCTTCGTCGACCCGCATCCTCTTGTTCTTGCTGCTCTTTTCGTGCTGTTCCCTGGACCTCTTATTGATATTCCCACCCTTCTTCAGGTGGATTTTACATAGGACCAGACCCTCAAACTCGGGCTTATGATCAGAAGAAGGCCCCAAGGGATGACGATGAAGGAGATACTCGTGCATGATCCAGTCGGTCTTCATCTTCTTCCTCCCCTTCCCCTTCCCCGTCGCGATCGCGAAACAGAAGGCCGTCTTGTGCCCGATGACGACCGGGACATCATCAGAATCACCCCGCGTCTTCATGAAAACAGGTTTAGGGCAGGCATTGTCGTCCCAGAGACCGTCCCCGGCAGAGCGGCTGGCCCTTGTCGGGCAATGGGACGTCGCGCGCCGCCGTGTAATGAAGTGGATGTCCGACGTCTCGTCCTTATAGCCAAAGAAATCCCTAGGAAGATCCCAAGGGTTGCGGCTGTAAATGTCGAGCTCTTTAACAAGCCAGGGGGAACTTCGGATGCCGCAAGTGATCCTGGGACGGAGATAATGGTCGATGAGCTCTTCGTCCGACGGCGCGAAGCATAGGCCCGGCTCGTTCCCAACAATAATATTCCCCTGATGCGGACAATCATCTGCCATGATCAATAATCAACAAGTGGTGAGTGATCAAGAAATCAAAGAAGATGATGAAGTGTATATATATAGAATTGGGCTACAGTTGCAGCTGGCGGTAATTAAGTTTGTATATATATATTTGTTTTGGGGACTTGCCAAATTTGGAGTTTTATTTCCATAAAACAAACAAGGTTTCTGCTTTCCTAATTAAGTTTTTAAAGTGAAATTTCTCTTTAAAAGGAAAGATGGCCGTTAGAATTGAGTATGGGACCAACGGCCAATTTTCAATTCCCTCCAGTTTTCCAGTTTTTTTGAGATTTTTAATATTTCGAATTCTTTAGGATACGCAATATTTTGAATTTCAGTTTTGTCGAATTTTTCAATATGTCGCATGGCATATCCCTCCAAAAATGCGAATATTAATAAATTTTCTCGATTTCTTTAATATTTCTAATGCTATAACCAATGAAAATTGTTGTTTTGAGTTTCTGTAATTTTTAAATTTTTCTCATGCTATATATCCTATGAAAGCTATGAATTTAGACTTGGAAAATCGGGAAGTCGTTGAACCCATACAAGGACCCCTTCTTTTAGCCTTTCATAACAACTAAAGTATTTTTGGTTGCCTTCAAAACTCCACCTTCAGCAGAAAACTTGTAGTCTTTATCGTCGATTACGCCAAAAGAGATGGGATTCTTCTTCAAGTTAGGTACATGCCTGACTTCCGTCAATATCCTCACAACACCATCGAACGTCTTGATTTGGATTGTCCAATTTCTAATAGGTCGGAACGAGATATTGTTGCCCATCAGAACCACTCCGCCATCAACGGACTCGTACGTGGTGAAAAATCCCTATTGGAACACAAGTGGTACGAACAACCCAAGTCCATAATCCACTCATTCTTGGATCGCCGTGTGTTATTAAGGACCACAAGAAGATCTCATTCTCCTTCCGCTATACTCGTTTTAACCGAAGACTCATTCTTTAATTTGTCTTCCTGTTTGAGCTTGTTCATCAACTTAAAACAATCGATCTTGAAATTCTCCATCTTCTTACAATAATTGTAGGTAACGTTTTTAGTCTTAAATTTTGACCGCGACTTCTATCTATTAGCTTCCGGATCTCTCTTCTTTGCTCGCTCTCAAACAAGTAAGCCAAACAATGCACCATCCGTTTCGGTGGAAGGCAACTCTTTGTCAATCTTCTCTTTATTTATCAAATTATCCTTGACATCCTTGATTGAGATCGTGTCCCATGGTGTCACGAAAGTGCGTATAAGAGGATGGCAACAAATATAAGAAGAGAAGAACTTGATCTTCATCATCAATCTTAATGTCGATCTTATCCAAGTCTGTAATGATCGCATTAAACTAAACTCACCAATATTAGATTTTATTGAAGAGCTTTTGTAACAACCTTAAACTTTCTGTACATAATTTTTTTTCAAAAATACAGAAAGGAGTATCTTAACCTAAGCACAAATTATAAATTTAAATTGCTTTAGAATAGCAAGAAAGCACTTGTAGCTCATTGGTAAATCCTTGCATTGCTGTGACGTAGCACTTGTGTTCAAATCCCCCTAACCACATATTATTTTTTTGAATTTTCATTTAGACTTTTAGAAGCTCAAAAGTTTGCACGTGCACTGCACCTAAAATGAAAGTCACCATAAAAGCAAACATGTGCACTGAGCCATGTGAAGCAACTAGGACACGTGTCTTCAATCCAGAGCCCCCCATCCCCTAAACGACCAGCGAGATATTGCTTGGGGCCGGCGCCGCCGGCCCCCAATGGCAAATGCTCCCAAATTTTCATCCATAACCCCTTGGCCTCCCCCAACTACACCCATGCTGTTTGATTTCTCTGCATTTATCCAGAGAATGATAAATCCCCTCTTTAATCCATTTTAATGCATATTTTTAATTCATTCTTCAATCCTCAAAACCCTAATTTCTCTTATAAATACAAATATCACACCCTGACCTCCTCATTCAGAATTCCATTGCCAAAACTCTCTAAAATTTCTAAGTTCCAAAAGTTGTACAAGTGGAGTTAGCTCAAGGCAAAGTTCCGGCGACGTTTTGGGACAACTCCGGCGACGAAACGACTCAACGGCACCTTTGAAATCTTCCTGTCACGACCCGGAAAGTACGGAACATGACCGGCACTTAAACTACTAAACGTCTCGAGACGTACGTAATCTAAGTAAGCCAAAACCCAGAAATCCAAACTAAGTAAAGCAGTAGAGTGAAGGAAAACAAATTTTTAAAGTAAGAAGTTTAACAAAATAAGCCGAAATATGCATTTTTAAAATCTCAAGTCTTTCCTGAAAATTCGGCAGAGTTTCCTTTGTAAAAACTGACCCCAAACAGGTACAAACCTGATAAAGCATATATAATGAATAAAGGCATCCCCAAGCGGGAGCTAGCTCTTCGTTAATTGACTGTCACAACCACGCATGCAATATAATATACAACGCCGAAGGGCGAGGATCAAAACTCAAAAGAAAGCCCATATCAACCAGAAAACCATAATAATACAAGCGCGACTCTAAGGTCGAAAGAATATACACTGGTCTTCTAGTTCTATCAAATAAACAAGTCTGGTTGATGAAGTTTACTAGATACAACTGAAATAATAAATGTACAATGGTGGTCACGATGCAAGTGAACCCACCTACCAAAACGATCACCCGAAATGAAAGCAGTGTGCCAGCAAGCCGTCAAGATACCTATACGGCAAAACCTCCAAGAAACTGTGGCACAATGGGGGTGAGTTGCCAACTCGTGAGTAGAAAATATCACAGAGCAGAAATCGCATGTATGACGCTATCCTAGGTCATATCAAGTAATATCCACAAATAATATCCTGATCCATCTACATATAAGTGCAATACTACGTGCTCGTGTCAGTGTCTCAGATAGCAACATATCAAATATATGATGTATGAATGCATTACGAATGGAAACAGAATACATCATGAGTGAGACGACTGTTTTCTTTATTTAATGAGATTCATGTATGTATATAAATCGAATATCATCAGTGAAATCAACAGAGAAATCAGTGTCATGTATCGACACAAAACATGAATCTCAATATCTCAATATCTCAGGCTCCGGCTATCCGAACTGGCCTGTATTATCAAATCACACGACCACGAACGGTACCCTCCGGATATCCGCCGCGCCAGACATCACCAGTAGGCAGTCTGCCCTGCCGGGCTCATCGTCTACAACTCGAGCTTCTTGCCCCGGGTACCATACCGAGTCCACCATGTACCCGCAGACGGTTCATCCAACTCCTCGAATCGGGTCTCGAAAACCATCTCAGAACCGAGAAAAACTCATGGTGGACAATACTCATCATATCAAGGAAAACCGCATCTATCTCTTTAAAACAAATCATCAGTTTATAAAACTTTCACATGCGGTTTCCAAATCCAAAAATCTCAAGAAGGGTCCGAAATCATAAAAATAATGATATCAATAAACAGTGAATACCGGCATAAATCTCCATAATACCGCATGACCAATGAATATATGAATGCATCAGATATCATGCAATAAATGCAATAGTTAAACTAGCATATGTACGCTATAACATATTGCAACTATCAACTAGCAAGCTATGTCAATGAATAGTATTCTCTAAAGTGTACATGAGATGGCAATTACCGATGATGATGTGTGTGAGCCGGCAAGCAGGTGTACGTGGAATATATGCATCATCGGTAATGGTGCTGGTGTCCTGACAGCAGGGTTTCATAATAATTACAGATAACATATGTACAAGCATGCAATGCGATGAAACATCATGAATAAACAGAAAGTAATGTAGTAACAGCAACCCTGAAAAATATACCTATCCAATATACGAGTCATACAGTTTGGTATTTAAATTACTCACAATTCTCCACTTTTGAAAATGAACATGACTCGAGCCCAATCAAAAGGGTAAGGGAATTCACCTAAGTCTGAGTCGATATATATATATATATATATAGTAGTCGGTGATCTCGCCTCAATAGTATTACGTACGATACAATAAATAATATGATATTCTCGAGTCAAGAGTGCGGATCTATCCTCATAACTATATCTCGTACGGTAAATCTATCGTACGGCATCCCAAATCTGGATACGGGTCAAATATCATATTTATCTCATTACTCATCTGATATCCTTATCATCATATGTCATGACCAGGGGGTAGTGATCTAAGTTTAGTACAATACTAATATCATCAACAAATATATGTGCGTGTGTCTGAAACACATCGCCTAAAGATCCGCTATAATCTCCTGTCGTATCTCATAGTACGAACCAAAACACATCACTGATCTCACGGCATCATGCCCAATCACATCGACTCATCTCTAAGTACCATACACTATCCTCAGCATCCGTGTATACATGTATGTATGTATGTATGTGTGTGTGTGTGTGTGTGTATAACACTGATACAACCACATATACATATATATATATGATGTATGCACCCAAAACCATATCCCATATGTGTATATGTGTGTGTACAACCCTACTCTAGGGTTCACGACTAAGAAACCAACTAAATCGTTTCTTCGATTCTCGCTAACACTAACCCATGATCTCCTGAAGCTTTTCTTGCTAAGTGTTTATATCCCTCAACAACACATCTAAGTATAGCTATATCATATCATATCATTTCTTACGACATTGCGGGGGTGTTATACGCCATCCACCCGACTTCCCCTATAGATATAAATCTACTCACCTTGACCTTCGCTTGCCGATGCCGACGTCGCCACGCGCTTGATTGTCGTCTCGAAGTCTGCATGGGGGTACCTACATGTCACAACGTATCGTGCCTTATTAAAGTCCAATTCGAAATCGAAACGACATACGAAAACCAAATCGGCACGCGTATCACAGATAGGTTAAAACCTATAGCCTACGATGCAAGAATAACCAAACAACCCTCGATGTCGATGTACAAATGTCAAACCATCGAGTTAAAACCAAATTACTAAAACTTGAATTCATAAACACAAAATAATTCAAAGCAGAAACCCACTAAAATGGTCCCAGATTTCGTTTAAGGTGAAAACAAGGTGCACAAACAATACTGAGATGATATATAGGGTGTATATGAGTTATGGAAGCAACCTAGACACCTGACTCAACCAAGTAGCCGGCCACATCCCTAGTAAATCCGACCTGCTCGGTTTGGGGGGTTCGGTTGGGGTTCGTTTTGGTAGGGTGGTCTCGTGGTGTCTCAATTTGGTCTCTGGACTTGTTTGCTTCTCTCGTAAAAATCCCAGTTCACTCCAGATTTCCCTGCACCCTCAAATCTCACAAAAACGACATAACAAGTTTTAAAATTTGGGTTTCAGGTTTTAGTTCATGCTTGATCTGGGTGTCTAACATCATGGGGGGTCTAAGGTTACCAATAAGGTTCAATTACACAATCCTAATTCAAATCAAACCCTAACCCTTTCTAGAAATTTTCAAAGCTCACAAAACCGCATCAAAATACTTCTAAACTTGCATGGTTGATAATGAAATAGAAATACAATGCTAATGGTACAGAAATTAACTCAATTGGCAACTCAAGAAAATTCTTGAGTCGCTCAAAGTCCTCCAAATCCGATTTTTCTTGGTTCAATGAGCTTTCCTTGAGCTTGTGCATGTTTTTAAAGAAATGGAGATGGGGTTTTAGGTTGTTTTTGATGATGTTATGGGGGTTGAAAAGGAGGGGGAGATGAGGTGTTGCCATGGTGATGGAGGAAGAAGAAAGATGATGAAGATGATGAATGATTGCAATAGCATTTGGTCAAAGAAAACCCCTCACCTTTCTCTGTCATGTCCATACCTCTTGACTTTTCTTTTTCTTGTTTTCTTTTCTATTTTCTTTTCCAATTCTTTTCTCTTCTCACATAAAACCAAAACCATGGATGAAAATGAAGAGAAGGCCATGTAGAAAAATGTAACACAAATGTAAAAATGATATGGTGCATGTTTTGCACAAAACAAGTTTAATGCGCGATTAACAATATTTAACCGCGATTAGCATTAAAATAGTGCAAAATAAATCATAAAATTTTATAATTTGCTTACATAAAATAAAGCACCCTCATTTCAGTAATTTCCACAATTTTCCAAATTTTTCCCAAATTTATCGGTATTTAATTATACCGCCTTATTAAAATATTAAATATAATATTATTTAATTAGAAAAATCCCCAAAAATAATATTTTATTTTTCTGAAATGTTACAGTCTTCCCCTATTAAAGAAATTCGGTCCCCGAATTTAAATTTAAACCCCTCAAATACTAAAACATTTCAATAAAAAGTCTAAGTCGTCGGGGCTCCGAAATCATCAATACATAAAACGCATCATGGCGCAATACATGCGCATGAAAAATGAGCAGATAACTCCAAATCAAAACTCCGTCAAGCATCCCGTAATCATCGGAGTCATGGTGAAGACACAAATGTCAAATCCAATACGAAAACCAATATGATATAAATGTAAACATCTGGAGGAAATGCACGCCAAACCTTTCATGTTGCTGTGCGATGCGCGTATCGTGAAATAGTGGCAGACATCTATTGTAAGAAAATAACTTCATATATACTTATCCTTTGTTTAATATGTACGTCCCGCCGTTTTGAATATAATTTAGAAGGGTTTCCTTATTTTTAAACGTTTCGTGTCATATCAGACACGTAGGTAAATACTGAGGCTATAGCTCCCCCTTTTTTTCTGGAAATCCCTTCGATAACTATCAGTGCATGCAAAATATATCCAGGTACTGTCTTCCGACTAGTCCTGCTCAGTATGAAAACAAATAGCAAATATCATAAAAACATACTGCTCAAAATCAATCCCAAACTGTATATAAGAATGCTGCGTGCGTCTGGTGCGCACGGAAATTAAAATCCATGAATGTGCCATACATGTGCACAGAAACAAAATCTAAGTGTAAAGGGTGTGCACGACACACCTGTCAAGGGCAACGGGTGTGCCTGACAGCAATACCAGGTGCATCTGATATGCACGACAAATGTCGATTTAGTGCATCTGGTGTGCATCAAAATCGCATCAAGCGCCCAAGTATATGCAAGAATCCAAGTCCAGTGCACAAGGTGCATGAAAAGAATATCGAATATCACAATCGAAATCGACGGTATACAATACATTTCAATCCAAATCCATATCAGGTATACCGTGGTATATAATCTCACAACCATGTGCATCAGCGTGCACAAAATCAAATCAAAATACTAAAAGTGTATGAAAACTATGCCGAAAGCATAAGTCAAATCACATGCATACCATAGGCATGAAATCAAAATCAACATCTCGAATGATATTTAATCAAAGTCAAGTGCTACTGTGGTGCACAAAATCTCAATCATGCAAATAAATCACTCAAAATATCAGGCATGGAATCAAAATCAACATCTCGAATGATATCTAATCAAAGTCAAGTGCAACTGTGGTGCACAAAATCTCAATCTAGTGCAACTAACATGCACGAATAGAAATCCCAATCGAGTGCATCCGGTGTGCACAAAACTATATCTCATATCATGCGCTCAACATGCGCAAAAATTCAAATCAAGTATATCCGTCATGCACTAATGAAGGCTAAATCAAGGGCATCGAACATGCATGAATAAAATCTAAATCAAGTGCATCCAACATGCGCGAATAAAATCTAAATCAAGTGCATCTAACGCGCACAAAATCCAATATTAAACGCTTAATATGCGTAAAAATCCAACCCAAGCGCGTCAGTCCGTGAAAAGTATCTAGTGCGGTAATATGCATGAAAACAAACATCAAGTGCAGACGCGCACAAAACACAAATCTGGTAAAACAAATGCTCAAAGACATAAATCGGATGCAACCAAGGTACGGAGTATAACTCCGGTGCAACCAATGCACAAAATACCTAGCTGGTGCAACAAATGCTCGAAATATGAATCCGGTGCATCCAGTGCACGAAATACAATACAGTGCAACAATAGCACAAAAGTACAAATATAGTGCATCAAGTGCACAAAATACCAACTCCAGTGCATCCAGTGCACAAAATATCAAATACAGTGCATCCAGTGCACGAAATGCCGAATACAGTGCATCCAGTGCACGAAATACCAAATACAGTGCATCCAGTGCACGAAATACCAAATACAGTGCATCCAGTGCACGAAATACAATATGGTGCAATAATGCACAGCGTAAAAACCTAATGCAACAACTGCACAAAATACAAATCGGGTGCAACAAGTGCACGGAAATGCATCAATAACTCAAATGCGTATAAAAAGCAACACCGAGTGTGCCAAGGTTTATAAAATTATAAACGCGTGCAACTGCGTGCACAAAACACGTATCCACGTACTGCAAGCACATGTAAGCTATACCGAGTGCAAAAACCAAATCGAGTGCATACCACCTGCACAAAAATCAAATCAGCTGTATGCAATCCATGAAATCATAAACATGTGCAGTCAAGGCACAAAACTGAATCAAGTGCAATAAACCTGCACAAATCATAAATCAACACAACGGTGTATAAAGCATATCTCAAGTGCAATAACTATGAACAAAACGTAAATACTCAGTAAGTGCAGCCATGGTGCACGAAAACAAATATCATGAAACTCAGTCATCAAAACTCAATCATGCGAATAGATCGCCCAAAATACCGAAATCAAGTATGGTGGAATAGTCCCGCTCAAGCGCATCCTCTAAGAGTCTCTGGCCAACTGTCGTGGTCACTCATAACATGTCTCGTCGACGATGCTGAACTCTGGCCTGCTGGATGTGCGTAATAGGATCGCTTCTGGGTCCAAGTCTTCTCGTAAATTATTCCAGAAAGGTCCTTTCGAGGTCCTTTCAAGGTCTCTCCCAAATCTCGTCTCTGCCGAACTGTCCGGAGGTTATCACCCTTTACTATATCTATTTCTGGTTCCGGAACGGCTGCATACTCATCGTGACTCCTTCCGGAAGATATATTCATATACAACGCCTCTGCATGCGTATCACATCTCTGATGTCGGTGGAGTGGAATGTCATCTCATCAAGATCTCGTACGAATCCCTTACTCCACTTTTATTTAATGTCGACTGTTTCGGACTCGACTCTTCATGGCTGCATGGACTGCGCTCCAACGGCTATACTCGTATTTGGAGTCTCCCAAGCAATGCATCCCATCACATGATATCCGAATGAAGTCGAACCTTTTGATCGATTCGTCAAAGTTCAATAATCCCCCAAGAGCTCAACATCTTGGGTACAGTTTAATAGTATCGAGTACATACCACAGCACCGGTGGACCAGCCGTAGAAGGGCAAACCCAAGCGTCACTAATGGCACCGCAGAACTGCCGCAAACCCTAAGGTTCAAAGGCTTTCATATGGTCATTATGTTGAGTTAGGGTTTTCATTCTTCTAGAGGGTCCATAGAATTGCTTGCATGTCTTTTCGAATACTTTAAACTTGGAATATGGGTTTCTGACATTCGATCGTCTCTATCGACACTCAACGTACCTGTGTGAAGTCGTCTCTAACTGGAATCAATCAATCTGATGACCTCGCATCGGGGTAAGCAAACGAACCACATATCCTAGTCATTCATCCTTGGGTGACTAGTGATCTTCTGTCATATCTCTAAGTACAACTCATACTGCAATAGCTCTAACATCTGGGGCGATATCTCGTCGTTCGCAGCAACTACTGGCTTATTCTTCTGCATGATGAACAGTGCCTCAATCATCATGAATAGGTGATACATCAATGGTCATCACATTCTGGTTGGCCTCTATCAGTGGCTCAATCCTGTGGTGCTGATCTGCACGTCCTAGTAATTTCATAAAAGTGACCCATCAAACGCTCATGGCATGAAAACACAATAAAACGACGCCTCTATGCAATCGTATATCCCTGGAATCACGCCCTGGTAAGTCCTCGTCCGTGACGAGCTCGTGCTGACCGCAACTCTAGCCGTAGCTCTCTCTGCCCATACAATCGTGGTAACAAAACAATAACTGGTACTGATGAGAATAGATCATAGGAATGAATATAATACTATGCAAAGAAATATACATCCTAAGGCTTCTTAAGCGGAGTATCGTATCGTAAGTATGCCGCGGAACATACACACGGTACGTCACTCTATTTGAGTCACCTATTCCATCAACCAAGGGTCATCCTACGCTCAGAAGGTAAAACCTAACGCTCTGATACCAACTTTGTTATGACCCGAAAAGTACGGAAGATGACCGGCACTTAAACTACGAAACGTCTCGAGGCGTACGTAATCTAAGTAAGCCAAAATCCAGAAATCCAAACCAAGTAAAGCAGTAGAGTGAAAGAAAACTAATTTTTAAAGCAAGAAGTTTAACAATATAAACCGAAGTATGCATTTTTAAAATCTCAAGTCTTTCCTGAAAATTTTGGTAGAGTTTCATGTTCCCCTCCGAAAGACGCGGCGGAGATGCAGCAAACGTCTTGCCTGAATTTCGGGGCATGTTCCCCTCCGAATGGCGGCCGACGACGCGAGGACGTCTTGCCTGAGATTCGGGGCAGATGCTATTTGGTTTTATCCGTCTACCTCTCCGAAGATGCCAAGTTGATTTATGGCACCGTGTATCGGAGGTTTAGACGGATGCGGCCGATGTAGCAGACTTCGGCAGATTCCCCCTCGCTTGAGGGGTTTTTGATTGTGGGGACGCTCTTCCCTGCAAGCGCAAGCCCCTGCAGTTAATTACGCTACCGCATCGCGGTAACAACTTTCTCCTTCTCTAGAATTTCACTTCGTGTCGTGTATGTTTATTTTGTTTGTGGTTGCCCGTGGATTGTATACGGAGACTAAGCGATATCGTCGCCCGTAGGACGTGGATTAGTCCAAATCCGTATTTACTTAGATTTAGGTTTGGTGTTTTGGTTTAAGGACACGTTAGCCGTATTTAGGCTAAGATCGACTTAAATGTTTGTTAAGGATACGTTAGTCTTATTTGAGACTAAGATTAACTTAACGGGATCGTTTGGATCCGACAAAAGAGCGTTTGGGGACTCTATTGTTCCATTTTAGGGACGTGGTGGTCCATATTCAAGTTTAGGGACGTGGGGGTCCATGTTCCAGTTTAGGGACGTGGTGGACCATCGCCAGTTTAGGGACGTGGTGGTCTATGTTCCAGTTTAGGGACATGGTGGTCCATCATTAGTTTAAAGACGTTTCGGTCTGTGTTCCAGTTTAGGGACGTGGTGGTCCATATTCCAGTTTAGGGACGTGGTGGTCCATCGCCAGTTTAGGAACGTGGTGGTCCATACTCCAGTTTAGGGACGTGGTGGTCCATATTCCAGTTTACGGACGTGGTGGTCCATCATTAGTTTAAGGACGTTTCGGTCCAACATTAGTTTAAGGACGTTTCGGTCCGATATTAGTTTAAGGACGTTTCGGTCCACGAGTTTAAGGACCCCGTAGTCCATATTGATGTGTGGTCGTCGGGACCCGTCACCTCTCTGACATCGTTGAAGGATTACAACGATAAGTGTCAGAGGAGTTCGGAAATGTACCCTCGAACCGGATATAAATTGATTTAGGGAGCAGCTGTGCTCAGTCAATTTAATTTGAGGACTTACGGCCATGATTGGGCTAAGTCCAGTTGAAAAATATTCAACGCTTTTATTTATTTTTGGTCTATTAGACCTGTGTTAGGGTTTTGCCCACATTTAAATAATGCATTGCATTATTTTTCTTTGTTTTAGTTGGGCTCTGCAAAACATCTACTTTGTTTGGGCTCTGCCCTTTTTAAAATGCATGGCATTTTTTTATTATTTTGTTTGGGCTCTGCCCATTTATAAATGATGCAGAGCATCAATTCTGTTTGGGCTTTCCCCTTTTTATTGCATTACAATTTAATTAGGCCTGCTTGGTCTTTTTGATTTGGGCCTGGCCCTTTAGGAAATGCATTGCATTTGTCAGGCGTTTTGCGCCAATCAGAGAGCGCGAGCGCTTGTGGTGTTGACACGTGTCACGCAAGCGCAGTGCGTTGTGCTAATGCGCTGCGCCTGCGCTGCTGACACGTGGCACGCTCTGGTGGCTTGCGCTAATCCAGGAGCACAACAGCGCAGTTTGCAAGTGCAAGACACTATGATTTGAGAATCTTTTAGAACCAATGGTTCATGATAAAGTGCAAAGCACTGTTTGTTTTCTTCGATCTAATGATAATCAAAGAAAACAAGTATTTCTTGTTTTAAAGAACCAGTGGTTCATAAGAAGTGCAAAGCACTATTATTATGTGAAGATCATTGATCTTGTTCTTAGATCAATGATCTATTAGAAGAAATTTCTTCTATGAAGGTTTTTTACCTTTTTCTTGAAACTTTTTCAGAGTTCTCTCTGTTTGAAGTTCTTGATTTCTCAAAAATGTTGCTCCTCTTGAATTGAGGTCTAGGGTCCTTTTTACAGTGCCCATAAATTAGTTAAATTTGTTAAAGAGATCTTTCTCTGAATGATTTGGGGAATTTTCCCCACCGTTGGATCTTTTGATCTAAGGGCTTCTGTTTTACAGAAGAAAATCTTCTTGCTTTAACAAGAACAGAAAGATCTTATTAGAATTTTAATTCTGTTTGGCGTAAACGCCCCAGCGCTTGACACGTGTCGCGCAGCGCAGTTGTGCTTGCGCAACTGCGTAGACATGTGTCGCGCAGCGCAATGCTTGCGCGGCTGTGCTTGTGTAGTTGCGCAGATACGTGTCGCGCAGCGCAGCGCTTGCGCAGCTGTGCCTGCGCAACTGCGCAGACACGTGTCGCGCAGCGCAGCGTTTGCGCAACTGAAGCGTTGCTTCCTTTACTTTTATTTTTAAAGAGCCTTACTCTGATTGGACGCACTACCTTGGGTGCTGTGTTGACGCATCAACTTCTGACACGTGGCGCGTTGCGCACAGCGCACGGGATTTGAAGCGTTGCTTAAAATTTTGAATTTTTGAAATTCAAACAGAGCCTTGCTCTGATTGGGGAAAACAAATGCCCCCCCACCGTTGCACTCACGTGGCGCGCACGTGAGTGCAGCGGTGGAGAGATCCTGGCCGTTGGATCAAAAGGGGTAAGTTGAAGAGGCACAGGCGCCTATAAATAGGACCCTTGGTCCTTAGAAAATTCTTTACAACTTTCAAGAATTTTGATTTTCAGAGCCTTGCTCTTGTTTCTTCCCAAGAACTTTAAAGTTCAGAACTTAGAATCATTTTAGGTAAAAATCTTAAATTAAATTAAATTTAATTAATAGAGCCTTGCTCTCAAGAACTTACAGATCTACAGAGATCTTGTTCATGGGTTTTAACCCATGAACAGAGCTTTGCTCATGGATCAAATGTAGATCTTTTCTGATCTGAAAATCGAGAACTCCTACAAGTTTTCATGGATCTTTAAGATCCCAAATTTTTAATCTTTTAGGAGTTAAAGTTTCCTTTCTGATGGATTTTTCCATCATTATTATAGAGCTAGGCTCTTTTTTAAAGAAATTTTATCCCTTTGAGACCAGAGTTTGACAAATGTCACTCTGTGACAGAGCTTTGCTCTAAAAGAGGAGATTTTCTCCTTGTCTCTAGGGACTTCCCATTAATGAGGATATTCTCTTGGGGATCTTTTCATTAATTGACAGTCTCATCTAATGATGGGGTTGTCTTATTAAATGATGTACTGTCATCCAGATTTTGTGGGTCCCCCTTTTGTCCCCTACCCACTGCATTCCAGTGTAGTGTAAAATTTTAAAATGCCAAGCGTTGGAATTACAACACTGACGGCTAATTAAATTTTTTGTCCCCCCGCAGGAAACATGTCTGGTAATTTGTCTTTTCCGTTTGTTCGCTCGGAGGGAGGGTTTCCCCAGGCACCGGTGGACCGAGTGGTGCTCGCTCTCGTTAAAGATCATGACCCCAAGTACAAAAACCTTCACTTGTGGGGTAGGTGGTACAATGAAATCATCCAGGGTCGCCGCAGTTTCAGTTCCGCCATGCCATCTGAGCCCATAGTTACGATCCCCTATGCGGACGAACCCCCGGTGAAGTATGCCGTCGAGATTAAGAATTCGGATGACCTCCTCCAGCCTGCAATTGGCGCTATTCCCGTGCAGCCGCCGCCGGCAATAGACATTCTAGGAAGGCGAATCTGTCAGGGTGAAGCATGCCCTTGGGGACAGGCTTACAACATTAGATTGGTCCCACGATCGCCCGCCGGATATTTGCAATGGGTTCGTTACATCTTATCGGCTAAAAGGACTCATTTGACGAAGATCGGTTTGTATTCGGCCATCTACGTCTCTCTCTTTGAGTATCCTTCTCCTCCGACGTGGTGGGTTAAGGCTCTTATCGAGCAATGGAACATCCCCACCCACACCTTCCCGATGACGGACCGGTAAGTCTCTATCTCCTTGGAGGAGTTTGCTGAAATCCCGGGTCTGCCGATGAGGGGAGAGCTTTACGAGGAGCTGCTTCCTCCTGATGAATATGTCTTTGCCACCAAGCCGCTGGTGTTCGACCTGACGCCGGAGAACGCTATTCAGCACCAGTATCCGGGCTTGGTGAAGATGTTGGAGATCTATGAAGGACTCTATTTGGGATCGGGCGACCGAGGCGTCAGTTTCGCAGATTTTATTGCCCGCTTCATTCGACCGGAGTTCCTATCAGAGCGAAGCGAGAAGTTCGCCCAGCTCGATGACCCTTTTGGCTTCGGCTTGGACCGCCGGCCCATATCGGAGAATGATCAAAGGGATTTTTATCTCCCGAGCGCTGCCATCGTCCCTTTCTCAGAAATCGCCGTCCCGGGCATGGATGAGGAGACCTTTTTTGTGTGTTTCCTGGGCTTGTGGCTATGCAGCTTTGCGCTCCCTATGCACCCACGTCACATGCGGCTATCTTTCTTCTACCCAGCACATCGGATGATGGCTAGTTTGCAGTTATCGGAAGGAATCACCGGGCTGGCTTACCTTTATAATGGACTTAGCGTAGCGGCGGACGCTAGTGAACCTAGGGTACAGCCCGCTAACTTCCCGATGCACTACTTCACCTCCTGGATGGAAATGCATGTGCAAGGGGTGTTCGGCGCCCATAAGATTCCTCCGTTCTTTGAGAAATGCAGACTCCCGAGAGTTATGCGGTTGGTTGGTGCTTCAATTGTGGTTGCATCTCCGCGGGAGTGTAGGGGCTTGCTCCTCCGTCCACATCTGGTCGGAGCGAAGGTTTCCTTCGTGGATAAGGTCATAACAATAGGCTCAGAGACCACCAAGTCGGTAGTGCCGCTGCGCGATGATTTTAAGGACGGGGCTTCCGTATTGAAGGCTCGGGAAATCCTCCACCTCTACTCCATTCGGCCGGGTTACTTGGTGTTTAGGCAGAATGAGACGGCACTCTTCATGAGGTATAACCCTCACCGGTTTGCTCAGCAATCGAGCTATCATCAGGGGATCCCGATGGAAGCCTTCTTGGAAAAGCCCGTGGTCAGCCGAGAGGGGATAAAGAATGCAACGTGCTATTTCATGCGGCTTAACACGGGTTCCTATTTCTTCATCAGCGAACCAAGCTGTGTCCCCAAGGTACTCAGCACGTACGTGGCTTGGTATGCGCATGCAATGGGCCCAGTTATCCTGATGGAGAAGCGCCTGCTGGTTGACCGCAGGGGTGTGCCTCCCGGCGGCGATCGCAAGGCTCCCCTGAAGCCGAGGACTCCAATCATTCCTCCATTGAAAGGTGTTGGAGTTGGACCTCCGCGTGTGTTGAACCCTCCGCGCGGATTGCCACTTCGTGATACTGTGGCTGTGCCACCAGCCCTTCGTGCTCCAGTGGTAAATGTGGTATCGCCGGAGTCCGGCGCAAGCACGGGTATCGGGGCCCGCCGCCCCAAGGTGTCTGCCAAGCGCAAATCAATCCCGGGTGTATCCAGAGCTGGCGGGCAAAAGAAGAAGAAGTCGCTCGTCTCCCTTGACGCCATCCTTGGTTTAGAGCCTGAGGCCCCTCTTACCGAAGGAATAAGCGAGTATGGCAGCAATAAGGGCTTCTCGATAGACCCCGCAGACACCGACCTTGGGGCTGCTATTGCAGCTTCTGAGCGATCAGCGAGGCTCGAAGCGATGTTGAATAAACTCGCTGAGTCAGGTAATCATTAGCTGCTTTCTTCGTCGTTTTATCGCATTTTTTTTATATTTTTGACTAATACTATCCCCCATTTTCAACAGGTGTCGATACCGAAGAGGCCATTGCTGCCTCTTTAAAAACCTTCCAGGAGGAGGAGAAGAAGCGCGCCTTGACGGGCACTGGTACGTCCCACCCCCTTTTTTTTTAAAAAGAAATTTATTATCTCTTCTGATGGTCAACCTAACCTTCCTTCTTTGTTTCTTTGTAGGGACTATACCAGTTGATGCGGGGATCCTCCCCAAGCCTGTTACTGAAGTTCCGGTCTCGTCGGGGCTGCTGCAAGAGACTCGACTTGACAAGTCGACGAGAGATGCCTTGAAGAATTTGGAGGCATCCCTGTACACGGACGAGGACGCTTCAATGAAAGATGCTTTGGTGAGGTCCGTCTCAACGGCCCGGGAAGAGAGGAAGCGGCTGAGACGCGAGGCGAAGGCACGCCGGGCTACTTTGGCCATGGGAGCGGGCCCAAGCACCGTTTCTCATGCCGATACCCCGTCAGAAGAGTCCCCGGTCGCCCTGTTTACAGCTCATAGACAGGCGATTCGCACCAATAGGGAGGCTAACGAGAAGTCTACCTCAGGTAATACTTCTTTCAGAATTTTGCTTGTAAAAATTGTAAACTCGCCGGTTCTCATGCCTCTCATCTCGCAGGCCAAGTCCGACCGAGGGGGAGGCAGAGAATGTTGAACCCAAGGACACAGGGAGGAGGCACCGGCCGAACTTGAGCCGACGGTGAGCAACGTCGATGGGGTTATGGAGCTTGAGTTAGGGGCCGAGGGATCCGCAGCCGAGAAGGTCATTGATGCCGAGCCTGAAGGGACGGCAGATGAAATGATCGTTATAACTGAGCCCAGGGTAGTGGCGGACGAGGCGCTTGAGGCCGGCGACCTCGTGGTGACGGCGGATGAACCGACGGAGACCGCGGAGCCCGAAGAAGTAGCGGGTGAGATAGGAACGACTCCCGGGGAAGAGTCAGCCGCTTTCTCTCAAGAGTCCGGCAATACTTCTATCATTGCCCTCCCCGCCTACGATCTTCTGCCGTCTCCTGGCCGCGCAAGCACAACGACGACCCCCGTCGAGTTCGGTGACGAGGCTACGGGAGGAGGACTCCTATCACTGGAGGAGGGAAACACCTCCATTTCGGCTGGCAGCTCATCGGGTAAATTTCGAGTTACTGTCATTCCTTTTTTATATCTTGCGATCTTTTCTAACAAGTTTGTTTTTGTTTTTAACGCAGGTGCGGCTAGCGTCGATGCTCCATTGCTCGAAGGAGCACCGTCAACTACTGCCTTGGCGGTGGTTACCTCCCAGTCTTCCCTTGTGCCATCGCAGATGTTGGAAGGTATGGATTTGCGACTCATTAGTTTATCTTTTAGCCGCGTAACTTATGTACTAACGTCGTACCACGGTGTCTTTTCAGAAGTGCTTTTTGATCACATCCATCAAGTGTTGCTTCCGCACTTCTCCTTCCCATCTGAGATCGCTTCCACTTCCAGTGGTGTTGGTGAGTATATTTTCGTTTCGATGTCTCTCTTTTTTTTAGCAATGGGATTATTTCTGACTTTTCCTCTTCCTTATTGCAGTGCTACGAATCGAAGGAGGGGACGCAAGACCGGCCGCGCCACCGGCTCCTCCGGCTTTGCCGTCCGTTGCAGCTGGTATAGTAAATTCCCTTATTGATGACTCTTCTACATCTCTTGAACCGTCGTTTAACTATGTTTTGTTTTGCAGCTATCGTTCCGGCTCCAGTCCCTCTTGAGTCTCGCATCTTTTCGCCGGCAGGCCCCTTCCTGAAACGTCCATCTTCAAAGGGTGCCGTGATGAGTTTGGGTATGCCGAGCGGGTATATCGAAGAGCTTAACGCAGACGCTCTCCCACCTGCCGCAGATTTTGCTGTGGAGGTTAACCCAATGTTGGCGGCGCTCGTAAACTTTCATAACGAAGGCATCGTCGAATCTTGGGTTAAGCACTGCAGGGAAATCGAGGCCTGCCTGCATCGGCTGGAATCGACGCGTCCTTCCCCTGAGATTTTGGCCGTGGGTACTCAACGGACAGCCTGGCTCGAGCAAAGCACTTCTTATTTTCGCCATTTGGAGCAAGAAGCAGCTTTGAGGTCGGAGGAACGTTAGGAGTCTTCAAGCGCAACTGCTTATCTACGTGCCGAAGTTGAGGCGAACGCTGCCGAAGTGAAGGCCGTCTTTGAGGGCCTTCTGGCACGTATTACTAACGGGCTAGCGCTGAAGCGGAAGCTTGATGCCACCGAGCGTGATGCCCGAAGCCGCGAAGTAGCTCAGCAGGTTATTGGGGAGCAGCTCACATCCTTGATGCAGCAACGGGCTCGAGTGGAGGCCGAACTGGCAGTGGCGGCTGATCAGGAGAAGGCGTGGAAGGAAGCGCGTGAGCAATTGATAGAGCTATTCAAGTGGCTTCCTTCTCCTTGAACATTTTGTATCACTTACACACTTGTAATTTTTTGCATAGTATATACACATTCTTTGTTCTTCATATGATTCGCCTTGTATTTGATTGAACTCATGAATAAAGATATACATTTTCTCCTTTGCAATGTCTTGTATGCTCTTTTGCTTTCTTCTTTCTCTTATTATCAGCATGCTATCTTAAGGCTTTCCCTTGACCGGAGCGGCCAGTACTGGCGGATTTTGTAGGTACTGCTTGATTTCGTCCAGCACGCTTTGGCATTTGCGATCCCAAACGAAAGGGGTTCCTTTCTTCATCGGGTGGCTGTAAGGACGACACTTGCCCGAAAGATTGGCTATAAATCGCCGGATATACGCGAGCTTTCCTTGGAGGGACCGCAATTGCTTGAGAGTCCTTGGCGGAGGCATTTTCATAATTGCCTTGATCTTCGACGGATCTATCTCAATACCTCGGTGTCGGACGATGAATCCTAGGAACTTGCCCGAGGAAACTCCGAACGTACATTTGAGAGGGTTCATCTTCAAGTTGTATTGCCGAAGGCATTGAAACACGATCCTCAGATGCTCCAAGTGCTCCTCATATGATTTGCTTTTCACCACGAGGTCGTCGATATAGCATTCGACGATTTCATGTATGAGGTCATCGAAGATCTTCGTCATGTCCCTATGATAGGTGGCGCCGGCGTTCTTTAGACCGAAGGGCATCACCTTGTAGCAGAATATACCCAAAGGGGTCCGGAAAGCGGTATGCTTCTTGTCCTCGGGATGCATCTTTATCTGATTGTATCCTGACGAGCCGTCCATGAAGGAGAAAACTTCGTGAGTGGACGTGTTGTCTATTATCAGCTCAGTGACCGGTACTGGGAAGTCATCTTTCGGGCAGGCCTTATTGAGATCCCGAAAATCCACGCATATGCGTACTGTCCCATTTTTCTTCATCACCGGGACGATATTGGCGATCCAATCAGAATACTGCACCTCTTGGATGAAACCAGAGTCGATTAGCTTCTTGACCTCAGTGTTGATGCTTATCTCGAGCTCGAGCCGCATCCTTCTCGGCGCTTGTTTGATCGGCTTGACGTCCGGTGATATCGCCAATTTGTGCACAGCAATCTCTGGGTCTAATCCTGGCATCTCGGAATAGTTCCACGTGAAGCAATCTTTATGCTGCATAAGCACGTCTTTTAGTGTAACTACCCTTTCTTCAGACAGCAACTCACTGACGAATGTCGGTCGTGGGTCACTTGCCTTCCCAAGTCAATTTTCTTGAGCTCATCTGCAGTGGTGTGTACTCCATCTTCCAACTCTTTTGGCGCCGGTGGAAACTCTGAGATTATCTCGTCATCATCATTGTCGAAGCACCAAAGGAGGTCATCCATATCCTCGGGCTCTTCTTTTGATAGCGTTATCATATGACAAGTACGAGCTCGCTTCCAAGACCGATGTTGATCTGGTTCTACTCTCGCTGCATGCGCAGCTTTTGGTTCGTGCTTCTGCGGCGGGGTTATCTTCCAACTGCTGGATAGAGCGAACTTGCCAAGCTGATATTGGTCTTCGACCCAGTTCTTGAAGGTGAAGCAGTCTTCAATAGGATGTCATATTGCTCGGTGATAAGAGCAATAGTATGGATGAGAGACCTCGTTGGCTTGCTCGGGGTGTTTAGGCTCCGGAAGTGTAATCATTTGATGTCTTATAGCGAGATCAAGTATCTTCCGTGTTTTGTTCTGAGGAAAAGAGTATGCTCGACCCATCTTCTTTATAAAGGACGAATCCGGATTGCTCGATCCCCGATCGCATGGCTTCTTGGCCCCGCTTTGTCACTCTCGAATGCTTTTCCCGCTCTTTGATTTATTTTTGCCTCTGCGTCGGGCCTTTTGTATGACGGGTTGATAAGGAAGAGCATTGTCATTCTCCGCAGCCTGTTGAAGGAGGCGCTGTGTCTTGGCTTTTTCGTAAATGGCCATCTCACGGTTATGGTCATCCAGGATCTTTTGACCCGCTTCCCTTACTAGTCTGTCCATTCGTTCTTCAAACGATAAACTCGGCATTTTGATGACCGGACCTTGTTTTGGTTCAGGATCAGTGTCTTTTAGCAGGGCGTCCTCTTCTTCATCGAAGTCATGTATGACGTAGCTGCCATAGACTCGTTCCCATTTTCTGGATTGAAGATATCCAAGCCCTTTGTTTCCATTTTCCCGTTGGCCAACTTGCGCTGAGTTACGGGGACATCCCAAATCCTGTTGTAGAATCGAGCTTGTCAAGTGGTCTGTCTGAAAGGTACCCCTTTGGCGCTTCAATAGCCTTTTCAAGCCTTCCGTGTAATATCTAGACAGACGGATGGGCTGGAGCCTGTCGAGCGTAGAATCGGCGCCGTGCCAAATTTCCTTCTCCACTTTGGTCTCCTCGGATCGGTAGAATAGGATCGCCTGTTCACCTTTTCGTCTGGGAGGGACGTAAAATGTCTGCAGCTCTTGCACACTATAAGCCTCAAGTGCATCGAGATCTTTGTAATGCTCTTGTGGAACCATGGTAATCTGCAAATTTTGTTTGTCGCCAGCGTAGGCTTGTATTGATGGCCGACCAGAAAATATAGCGTTAACCTCATCTTCTGAGTCGCTGCCGAAGATCAACATAGGGGCGGACGGTCCCGGGTTGTTGCGTTGGGGCGGCCCTGAATAAACTATCTCCTCTTCCTCCTTGGTATCACTCCCGAAGACTGGAATAGTGGTGATAGCTTTGTCCTTCGGTTTGTGACATCTCTCCATGTCCTCGAAATCTGGCAAGAAGTATTTTGCATCTTCGTACTTTCGGACTTCGTTCACGGAGAATGGGTTCAGCTCTCCTGTTACGGTATACTCAAGACCATCCTTGAAGTATTTCATACATTGATATTGTGTATAAGGGATGATGTTGTACTCGTGTAACCAAAGCCGGCCGAGCAAAGCATTGTAGCATGTCTTGGCATCAATGACGTGAAACTTAATATCCGTGACTAGTAGCCCAAAGCGCAGCTTCAGTGTCACAGACCCGAGCGTCCGTGATGACTGGGAGTCAAAACCGGAGATGGTGATTTAATCACGAGCGAGGTGCTGAACGCTCATGCAGATTTCCTTCAACACCCATACGTTGAGGAGATTGACGGAAGACCCATTGTCAACCAGGATTTTGCCTATCTTAATATAGTGACAGTATCCGGAGACATAAAGGGGACGGTTGTGTTCGCACATCCCGAGGAGGAGATCTTCATCGCCGAAGGTGATATCGACTGTATATGCTTCTTCCAGCTCGTCCTTCATCTTTTCTTCGGCGAGGAAAGCTTAGAATTGCTCTGGCTCTTGTAGCGCCTTGATCAATGAATCTCTTGTTTCTTTCGATAGTAAAAGGGCATCGAGAATGTTGAGTTGCGAGGGTAACTTCCTCAAGTGCGCTAGAACGTTATAGTTCACTTTACTTTTCTTTGGCGGGTCCTTGGCGGTCAACTCTTTCATGACTTGGTAATCTAGGGCGATATCTTCAGAGACCTTTTCTTTTCCCTTATCTTTTCTGTTCGTGGGTCCGAGATTCTTTTCGGGCAGCGTACGATTGCGTAGCTGGATATTTTCACAGCCTTTGGCTCTTCCTCTTTCCCCGAGGTGGACTCTTTAAAGAGAGGGCTAAGAGCCATTTCCTCGTCAGAGTCGCTCCCGAATGTGAGAACTCGCGATCCCCCGGCGATAATCGTGCGACAGTTACCAGTGGTTCTTTTATACTCCTCGGTCGTACTTCTCTGCTCCCGACGAGTTTTGCGTTTCATCCTCTTAAAATGTTGCCGGTGAGCAACATATCCCTGCCACCACCTTTTAAAAGCGTTGCACTCTTTGGTAGGGTGCGCAATCTTTCGATGATATAGGCAGTAGCTAGGATGCATCTCTGCTTCACCGAGAATGTCTCTTTCGGAGGGTGGTAACTTCATTCCCATTGATATGGCTTTCGCAAACCTTTTCCTCGTCTTGAACTCATTTTTATTCGCGAGGACGTCCTTCGATTTGGCGGGAGTGTCTTGACTCTTTCGTCCAGTCACCGACATTTGGCCTTTTCAAATATTGCCATCTCACGCTCCAGATCAGCTTTACGTTTCAGAAGAGCATTGTTTAGGAATGCGTCGATCATTTCATCTAACGGCCATAAAAGTTCCGGTTCGAATCCTGCCTCCAGTTTCTTTGTGCAAGGAGCCTCTTCGTCGTCTATCAACGAATAAGAGATCACATAGCAACTTGCTACGTATTCTTCAGATTCATCCGACGAGTCTTCTCCATCCTCTCCGTCTTCAAGGACGTGACTGAGAAATTCTTGGAGTGTGATTGGGGTTCGCGCCTTCTGATTATACTCTTCTAGCGCGTCAATCTGCTTTTGTACGTCCATGCGCTTATCGCCAGGCTTCACGGGCTTCTTGGATTTCTTTTTCTTCTTCGAAGATTTCGACGGTTGGGTGTGCGAGCTTTGGCTATCACCATCAGTCTTTGGAGTTGGGCGAGGCTTCAGCATCCCTTCGATGATCTGGGGTTCCAGCGGATTCTTCCACCTAATCGCCGGGCATGTCTGGAGATCATTCAGCATCCTTTTGGTTTTGGCCGAAAGAACGACCTCCCCTGGAGCTTCTTCAACAAAAGAGCATGTTGCCCCCGGTGTGTCCGTCTTCTTAGGAGTGTGTGGTTGTGGTGGGTTTACTTTCCACTTCTCAGACAGCGCAAACTTGCCTTGTAGGTACTGATCCTCGATCCATCCCTTAAAGACGAAACAATCTTCGATTGGATGGCTTACCGTTTGGTGGTAAAGGCAATAATTGGGATTATTGGCTTCGCCGGATTGCAATGGTCGCTTTGGATTTGGCAGATTGATAAGCCTGTTGCGCATCCCTAGTTCGAACAGCCTCTTCGTTTTATCCCGTGGGAATGAGTAAGGGTGCTTCATTTTCTCATTATAATAGCACCGTCTCTCCTCCAATTGATCCGTTAATCTTGGAGTACTGGGCTGCTGTTGGGTATTCGCAACGAAGGTCGCCTTCCCCTTACCTTTTCCGTTTCGCGGCTCCGGCTTCGGAGGAGACGGTTTATGCCCCATCTGGTCCATCTGGGCTAGTTTGTCGATTAAAGCCTGGAATGTGGTCGGTTTGAAGAACATCATGAACTGTGAAATAGTTGCATGAGGGTCCAGAGTGCCCATGAACATGCCCACCGCTGGTGCTTCTTCTATGCGTTGTTCACACTTCGACCACAGATTCCGCCATCGGATCGCGTACTGAACCCACGTCTCGCCCGGCTTCACCCTTGCATTGATCAATGCCATATTGGGGTGCGTTCACTAGCACTTATGAATCGCTGGGTGAACAACAACTCCATTTCTGCGAATGTTTTGACGGAGTCGTTTGGAAGCTCGGAGTACCACTCAAACACCGTCTCCGACAAGCTGCCGACGAATTGGCGAAGCAAAAGTTTATCATCGCCACCGGTGTTGCCACAAAGAGCCCTGAACTGGGCGACATGTTGATGGGGATTGCCTGTCCCCTTGTAAACATGGAATTTGGGGATCGTGTAGCCCGGCAGGTACTTTATTTGATCATACCAGCCTGGATACGGTCGCCCAGTTCTAACAATTTGCCCGGTCGCTTCATTCGCCTGGTGAACTTGTATCTGCTGAGCGATGTAATCATCCAGGGCGGACATGAAAATAGTTTTCTCCTTGGCTGCTGAAAGAGCCGGAGGTGGATTTGATGTTTCTCCGCTATCATCTTCAATTATTATTGGAGGATCTTCGGCTGGCGTATCCGGCTGGATCATCATGCCCACCATATCCTGGAATAGAATGGCCATTTGCTTTATATTGGCCGCTTGTTTTGCGGCCTCTTTGTCCTTCTTCTCGAGCATTCTCCGAAGGAAATCGGCGTCAGTTTCCTGCTCGTGGCGTTGCTCCGAGGATGCCTCTAGGCTTGCTTTCGGTCCTGTGAGTGCGGCCATAGAAGTCATCATCTCCTAAAGCTTCTGCTGCTGCTCTTGGGCTT
The DNA here is from genome assembly GCA_030015575.1 of Agapanthus africanus. Taxonomy (NCBI): domain Eukaryota; kingdom Viridiplantae; phylum Streptophyta; class Magnoliopsida; order Asparagales; family Amaryllidaceae; genus Agapanthus; species Agapanthus africanus. Next base: position 396,473,016 of record JASDDO010000018.1, read on the forward strand.
TTGTCACGGATCGCGTAAGTGGTCGATGACCTGTAGAGATACGGCTATCCTCTTTTCCGGATGCCATATAGACGGTATATACCACCATGCCCCCAGACTTGGGGTGTTTGGGCTCAGTGTCCTTGACGTTTGTCACAGATATGGGGATCTTCTCCGGCTTTCTCCTCTTATGAGCGGTCGAAGTTGAGGGGGCCGTTGCAGTAGGCATCCAAGTAGCCGTCGCCTTTTGTGGCGTAACAGGACGGTTTTCTTCCTGTCGGACCTTTAGCTTCTTCTGCCGGGGAGGACAATCTTGATCGATCACTGACTCCTGGACCTGTCGCCAGACTTTGTAAACCTTGGAGGACAACCGCTGAGGGGGCTGCTCCGGCTTTATTTCTGTGACAGTCTCCACCGGTGGAGGAGATCTTTTTAGCACGGTGGTAGGAGAGTTCCTGCGCACCTTATTCAGCAATTCGAAGCTGTTCCCAGTTGGAACAGCAGCATTGACTTCCACCGTTAGGGCTGGTGGAGTTAACCCAGAAGGGGAGTTGCCCCCAACCTTCCTTACTCGGCGCCAATGACGACGTCGAGCATGCCAAGCCGTTGGTGTTGGTTCGGTAATGGGGATGGCTTTGTCTTTCCCCCTGTTCAGGTGAGGGGCTGTTGTTGGCGTCAGCCTCTTGAAAACTGATGTCCGTCGAGAAACCGTATCCAACCGGTCAAAAACAGACTTCTGAGCGAGAGCAGGAGTAGGAGCTGGAACAATCAGTCTCGTAAAGACCGACCCTTTGGCAGGAGAAGCCGCCTTGACGACTTCAGGAGCAGGGATGGCTATCCTCTTTGGGATGGCCACTTCAGGTATCATGGGCTTCTTGGCAGGCCCATCGGAGTTCAGGCTCAGCCTTCCGAAGACTGATGCTGCTGGCTTGACATTGGACGACCTGTTGAGAGGGGCCGTAGTATTAGTGAGCTGATCAAAGACCGACTTCTTTTGAGCTTCCTGCGGCAGCGGGATATTAATGTTCACTGGTGGGAGCATGGTCCCGAAGAACAAACCGATGGTAGCCTGAGTAACCTGTTCCACTGGCATCGTAAACAGGGAAGCCGCTTGAGGCTCGTAAGTTATGCCTCCAGATGAGGCAGAACGTGGGTTGCAGTTGCAGTTGACACATTTCGCGCAGGTGAACGCCGTTGATTCCTTGCTTTCTGCACCAAGCAAAATGCCAAATCTTAGTATCTCGAACCCAAGGGCAACCATTAGCAAACCGCGATTAATTCGCGAACACGACACACGAAGTGTGGAGTGGAAAGAGGAAAAGGTCCCACCGGGCATGCCACAATCTGTTCCCCTCCGAAAGACGCGGCGGAGACGCGGCGAACGTCTTGCCTGAATTTCGGGGCAGATGCTAATTGGTGCTATCCGTCCACCTCTCCGAAGATACCAAGTTGATTTATGGCACCATGTATCGAAGGTTTAAACGGATGCGGCCGATGTAGCAGACTTCATCAGATTCCCCCTTGTCTGAAGGGTTTTTGATTATGGGGACGCTCTTCCCTGTAGGCGCAAGCCCCTGCAGTTAATTACACTACCGCATCACGGTAACAACTTTCTCCTTCTCCATATGGTCACTTCGTGTCGTGGGTGTTTGTTTTGTGTTTAGTTATCCGTGGATTGTATACGGAGACTAAGTTATGTTGTCGCCCGTAGGGTGTGGACTAGTCTAAATCCGTATCTTTCTTAGATTTGGATTTGGGGGTTGGGTTTAAGGATACATTAGCCTCATTTGAGACTAAGATCAACTTAAACGTTTGTCAAGGATATGTTAGTCTTATTTTAGACTAAGATCAACTTAACGGGATCGTTTAGATCCGACAAGGGAGCAAGTGGGCTCTATTGTTTTGTTTAGTGACATTGCGGTCGATAATTAGTTTAAGGACATTATGGTCCGTTGGTAGTTTAAGGACATCTCGGTCCATTGTTATTTTAAAGACATCGCGGTCGAGGTTAAGGACATCATAGTCCGTAAGTTTAAAGACCTCACAGTCAAGGTTAAGGACATCATAGTCCATGGGTTTAAGGACCCCACAGTCCAATGTTAGTTTAAAGACATCGCAGTCGAGGATAAGGACATCATAGTCCATGAGTTTAAGGACCCCACAGTCCGTAGTTTAGAGACGTCATAGTCTATGAAATGTGTGGTTGTCAGACCCGTCACCTCTTTGAAGACGTTGAAAAATTACAACGACAAATATCAAAGGAGTGAAGAGATGTACACTTGAACCAAAGTGGATTAAGTGATCTGTAGCCCAATTTGGAAATAAGATCAATTAATTAAATTATGAGCACATTGGCTCAGTTAAGTCTGCATTGAGGACTTATGGCCAACTTGGGCTAAGTCCAATTAAGTTTGAAGTGTTGGCCCTTTGTTGGACCATTAGACATTTGTTTGGGTTCAGCCCCTCATCACTTAGCAATGCTAAACAAGAGTTTGAGGGCTCTGATACATTTCCATCTTTGACTGAGCATTAAACATCATAGCTCTGAATTGTTAGTTATATGTATGCCCTAGAGGCCATTACTATACATAGGATGTATATTGTAGTGGATGCTTGGACATATATAGGGAGGACTTTCTTGCTCGACATGATAGTATGCTATCTGGTTACCCTTTACCTTAACGTGTACACTGATTGTCTTTCTGTTACATGTTGGTAAAGCCCTTAGGATATGTACTCGACTACTGGGACTATGATGAGATCATACTAGTGGGGCCACGGCAGTCGACGAGTACTTCCTATAACTGTTCCTAGCCGAGGGTGTATCGAGACAGGGCATCGATACACCAGAGTAGACTAGCGTATACGCATCTTGACCCATATGATGGGCGATGGATGTCCCATATCCATCGGTGTTTGACATCAAGGATAGTGTACGGGTGCTCAGTGGAGACTGGGTACACTGGACGGACTCGCCGAGAACTCCCAGATGGTATTATACCTTACGTCAGATGGCAGTTCTCTGGTGACACCGGTACAGGTTAGTTTGTAGACCCGAGATCGTCATAGAGTCTTGTGTGATTCCCACTGTGCTTTGATTTCCACCTTACCACGTCCAAGAGGGCGTGCAAAACGGTGGTTTTTGGGTACAGTCCCGAATCACATGGAGGCAATGAGCGATAGGAGGGGATTCGTCTCTCCCGGTATAGGGAGTTGATGCGGTGCTGTGTTCGATTGGCTATAACCGGAAATCCCTGGCCAGGGTTGCTGAGATTTACTGGTAAGTGTTATCAGTAGTTTCTCGAACTGTTATAGACCTCATATCAACACGACTTATCGAGCTACTGGGGTCTGACGTTTACTACCCTTAAGCGAGATATGCGACATATCAGACGAACAGACCAGACTGTACGGTAAGTGTTACTGGTTGGATTCACAGGAGTGTGAGAGGGCTTGCTCGTTGATCTTCTGATCGCTCAATACCCGGGTGGCCGTTACGTTTAGCAGACCGCTTGCGGCTTGTGGGTGTTTGATATGATCATCACCTACTGCCGGCGTATTGACGAGTCTTTAGAGTCCTACACAGAGGTTTCCTGGCTCAAGCGAAACGAAATAGGAGCGCATATGAGATATGTGCGGGACCGAGAATAATACCGGTATGTGATACTGTATTCTATTCTCGCGATTTGTATCATCGGACGGTTATATGTGATATAGCCGGGTTACCGAATCAAGTGTTGATTCGATACATTGATACACTTGATATTAGTTGGTTATATGCGATATGACCGGATCATTAAATCAAGTGTTGATTTAATGATTTAATGTATAATTATATATTTGATATATTACTTTAAATTAACTAGTATTTGTTCACTTAAGATTGATTTTCTCACTTGATTGTGCACATTGTATATATGATATATATTTGTGCACTAGTTTGTATCATGTTTGATGATACATGCAAACTTGGGTGTGCATTCTTTAAACCATAGTTTAGGTTAATGGTTAAGGTATTATTTATTTATTTATTTAATTTGGCAAGAAATAAAATGGTGGCTTGTTTTGTTTTATTCTTGAAGCTTCATGAAGCTATGAAAGTCTTAACCATTTTGTTTCTTTCCTTAACCTAACCATTTACCTAAACCCTAGTTTAGTCTCTACACAAGTTAACTCACCCATGGTTGCTAAATGATAAGCATCACTTGATTTTCTATTTTGGGGATTATTCATTTTATTCTTTTCTTTCTTCTTCTTCTTCTTCAAGAAGAAAGAAAACCTTTGCTGGAAAATTTCAAGTGTTGAAATCAAGTGAGAAATCCAAATCCAAAGTGAACCCACTTCCTATTTCTTCATCCTCTACCACTTGCCATGTTGTATTGGGTGTTTTCTTCACAAGGTTCATGACCAAGTGAATATGGAGCTTGAGTTAGAGTTGCCTCGACGTAGATCATCTTCGGCATCGAAGTCAAAGAGCTAGCCCGCTCATTTCTCCGACGAAACCATCGCTAGAGTCCGGGATCCCGGTGATCGCAGCGAAGGGACGTCATCACGGAGCTAAAGAAGTGGAGGACCGGATCTACAAAGGTTGTAATCCCTTTCACTTATTAGTAAAGCAGTTTACGAGCTTGTTGTTTCGCCTAATTTCTAGTAAACGATCTTCATTAGGGTTTCTCGGCACATAAATTTTTGATTTTGGCATGGTTGATGCCTTGTGGAACCTCTTGAGTGTGCCTAGAAACCCTACATGAATTTTACTCAATTTTGAGATTCAGTTGAAGGGGAAGCTTTTGCCTCTAGAAAATTAACCAATTTGGCTAAAATTAGTGTTAAACACTAGAGAACAGCAGTGTTAAACACTGAAAATAAAACTCTCAAATTAGTGTTAAACACTAGAAGGCAACAGTGTTAAACACTGGAAATAAAATGCTCGAAGTAGTGTTAAACACTATAAATAAAATTCTCAGATTAGTATTAAAAACTAGAAGACAACCAGTATTAAACACTGGAAATAAAATACTCAAATTAGTGTTAAACACTAGAGAAAAAGGGGTCACGTGCGTTCGCCCAAAGGTGGGGACAGATCCCCTTTTACTTTGTTCTGCAAATAAGTGTTAAACACTATTTTATATTTTTTGAGCATCACGTATTGACACGTGATGGAGATTTATGCGCCCATTGTTAAAGCATTTGCCAAGGGGTCACATAGTAACACGTGAGAGCGCCCAAAGCCTACATTTCCTTTGCTTTTATCTTCTGTGTTTTGGAGGTCACGTGGGAGCACGTGAGGCGTTTCCTCAAAGCTTTTTCCTTCTCATTTTTGGAGATCTTTTCAGGGGTCACGTGGGGACACGTGACCTTAGTTCTTGTCATGCATGGAGATCTTTTAAGTCTCCTTATTTTTAAGAATTAAATTCTCTGTAGGGTTAAACCCTAATTATGATATTGGAGGAATTAAATTCCTATTGTGAAAGAATTAAATTCTTAGAGGAATCAAATTCCCATATATGTGAAAGAATTAAATTCTTGTATAGGGTGAAACCCTAATTTCATTTTAGGGGGAATTAAGTTCCTATAAATTTGAGAGAATTAAATTCTCAATTAGGGTTAAACCTTAGTTTTGTCCATCTTGAAGGAATTAAATTCCTGTAATTTTAGGAGAATTAAATTCTCATAAAGGGTTAAACCCTAGTTTTATCTTGAAGGAATTAAATTCCTATGAGTTTTAAGAGAATTAAATTCTCATATAGAGTTAAACCCTAATTTCATCTTGGAGGAATTAAATTCCTATAAATTTAGGAGAATTAAATTCTCTGAACTCAATCCTCCCTCTAAATCTTGGATCTACATGGCAAAATCTCAACCCGATGAGAATTAAATTCTCAACCTATGGGGAAATTTGCTTCTGCAGATCTTCAACTAGAAGAAGAACTAAGTTCTTTTTTGCAGAAGAGTTAAACTCTTAGATTTTGAGAATTAAATTCTCTTTTTTAAAGTTGATCTTTTTCTCTTTTCTCACCTAGGGTTTTCTTTGTTGAGAATTAAATTCTCTTTTTTTTTCTCTCTGCAATTTCAAGATCTCAGAATTCTATCTTCAAAATTCTCTTCCAAAAATTCCTCCCTTGGCTCCTATTTATTGGAGAAGGAGAAGAATTAATTTGTTTAGTAAATCTCTCATTGAAAGATTTGGTTTGTTTTCATAATTAATATGATCCTTTAGATTATTCAGTGAATTTTATTCACCGTTAGATTTTCAATCCAAAGATATTCTATTTGTTATTTTCGGTGGGATTTGGGGAAATCTTTCCTTGTCTAAGATTTTTCCATAAATTGGTAATATTTAATCACCCCTGGATTTTTAATCCAACGGTTCCCCATAATCCTTTTCCATTTGGAAAGATTGGGAGAAATTTAGAATTTAATTCTATTAAACTATAAGGCTTTCAAAGCCTGTCACGTGCTGGCACATGAGCCTTGGTCACGTGTGAGCACGTGACCCCTGGTCACGTGTGAGCACGTGACCCCCAATTGACTCTTTTTCTCAGCCGCTTATTTATGTTTCTGTTTTAACAATCACGTGTCAACACGTGACCATTGGTCACGTGTGAGCACGTGATGCCTTGTTGAGTTATTTCCTGATTTTTAATCAGGGAACATTTCCTTTGTAAAAACTGACCCCAAACGGGTATAAACCTGATAAAGCATATATAATGAATAAAGGCATCCCCAAACGGGAGCTAGCGCTTCATTAGTTGACGGTCACAACCACGCAAGCAATATAATTTACAACACCTAATGGCGAGAATCAAAACTCAAAAGAAAGTCCATATCCACCAGAAAACCATAACAATACAAGCGCGACTCTAAGGTCGAAAGAATATACACTTGTCTTCTAGTTCTATCAAATAAACAAGTCTGGTTGATGGAGTTTACTAGATACAACTGAAATAATAAATGTACAATGGTGGTCACGATGCAAGTGAACCCACCTACCAAAGCAATCACCCGAAATTAAAGCAGTGTGCCAGCAAGCCGTCAAGATACCTGTACGGCAAAACCTGCAAGAAACTGTGGCACAACGGGGGTGAGTTGCCAACTCGTGAGTAAAAAATATCACAAAGCAGAAATCGTATGTATGACGCTATCCTAGGTCATATCAAGTAATATCCATAAATAATATCCTGATCCATCTACATATAAGTGCAATACTACGTGCTCATGTCGGTGCCTCAGATAGCAACATATCAGATATATGATGTATGAATACATTACGAATGGAAACAGAATACATCATGAGTGAGACAACTGTTTTCTTTATTTAATGAGATTCCTGTATGTATATAAATCGAATGTCATCAGTGAAATCAACAGAGAAATCGGTGTCAAGTATCGACACAAAACATGAATCTCAATATCTCAGGCTCCGGCTATCCGGACTGGCATGTTCATCAAATCACACGACCACGAACGGTACCCTCCGGATATCTGCCGCGCCAGACATCACCGTTAGGCAGTCTGCCCCTGCCGGGCTCATCGTCTACAACTCGAGCTTCTTGCCTCGGGGTACCATACCGGGTCCACTATGTACCCGCAGACGGTTCATCCAACTCCTCGAATCGGGTCTCGAAAACCATCTCAGAACCGAGAAAACCTCATGGTGAACAATACTCATCATATCAAGGAAAACTACATCTATCTCTTTAAAACAAATCATCAGTTTATAAAACTTTCACATGCGTATTCCAAATCCAGAAATCTCAAGAAGGATCCGAAATCATAAAAATCATGATATCAATAAACAGTGAATACCGGCATAAATCTCCATAATACTGCATGACCAATGAATATATGAATGTATCAGATATCATGCAATAAATTCAATAGTTAAACTGGCATATGTAAGCTATAACATATTGCAACTATCAACTAGCAAGCTATGTCAATGAATAGTATTCTCTAAAATGTACGTGACATGGCAATTACCGATGATGATATGTGTGAGCCGGCAAGCAGATGTACGTGGAACATACGCATCATCGGTAATGGTGCTGGTGTCCTGACAGCAGGGTTTCATAATAATTACAGATAACATATGTACAAGCATGCAATGCGATGAAATATCATGAATATACAGAAAGTGATGTAGCAACAGCAACCCTGAAAAATATACCTACCCAATATACGAGTCATACAGTTTGGTATTTAAATTACTCACAATTCTCTACTTTTGAAAATGAGTATGACTCGAGCCCAATCAAAAGGGTAAGGGAATCCACCTAAGTCAGAGTCGATCTATATATATATCTAGTAGTCGGTGATCTCGCCTCAATAGTATTACGTACGATACAATAAATAATATGATATCCTCGAGTCAAGAGTGAGGATTTATCCTCATAACTATATCTCGTACGGTAAATCTATCGTATGGCGTCCCAAATCTGGATACGGGTCAAATATCATATTTATCTCATTACTCATCTGATATCCTTATCATCACATGTCGTGACCAAGGGGTACTGATCTAATTCTAGTACAATACTAATATCATCAACAAATATATGTGCGTGTGTCTGAAACACATCACCTAAAGATCCGCTATAATCTCCTGTCGTATCTCATAATACGAACCAAAACACATCACTGATCTCACGGCATCATGCCCAATCATATCGACTCATCTCCAAGTACCATACACTATCCTCAACATCCGTGTATACGTGTATGTATGTATATATATAAGCACTGATACAACCACATATACATATGTATATATATATATATGACGTATACACCCAAAACCATATCCCGTGTGGGTGTATATGTGTGTGTACAACCCTACTCTAGGGTTCACGACTAAGAAACCAACTAAATCCTTTCTTCGATTCTCGCTAACACTAACCCATGATCTCCTAAAGATTTTCTTGCTAAGTGTTTATATCCCTCAATAACACATCTAAGTATATCTATATCATATCATATCATTTCTTACGACATTGCGGGGGTGCTATACGCCATCCACCCGACTTCCCCCGTAGATATAAATCTACTCACCTTGACCTTCGCTTGCCGATACCGACGTCGCCACGCGCTTGCTTATCGTCTCGAAGTCCGCATGGGGGTACCTACATGTCACAACGTATCGTGCCGCATTAAAGTCCAATTCAAAATCGAAACGACATACGAAAACCAAATCGGCACGTGTATCACACATAGGTCAAAACCTATATCCTACGCATGCAAGAATAACCAAACAACCCTCGATGTCGATATAAAAACGTCAAACCATCGAGTTAAAACCAAATTACTAAAACTTGAATTCATAAACACAAAATAATTCAAAGCAGAAACCCACTAAAATGGTCCCAGAATTCGTTTAAGGTGAAAACAAGATGCACAAACAATACTGAGGTGATATATAGGGTGTATATGAGCTATGGAAGCAACCTAGACACCTGACTCAACCAAGTGGCCGGCCACATCCCTAGTAAATCCGGCCTGCTCGGTTTGGGGGGTTCATTTGGGGTTCGGTTTGGTAGGATGGTCTCGTGGTGTCTCAATTTGGTCTCTGGACTTGTTTGCTTCTCTCGAAAAAAATCCCAATTCACTCCAGATTTCCCTGCACCCTCAAATACTCACAAAACCGACATAACATGTTTTAAAATTTGGGTTTCAGGTTTTAGTTCATGCTTGATCTAGGTTTCTAACATCATGGGTGGTCTAAGGTCACCAATATGGTTCAATTACACTATCCCAATTCAAATCAAACCCTAACCCTTTCTAGAAATTTTCAAAGCTCGCAAAACCGCATCAAATCACTTCTAAACTTGTATGATTGATAATGAAATGGAAATAAAATGCTAATGGTGCATAAATTAGCTCAATTGGCAACTCAAGAAAATTCTTGAGTTGCCCAAAGTCCTCCAAATCCGATTTTTCTTGGTTCAATGAGCTTCCCTTGAGCTTGTGCATGTTTTTAAAGAAATGGAGATGGGGCTTTGGGTTATTTTTTATGAAGTTATGGGGGATGAGGTGCTGCCATGGTGATGGAGGAAGAAGAAAGATGATGAAGATGATGAATGATTTCAATGGCACTTGGTCAAAGAAAACCCCTCACCTTTCTCTCTCATGCCCATACCTCTTGACTTTTCTTTTTCTTGTTTTCTTTTCTATTTTCTTTTCCTATTCTTTTCTCTTCTCACATAAAACCAAAACCATTAATGAAAATGAAGAGAAGGCCATGTAGGAAAATGTAACACAAATGTAAAAATGATATGGTGCATGTTTTGCACAAAACAAGCTTAATACGCGATTAGCGATATTTAACCGCGATTAGCACTATAATAGTGCAAAATAAATCATAAAATTTTATAATTTGCTTACATCCAATAAAGCACCCTCATTTCAGTAATTTTCATAATTTTCCAAATTTTTCCCAAATTTATCGGTATTTAATTATACCGCGTTATTAAAATATTCAATATAATATTATTTAATTATAAAATCTCCAAAAATAATATTTTATTTTTCTGAAATGTACACTTCCTCTACCTCCCCCCTCTTTAATAAATCAGTAAGTCCCTTCTTCCCTCTCCTCTCTCTATTAAAAAGACGTCTCTTTTCAAAACTCGTCGGAAGCGGAGTTAATCCGACTTCCGATTCTCTTTTCTTTAAAATTCAATTTTTCTTAAACAACAATTAACCACCTTTTCATATATTATTTAGAAACCGTTAAAAAACAATTGGACAAAGTTTCAATTCAAAATATTATGTTAAACAAATTCTATTTCACTTTTACAGTAAAATACCCTTAAGTTTACATACGACATTACCATATCTTTTTGCTCATATTATCTTTAGAAAACGCACGAGGTAATGACCTACCTCATCACAACACTCATTCTTGACATAACATGATGGATTTTCGAACATTAGTTTACGGGATAAAATACGAAATTATATTTAAATACCATAAACTTTCAAAAACCGCTTTCTTTAAAAGTGTATTACTTAATTCCTTGCAAATGCGCCTCTACAACCCATTTTGGGGAACCCCGATCGGGATGGTGCGGGTTATCGCACATCCTCGGGCCTAGTAGAGCGAGATGCAGACCTCCTCACGGAGCATCCGATCTCGATAGAATTTTTAATGCAATTTTAAGAAAAATGTGATTTCTATTTAAAAAATAAGTTCTATTTTTATAAATAAATATATATATATATTATCAAAATATCTACATTAAATATACAACATATATTCCATGTTTTCTAAATCAAAGGAATCGCAAATTTCATGAAACTACCATTACAAATCAATACAATTCCAATATTACACTATAACACCATATACTATTCAAGTTAGGTTTATATCTACTAGAATATTTTATTTTATAAAAATTACAACTATGAAAACCCTAAAGACGATAAATAAATACTTAAGGTGTATTTTAAAAATATATCAAAACTATTTTTCATAAAACCCCCCTCAAGTTATATTAATTTACAATAAGGACCGTAATAAATATAGATTTAAGCGGGACCGGTTCTCTTGAGCCTCAGAGAGCCGGAGAATATGAGTGTTTGTATATCTAAGGTAGACAACCTAAAAACGGTGTTATCAATACAGTAATTGTCTTGGAAAAAGACATAAATCCTACCGTCCATATACAGCAGTTACCGATAACATCAAAACTAATTCAGGACTTTAATTCATTGTAAAGTGTCTGACTCAGGCAGAGTCTCAGTCTAATCTGAAATCAATCAACCAATCTATCCTTGAATATAATTCAAATATAACTCCATTTTAACATGAATCCATTTATACCAGAATTCAATCTATATCAATATGACTCGACTAAACCGAACCATGGATATATTCTTATTACATGACTATCCATTTATATCCATTTCGTTTACATGATATCATGGTTTCGGCAAGTCATACATCAATTAAAAAAAACAATACAAATCAATTCAAAATACATTACGGGGTTTTAAATGGGTAAACTGGCACAGAATGTGTTAAAAGCAGCACGAGATGGTCATTAAAAGACGTAACTATACATCCATTACCATTGTTCCGTGGTTTTATCGACGGAGCCTTGTACTACGGGTTACCATAATCCACGGTGTAAGTTGGACTCCTCTCGTATACACTGGCATATTCTATACTAAGCTACAATCAACTACGTTAACATAACAAACTCACAATACACCAGTTATATTCTTATATCTGTCTATTCATCTGTTTATTCTATTCCTACTTTTCTTTGGGACTTACCGAGGGATTGTTCGCTGACGACATTCCTATTTCTCTTCTTTTTTTGGAATGTTGTCAGGAAGACCCGACTTTGAGGAGTTCGAGACCAGCCAGGAGCACTTGGAACAGACCACTGAGCAGCACGACCTTTAGGCTTTACTTGTACTTACTTCTCTTTCAGTTCATGCCATTATTTAGGCATTGCTTTCATTATTGTATTTACTTTTCAGTTGTATTGTAAAGAAATGTTCAATAAATAAAAGTTGTTGTTCATTTACATTTCATGTCTTCTTGTGTATATTTACATTATATTACTTAGTTACGCTTAGCGTGTTAACTTCTGAGTAAATATATAGCGGGCCTCGTTACGTCTCCTTACCAGTACACTAGGAAGAGAGGCGTGACACATTTCGTTGGCAGACCATGCAGGCCAGTTCTGCATGAACATGCAGGTCAATTTTGCATGAAGTCCTAAGCAATATAATACAAGAATCAGCAACTAAAAACATTCTTTACATTTTATATTCCTTGAATCTTACTTTGAATCTATCCTAACCCTATTTTTTCTTTCAAGGTTATGGATTCTCCGAACAATACCGGCACCAACTTCAACAACACACCACGACCTCTTCCACTTACGCCTACCGTTGTATCTCTGATCAATGAGCAAACGGTATTGTTTGAGGCAATTTGAAATCTCTTGGAAGGACAGCAGCAGAAGACTGCTATCTTATTGAACCGCCCAGAAGCGGAAGCACCCGAAGTGAAGCAATTCAGGGCATTGCACCCAAAGCAATTTTCTGGGAAAGAGAGCCCTTTAGAAGCTGAAGAATGGGCTCAGAGTATTGAGGACGACCTGGCAGCAGCATAAGTGCCAGAGATTGTTTGGGTATGGGTTGCAAAGCTGCAACTCACCGACAACGCCCGAGTATGGTGGAAGGAAGAAGAAAGCCGTCTAACCCAGCCTATCGAATGGAAAACTTTTCGCGGCATGTTCGACGCGAAGTATTTCCCCGAGACTGCCAGATTTGACATGGAGCAGCAATTCATCCACCTGCAACAAGGTTCGATGTGGACCAAATCTGTGAATGAGTATGATGCTGATTTTACCATGCTCAATAGGTAAGATATGTCTCAATATTCAATTTTCAAATATCACATACTACACAGCTAACACAAGACCGTAACAGGTTCGCGGCATACCTCATTCTGACTGCTGAGATCAGGTCCAGACGATTTTAGCAAGGATTAGACCCGGAGATCCAAGTGGCTTTAGCTATAGGGGATTTCCCAACTTACGAACTGGCTCTGAAAGCCGCCCGTCGATATGAGGTAGTAGTGAAGAAGAAGGTCAGAGCTCAATCTGCCGGTGTAAAGCGCCCTGCCACTCAGATGGCAGGAAGAGCCTCTTCAATACCAACTTTTGAACCCAGAAGACCAGAAGTAACAAATAACCGGCCAAGTCCAGATTTTTGCTTCTACTGCAAGAGGGATGGACACCTGTGGAAGAATTATAGGAGTGCAAAAGGCCTGTGCTTAATTTGCAGCGCATCCACTCATGGAATTGGAACATGTCCTTATAGACGCAACCCAGTTCCAACTCACAACACTTATTCACAGCGGCCAGCTATCCAGGCTCCTGCACCTCGTCTTGCTCTCCCAACTCCACCTCCACATGGACCTCCTGCACTGCCTCCACGCCAATTCCATCAAGCACTGAGGAACATGCCTCGAGGGCAGGGAAACATGCTCCAAGAACAGAGGAATGTGCCTCCAACTAGGAGGAATGTACTACGGCGTCAGGCGTTCACATTACCGGCCGTAGAAGCCGAGACTGTAGACCAAGGTAACCCTGATAATTTCCTTACATCTTTTTCAATCGTTCCAAAACTTTTGCATTCTTTCGTTCTTCCAAATATTTTTCATGCACTATCAATAGTTCTATCACCAAACTTTTCTTGAATCTGTTACACTTTCTTTCAATAAATTTCTAGGACGAAGTTTTCATAAGGAGGGTGGAATGTAACAATCCTACACTTTCTGTACAGAATTTTTTTTTCGAAAATACAAAAAGAAGTACCTTAGCCTGAACACAAGTTTTAAATTTAAATTGCTTTAGAACAGCAAGAAAGCACTTGTAGCTCATTGGTAAAGCCTTGCATTGCTGTGATGTAGCCCCTGTGTTTAAATCCCCCCAGATACATATTATTTTTATTGATTTTTCTTTTAAACTTTTAGAAGCTCAAAAGTTTGCACGTGCACTACACGTAAAATGAAAAGTCACACTAAAAACAAACATGTGCACTGAGCCATATGATGCGACTAGGACACGTGTCTTCAATCCAGAGCCCCAACCCCCTAAACGACTGGCGAGATATTGCTTGGGGCCGACGCCGTCGGGCCCCCCCGTGGCAAATGCTCCCAAATTTTCATCCCTAACCCCTTGGCCTCCCTCCACTACCCCCACGCTGTTTGATTTCTCTGCATTTATCCAGAGAATGATAAATCCCCTCTTTAATACATTTTAATGCATATTTTTAATTCATTTTTTAATCCTCAAAACCTTAATTTCTCCAATAAATACAAACATCGCGTCCTAGCCTCCTCATTCAGAATTCCATTGCCAAAACTCTTTAAAATTTCTAAGTTCCAAAAGTTGTACAAATGGAGTTAGCTCAAGGCAAAGTTCCGGCGACGTTTCGAGACAAATCCGGCGAAGAAACGACTCCACGACACCTTTGAAATCTTCCTCTACCTCCCCCCTCTTTAAGTCCCCTCTTACCTCTCCTCTCTCTATTAAAAAGACGTCTCTTTTCAAAACTCGTCGGAAGTGGAGTTAATCCGACTTCCGATTCTCTTTTCTTTAAAAATTCAATTTTTCTTAAACAACAATTAACCACATTTTCATATATTGTTTAGTAACTATTAAACAAAAATTGTACAAATTTTCAATTCAAAATATTATGTTAAACAAATTCTATTTCACTTTTACAGTAAAATACCCTTAAGTTTGCATACGACATTACCATATCTTTTTGCTCATATTACTTTTAGAAAACTCACGAGGTAATGACCTATCTCATCACAACACTCATTCTTGATATAGTACGATGGCTTTTGGAACATTAGTTTATGGGATAAAATACGAAATTACATTTAAATACCATAAACAAAAACCGTTTTCTTTAAAAGTGTATTATTTAATTCCTTGCAAATGCGCCTCTATAACCCGTTTTGGGGAACCCCGATCAGGATGGTGTGGGTTATCGCACATCCTCAGGCTTAATAGAGCGAGATGCAGACCTCCTCACGGAACATCCGATCTAGATAGAATTTTTAATGCAATTTTAAGAAAAATATGATTTCTATTTAATAAATAAGTTCTATTTTTATAAATATATATATATAATCAAAATATCTACTTTAAATATACAATATATATTCCATATTTTCTAAATCAAAGGAATCACAAATTTTATGAAATTACCATTACAAATCAATACAATTCCAATATTAAACTATAATACCATATACTATTCAAGTTAGGTTTATATCCACTAGAATATTTCATTTTATAAAAATTACAACTATGAAAAGCCTAAAGACGATAATTAAATACTTGAGGTGTATTTTAAAAATATATTAAAACTATTTTTCATAAAACCGACTCAAGTTATATTAATTTACAATAAGGACTCTAGTAAATATAAGTTTAAACGGGACCAGTTCTGTTGAGCCTCAGGGAGCCGGAGAATATGGGTGCTTGCCTATTTAAGGTAGACAACCTAAAAACGGTGTTATCAATACAGTAATTATTTTGGAAAAAGATACAAATTCTGTCGTCCATGTACAGCAATTACCGAGAAGATCAAAACTAATTCAGGACTTTAATTCGTTGTAATGTGTCTAACTCAGGCAGAATCTCGGTCTAATCTAAAATCAATCAATCAATCTATCCTTGAATATGATTCAAGTATAACTCCATTTTAATATGAATCTATTTATATCAGAATTCAATCTATATCAACATGACTCAACTAAACCGAACCATGGATATATTCTGATTACATGACTATCCATTTATATCCATTCTGTTTGCATGATATCATGTTTCGGCAAGTCATACATCCATTAAACAAAACAATACAAATCAATACAAAATACATTACGGGGTTTTAAAGAGGTAGACTGGCACAGAATGTGTAAAAAGTGGCACGAGATGGTCATTAAAAGACGCAACTATACATCTATTGTCGTTGTTCTGTGGTTTTATCGACGGAACCTTGTACTACGGGTTACCATAGTCCACGGTGTAAGTTGGACTCCTCTCGTATACACTGGTATATTCTGTACCAAGCTACAATCAACTACGTTAACATAATAGACTCACAATACACCAGTTATATTCTCATATCTGTCTATTCATCTGTCTATTCTATTCCTACTTTTTTTGGGACTTACCGAGCGATTGTTTGCTAACGACTTTCATATTTCTCTTCTTTTTTTGGAATGTTGTCAGGAGGACCCGACTCTGAGGAGTTCGAGACCAGCCAGGAGCACTTGGAGCAGACCACTGAGCAGCACGACCTTTAGGCTTTACTTGTACTTACTTCTCTTTCAATTCATGCCATTGTTTAGGCATTGCTTTTATCATTGTATTTACTTTTCAGTTGTATTGTAAAGAAATGTTCAATAAATAAAAGTTGTTGTTCATTTAAATTTACATTTCATGTCTTCTTGTGTATATTTACATTATATTGCTTAGTTACGCTTAGCGTGTTTACTTCTGAATAAATATATAGCGGATCTCGTCGCATTTCCTTACCCGTACACTGGGAAGCGAGGCGTGACAGCTTTCTGATATGCGAAGTGTGTAGAGACGTTACTTCAATAGGAGTCGATTCATGAGAGATTTGCTTAAATATAACTCTTCCAAGTTATTCCATATATTAGCTGTTGTTTTCTCCACCAAAACTTCTTGTAGCACGTCGTTAGTCAGACACAAATGGATAGCCGTGAGGGCATTTTTATCCATCTCCTCCCAACCATCCTCCGTCATAATGGAAGGCCTTTTATCCTTCCCTAGAATCGCCTTCTTCTGATTGTTTTGAGTCAAAACGCTAACCATACGAACTTGCCATCAACTAAAACTCATATTTCCATCAAATTTCTCGATATCGAATTTTATGATTGTAGGAGACATAATGCTGGATCAATCTAAAAAAAACATCTTGAGTGTTAACGAACCCTAAAACTTCAAAATCACGATCAAAGAAAGTAGGGAAGAGGACACAAACGTCATTACTCACTGATAACCTAGATCGCAAACTTAAAGACCTAACGGTTTAACAAAAAAATCCCACACAAACGCAACAATGCTCTGATACCAGTTTATTGCTACAAATAAGATTACGAAAACAAAACAAATGATAAAGAGAAGAAACAAAACCACAAGCAAATAGAAAATACGAGAACTTACTAATTAGGCAAAGGAGAAACTTTATTAATAGCTAAAAGTGGAGGAGTACAAACGGTGGACGAATACAAATCCCTCTCACAAATAGTTCTCCCTCAAAAAACTTTCTTAAAGGCATCAGTCTTAAGGATTACAAAATACTACAATATATATAGTATATTAGAGATAAATCTAAATAACTAAAGATAAGTCTAAATAACTAATTTTCCAACTAATAGATATCCACCTTACTTGTATATAGGTCTGAATCTGTTATCCCTTGCCTTGTTGATAAATCTGATTTGTTATCCTTTACCTCGTAAATAAGTCTGAATTTATGGGAAATCAATAGGAATCGGAATGGAAGGCATACACAACAGTGGATAACCGAGAGTTCGCTTGATTAAATCTATATGCAATCTGTAAAAAGAAAGATAAAGAAAAATAATTTCTTATGCATAATGCAAGGCGGACGTTGCCTTTTGTCTCTTTCGCATATGCTAGAAGGAATGAACCTCGAAATCTGTAGTGTCTTTCGCAAAAATTAGGTGGACTGAATCTCGAAATCTCTTTTGCAAAAAATGCCTTGGCAAAGGCGTCATAAAAATAAATGGTTGCGCAGAGTTGATCTTGATGGAGGCTGATGATGATGATCCATAGATAAGATAAAATATCTAACCGGATATTGTTCTAGAATTTATTTATTTTGGATTGATAGACAAAAAATATAATGGATGTTAAATTTCGAGGGGGGTGATTATATATTTTATTTACATGGGTGTACATGGGCTTTTAACATAGACGGGCTCCATCAATAAGACTCAAGACTTTTGGAGATTTGGCCCGTCTTATATTTTATACTCATGTACGTCTAATAATTTTTCCAGTACGGGACTATGTTATCCACATATCTTTACACTAACTTTGAAATACATATTTCGTACAATTCCAAAGGTCTCTAAATTTTTATGAACAAACAAGGCTTTCAAATTTTGGATGGATTTTATAGTTGCTGCCGTGTTTCGTCCCAAAATCCATATAAAATCGGTGTGTTCATGATCAGATCAACATTGACTATCGCACCTGCAATACATGTGACAATAACTTTTAGCACTATTTATCTATAAAAGAATGATTGGGAATTCAATTTAGTCTTCGTTTTGGATTACTCGGGCTTTGAATTCAGATCGTAATGTATCCAAGTGATAAAATGGTAAGACCCAACAACTAGATATTAGTATTAAACAAGTAGGCTCATGGTATTTGTCTCATGGGTAGATTATGGTAGGATTTCAAGCCGGGTAGGTAAGCATTAATTTTTCTTAAAATATCATAATCTCTCCACATTTTTCAAATAAATGTAATACTTCTTTTTATCTTTACCTCAAATATAAATAATGTATTCATATATATTTTTTAACAACCATGAGAGCATGGGCAATATAGAATAGATATAAGCAAATTATATGCCATGCATATAAATAACAGTTTGAGTGAATATTTGTAAGTTTTCTTCTTTTCACACTTTTTTAGGAGAGAAAAAGAATGATTTTACAAAGGAAAAAGAAAAGATTCTGCAACACGGAAACACTATTTTCAATCGTCTCAAAAATTTTATTATAACGCGGAGAAAAAATATATTCGAGACGAGACAAACAAAAGAAGGTATAGATGACTCAAGAAATGTCTAAAATTTTACTTTCGAACTTTTTCAGAATTACCCAACCTACGTTATGAGTACGAATGCTATCTCTTTTTTTCTATAAGAACGAACAAAAAACGAATCGTTCATGAGTTTATTGCTCTATTTACCATTAGATACAGAATTATTAGAATCATTTTTTTCTCGATCCGTATGAGGAGAAAACCTCCTTTATGTGGTTTTTTTAGGGGGGAGGGGTGAGAAAGAGCAACAACAAACTTTCATTCTAAATTTTTGGAATCGGTTATATGAATAATTCCTATCTATTCTACTCCGGCATGGACAAACCATATATAAAAGCCTATTTGAAAGCAAGATATAAGTATAAAACTAAGGGTAAATTGTCAAAAAGCAACCAGCTCATTTCAAACTTGTGTTAAAAACCCTTGGGCATTTTGCACTTGTTAAAAAAAACCTTGGCCCAATTACCCCCTTTATTCTAGTTGAATGTAATATCTCAACAGTTACGTGTAATATCTGTAACGATCCTAAATTTCACGTAACATCTATTTTGTTTTAATTAATAAAAGATGTTGTTTTCTGATCTTAAATCGAGTTATAAGTAATTCATGTGAAATAAGTGCAAGAAAGAACTTGTAGTTCACTGGTTAAGCATCTACACTGTTATCCCATAACCCACGAATTTGAATCCTTGCATCCCAATTGTTTTATTCTGTTTTTTATCGTTTTTAGAATCCTGAAACTTTCACGTGCGATTCACAGAGTTATGATAAGTTACAAAAAAAAAAGATACGAAATTGGACCTAACGAGACGACCCGAGCATATGGCACAAACCCCGATGCCAGAAGCCGACCTGGGGCCGACCTAAGGCGGGTTTAGGCGGCCTAAAGGAGCCCAATCATCTCCGACTCGAGCACGTGTGATCCTTGAACTCCCACCTCTTCATTTTACTACCCCGAAACTCCTGATTCAATTCAGAAACTTTCAGACCTTTCATTTCCTCATTAAAATCCATTTTAATTGCTCTTTAACACTATTTTCTATACCATTTCTCTTTGCTGCTCCCCTATAAATACCCTACGTATATATTCCTAAGTTCCCCCCTCAAAACTATACTGAAATAATCTCTCTAAAACCTTTCTCTCAAGTCTTAGAAGTCAAGAAGTCGAATCAAGCTCTCAAGGTTACTTCAAGCTCGTTCCTTGCAACGGAGTTCTCAAGTTCATTCATCTCAAGTCGTCTTGGTTCTTCCAACCGAGACTTACCCCTTTCTTTATTACGATCTAATCTAGACATCGCAACTCGTAAGTCTCCCCTCGATCTCTCTATTTTTTGTACTCCTCTCACAGTCGACATAAATTTTTTTTAGAAAACCGTGATATTTCAAAATATAAAATATTATTTTTGGGAATTTAAATAATTAAATAATTAATATTAGTGATATTTTAAAAAGTTTGGAGATTTGTTTTAATGAAGGGGTATAATTATATACCGATAATTGGGAAAATATTTGGGAAAATTTATAAGAATTATTGATTTGAAAGTATTTATGTGACTTAGGAATTTTATGAATTATCATACATTAATCATGTTTACATAGTGTGTCATGCAACATGACATGTTGCCACACTTATACTTTTTATAGTAATCATGTCTTCTTTCTTTTATATATATGGTGTTATTTTGTTTTAAAGTGAGAGTATAATAGAAAAGAAAAGAAAACGACAAAGGTGAGAGAAAGAGAGTGATGGGACTTGTGTCATGGGTGAAAGAGAGAGAGTGATGGGACTTGTGTCATGGGTGAGAGAGAGAGAGGGGAGGTAAAATCTACACACTTGCTCATTTCTTTTCCTCCTTCATTTTTCCTCATCTTCACCTTCTTCATTCTTCTCATTTCCCTGTTCCTCCGCCTCCTCATCCGTCATGCAACACCACCAAATCAAGACCAAAACCCTATACTCCCTTCATAAAAAATGTTCTCCTCATCACTACAAACCCTATGGAGCCATCAAATTATAGTTTTGAAGACTTTGGGTAACTCAAGAAAATTCTTGAGTTGCCAAACGGGCTAATCTCTACACTATTAGTTTAGTAATTGAGTTTCTTTAATCTCTATGATAGTTTAGAGCTTTGTGATTGAGGTTTAGTGATCTTGGAAAAATTCCAAGATGAAGGTTAGGG
This sequence comes from Agapanthus africanus, assembly GCA_030015575.1. Taxonomy (NCBI): domain Eukaryota; kingdom Viridiplantae; phylum Streptophyta; class Magnoliopsida; order Asparagales; family Amaryllidaceae; genus Agapanthus; species Agapanthus africanus. The sequence goes on from JASDDO010000018.1 coordinate 396,494,551, forward strand.
AATTCTATGAGTTGTGATAGTGTAATTAAGATTTAGTCATCACTACAACCTCTCTAGTGTAAATTCTAGACAAACATTTATTGTAGAAAACCCAAGACTTGGACTTTAGAAACTTTCCGTGTCGGTTTTGTGATATTTTTGAGGTCTACAGGGAATCTGGAGCAACCCTGGACCTTTATAAAAAAAAATCAAACATACACATTAACCTAGTTAGACCAATAAGAGACCACCACGAGAAGACGAGACCAAAATTCAAAAGTGGGTCCGGCGAGGGCGGTTACTGTAGCACTATTGGCCGGCCAGATTTTGGCTGTTGATGTTGGGTTTTGTCCTGTAGCTCACACTCCTCATAGCTTAGCCACTGTATTGTTAGTTTTGTTTCAGATTACCTGAGGCAAAATTTGGGAGCGTTTGAGTTGATTTTAGCAATGGTTTTCCGATTTCTAAAACATAGATTTTGGCAATTGATTGTGGATTTGGTCGTTGGACATTTGTATATCAACGATGAAGGTTTTATGATTGTTTTTGCATTTGTAGGCTATAAGTTCTAACCTATGAGCACTTCACGTGTCGTGTCAATTTTTGAATCGGATTTTGATGCGATACGATATATTTTGTGATATGTAGGTATTTCGCGTGGACTTCAGGATGACAAGGGAAAACAAGTGTCGTCGACTTCGGCAAGCGAAGATCAAGGTGAGTGGATGTATATCTACGGGGGAAGTCGGGTGGATGACGTATAGCACCCCCGCAACCGTAGAATAGGGTATTGCTATATTTGTAAGTTTGTATGTGATATTTTGATACTTATTAAATATGGTATTTGGAAGATCTTAGGTTAGATTAGGTTGATCTAGGGAGACCTATCCATAAGACGATTTACCTTGGTGGCGAATCGCGGGTTATATGTAGTCTCGCACACACATGCACACACACATATACACTTGATTTCTTGTGTTTATACGTGGATATATATATATATGTATGTATGTATGTATGTATGTATGTATGTATGTGTGTGTGTAGATATATATAGACACGCGCGCGCGCACACATACACACGGATGATGAGGATAGCATGTGATATGAGGTGATGAGTCGATATGATCGGGCATGATACCGTGAGATGTTGATAAGTGATTGAGCCGTGATATGGTATATGTTATGATATTATATAGGATCGTGAGGCGATATGTATTCATACATATGATAATATGTGATTGATAAAATAATATATTGTACGAGACCTTAGATCCGTACCACTGATTACGATTTTGGTATTGCACGACGCCGTACGATTGATGATTCATTTGATTTTGAACCGTACCCTTGACTTTGAAGATGTCGTACGATGGATATTACCGTACGAGGCATATAAGATGATTGATCCGCACTCTTGACTCGAGGACGCCGTACTATATACTACACGGTACGTGACGCTATGCGGCTGGATCACCGACTACTGGGTATATCGACTCGGAATTTAGATAGATTTTCTTACCCTTCTGACTAGGTTCTTAGTTCAGTCTCTTAGTTGTTTAGGTAGATGCTAGACCTGGCTTGAGTCATACCTATTTTCAAAAACCAACGAATCGTGAGTATTTTCAAAAGACAACCCGAGGGATGCTATGGATTTTTCAAAGGACATATCTTTTCTCAAAAACACTGTAGCCCCTACTTTTCTGAAAACCACGATTCGTGCTATTTCAAAACACCAAACCCGTATGACTCGTACACCGATATGTATATTGATTAATGTTACGTTTACTATTCCCTTTTCTGTTATATTTATGTTGTTCTCATTGCATTGCATATTTATCATATGTGTATCTTTAGCTATTATGAATCTCGTCTGTTAGGACACCAGCACCATTACCGCTGATGCGCATGTTCCACATACACTTGCTTGCCGGCTCACCCACATCATCATCGGTAATTGTCATGTCACGTACACTTTAGAAAATGTTATTTCATTGGTATAACCTGCTAACTGGTAGTTTCACACATTATTAGTATGTTTGCTCTCATATGCTAGTTTAGATGTTACATTCCTTACTTAGATACCCCATGCAATTATCTATTCATTCTGTATGCAATATTGTGGGCTTTATGCCGATGTTCACTACTTATTGACTCTTGATTTTGGGATTTTGGGTTTCCATGAGATTTCTGGATTCGGGGGAAAAAACCACAGTAATTTTATAAACTCATTATCATTTTAAAAACCCACCGTTGCCGGTCCCAAGTCCGGATGAGAAAGGGTGAGGGTTGTAGTAGGCTTGTGACAGCCAACGTAAAACTTTGTCACATTCTATGACATGAACCATACTAAGAATATCGTTGGGGCGTCCCCTACTCAGCGACGCGCTACATCGGATCCCGGGTGTAGTGTTAAGTATGCAAGGGCTTCTAGGTCGTCGTCCAGATGCGGCGCGCTACATCGGACCCCGGGTGTAGTGACAAATAAGCAAGGGTCGTCGTCTAAAAACGGTGCGCTACATCGGACCCCGGGTGTAGTGACAAATAAGCAAGGGTCGTCGTCCAGAGACGGCGCGCTACATCGGACCCCGGGTGTAGTGACAAATAAGCAAGGGTCGTCGTCCAGAAACGGCGCGCTACATCGGAACCCGGGTGTAGTGACAAATAAGCAAGGGTTTCATAGGATCCGTTTAGCTTCCTGGAACATAGGTTCCCTTACGGGTAGACTAATAGAATTAGTGGAGGTGATGATTAGGAGGAGAGTTGGTATTATGTGTTTGCAAGAAACTAAGTGGGGAGGTGAAAAGAGTAGAGTCATAGAGCCTTGGGGTTATAAGCTTTGGTATACGGGTAGAGATAAAAATCGTAATGGGGTAGGCATAATCATAGATAGACGGTTGCTTGAGGATGTAGTTGAGATTAGGAGAAAATGTGATAGAATTTTACCGGTTAAGCTTATCCTAGGTGGAGAGATCCTTAATGTTATTAGTGCTTATGCACCACAGATAGGTCTTGATGACGCTAGTAAGCGTCTATTCTGGAAGGATTTAGACGAGGTGGTGCAAAGTATACCTAGTGGAGAGAAGTTATTTATTGGTGGTGATCTTAATGGACATGTAGGTACTAGTCGTAGTGGGTTTGATACTATCCATGGAGGTTTTGGTTTCGGACAAAGGAATGAAGTAGGTGACTCGATTCTAGATTTTTCCTTATCTTATGACTTGATCTTAGCAAACACCTGATTTAGGAAAAGAGAGTCCCACCTTATCACTTTTAGGAGCGGATCAAGTGCTAGTCAAATAGACTTTTTTCTGACGAGAAGAATAGATAGAGGCTGTTGTATCGACTGTAAGGTAGTGCCAGGTGAGAGTGTAACCACTCAACATAGATTTTTAGTTCTAGATTTTCGATTTAGAAGAGAACCTAGGAAGATTAGACGTAAGGTAGAGCCTAGAATTAAATGGCGGCGATTGAAAGAAGGTAACCAAAAGGCTTTTATAGATCGTGTAGTCCAAGAAGCGGATTGGCAGTCGGAAGATAATCCAGACAAAACATAGAACAAAATGGCTAGTTGTATCAAGAAGGTAGCTAAAGATCTACTTGGTGAGTCGAGAAGTGGTGCTCCACCATCTAAGGACATATCATGGTGGAATGAAGATGTAAAGGCTGCTATTAAAATTAAAAGGGATTCTTATAAAGATTTGAAGAAAAGTATAGATGTGGAGAGATTTGAGAAGTACAAAATGGCTAAAAAGGAAGTTAAGAAAGCTGTTCGAGAAGCTAAATCTAAGGTCTACAAGGAGGTGTACGAGAAATTAGACACTAAAAAGGCTGCAAATGATATATACCGGATTTCTCGGATGCGGGAAAGGAAGACTAGAGACTTATGTGCGGTGAAGTGTGTCAAAAATGAAAATCAGAAGGTTTTAGTTCGAGATGAGGATATCAAGGAAAGATGGAGAGATTATTTTGACAAATTGTTCAATGAGAGCTTTACTAAGAATTTGGATGGACTTGTCATTCAATCTCAAGATATAAACCGTGATTTTATGCGTAAAATAAGACTACCTGAGGTTAAAAAAGTTTTGAACAGAATGAGTTTAAGAAAAGCGGTTGGCCCTGACGGAATTCCTATCGAGATTTGGAGATGCTTAGGAGAAATAAGCGTTAAATGGCTGACAAATCTGTTTAATAAGATTTGGCAGACAAAAAAGATGCCAAATGAATGGAGAAAAAGTATCCTTGTACCTATCTACAAGAACAAGGGTGACATTCAAAGTTGCTCAAACTACCGGGAAATAAAACTTATGTGTCACACCATGAAACTTTGGAAGAAAGTAATTGAACACAGGCTAAGGAAGGATATTAAGATAACAGAAAACTAGTTTGGGTTCATGCTTGGACGATCAACGACAGAGGCTATTCATTTACTTCGTCAACTTGTCGAGCGTTTTCGAGAGAAGAGAAAAGATTTGCATATGATATTTATTGATTTAGAAAAAGCGTACGACAAGATACCTAGAGAGGTATTATAGGGGACAATGATGAAGAAGGGGGTTCCCGTCAAGTATATTGACATAATCAAGGATATGTACGATAGAGTAGTGGCAAATGTCAGAACTTGCGGCGGCTTAACGAGTGATTTTCCGATTACTATTGGTTTACATCAAGGATCTGCATTAAGTCCATTCCTGTTTACCATCGTGATGGATGAGCTTACTAGAACTATCCAAGATGAGGTACCTTGGTGTATGCTATTCGCTGATGATATTGTTCTAGTAAATGAGACGAAAGCAGGGGTTAATACCAAATTGGAATTATGGAGGCAAACATTAGAATCTCGGGGATTCAGATTGAGCAGGTCCAAGACGGCATATATGCATTGCAAATTTAGTAACCAGAGAAGTCAAAACCATATTGGTATAACATTAGAAGGGCAAGAGATATCACCGAGCGACCAGTTTAGATATCTAGGTTCCATCATCCAAAAGAATGGGGAGATCGATAGTGATGTTAATCAAAGGATCCAAGCTGGTTGGTTGAAATGGAGGAGTGCAACAGGGATTTTGTTTGATCGTAACTTTCCGTTAAAATTGAAAGGGAGGTTTTATCGGAGCGCTATTCGGCCTGCCTTATTATATGGTACAGAATGCCGGGCTCCTAAGAAGCATCATACACAGAAGATGCACCTAGCGGAGATGCGCATGCTTCGTTGGATGTGTGGTAACACTAGAAAAGATAAGGTACGAAATGAGGATATTCGTACAAAAGTTGGTGTCGCACCTGTGGAGGAGAAGATGCGGGAAAACCGGCTAAGATGGTTTGGTCATGTGCGACGCAGACCTATGGAAGCACCGATATGACGAATAGATACTCTCAATATGGGCAATGGCAAAAGGGCAAAAGGGAGACCGAAGAAAACATGGATGGAGGTGATACGAAATGATATGGTTGCCAAAGGACTCAATGAAAGTATATTGTTCGATAGGAGTGAGTGGAGGCAGAGGATTCATGTGCTGGACCCGTCGTGATTCTCATGTTGGTTCATGTAGCCTACCCCATATGCTTAGGATAAAAGGCTCAGTTGTTGTTGTTGTTGATTATCATTTTAAAAATGCAAGTTGCGGTTTTCTCATGATATGATGTATATGGCGTCCACCATGAGTTTTCTCGGTTCTTGAGCTGTATCATATACCCGATTCGAGGAGGGGGATGCACCGTCTGCGGGTACATGGTGGACCCGGTGAGGTACCCCGGGGCAAGATGGACGTATTGCAAAGGCGTCGAGCCCGGCAGGAGAGCATTACCTACCGGTGATAGTTGACGCGGAGGATATCTGGAGGATACCGACCGTAGTCGTGAGATTGGATGATATGGGCCGATCCGGACTGACGGAGCCCGGGGTTTAAGGATTTTGTGTCGATGTTGACACGGATTTCTATCGATTTCATTGATGATACTCCAGTGTTTATACAAAGATCTTACTGAGATAAGAGCACAGCTTTCTCGTACAGATTTATTCTGATTTCATTCTTGATGCATTCATACATCATATATATGAGATGTTGCTACTTGAGGCACCAACACGAATACTTGGTATTACACTTATGCTAGATGAGTACTCTTGCCACTGCCAGATGTTTCGGTGTTATATTTGAGTATGTTACTGTATGAACTAGGAGATCGGCATACATGCGATTTCTTCTCGGTGGTGTCTTCTACTCACTAGTTGGCAACTCACCCCCGTTGTGCCACAGTTTCTTACAGGTTTAGCCGTACAGGTTCAATGGCGGCTTCACTGGCACACTACTTCCTTCCGGGTGATTGCTTTGGTGGGTGGATTCACTTGCATCGTGACCACCATTATACTTTTATTTATTTCAGTTGTATCTAGTAAGTTCCATCAACCAGACTATGTATATTTAGTAGACTTAGAAAACCACAGTTGTATATTCTTTCGACCTTAGAGTCGCGCTCATGTATTATTATGGTTTTCTGGCTTTCTTAATGATATTGAGTTCTTTACTTTCTTTCTGAGTTTTGATCATCGCCCTTCGGCGTTGTATATTTATATTACTTGCGTGTTTGTTTCCGCCAATTAGCGAAGAGGTAGCTCCCGCTTGGGGATGCCTTATATTATATTGTTGTACCATTTTCGGGTTAAGTTTTACAAAGGAGGTTGTAGGGTGTTTTTCGTCACCCCATTGAGATGGGAATACGCGCACGCTTGTCAGGCGTACTACAGATTCCCCCTGCCTAGGGTAGGCTGGGGTTTAATGATTTTGGGGATCCGAATCTCCGGCAGTCGCGGACTAAGCTGCCGTTAATTACCCCTCGCCTTTGGGGCGAGGGAACCTCCGGTTAACGGGTTAAACTGGTCATGCGAACTCAATGTGCGGTGTGCGTGTGTTTTGTTTTAAAAGGGGGTTTTGGATATATCGGGAGCCACACATAGTTTTTACAGGGGTCCCGCTATCCGGATAGCGGGCTGGGGGTCAAGGGGGCTAGCAGCCCCCTTGCGGGGTTCGGGGCAGCGCCCCGGCCCAAAAAAAATTTTGAGGGGGAAAGTGTCGCTGAGTATGTGTATGTGTACATTTGTATACATATGTATATATATACATGTATATATAAATAAAGGGGAAAAGGACATCCAAAGAATGCGTGGGGCCAGCGCCTAGGCGCACGTGGGCGCTCTGCGCTCGAGCGCAGAGTGCTGGAGCGCAACGCGCCACGTGTCGGCATGCGGGCGCTTTGCGCTTGGACGCTGAGCGCTTGGGCGCAAGCGCGCCACGTGTCGGCACGGGGGCGACTTGCGCTCGATCGCTTGCGTTGGAGCGCAAGAGAGCCACGTGTCGGCACCGGGACGACTTGCGCTCGAGCGCTTGCGCTGGAGCGCAAGAGCGCCACGTGTCGGCACCGGGGCGAGCGCGCCAGGTGTCGGTACGTGGGCTCTTTGCGCTTGAGCGCAAGCGCGCTACGTGTCGGCACGCGGGCGCTCTGCGCTTGAGCGCCGGCGAGAAAAAGAGGCTTTTAGCCTAAAAAATTTCTCGGAAGAGAAATCAGAGAGGAGTTGGACTCCTGAGTGTGTTGTTTTGTTTTTTTTGGGGGGGGGTTAATAGGAGGGGTTCTTCTTCTTCCTCCTCTATTAGCTGGATCTTGAAGATCAAGAGATATGGGATTTTAAAAATCACTCCTTTTTGAGATCTAATGGAAGATCTGAGTTCCCCTTGATGGGTTTTGTGGTGAAAAACTAATTTATTTTATAAAAAGGAGAGTAGAACTCTTGATTTAATTCAAGAGAAAGAAGAAGGTTTTGGAACCTTGAAGAAGGAGAAAGATCTCAGATCTGAAACTTTTTTTTTTGGAGAGAGAAAAAGTTGTTGGGATATTTCATTATCCTTGCCTTTATAGGCTACACACTTTACACATAGCCCCTTGGGCTTCACAAAATGGCATTTTGCCTATCCCATGGCTCATGTGCCATTTCTTTTTGTACATAAGCCATGGGCTTTACAAAAATTTGGCTTTATGCCTATTTTTCTTACATTTATCCATAAAATAAAATAAAAGAAATGCAACAAAATTATTTATTACAAAATTTTTATCTTGGCATGGGGGGAGGCCGGCCGCTTCATGTTCGGGCTCGACCCGGACATGGGCCCACTGGATCTGGGCTTGGGCCCACTTGGCTTGGGGTTGACTTTAATTTTGACTTGGTCAACCGAGATGTAAATTTTTACCCCAACAGAGGTGCTGCCCAAATTTTCAATGACGAAAATGTTTTCAAGTTAAATATAAACATTTTGTTTTCGTTTACTATTATCTATGTTTTGTAGAAAGAACTTGACTTTCAGTAACCTTATCTCAAAACTGCACCTCCACTATTTTTCCCTAAAAGGTTTAGATTTCTGGGCTTTTGGTTTACTTGAATTAGGTGTGGTCCTATAAACTTCACATGATTCAAGTGCCAGTCACGTGCCTTTTTCAGGTCATGATAAAAACTAACTTTTTATCTTAAACTATTGTTACAAACTTGACGCATCCGTTATAATGATAATATCACCTACCATCATACCATCCTCGTATGTCATGTCACCTTTAAATGTTTCATGAAGTTAAAAGGAATTGGCTATTGTTAAAACAACACTAGAATGAAACATAATGGAAAAATACCATGATCATTTATTTTATCAATTACTAGTTTTGTGATATGTTAATATAGATCATGCACGGGGTAATGACCTACCCCACTCGTGCATACTTTGGATACCATAGCACGATCGTACGCTTTGTAGTTTTTGCTAAAGAATCATATTTCACTAAAAGACCCTCAAGATTATAAATTTAGAAATGGATCTAGATTTCTTTTTCCTTTGGAAATACGTCTTTACAACTCTCGTTAGGAGAACCTGTTACGGACGGTGTGGATTATCGCACTTTCTGGATGTAGTGGAGTAAGATCCATAGCTCCTCACAGAGCATGGTCTTAAAAGGAAAATAAAATACGATATTTTAAAACTAATAAAAAACAGAGAAGGATGAAAACAAAATACCCCAAGTTTTGGAAAGATAAATTATCACTAAAATACCTTAGAAATCAAAAGACTGGTTTATGTTACGTATTTAGGTTGCAGATTGGTTTGAGTGGCGTCTTATCTCGTCAGTGTCTCAGGATGCCAGAGACAATGATGCACAACTTTCCTCTCTCTAAATGTAGATCATAATTTCAGAGAAATCAAATCGCATAGAACTTAAACTTGAACCTAAACTTGATCTTGACTTAAAGTTGAACTTAACTTAAACTCGAGCTTGATACTTGAACTTGACATGAATACCTGAACCCAATATCTACACTTGAATTGACTTGACTCAAATCATGAATACAACATTATATAAATACATGAACACTTGATATGAATACTTGATCTCAACATGAACTCAATCTTACAGCTTTATGTATTCATGGATTCGAGTAAGTCTTGTAACTTTAACTATAATTTTAAATACGAGGGATGTTGGGGTAATATGAGTATGAATCCAACAGAATCTCATGAGTCCCATACTTACATCACAAATTCACGAATTTATGAATGAGGGCCCGTGATTCATTACCTCTGAGGCCCTACTCTTGGGTTAAGAATACTCTTGAGATTAGTTGATATTCATACTTAAACTTACGTTAATTAGATTATCTTGTAGAGACTTTTTAGGACACTTACATGCACTTTACATACCCTGTATCTACACTCCACGGCTATGCTATATCTACTTGCTATATTCATGTCATATTGCCATACTTACATAGTTACCATTAATATTATCATATTATACTTATTCATATTTCATCTATATCATATGTTACCTTGCATCATACACACACACACCACACATCTTTTGGGGGACGTACCAAATGAAAGTTCGCTGACGGGCATTCCATCCACCTTTGATTCTTTTGAATGCTCATAAGATGATCTAAAGGCTGAGGAGGTGGAATCGACTGCAGAGTATTATGACCAGCGCTCTTCCTTTCAGTATGCCACTGTTTAGACATTTTTTCTATTATCGTACTTTTGTTTCAGACATCATATCCTTGTATTAAACTTGTTGAAAGTGAATTTAAATAAAGTTGTTGGATTTTATTCACTTGTCGTTTCTTGTCACTTTTATATTGCTTATATACGCTTAGCATATTTGTTTCGAGAAATGATCTTTTCGGAATAAATATGACACGGGCTTTGTCACGTTTCATACTTCCGTCTTTTAGGAAGCGGAGCATGACAATATCTAAAAAGTTACTTGTAGCATCTAAACATTTGGAGTTGTCTGTAATATCTAAGTAGTTGGAGGGAATAAAAGCCTAAATGAAATACAGCCCAGGGTTTTTTTACAAAGATTTTGAACAGTATGTCATTTCCAACAATTTCGAAAATATCAGAGATTTGTAGACAACTCCCGAGCAGGCCGGGATTTTTTTGACAATTTACCAAAAACTAAATTATAGTCATAAGTATGAGTAACTTTAATTTGATAAGTTAATAAAGGAGTTATCAAAGATTACACCAACATGCAACAAAATATCAATGCATGCAAAAAAGGACCATAAAGAAATTATGAGGTATATTTTATCGAGAGCTTAATGGTACTGCTGCTGTATATCGAAGCCATGTCTCTGCATGATGAAGAACAAACTGAGATAAAATGGGAAGCTGCTTTAAATTGAGCGTTGCCCCCTTTTGTCTTTACATAACGCAGAGATGGGCGAACAATTTGAACGTAGACCCATTAATGCTTTTCTCAATGCCCGTTAACAACTAGCCTTTTTCCCCTCAAAATTTTTTTTTTCCTTCTTTTAAACCCTTTCCATGCTTTTATATTAAATAGTAGAGATTACAGACTTTACACATAATTGTTCTAAAACAAGATGGACTGTGGTATTTCCTGCACTAGTGTTGTTCCGTTGTGTGCTCCTTCCACAGACGAATTTATTCCGTTCTTTCCACCAAACCCAAGGAGAGATAGAGAGGATTGTTATGTCTCCCGCATCATAGTTTCTAGAATCGTGGAGGTTCTCGAGTTCCAATTTCGTTTCATAGGAAATTCTCCTTGAGTGTAGAAGTTCGTAAATCTTTTCGTTGTAATCTTTCCAAGCTTGACAATCACGGAACAAGTAACTATGATGTTGTGATGTACAATGTTGATTTCACATAATTGCTATGATGCTCTCCTTTTGATGGAGGTCATTTTCAGATCTTCGTCAGATGTTGTCTTCCGTTGATTTCCCGGTGGATTTTGGTGGTGGTCTTCTGTTGTGTGTGGATCTCAATGGGTTTTGATGAGAATGGTGATTTGAGGAGTTTGGTGCCGAGTACATGCAAAAAAGTCTCGGGATGGTTTGGTACCACCGAGAACCCTCCTACGATCAAGTTAGTGCTAGATCCGAGCAGAGTAACGGCTAAGTGGAATAAAAATGGTTTACTTGACCTCTCAGCGATGGGGGTTTATATAGGGGCGGCAGCACGCAGCAGGCGCGAGAATCTCGCCGGCAGTTACGCTCCCGGCGTCACTCCGCGTAAAGAGCGGATCGCACATTAATGAGGATCGTGGTGGCGTGGCACGTGGGACGTTGCTGGCGGAGAATCTGCGCGTGGCGAGATTTGCGGAGCGGCGGTTACGCCTGTGTGGTGGAGTTGTTCAGTCAGAGGGACCGAGGAAGATGGCTTCGGCTGGGGAGCTCGGGGCGAGCCGAGAGGCCGAGGAGGCCAATTTCCAGATGGCTCCGAGGCGAGCCGGCTTGTGCTTGCAGGTCGGGTACACAGGCGGCCTGGTCGTCCCCTATGGGCCCTTTCTTCTGAGTCCTGGGACACGTCATCTGCCACGTGTCCTGATCCTGGAGATCGCCAATATTGAGCATCATCATTAACCCCCCACTCTTGTCCCGACCAGCTAGCGGGTCGGGTCAGGAGTGGACTGCCAGACCTTCCGAAGCGAGCTCCTCCCTAAGGCTTCGTAGGGACGAGTCCTCGGGCTGTCAGTTGTCTTCTCTGCTAGCGAATCAGGGCGAGATCTCAGCATTTAAAGAAGGTACGCCGGTTTGTGCACTCTGCTACTGAAGCGACGGTCTACGCGTCAAGCGTCGATTGGTCGACGCGACGTATGCAGGCCTGCAACGTCTGATGGGAGGCGGTCCAGTGCAGGATCGACACATGGAGCAATCTGAGCCGCTGGACGCGAGGGGTCGTTTCGGCGGGAGATGACGGGCGTCATTGGATGAGGCCGCTTGCAGCAATAAGTAGGCGTGGGGCCTGTCTTTGGGCCCCTACTCCTTCATATTTCCCTCTTCTAAGTCCTGGTTGCTCGGCGCTCGTATTCTTCCCCCCGCTTTCGGCTCCCGGAGATTCCCTTTCCAAGGTTAGATGTCTTCCTTTGTAGAGTCAGTAGGTGTTGTAGAGGTAGGTTCTAAGGACCCTTTAGTTGTGTCCGAGTTCCCCCGGGGAGCAGGGGTCAGATCCTCTCCCCGGGATCGCGAGGCGAGGGCAGACCCTAGGGAGGAGGAGGCAGATGCGGCCCCCGGCTCCTCGTGCTGGGTAAAGCATGAGGACGAGCTCGCCAATGCTCGGTCTCACTTCCACATCCTTTCGCGCTACACGCTCCGACTGGCCAAGGAGGGAGAGAGGGCGGATCAAGTACGGGGTAGGGAAATCGCCCTGTATTTGGAAGCTTTTTGGGGCGGAATGCCCCTGCCCTTTTCTCCCGAGGTCGTCGCTGCGCTGAATTTTTTTCGGTTTGGCCCCCGGCCAGTTAGTGTCGAACTCGTGGAGGATCCTCCTCGGGTTCTTGATCCGCCTGAAGTTACAAGCGGTTCCCTTCAGCCTTTCTCTTCTCGATTCTTCTCTCGTCTTCAAAAGTCACCCTGGTAGTCGAGCGGGCGACCCGGGATGGGTCTATCTCTCTTTCAGAAAGCGGCTGAGGGGCGCTGCCGGGACCGGGGTCGTGGCCTTGCCCTCTTCTATCCATGATTGGAAAAAGAAATTTTTCTTCGTTTCCCCTCCCGAGGGCGAGGACTGGCCCGTGCCTACCAAGTGGTCGAGGGAGAAATGCTTGCCGGGGAACCAATCCAATGACCCCGCCGCAGTGAGAGTGGCGTTGTGGGAGCCTATCCCCCGACCTGACGTGCTGCTTTCTTAGAGGATCCTGAGCTGGGCCGGGCTTAGCCCTGTTGAGTTCGTCGGTAAGTTAGGCTTGCTTTTTGGCTTTTGTTTTTCTTATGTCGCTGATTTATTGGGTATTTGTTTTGTGCAGGATCCATGGACTTCGACTCACTTAAAACCTCCATGCGCCAGCCGAGGAAGGCTACGAAGGCTGGGGGCGCCAGCTCTTCTCACGCGAAGCCCGCCCCGGCTCCCACTGCTCCAGTGGTGGTGACCCGCGAGCGCTCGGGGGCGGATCCCGCTCCGGGTCCCAGCAGAGTGTCGGGCCGGAAGTGGGCCCTGATTCTGGAGGACCCGGTCTCGGAGGAGGAGATCGGCTCTCCCTCGGAGCTGCTCAAGAGGAGCTCCCGGAGACCTTCCCGGGGCCGGTCCTCGCCGACCATGGTGGAGGAAGGGGGCCTCCGGTTCACGGTGCCACCGGGGCTATCCGTTGCGGATAGCCTTCTGCATGAGATAGAGACCTCGGCAGGGGGTAGAGTCCCCCGGGGGACCTTCAGGGCTCAGCTGGAGTCCATCGCCCAGGAGTCCGTGCAGGTAAGTTTTTAGTTCATTGTGAGATTCGGTGCCTCCTTCATCTTTCTGATCTTTTGCGTGTCTCTCAGGTTCTCCAGCACGTTGCCTCGCCTTGCGTATGGAAGCCGAGGTGGTAGCCCCGGCGTTGGAGGCTGTGGGTCGGCTTGCCCCGCTGCAAGAGAGCTCCAGGCGGGAGCTGGAGGCGATGACGGCGAGGGTCTCCGCCTTGGAAGGCGAGGTGGAGGCCGGGAAATGGGAGGTAGCCCGGCACCACGAGGCTGCCGTGATTGCCGAGGTCAAGCTCGAGGACTCCCGGATGCTTGCCGGCAACCTGAAGAGGACGGTGAAGACCCTCCGGAAGGAGCTTGGGGCGGCGGCCGAGGCGGCCAAGTCGGCCGAACTGAGGGAGGTGGAGAGCTATAAGAAGTCGAGGGACTTCTGTGATGACTTGGTCGTAACCACGACCCGCATTTGGCACGACGCCCTCGATGCCGTTAAGGCCCGGATGCCGGAGTTTGCCGACGGAGATCTCCAGGCCGAGTTCCCCCTCACGGACGCCGATGAGCAGGGGGAAGAGGTTCCTGGCGAGGAAACCGTCGATGACCCCGTGCGTCGCGTGGTGAAGGTCGAGAACCTCGAGGTCGAGGACCTCGAGGTCGTACCTGGCCCCGAGGTCTAGAGCCCCCTCTTTCTTCCTTTTTATTTTTGTTTTTTGAATTTTGTAAGGCTGGGGAGCCCCAAAAAATACCCTATATAAAGTCTTTGTCTTTGGTAGTAATAAAAATTTTCTTTGGCTTCATCGAATCGCGCTCTACCGTCTGTTTGTGAAGAATGCTCGTAAGATATCTCTGCTTGCACCGTTGTGTTTTCATGTCAGGTTTTCCATCCGTCTGGCGATCACCCGTCGGGTTGATTTCGATCACTTGCCGACGAGCATGCCAAGCGCTGCCGAGGAGGTTTCTCCATAGGCCCCAAAGTCGAGGGGAGATCGTTTAGACCTGGATGGACCTGATGCCCCTCACCGTGGTCTCGGATCCTCTGCAGATGATGGGCAGAACGCTGTTCGCCGTATTTGTGCCGAGCGTGAGTGGGAGGTTTCTCGGTGACCCAAGGTGGGGTTCCATCTTTTGACTTCTGGCAATGCGAGCGTCGACCACCAGCCGGAGTAAACCGAGCAGAGCAGCTTCTCGGTTGCCTCTTGTGAGGGCTTTGATCCTTAGCGTTGGAGGGGCTTTAAGAAGCCCACTAAGGATGACCGGGTAGTGAAGCTGCGCGGTTGCCTCTTGACGAGAACTTTGATCCCTATGAGTTGTGGTAGGAAGCTACCGGCCGGGGATAGCCGAGCAAGGACCCGACTGCCTCTAGGGGTGCTTTCTGATCCCTGGCGTTGCGGTAGGGAAGCTACCCACCAGGGACAATCGAGCAGGGTAGCTGCTCGGTTGCCTCTTGCGAGGGCTTTAATCCTTAGCGTTGGAGGGGCTGTGGGAAGCCCACTAAGGATGTCGGGCGGTAAGCTGCACGGTTACCTCTTAGCGAGGGCTTTGACCTCTGGCGTCATGGGTAGGCAACTACCAGCCTGGGATGAACGAGCGAGGCAGCCGCTCGGGTGCCTCTTACGAGGGCTTTTGATCCCTGGCGTCGTGGGTAGGGAGCTCCCAGCCGGAGATGACCGAGCAGAGTAGCTGCTCGGTTGCCTCTTGCGAGGGTTTTGATCCTTCAGGATGGGGACCGAGCAGGGTTGCTGCCCAGTTCCTCTTGGCGAGAACCCTGTCGGTTGTGGTAGGAAGCTACCAGCCGGGGATAGCCGAGCAAGGACCCGACTGCCTCTGGGAAGGCTTTGGTCCTTGGCACGGGAGGGGCTGTAAGAAGCCTAGCAAGGACCCTTGGCCGGGCAGGGTTACTGCCCGGTGCCTCTGGGTGAGGGATTTTGTCCTAAAGGATAGCCGAGTGAGGGATCCTCGAGCTCGACTGCCTCTGGGAGGGCTTTTTGATCCCCGGCGTTGCGGCAGGGAAGTTGCCCGCTGGGATAGCCGAGTGAGGGATCCTCGGGCTCGACTGCCTCTGGGGGGCTTTTTGATCCCCGGCGTTGCGGCAGGGAAGCTTCCCGCTGGGGATAGCCGAGCGAGAGATCCTCAGGCTCGACTGCCTCTGGGAGGGCTTTTTGGTCCTTGGCGTTGCGGTAGGGAAGCTACCCGCCACTGTTGTAATTTCCTCTTCCTTTTTGCATGAATGGCCGAGAAGCCCATAATACCTTTTGAATAAACAAGGTTTTTCCTTTTTTTGCAATGTTCCATTGATCTTTATTAAATTAACAACAAACCGTAGGAAAAGTTTACATTGCTCTAAAAGAAAAGTACAGGCTATTAGATGACTTTCTTGGCTCAGCTCGAGCTCCCTGAAGGACTGTAGGCTCTTGAGCTTGGCACATGGTACGGGGCTCTCTTAGTTCCATGCTGGTCGTCCGCCGAAACGAGCATGATCTGACCGATGGTAAGGTCAGCGGGAGGACGATGCTGCTCCTGCTCGCGGTCGGCCTGCCGCTTATCCCTCAAGTATGTGGCGAGGTGTCCTGATCGGATGAACTCTTCGATGTAGTCTCTGAGTTGCTTGCAATCCTCCGTGGCGTGGCCCATTATGCGGTGGAAAGCACAGTAAAGGCCCCGGGTTCGCTTTGTAGCCTGACGCGGGATTGGAGGGAACTTGAAGAACCCTTCGTTCTGGGCCTCCTCCAGCAATACTGCGAGGGAGACGTTGAAGAGGGTATACTCCTGGAACTTCGGGTGATAGGGCTGCTGACGCTCTGGCCTCTCCTCCCAAGCCCTCTTCTTCTGGTTAGATCGTTCTGCTCGGGGGAGGTTCGCGTTCACCTCGGATTCCAGCTGAACCTCGCGCTCGGTCTACGCCTTGACTTCGGCCATGGTCTTGGGTTGCGCCAACACGAAGGAGCGTAACCACTCCTTGTGCCTCAGACCAGATTTGAGCGCCGTGATGACGGTCTCGTCCCGGTGCTCGGGGACCTCGAGAAGGGCGTTGTAGAAGCGGGTGATGTAGGCCTTAAACGTCTCCTTGTCCCCGCTCTTAACCGTGAAGAGGTAGTCGAACGTGCTTCTGCCGACGGTTCCCAACAAAATGGCCGAGGAACTGAGTAGCCAGCTCGTCGAAGGTCGAGATTGAGCGGGGCTCGAGCCCCCGGAACCAGTCCCAACCTGTGCGGATGAGGGTGGCCGGGAAGGCCCTGCACTGGGTGGCGTTGGAGTGGTCATGGAAGCTCATCCCCGCGGTGAAAGCGCCCAAATGGTCCTTCGGGTCGGTTTTCCCGTCGAACAGAGAGACATTTGGGGGCTTGTTGCGCGAGGAGACATGGACGGCGAGCATTTCCTCGGTGAACGGCTTTGTGAGCGAATCGGAGGCGTATTTAGCCCCGTCGCTCGAGAGGTGAGCCTCCCGGCGCATGCCCTCGATCTTCTTCTCGAGGGCGTCGAGACGACCGTGGTATCCCAAGGAATCGGCGCCTTAGGACCCCTGGTCTCCGCTGCAAGTGACCTGCGTCTGGGAGCGGCCCCGGTTCCTCTCGATGAGGTGCCTCAGATCTCCGGGTGAGGAGGCTCTCGTGCCGCCAGCGTGAACCCCTTCTGTGGGGCCCCGCCGAGGGGGATGGCGTCAACCATGCCTGTGGACAGGAGAGGTGACTGACATCTCCTCAGGGGGATAAGGGTCGCGAGGAGGCCCGAGGCGAGGCGTCCCGGCGGCGGACCTTGGTGTGGAGCCGTGGGGAGCCCAGCGGGCCTCGGGGAGTACTGGCACGAGAGATCTGTGGCCAGGAGTCATAGCCTGCTGGTGGTTAGCCGTCCCGACGGGGGCAGAGCCTTCTGGAGGCGGTGGAGCGGCGATCTGGGGCCCATGCCCGGCCGTTTGGACACGGACGAGCACCTCTACGAGGGACTGTAGCCGATCTATCCGACTGGCGAGGGCGTTGATGATGGCCGCTGGAGGAGGCTCATCTACGCCTTCAGTGAGGGGAAGGCGGCGGATGGTACCGGGATCTTCAGAATGATTGCTTGCCATGCGGACGGAGATCAGAAGGCCAACTTTGTTTTTGTGGAGTTTGCGTTTCCCACATACGGCGCCAGCTGATGGAGGTCCTTTTCAGGTCTCTGTCAGATATTGTCTTCCGTTGATCTCCCGGTGGATTTTGGTGGTGGTCTCCTGTTGCTTGTGGATCTCAATGGGTTTTGCTGAGAATGGTGATTTGAGGAGTTTGGTGCCGAGTACCTGTAAAGAAGTCCCGGGGTGGTTTGGTACCACCGAGGACCCTCCGACGATCAAGTTAGTGCTAGATCCGAGCAGAGTAACGGCTAAGTGGAATAAAAATGGCTTACTTGACCCCTCAGCGATGGGGGTTTATAAGGGCCACAGCACGCAGCAGCAGGCGCGAGAATCTCGCCGGCAGTTACGCTCCTGACGTCACGCCCCCGTAAAGAGCGGATCGTCCATTAATGGGGATCGTGGTGGCGTGGAACGTGGGACGTTGCTGGCGGAGAATCTGCGCGTGGCGAGATTTGCGGAGCGGCGGTTACGCCTGGGTGGTGGAGTTGGTCGATCAGAGGGACCGAGGAAGATGGCCTCGGCTGGGGAGCTCGGGGCGAGCCGAGAGGCCGAGGAGGCCAATTCCCAGAGGGCTCCGAGGCGAGCCGGCTTGTGCTTGCAGGTCGGGTACACGGGCGGCCTGGTCGGCCCCTGTGGGCCCTTTCTTCTGAATCCTGGGACACGTCATCTGCCACGTGTCCTGATCCTGGAGATCGCCAATATTGAGCATCATCACCTTTGTTTCTCGTAAAGTAATGATATTTATTTAATCAATTTCTTTTAAAAAAAATTGTTACGAAATATTGGAGAAAACCACTGGACTTGTATTTATATATTTTGGGGGACTTACCTAATTTAGGAGTTTAATGATTTCCGAAAACAAGGTTTCTGCTTTTCTAATTAGAACTAAAGTGAAATTTGGGATAGAGAACAACATCTAAAAAGAATTGTATGCGGCACTTAGGAGGTGTTAGCACAATTCTTTTGAAAAGAAAATCCATTTGAGTCCCAATATTTTTCAAATTGGAATTTACTTGATAGTGTTGGTTGAAACTATAATTTTAGAACGCGGGAATTTGAATTCTAGAATTCGTCATTCAACTCATACTACAAAAATTAAAAAACCAATCAATTTTCAAGTCATCGTTTACCCTTCGATTTTCTAAAATAACATACATAATAAATCAAAATTTAAATAAACCGTCTCACCCGGCATCGCAACCACCGGCTGCCGCCACCATTAAACAGACATCGACCGCCTCTCCTACCGCTGCCATTGTCGGACGACTGTCCCCGCCGCTGTCGCAGGCCGATCGCCCCCACCACTGTCATCGACTGCCGTCACCAACCGACCCCCGCCTGTCGACCATCCCTACCACTGTCGTCGGTTGGCCGTCGCCCGTCACCGACTCCGACCGCTGGCCGTCGCCCGTCACCGACTCCGACCGCTGGCCGACGGTTGCCTTTGTTGCCACCAATCATTCCCGCCATCGATCGGCGTCCGTAGAACCTCCGTCAATTAAGTACTGGTTAATATCCACTATTAAATGTATTTTCCGAAATTACATGTGAATTTTGAAATCAAATTACTATCATTTTGAATAGAAAAGAATTTTATCAAAATGACGGTCATTTCATTTATAAATTCTAGATTGTTAAATTATCTGAGGACTATCACCCTCTTAAAGATATGGATGGAGAATGCATTTGAAATTTAAATCTTTTATATTTTTGAAATTCCAAATAGTTTGTTTGGACGCAGGGAATAAAAATGAATTTGTATATATAATAGTAGATATATATATATAGACACAAAAATTTGTTGAACTAGGTTAACCGATGATGAGGCACCAAATTATTTTAAAATTAACCATACCGGTTCTAACTTTGAAATCCATATTTCTTACAATTCCTAAGGTCTCTAAATCCTTACGGGCAAAAAAAGGATTTCAAATTTTAGATGGATTTTATACTTGTTATAGTGTTTCGTCCCCAAACCCATCTAAAATCCGTGTGTTCATGGTCGACGTTGACTATCACACGTGCAATACATGAGACAATAACTTTTAGCATTATTTATCTATAGAAGAATTATCACGAATTTTATTTCAGGCTTCAATCT
This sequence comes from Agapanthus africanus, assembly GCA_030015575.1. Taxonomy (NCBI): domain Eukaryota; kingdom Viridiplantae; phylum Streptophyta; class Magnoliopsida; order Asparagales; family Amaryllidaceae; genus Agapanthus; species Agapanthus africanus. The sequence continues at coordinate 396,514,459 of JASDDO010000018.1, forward strand.
CGCTTAATACTAGTGCCAAATAGAGGCCTATGGTGTTTGTCTTTTGGATAGGTTTTGATAGATATTTTAAATAAGTAGATTAAGCATTTTCATTTTTGAACTACCATGAGATCATGGAAATATAGAATGGACATGAGAAAATTATATGCCATGTATATAAATAATAGTGTGAGTTTTCTTCTTTTCACACTTTTTTTTAGGAGAGTAATAGAGAGGAGTGGACGGAGACAACAAATTTTTATTTCAAATTTTTGGAATACTCGAGCGGCTATATGAATCCTTCTTATCTATTCTACTATTTCATTAATGGCCATTTTTTTGTTATAATTAAAGTATCGTTTTTAATAGTCTTTGTACATCCATCCTAATCGTATTCTCACATCTCTATCATTTATGGAAGCTCTGGATTCTCTAGAGAGAGAGACAGGATGTGGGCAAATTAGAGAGACACTATGCGGACAAAATCTTGAGTGGAAGAATTTTCTTTTTTTCTTTGTGAGGAAACATGATTTAATTAACCATACTTGCTTTTGAAAGCAAGCTAACAGTCATGAAACTAAACAATATATATAGTCATAAGGTAACATGCTATAAATGTAAATTATATAGTCATAACATGCTATAAGTAGCTTTATTTGAAATAGCTTTTTGGCACGTGTGTTGCACGAAATTAAAGAAAATTAAAAATAAAAAGATTTTTTAATTCTGTAGTTACAAAATCGTACTCTTTATAATTTCAATTTGAAGTCCTTCCTCCATTTGCATTAAAATCGTAAATATAAGAAATCAAGTATAAAGATATTTGTTAATTCCGTTGTCTAAAAATCTTATGCTTTATTATTTTAATTTATTATAAAAAAAATTATTTTAAATTATTTGATATGATTTGAAAGGTTAGTCATGATTTTTAAATATTTTGCTCAAACTTATGAGTTTTTCATGCCAGGTGTCGATTGAAGATGAAAGGGTTGAAGATTCTGAAGTGTTTAAGCAGCAATAGCAAAAGAAAAGTAACCATGTTAAGCTACAAGAATTACAGAAAGTTTAATAACCTCAAAATAGAAATTAAATAATTAAAAACTCAAAATAGAGTTATTCTTTCTAGACTCTCTCATATAGAGAGTAATAATATACTCAAAAGAGAATCATCTAATCAAGATGGTAATATTTCCTATGAGTAAGAAGAAGGAATATCTAAACAGACTCTTAAAAGTCTTTCTGATCAATTCCTTCAAACAATTGATTTAGTCTTACATAGCTTACATCATCTATATAATTTCTTAAGATTACATTGCTTAGACGAACATCATCGCTACTTTAATTAATTTATCATTACTCCAGGAAGAAAGCAAATTAGTCAATCATGGTTCTGATAGCCGATCTAATCAGGATCAAATATAAAAACAGAATAGAGTAAAATTGCAGAGTACTTACAATGCAACCAAACGATCAAAACTTCTTTATTTATAACAAAAGGAAACTATTACACCAAGATTAGGAAGAGATACAATATAAGAAGAGAGAGAGATTTTTTTAGCGTGCCCTGAACAGAGGGTCAGCCTCTTCTTTTATAGAGAAGGGAAGGCCTTCTGGGTTCTTCTCCTCAATTATTGATGCCTTCTTCAGTGAGAATTATTATTACATTTTTCCTTTATTAAAGATGAGTGATTGCTTCCTTTATTAAAAGTGACCGATAGATTCCTTCGCATTCTTCTGAATTATTGAGTGTGGGTCCCACCAATGTCGTGTGCTGCCGTTTTGGATCGGTTTTTAGTGAGAAAGAATCCTATTATTAAAATTTCTTTTGGGCCTTATATTATTTTTCTGGACCTTTAACCTTTCTTTTATCATTGGGCCCTTTATCACAACCCATCATGTCCTCCCAAATTGGTTTTGATGTTTCCATGTCTTCATCGACTTCTGGGAAAAGTTCATTTCTCTCTCTCATTTCTACTGATTTATTTGTCTTTGAGGAGGATGCTGAGATATTATCGCAGTTATCAAAAGTCTATTCAAATTGTTTCTTCATTGTTCCAAACATTTCTTCAAGGTCCTTTTCTAAAATATTCGGAAACTTTTTCTGAAAGGAACGTTTTAACCTCTGCAATGGATTATCATCAGCCAGTTCCTCATTAATCCTTTTATTTATGATGTTGTTATTATTTTTAATAGTTGTTTTAATCTTAGTTATTTTTTCTTCCCCCTTTATTTCTGTCCACCATTTTATTAGAAATTTTCTCGTGAGCACTGGAATATTGTGTTCATTGAATTCAGTGGCTACGCTCCACTTAAATATATAGGGAACAACATTCTCTATAAAGTAATGAAGCGTAATCTCTCCTTATCTGAACATATGTTCCTCTGTATTATGAAATGCTGGATGCGATTCGATCCATGGAATGAATGAATCATGTATTAAGGATAGTAGCATCTTTAATTCTGCTCCAAATTTTATCCACCGTAATAAAAACCAATCTAGTATTCTTGAATTTATTACTTCAGGACAAACTTTTATAAACCACGAATGTTTTCGGCCCGGGTTCTCATAATATAAGAAATTATTAAAGGTCTAAATATAATCCTTATAATTGCAATTGTACTAGGCTTCCGCCATTATGAAAGATCTGCTCTTACTAGAATGCAATGCCCGTCCATGGGATTTATAAACTTTTTTTATTAAGACTTTACTAAAGTTTATTATACTAAAAATATTTTATCTCAATAGAATTTGAAACCGATAACAAGACTTCCATTACTTATCGGGATTTCCCTTCTGTAAAAGCATATGGGTTATTCTCAATATATTTTTTTTAATGACCATGGATCATTCATTTTTAGGATGTCATCCCCTTCAAGACAAATTATTGTTTCAGAATTATTTTTCTGAATATAGCTTTCTCCCATACCCAGAGTCACCCTTTCGAATGTTGGTATGTTCTCTGAAATATTTTCAAAACCAGATAATTCATCGATTTCGATGAAATTCTGTTTCTTACTTTCGGTGTTATTAACGCCTTTTTTTGCAGTTTTGTGGGGAGTTCTCCACTTATATGGGGCGTATGACGCCTATGACATTGCGTCAATATTAGCATTTATTATTGGATTTGGCTTTTGCATTGTATGCCAATTTGAAGATGAACTTCTAGAGGGGGAGTTATTATTCCTATCTCTTCCTCTGCCTCTTCCTGGGTCTCGACCGAGGCTAAACTCCTTTCCATAACTATGCATTGGAATCTTGAAGGAATTCTCTGGTCAAAAAATCAGGAAGACGGTTATTTGTATCTTTAATATATTTAATGTCAAATTCAAAAATAGAAAGTTCTGCTTGCCATCTGGCAAAAATTTGTTTAGAAACTAGATTTTTAATATCTTTTAAAAGAACAGATTTTGCAGCAATACAGTCTATTCATAGTAAGAATTTTTTATTTAGCAAATCATCTTGGAATTTATAAATACATTTTATGATAGAAAGCATTTCTTTTTTTATAGTGGAATAACTAAATTGTGCGGAATTCCACTTTCCTGATGTATATCGTATCAGGATTTTCTTTTTATTACTAGGATCAACTTGTTTAAGGATACCACCATATCCAATATTAGAGGCATCAGTTTCTACAATGTTTTGCCAAGTAGGATTAGCAAGATGTAAACAGGGTAGATTTTTAACCCACTATTTAATCTTCTGAACTGCTTTATTAGGAGAAGATGTACTAGCTATATTACTAGATATTCTAATAATTTGATTTAAGTCAAATTTTATTTCATTTTTCCCGTTGTCAATTTGTATTATCTGATCAGCTTCAGTGTCTATAATTGGTTTAGAGGGAATAGCTGAAATTAATACCCATGATCCAGGAAAGTCTATTTCTTCTCATTTTATTACTCTATTAGTTGCAATTCCATAACACAGTAAATTTTTCTTTATTAAAGTGGTTTTACCATTTTCAGTTTTCGCTTTGACCTTTGGAGCCATTATGATTATAACCTTAAAATGAATCCTATAGACTATTGAGATAGTCTCGGATCTTTTCATGAAATTATAACCATTTGTCTTTAAATTTAAAGTAACTGACTCAGGTATATTTGGGTTAGTTAAAGACAAAGTTAAATTAGGATAAATATCAAAATAATCCAGTCATGACATAGACTAGTTTGCATAATTCCCATTAAGGAAGGTATCCAATCGAGACATCTAGTACCTCTTAGAGAAGTAAGAATAGAAGCATTGAGACCTTATTGCAAGTGGACAGTGGTTAGGGTCGTGACAATCACGGCCACGGCGGAATTTGAAAAACAACAATTTTACAAATCATAACCCCAATCTATCACCAAAATCATCAAATACAATACAATATGCAAAATAGAAAAGAGTAGAGAGGTGCTACAACTTTTGTAGCATGCCCGGCTAATCCCGGAAAATCCTTTCTAGACTTTGTGAGCTCCCGGACCCGTCTGAACGCCAACCGTCTCGCCGTAGATGGTCCGCATTGAAAGCGGGTTGGTCGAACTCTAACTCCGTCACCGGGTAAAGAAACTTCCTCTTAAGGCTAGTTAGACGTAGAAGAAGACGATGTGAACGATGAGTACTCTCTCTTTTTGTCACTCCCTCACCATGGCTATACTTGCCATTAACCTAGAGAGCAAAATCTCTAGAAGAAGGAAGAAGAAGATGTTTGATGGCTTGGGAAAAAATGAATTGTCATCCCTTTATATATATATATATATATATATATATATATAATATAAAATGGTGGGAATTAACATATATATCATATATATATTAAATAATTGTTAGTACATGTATCACATACACGAAATGCCATCAATATTTTCTCGGTATCATATATTGTAGAGAGTGTGTGTATCATATACACTATACTAGAAACATATCATCTATACGATTATCAAGTCAACACTTGACTTGATATTCCGTCTTTTAATTTGGCTAGTATAACAGTCGTCCGATTAAACGTTATATCCAATATATATGTTTTATCAAACTCATACACGTATCCTTATACGCACGTCACATCGCGTTTTTCCCGGGAAGGCACTTCGTTATGGGACTCTAAAGACCTGTCAATACGCTGGCAGTAGATTATATAAGATCACATCCGATTGAATCTGAAACACTTTCAGATTCAACCCCGTTTTGGGTTAATCCATAAGCTCGTTAGTGGCACTAGCTGTACGTAACGGCTACCCAGGTATGAGTAAAATAAAGGCAGGTCGACGAGCGAACTCATCCGAACCCGACAAAGTCTATAAGTGATAGTCACCATGCAGTCTGGTCTCTTCATCAAAGAGTATCGCATACCGGGTCTGGGGGTGGAATCTATCAGAACCCCAGTAACCCGATAAGTCGTGCTGACAGAGGACTCATAACCAAAGAAATACAACTAGTAACACTTACCAGTTAATCTCTGTTGTCGTGGCCACAAACTTCCGGTTATATTCGTGTCCTGCACAGTGCGATATCGACTCCCAATACCGGGAATGACGAATTCATTCGACCGCTCACTGCCTCCATGTGCTTCGGGACTGTACCCAACTCAAACTTGTTTGTACGACTCAGTAGAGCCGTGGTAGGATAGTAATCTAAGTACAGTGGGAACACACACAAGATACTGTGGCGATTTCAGGTTTAGGGACTACCCTGTACTCATGTCATCAGAGAACTGCTATCTGACATTGGTATAATACTAACTAGGAGTTCTCGGCGAATCCTTCCAGTATAACTCATCCAATGAGCACATGTATACAATCATCGGTGTCAAACACCAATGGCTATGGGATCAGCCATCGTCCCATACAGAGTCATGAAACGTATACACTAGTCTAAACTGCAGTAACGATGCCCAATTTCGATACTCCTATGACTAGGGACATTTAAGGATGTGCTTAAACTGACATGCCCCGCTATTATGATCTCTATCATAATCCTAGTTATTAAGCAAAGATCCTATAGGCTTTATCTTAAGTATTAGCGATACGTGATAACTAGTAACACGTATACATATGATAGATAAAGATAAACCAGATAGCATACTATCATCTTGAGTAAGACTGTTCTCTGTATAGGTCCTCATGAATTCAATAATTGCATTCCTACAATTACTATAATTGCCTTAAGGACACCTATATCCAACAATCACCCACTTACACTCAAGGCTAATTATTGCGGTATCGCATACACACATCTCATGTGTTACTGCATACCTAACTTCTGTACTAATACTTTCGTAAACTGTGTAAGAGAAATAGCCTCAGTGAGTGTATCCGCTACTATATTTCTAATTGTATCTCTCTGAATCTCTACTTCGCGGAGATCAACTATCTCCCGAAATGAGCGATACCTACCTTGGAATACTGTTTGGATCGCTAATGCGACCTTGTTCATAAATGAACGTATTTATCCAAACAAATACTTAGGATGTATCCTCTGCTGATTCATAATCATCATCTAGCGTCTTGACTACCCAGTATCATGCTTGAAACTCTTCCAATATACTGCTCCTCATAAGAGGGTGAACTAATAACTTACGACAGATACTCTGCATCCTTGTCACTTCGAAAGATGGAATCAGTAATCGCCTCCCGAATGAGGCAACAATTACTATACACCAAGAACATCCCATATATTCTTCACTTCTTCCAATGCCTCTCCAAGATTAGACTAATATCTGCTTACTAAACCAAGTGTAAAATTATCATCTGGTCTGGTATATAATATTATATGGTTGACCTCACTGCCGAAACATATCGAATGGCATTCATGAAAGTCTCTCTCTTCATCAGTACCGAAAGACATCATTTTAGAGAAAGTGACCCTGATACCTGTGGATAAAATACCTCACTAAGAGTCCTCCATTCTAAATCACTTTAAAATGGTATCATTATGTTAGTTATATGTATGCCCTAGAGGCCATTACTGTACATACGATTTATATTGTAGTGGATGCTAGGACATATATATGGAGGACTTTCTTGCTCGACATGATAGTACGCTATCTGCTTGTACTTTATCTTAACATGTACTCTGATTGTCTCTATGTTACATGTTGATAAAGCCCTTAGGATATGTACTCGACTACTGGGACTATGATGAGATCATACTAGTGGGGCCACGGTAGTCGACGAGTACATCCTATAACTGTTCCTAGTCGAGGGTGTATCGAGACAGGGCATCAATACACCAGAGTAGACTAGCGTATACGCATCTTGACCCGTATGATGGGCGATGGATGATCGCATATCCATCGGTGTTTGACATCAAGGATGGTGTACGGGTGCTCAATGGAGACTGGGTACACTGGACGGACTCGCCGAGAACTCCCAGATGGTATTATACCTTACGTCAGATGGCAGTTCTCCGATGACACTGGTACAGAGTAGTCTGTTGACCCGAGATCGTCATAGAGGCTTGTGTGATTCCCACTGTGCTTTGATTTCTATCATACCACATCCAAGAGGGCATGCAAAAAGGTGGCTTTTGGGTACAGTCCCGAATCACATGGAGGCAATGAGCGATAGGAGGGGATTCGTCTCTCCCGGTATAGGGAGTTGATGTTGCTCTGTGTTCGATTGGCTATAACCGGAAATCCCTGGCCAGGGTTGCTGAGATTTACTGGTAAGTGTTATCAATAGTTTCTCAAACTGTTATAGACCTCATATCGACACGACTTATCAAGCTACTGGGGTCTGACGTTTACCACCCCTAGACGAGATATGCGACATATCAGACGACGAGACCGGACTGTACGGGAGTGTTACTGATTGGATTCACAGGAGAATGTACAGGCTTGCTTGTTGATCTTCTGAGCGCTCAATACCTGGGTGGCTGTTACGTTTAGCTGACCGCTTGCAGCTTGTGGGTGTTTGATATGATCATCACCTACTGTCGGCGTATTGACGATTCTTTAGAGTCCTACACAGAGGTTTCTTGACTCAGGCAAAACGGAGTAGGAGCACATATGTGATATGTGCGGGACAGAGGATAATGCGGTATGTGATACCGTATTGGATTCTCGCGATATGAGATATCGGCCGGGTATATGTGATATAGCCGGGTCATTGTATTAGTCAGTTATATGCGATATAGCCGGATTGTCGGATCAAGTGTTGATTCGATAATTTAATGTATAATAATATATATGATATATTAAATTACATTAACTAATATTAGCTCACTAAAAGATTCTTTTTCTCACTCGGGTAATACATTGATATATATGCGATATATGTTAATTGTATTATTTTCTTTTGTTACAATAAATATTATATATATGATATATAATATGTTAACATGATATGATAACTAATGCAACATGTTTAGTAGAGATTAAACATGATTAGGGTTTGGATTAGGGTTAAGACTTCTAGTTGATTCTAGAAGCTTTTCTTTTGTCTTGAAAAAGATATTATACTTGATATTTTCAAGTGACTCACTTTTAACCCAACCCAAACCCTAGCCCTAGTTAATTCTCTACATGGGTTTACTTGACCATGGTTGCATTATTCATCATTTTTATCTTTTCATTATTCATCACAAAAGGATTCTAAGATTATTCATTCTTCTTCTTCCTTGAGTTCCTTCTTGAAAAAGCTTTCTAGTTTTGCTTTTGTGATGAAAGTGAGTGAGAAAAAAATTATAAATGAGAGCAAAAATCCTACTTCATCATTCTCATCTACCCTTGCCATTTAGATGAGGGTGTTCACTTCATTTAGTGAGTGTTAGCTTGTGTTAATGAAACTTCAAGGTAGATCATCTATGTTATCGAAGATCGGAAGCAAGATTGCATCATTCTCTTCGTGAAGCCTCTCGAGAGTCCGGAACACGATGATCGCAGCGAAGGGACCTCAACACGGAGCTTAAGAAGTGAAGGACTGGATCTACAAAGGTTGTAATCCCTCTCACTTAGTGTTAAAGAGTTTAACATGCTTGTTTTCGCCTAAACCCTAGTTTAAAGATCCGGCTTTGGGTTGTTCGGCACGGCTAAATTTTTAATCGGGCATAGTTGATGCCTCGTAGACCCTTGTGCGCGTGCCTAGCAACCCTACAGTGGTATCAGAGCCAAGCCAGAGCTTTAGGCGAAGTCTAGAAGAAGTTTAAAGTCCGATCGAACCTGGAAACCCCGATATTTACCCCTCTCTGTACATTTTTCAAAAATGTGTTTTTTTATGAATTAAAAATGCTCAGAAAAACAAGCAGGAAAAACTAAGAATTACTGTGAACTGCGGTCCACTAAGTCGCTCACGTGACCGCGGAACCGCGGCCAATCCATGGGTTTGGCGGCGGTTCCGCGGCCAAAATTTGGACTTAGTCCCTCATATTTCATATATTTATTCTTAGGTCCTTTATTGTCATTTTTTTCTGGGAATTTTTTAATTCCACTCAAGTGTTGAGTTTTCTAGGGTTGTATTGGGGACTCGTTGATTCGATCGGATAATTTAACTTCGTTTAGTTTTGTCCGGGTAATTTTTAGAAACTGTTAAAAAGTTCGAACGGATATCAATAACTCACTTTTTCCCCTGTCGGAAAATTTTCAAAAGTTGGATTTTTTTCTCGTGTTTGAAACTTTCGTAAAGTCATGCAAGTAATGTGGTGGACCCTCTAGAAGACAACAAAGCTTAACTCGATTATGTGACCGTCTTGAACCGCCTATAAATCTTAGGATTTGGGGCAGTACGGCGTGCCACATGTGAGGCGTTGGCTTGACCCTTCTACGGCTGGACCATTGGTACTGTGGCATGTGATGGATGTTTTTAAACTGATTTCAAGTGTTGAGATGTATTGGGGAAATCTTGGGTGTTTGATTATTCGATCGGAAAGTTTAACATTGTCTATTTATCTGGATTGTGATACAATATTTGGAATCCATAAGAAGTTATGAGATAACTAATTTGAATATTATAAACATAGCAGTTTAGTCTCAGATGATCGGCTGCCACGGGATTTTGATGTGATCAAAAGTCCGTCGCAATCACGTAGCGTATGCGGATACTCGCCGGGTAAACTTAATAGATAGCCACACCCCATAGCCCCGACCAAGTGACTGTAGGAGAACCCCGTCGCCAAAAGTATCCGTTTGGGTGCTCGCGGCAGCGGTGTTCTGTCTTAGTGCACTTCGTCGATGGCATCCGGGGGTGCGGCCGTCTACTAAAGTTTGCGACGAGCATTCGATCAGGATGTCAGGAATCTTGTTGAATTGCCGACTTGATATTGAAAAGAGTTTTCGATAAAGAGACTAAAATGCGGGGTTTATAATTGTTAGGCATGCGATGTCTAAGGAATTCATTTGGTTAGGCATGCGATGTCTAAGGAGGTTGCGGATTCCAACTGTTGTAGTTTTACACTTTCTTTTCTGTGACCGTAAGCGTAGTATGTGGTGTATCACCGGCTTCATTGCTATACATCAACGACAATCGGGATACGCATACTTGCTTACGTTGATGATATTAGATATTATGTGTTGCTGTGATATGTTGTATTGGATCGTCACGTTTAAATAGCCGGGAGGTTTATGTGAGATGAGAGTTTTTCTTTTTCATTCATGTAAAATTCATTTGTATGTAATATTCTTTTATTGGGGCACTTCCGGGCTGAGGATGATGTCACCATTGTATATTATTTACTTTTCCGCATTAGGTAGACCCAAGGCGGAAGCACAAGTAACCGGGTTCTAGGGTCCAGTGGGAGACCATCTCGAGGAGTCGAGACCGGGTCTCCTAACCCTAGAATTGGCAATGTTACTTGCCGCTCTCATAGGGGTCTAAGGATGTGGGTTTGGCTATTCATCGCGACCGTGGAATTCGTGTTTTATACAGGCTCGTATTGAAAACACGGACGTCCTAGTATATCCAATATTTCATATATGTTCTTCTGCTGCAATGTTCTGTGATGAGATCATATTACTGCCTGAGACGAATGTTTATATTATATATATGAGTTATATGTTATATTGCAGATTTCGTTTCAAATGTGATGCTTGTGAAGCATAATAAAAAGGGACTTCATTAATGAGATTAATGAAATAAAAGAAACCTAAAATGTTGTAGAAACTTGTTTAAAAACTGGTAGCTCTAGTTCTTACTTTGCATAGCGGTGTTCCTTGTAGAACATCCGGCACCTTATTCGATAAGGAAAAAGCCGAGATCTCTTCACCGGGAGTGACCTCTTTAGTGAAACTAACAGATACTACAAACTCGGTTTGTCTTTTGATTGCTTCTATAGTTCTTGCTTTGCACAGCGGTATATATGATATACCCTGCACCTTATTCGATGAGGAAAGAGCCGACGATCCCTTCACCAGGAGTGACCCCTTTAGCAAAACTAGAAAAGCCTCAAAAACATTCCATTTAAAATCACTCGATTCTACAACGATATCAAGTTCATTACGCAAAGGGTTTTCATAAAAACCAGTCGTAGCCCTCCGTCATTTCAGATAAGGACTGTTTAGTATTCGTGCTACGTTTGTTGGCCTTTGTCAAGGCGTAGTGTGCGGTAGCTGAATAGTACTTATCTGCTTATGCATATGATGCAGATTAGATTAGGGTAGTCGTGCGACCTTGTTGGCCTTTGTCAAGGGCCGTGCGGGTGGGTTTAATTCAATCAGAAAATGACGGGTTGAACTTGACTAGCAGCCTATGGTTTGTTGGTCTTTGTCAATGTCATAGGAGGCTTGGGGCAAAATATTATTGGGAATTTTAAGTGTTGAAATTTGCAATGAAATTGCATATCTTCTATGAAATAGTTGGATCCCGATACCCGCTGCGAGTAAGAGTTACTCCTGGGAGAGTTTTACACATTACAATTAGCCGATCAAGTAGGTGTCTAGAAAGGTGTTAACGGGGTTATACCTCTAGGAAAATGAGGTTTACTTTAATTAGGTCCGTACGAAAGCACGGGGAACCTCCCTCAAAGTACCGATACTGGCCTGGCTGAAAGATTGGCGAACTTGTAGCGTGTAATTAATCCCGGCTAGTCTTTCCTTTTAGGGTTTGAAGGAAGATTTGATTAAAACAGTGGGAGACATCCTGATTAGATATATTATATAACCAATCTAATCTTGCAAGAGCATACGCTGAGTGTTTTCTTCTCTCTCTCTCTCTCCAGGTAGCGACCATATCACGCCTTAATCAAGATAATAATACGGATATATTGACCGAACCCGCTTGTTATACTGAGCTGGGAAACGTTGGTCCCGCTCCAACTTATAATTGTTATAAGACAGAGCAGGAAATTGGGGAATACCAGATTTCCCGTGCCGCCCAAACGAAGAAAGGGCATACTGATGCATCATCTTCGGGTGTGTTCATTATATAGAACTGTTTCTCAGTATCCTTTACGTCCTGGGTATGAGATACCGGATCAGGATCCCGCATATGTAATCTGTTACATGGGCTACAGAAAGGTAGAGAACTGAGAACGGGTGATAAGTTTCATGAGACAGAAAAAGTTGCAAGTGTTGCAGCCAAGTCTGTTGGTCACTATCACCCTGTATTACCAGAATATATTGATTCTGAACGAATATTATTAGATACCGAACCTGATATACAACATCATATCAGTCTCTTTATTAGTAAAGAAATGATATAATTTTGTATTGTTGGATAATGTTTTGAACATTTCCTATATCAAGAGTTGATCGGTTCAGGCACGTTATCTAAAAGTATTGACGTTCTAAATCAAACCACAGTTCTTAGTATACAGAATACATACAAGAGGAAGAATTCAGAAATGATCGAATCCTTCTTGAGGCATTGTAGACTAGGTCATATCAACGCGACCCGACTAGCTGAAGTTAGATAAAGATACATATTTAAATTAATTTGAATTTACATCTTGTGAAACTTGCCGGTCATGTCACAGAGATAAGATGACCACAGCTCCGTTTATTGGAAACAGAGAAAGAGTTAGTGAACTCTTGGGATTGATACATGCTGATGTATGAAAGTCCCCTGTCTACACATGCCAAGACCGGTTCTTTATACTTCATTACATTCACTGTTTATCTCTCAAGATTCGGATATATGTTCATGTTGAAACACAAGTCTGAACCTTTTGAGAAATTCAATGAATATGAGTTAGAAGTAGAGAACCAAAAATAGGTATAAGTATTATGTCCTTTGATGAGATCAAGAAGGAGAATACTTGAGCACGGAATTCCTGGACTATTCTAAAGGAGAATGAGATTCTCTCTCAGCATTACTCCTTCGTATACACCATAGCACGATGGTATATCGAGGCGGAGCAATAGCACCCTATGGGATATGGTATGCTCTATGATGAGTACTACTGAGTTTTCTATTTCCTTTTGGGAGTTATGCACTTGAGAAGTTGCATACTTATTGAATAGGATTCAAATCAAATCGGTTGCCTACCACTTCATATGTGATATGGAAAGGGAAGAGCCCATATCTTAAGTTTGTTAAGATTTGGGGTTGTCCGGCCTATGTCTAAAAGCAAAATCCGGACAAGCTCGAGGCAAGGTCAGCTCTGTAAAACTGGAAGTAGTTCCATCTATATAAACTGCAGCTGATGATTTGGTAGAACTAAAGGATTCAGCAGTTTCCAACGAATCTCAGCCTCTCCGCCGATCCAGTAGGGTTCCTCACCCACCTGAGAGATACTTCGGTTTCTCTATGACAGTGGGAGCGAGGATTGCATCATGTGATGATGACCCAACTAGTTTCGAGCAGGCCATCAGGAGTGAGACTCTGTAAGAATGGCTGAATGCTTAGCGATCTGAGATGGAATTCTTATACACCAACAAAGTATGGACTTTGGTTGCTTTATCTGAAGGGTTAAATCCCCATCAGGAGCGAGTATATCTTGAGAAGATTACTTGATATACATAGAAAAGTTGAGACTTTCAAAGCTATGCTTAAGTCGATCCAGATCCTACTTGCCACGGCTACATACCATGACTACGATATCTGGCGGTTAGGTATCATGATTGCTTTTCTAAATGATGATTTGGAAGAGAGCGTCTATAAGTACACAGCCAGAGGGCTTCGTAGACAGTGGGAGCAGCAGAAACATGAGCAAGATGTTTTATATGATAAAGCAGGCATCGCGGAGTTGGAACGTCTGTTTTGATGTGGTAGTCAAAGAGTTTGACTTCATCAAAATGGTAGATGAACCGTGTATATACAAAAAGGTAGTAGGGAGTATGGTGGTGATCCTTGTAGAGTACGTGGATGACATACTTTTAATAGGGAAGGAGTTTCCTATGCTACGCTCGGTCAATCTCCGCTTATCATAAGGATTCTCCATATAGGATCAAAGCGATACCTCTTAAATCCTGGGTTTTGGATCTATGAGATAGATCTAATTGGATGTTAGAATACTCACTAGTTGTAGTGAGATGGTATCAATCGATCCTGGGGAGAAACACTGGAAAGGTTCCAGGGTGATAAGGACGACTGAATGTCAGTCACAGGCATTGTCTTTACCCTCAGTGGAGGGACGGTATGTTGGAAGAGTTCCAAGCTAGATACCGTGACGTACTAGACGATTAAAGGCAAGATACATCGTTACCAAGGATACTACCAAAGAGGCAGTCTGGATATATATAAGTTCATGAGATGAACTTCGTTCCTACCATTGTGTGACAATGGAGTTGTGGCTTTTGCCAAGGAACGCCCGTCCCATCTGAAATCCAGATATTCTTCTTAGACAGTATCACCTGATCATGGAGATAGTTGATCTCTAGGGACATCGAGGTTAGGAGAGTAGACACAGAGGACAACAGCACGGATCCACTCACAAAGGCCTTTTTTTCCCAGTAGAGACTTTTATAGGATGGTTGAGTATGAGATACTTCGACCACAGCTAATTGTTGGGTATGTGATACCACAACAGATGGCCCTAGTGCAAGTGGGAGATTGTTAGTTATATGTATGCCCTAGAGGCCATTATTGTACATACGATGTATATTGTAGTGGATGCTAGGACATATATAGGGAGGACTTTCTTGCTCGACATGATAGTACGCTATCTGCTTGTACTTTATCTTAACATGTACTCTGATTGTCTCTATGTTACATGTTGATAAAGCCCTTAGGATATGTACTCGACTACTGGGACTATGATGAGATCATACTAGTGGGGCCACGGTAGTCGACGAGTACATCCTATAACTGTTCCTAGTCGAGGATGTATCGAGACAGTACATCGATACACCAGAGTAGACTAGCATATACGCATCTTGACCCATATAATGGGCGATGGATGATCGCATATCCATCGGTGTTTGATATCAAGGATGGTGTACGGGTGCTCAGTGGAGACTGAGTACACTGGACGGACTCGCCGAGAACTCCCAGATGGTATTATACCTTACGTCAGATGGCAGTTCTCCGGTGACACTGGTACAGAGTAGTCTGTTGACCCGAGATCGTCATAGAGGCTTGTGTGATTCCCACTGTGCTTTGATTTCCATCATACCACGTCCAAGAGGGCGTGCAAAAAGGTGGCTTTTGGGTACAGTCCCGAATCACATGGAGGCAATGAGCGATAGGAGGGGATTCGTCTCTCCCGGTATAGGGAGTTGATGTTGCGCTGTGTTCGATTGGCTATAACCGGAAATCCCTGGTCAGGGTTGCTGAGATATACTGGTAAGTGTTATCAGTAGTTTCTCGAACTGTTATAGACCTCATATCGACACGACTTATCAAGCTACTGGGGTCTGACGTTTACCACCCCTAGGCGAGATATGCGACATATCAGACGACTAGACCGGACTGTACGGGAGTGTTACTGATTGGATTCACAGGAGAATGTACAGGCTTTCTTGTTGATCTTCTGAGTGCTCAATACCTGGGTGGCTGTTACGTTTAGCTGACCGCTTGCAGCCTGTGGGTGTTTGATATGATCATCACCTATTGCCGGTGTATTGACGATTCTTTAGAATTCTACACAGAGGTTTCTTGACTCAGGCAAAACGGAGTAGGAGCACATATGTGATATGTGCGGGACCGAGGATAATGCGGTATGTGATACCGTATTGGATTCTCGCGATATGAGATATCGGCCGGGTATATGTGATATAGCCGGGTCATCATATTAGTCGGTTATATGCGATATAGCCGGATTGTCGGATCAAGTGTTGATTCGATAATTTAATATATAATAATATATATGATATATTAAATTACATTAACTAATATTAGCTCACTAAAAGATTCTTTTTCTCACTCGGGTAATACATTGATATATATGCGATATATGTTAATTGTATTATTTTCTTTTGTTACAATAAATATTATATATGTGATATATAATATGTTAACATGATATGATAACTAATGCAACATGTTTAGTAGAGATTAAACATGATTAGGGTTTGGATTAGGGTTAAGACTTCTAGTTGATTCTAGAAGCTTTTCTTTTGTCTTGAAAAAGATATTATGCTTGATATTTTCAAGTGACTCACTTTTAACCCAACCCAAACCCTAGCCCTAGTTAATTCTCTACATGGGTTTACTTGACCATGATTGCATTATTCATCATTTTTATCTTTTCATTATTCATCACAAAAGGATTCTAAGATTATTCATTCTTCTTCTTCCTTGAGTTCCTTCTTGAAAAAGCTTTCTAGTTTTGTTTTTGTGATGAAAGTGAGTGAGAAAAAGATTATAAATGAGAGCAAAAATCCTACTTTATCATCCTCATCTATCCTTGCCATTTAGATGAGGGTGTTCACTTCATTTAGTGAGTGTTAGCTTGTGTTAATGAAACTTCAAGGTAGATCATCTATGTTATCGAAGATCGGAAGCAAGGTTGCATCATTCTCTTCGTGAAACCTCTCGAGAGTCCAGAACACGAAGATCGCAGCCAAGGGACCTCAACACGGAGCTTAAGAAGTGAAGGACCGGATCTACAAAGGTTGTAATCCCTCTCACATAGTGTTAAAGAGTTTAACATGCTTGTTTTTGCCTAAACCCTAGTTTAAAGATCCGGTTTTGGGTTGTTCGGCACGGCTAAATTTTTAATAGGGCATGGTTGATGCCTCGTAGACCCTTGTGCGCGTGCCTAGCAACCCTACACATTATACCTGAATTGGGATAATCCCAAAACCCTTACCAGGTCTAACTCTATAAACCTAGTCACCAGAATTAATGATATATATATAGTCTACAAAAGAGAAACAAATGTGACAACCATTGTTTGACCAAATCGTAGTGTAGAAACATCACTTTCTATCAGAAGAATGTCATCCACATCAGTATGAGGAACCTAACATTACTCCCTACTGTCTTCTTACAAATACCTGATTCATCTCTAATTTTGATGATGTCAAACACTTTGACCGTAATATCAAAACAGATGATCCACCTCCGCTATACCTGCTTTAGTCTACAAATAGACTTAAACAATTTGCACACTATCCACTGCTCCCATTGACTAAGACAACCCTCTGGTAGAGTCAGATACGCGTACACTTCTAAATCCAATTTAGAAAGGCATTATAATCATACTCTTACCAGATATCATAGTCTTGAAAACAACAGTGTCAAATTTTATCCGTACGGACTTCAGCACAGAGTTTGAAGTAACAATATCATCACAATCCATATCGGATATTTGATGAATACCTGTATACTATAATTCTAGCCGTATTAGGGTAATACCTTTCCATTTGCACTGATCTCGAAAGATCCGCTTGATCCTTATGGGTTTTACCCCTTTTAGGAGCACACGACAAAGTCAATAATTTGTTGTAATGCATAGAGTCTAACTTGGATAACTTGGCATCCAACCATCAGTCCGAAATCACCACTTTCTATGGCCTACTGATAATTAGTAGGGCAATCATCATATGATGCAAGCCTCCACGTCACCGTTTACGAGAATACCGAAGTATCTCTCAGGTGGTGGAGATCACCCACTAAATCTACGGAGTAGCTATGGTATGTTAGGGTCAATTGGATCATCAGGTTCTACTAAACTTTCAATAACCGTTTGCAGTTCTGGAATCATTTTCAGTTGTACCATACTCCCACTAATTTCTTTTGCAAGAAATTTCTTTACTAAGGAGGTGGCAAGTTAAGAACAAAACACTTTTGAACTTGGAAATGGTAGAAGTTATCCATCACGAAAGCTTAGGATAACCCATAAACTGTTATTACCGAAACATGTCTCGAGTTTTTCCGGATTATGGTTTTAAGCATAAACCGGATAACCCGGCATCTTAACAACCTTAAAATGAACACCATTCTATATCATATATAGAAATAGAGCCACTTATTTAGGTGTAACCGATATCAATTAATATGCATCTATTTCTAGTGCATCCCCAAAATTGAAGAAGGCAAATCAGCATTACTCATCATAGAACGCACTGGCAGATGAGCAATCTGAGAGAGAATCATATTCTTAATACGGAATATCTTGTATCAACCCTATATCCATATGGACATCGGACAACATACATCAATATGTATAAGCCCCTAGAGTTCTCTAACTCAATTTATATGTGCTGTTAATTGAAAAACATTCTTTTGGTTAAAAGAAACCAAAAGTTTGCCGTTAGGCAAAACCTGATGATTTTTCTCAATAGCAACAATTGCTCAGAAAGGTATTATATTAATATATGACAAAAATTAAGGGATGACAATTCATTTTTTACCAAGCCATCAAACATCCTCTGCTTCCTCCTTCTAGAGCTTTTGCTCTCTGGTTAATGGAAAGTATAGACATGGTGAGGGAGTGACAAAAAGAGAGTGCACCCATCGTTCACATCGTCTTCCTCTACGTCTAGCTAGTCTCTAGAGGAAGTTTCTCCGCCTGATGAGGGAGTTAGAGCTCGGGCAGCCCGCTTTCAACGCAGATCATCTACGGCGAGGCAGTTGGCGTTCAGACGGGTCTGGGAGCTCACAAAGTCTAGACGGGATCTTCCGGGATCAGCCGGACACGCTACAAAGTTTGTAGCACCTCTCTACTCTTTTCTAGTTTGCACATTGTATTGTATTTGATGATCTTGGTGATAGATTGGAGTTATACTTTATAAAATTGTTGTTTCTCAAATTCCGCTGCGGACGTGATTATCACGACCCTAACCCCTTCCACTTACATAGTATCAAAGCTAAATAAAATACTTGCAATTGGTTTTGTGATCATTTGAATTACCAAAACCTTTTTACAAAACAAAACAATTTCTGTTTGAAAAACTGTCCCAAACCAATAACTATTTTTGCAAATAACTCGCGTCCCGGGGCTCTTAGTTCGGACCGAGGGTCCCATGATAGCGTAGGAGCCCTTAGGGATGTCCCCAGAGGCTTGGGTGGGCTCCCACACCCGAGACCATCACGAAATGGTCTCGAGTGTGGCGCTAGGACAGCAAGCGCACAGCTGCACGCTTACTGTCCCAGTAGCCAACCCATGGCCACAATTTTGTGGCCATAGGTTGGAGCCCCCACCTAATGCCCCCAGGGCCTCATGGGTCATGCCCGAGGTCCCCCGGTGTCTCTTACAGTTTTTGGGTCGTTTGGGTTTCGATTCATGCAAGAAATGGTAATGTTTTGGGGCCAGGGTTGATCTTGAATTTCAGTTTTTGGAAATTCGGTTTCGGCTTCGCAGGTTTTGGAATTCGTTGGCCATGGGTTCTATATTAACACGGTTAAAGTGTTTAACCTTATTAATGCGATGGCATATGTGATATGCGGTGTTTAACATCGGTGAATTAATGTGATCAATTCGACGGGATTGCACATGTGAGTCTGATATGTTCTATGTTAAAGTTTATTTGGTATGGATTTAACTGTCGTGAAATGAATAGCCCCGTGTGTGTTGTGATGATGTGTTTTTCATTTCATTTATGTTGTAGCCAAATATATATTCTTTTATTCAGGACGAGCGGTCGACATGTGGCCGTCATTTCCGCCTATTGTATTATTATTTGTCGGGACTCGATCAAGTTGCGGTCGATATTACCATTGTATTAATACAAGTATTAGGATTACCCCACGGAGAAACGCACGAGCAGCCGGATTCTAGATTGCAGCGGGTGGCCATCTCAAGGAGTTGAAACCGGGTCACTCGATTCTAGGACTGGCAGGCTGCTTGCCGTGCTTATAGGGTTAGGATAAACTCGCGGTGGGGTGCTCAAGTCATCGGATTCAAGAAAGTGCTGGGTGGCCCCATCATAGTGATGATGTCGGGTTGCCTCGTTTTTTGGATTGGAGGATGACTTGCCGCACCCGTAGACGTATGTTTTTAGCTACGCGTAGCCTATTCACGCGACTGGGGAACTTCGTGTATCGTTTGTGGCTCGAACGAAACGCGGGATTCCTAGGTTATCCGACCATTCCAATTCTGTGATATTGTTTTCCCGCATGCTGTAACGTGATTATTTGCGTGTGATGATATATTTATATATGTAATGTATAATATATATAAATAAATGATATATACATTTTGCATCCGTGCTAGCCCTGCCCCCGTCCTGCCGTAAGTTAAGTAACCTTACAGTGAAGACCCGGGGCCCCGTGGCAAATGCGGATGGCGTATATATGCATTCTATTTTTCTTTTTCATACTTTTTCTATAATGTTTGTATGGGAAGGATAATACTAGATAATGTGATTATCTAAATGATGGGATTGTATTAATTGCATTAATAAAATAGTAAAATAAACTTATACATTGTAGGAACCAACTTTTTCTAAAAAGGAAATTTTAGTCAATTCTTTTGTTTTGAATCGTGGCATTCGGTTAGAAATGTCCTGCACCTCATTCGATGAGAAAAGAACCTTGATCCTGTTACTAGGAGGTTACTCTTGGGTAAAAGTTTGTGTTACTAAAGTTGTTTTTATAGCCGTATTCTTTTGCTTTGCCTTATGGTATTCGATTAGGAATATCTTGCACCTCATTCGATAAGAAAAGAGTATAGATCCTTTCACGGGGAGTTCACTCTTGAGCAAAAGTCTACACGACTATAAACTTTCAAAACCATCCGGTTTCTACGATGAGATCAAGTTCATTACGTTGATGGTTTTCTTCAAAATCGCCCGTAACCCTCTGTCATTTCAGGAAGTAGAGTACTTAGTATTCGTGCAGGGTTTGTTGAATCCGTCAAGGCATAGTGTACAGTAGCTAAGTGATATCTTCCTGCTTGCATACGATACGATTGGTTAGGACAGTCATACGTCTTGTTGACTCCATCCAGGATGGTATGGGTGGATCTAAATCAATCACGAAATAACAGGTTGAACTTGACTAGCGATTTATGGTTTGTTGACTCCGTCAAAGTCATAAGCCGTTAGGGGTAAAAACCGATATCAGGAGTTTCAAGTGTTGAAACTTGCAATGAGATTGCATACCTTCTATGGTATGGGGTGACTTATTGACTCCGTCAAGATTACCACTCTATGATAGTTTGGGTCCCGATTCCTATTATGAGTAATAGGTACTCCTGGGAGAATTTTCTATACGAAATCCCGGCTAGCTCTCCTTTTAGGGTTTGAAGGAGAATTTGACAGAATAATGGGAGCCATCCTGATTAGATAAATATATCAATCTGATCTAGATTAGAGTGCACGCTGAGTGTTTCTTTTCTCTCTCTCTAGTAGTGACAATGGACTCACCTTAAACTAATACTTGTTAACCATATCGACCGACCTTTTTACAATCGATAGGTTTGGAATGTCTGGATTGCCCTAATCCACGACATAGTCGCATATGTATTTACCTATCCTACTTCCCCTTCTACTAACTCCAGAACCCTCTGTAATCGGTATAGAGATCTATATTGCTTGGAAAGCCATCTTATGGTTAGATACGAACTCGACGAAATTGTTTCAGTCCGAGAATGGCCACTGGTTCTGGATTAGATAAATTGTTTATTTGTCTCTCCCTTCTACTTTATCTTAAGTTTGAGAGCTCCTTATATATAAGGAGTGTATACCAGTTACGCTTATTAGATAGTCTTATTCTAATCCCGAAGCTGGTGCTGAAGGAATGGAAAGAAGAAAACCAATTAGCATAAGTTCGGTGTACAGAAAGGAAAAATGGAGAGACGTCAAAAACGGTTGTAGTGAAATAAAAGAAACCAAAAGTTTGTTGTTAGGCAAAACCTGATGATTTTCCTCAATAGCAACAATTGCTCTGAAAGGTGTCATATTAATATATGACATGGGTAGAAAAATTAAGGGATGACAATTCATTTTTTTCCAAGTCATCAAACATCTTCTTCTTCCACCTTCTGGATATTTTGTTGTCTAGATTAATGGCAAGTATAGCCATGGTGAAAGAGTGACAAAAAGAGAGAGTACTCATCGTTCACATCGTCTTCCTCTACGTCTAGCTAGCCTCTAGAGGAAGTTTCACCGTCCGGTGACGGAGTTCGCGCTCGCGAAGCCCGCTTTAAATGCATATATCAAATATACATGTTTTATCAAACTCATGCATGTATCCTTATACACACACCATATCGCGTTTTACTCAGGCAGGCACTTTCGTTGCAGGACTCTAATGACATGTCAATACGCTGACAGTAGATTATACAGGATCACATCCGATTGAATCTGAAACAATTTCAGATTCAACCCCATTTCGAGTTAACCCACAAGCTCGTCAGTGGCACTAGCTGTACGTAACGGCTACCCAGGTATGAGCAAGATAAAGGCAGGTCGACGAGTGAACTCATCCGAACCTGACAAAGTCTAAAAGTGACAGTCACCGTACAGTCCAGTCTCTTCGTCAAAGAGTATCGCATACCGAGTCTGGGGGTGGAATCTGTCAGACCCCCAGTAACCCGATAAGTCGTGCTGATAGAGGACTCATAACCAAAGATATACAACTGGTAACACTTACCAGTTTATCTCTACCATCGTGGCCATGGACTTCTGGTTATAGTCATGTCCTGCATGGTGCGATATCGACTCCCAAATCGAGAGTGATGAATTCCTTCGACCTCTCACTGCCTCCATGTGCTTCGGGACTGTATCTAACTAAAATATGTTTGCACGACTCAGTAGAGCCGTGATAGGGTAGTAATCTAAGTACAGTGGGAACACATACAAGACACTGTGGCGATTTCAGGTCTAGGGACTATCCTGTACTCATGTCACCAGAGAACTGCTATCTGACATTGGTATAATACCAACTAGGAGTTCGGCAAGTCCGTCTAGTGTAACTCATCCAATGAACACCTGTATACAATCATCGGTGTTAAACACCAATGGCCATGGGATCAGCCATCGCCCCATATAGAGTCATGAAACGTATACACTAGTCTAAACTGCAATACCGATACCCAATCTCGATACTCCTACGACTAGGGGCATTTAAGGATGTGCTTAAACTACCATGCCCCACTATTATGATCCCTATCATAATCTTGGTAGTCAAGCAAAGATCCTATGGGTTTTATCTCATGTATTAGCGATACGTGATAACTAGTAACACTTATACACATGACAGATAAAGACAAACCAGATAGCATACTATCATCTCGAGTAAGACTGTTCTTTGTATAGGTCTTCATGAATTCAGTAATTACATTCCTACAATTACGATAACTGCCTTAAAGGTACCTATATCCAACACTTATAAGGCCAAAGGCTTAAAAGACACTTGAATAAACCCTAAATGAAGATACTTATAATTTTTCTCAAATCTAAAAACATCCTTTTCTGAAAGGAGTTTTATAGTTTGTTCTGTGCTGTCAACAAAACGGGTTTTTCTCATACTCTTAATAGAAAGTCTAGACGAGAAATCAAACGTCCCAATATTATAAATTTCCTTTAGTGGAACATTATGAATGGTCCATCTATTAAGTTGCTCCGCATCTGAGAGATACTCTGTTAAGTTAGAGTTCTTAACTCGCTTGCTCTTATCACGAGCTAGTTTAGTAGAAACTGCAGAAGATGAAGATGTACTCATATTAAAATCTACCTGTAGTTCTGAATAAAATAATTAGAGTGTAATGAAATTCAACTATTATATGTAACCTCCTCGATAGTTGGTACTCTTAGATTATTAAAACCTTTTTCTATTTATACGACTATCATCGGTTTACAGGCTACCATTTTGACACCTTCCCGGCTTACATGGAACTCCTAACGCGACTTTGATGTCATTCCATAAATAGAAACGAAGTTAAATAAGGAAAGAGTATTAACATAATATTTTATAAATCACTTGATCCACTTCTTCTATTCAAGATTGTGCCTTGTGACAGACTACTCCTCTTGCTCTACTAAACCATAAATATGCTTTTTAAAAGCATGATCTAAGAACGGTTCCCCTAACTAAGCTTGCAGAAGCTCATAGCTCAAGAAGGACTTATATGATCTATATAATTTCTCAAGATTGCATAGCTTAGATGAACATAATCAGTACTCTGATTAATTTATCATTACTCCATAAAGAAAGCAAATTAGCCAATCATGGATCTGATACCAGATCTAACCAGGATCAAATATAAAAATAGAATAGAGTAAAATTGCAGAGTACTTACAATGCAACCAAACGAGCAAGCAAACGTTCAAGCTTCTTTATTTATAACGAAAGGAAACTATTACACCAAGCTTAGGAAGAGATACAATATAAGAAGAGAGAGGGCTTTTTTGGGCGTGCCCTGAACTGAGGCTCGGCCTCTTCTTTTATAGAGAAGGGGAAGGCCTTCTGGGTTTTTCTCCCCAATTATTGATGCCTTCGTCAGTAGGAATTATTATTCCATTTTCCTTTATTAAAGGTGAGTGATTGTTTCCTTTATTAAAGGTGACCGATAGATTCCTTCGTCGTCTTCTGCATTATTGAGTTCGTGGGTCCCACCAATGTCAGGTGCTGGCGTTCTGCGGTCGATCAGTTTTTAGTGGGAAGAAATCCTATTATTAAAATTTCTTTTGGGCTTTATATTATTTTTCTGGCCCTTTACTCTTTCTTTAATCACTTAGTCATTTATCACAGCCCAACATGTCCTCCCAAATTTGTTCTGCCGTTTCCATGTTTTCATCGGCTTGTAGGAAAAATTCATTTCTCTCTCTCATTTCTACAGACCTATTTGTCTTTGAGGAGGATGCTGAGATATTACCGCAATTATCAAAATTCTGTTCAAATTATTTCTTCATATGTTCCAAACATTTCTTCATACGGTCATCTTCAGAAATTTTCGGAAACTTCCTCTGAAAGGAACGTTTTAACCTCTGCAATGGGTTATCTGTATCCAGTTCCTCGTTAATCCTTTTATTTATGATATTGTTATTATTTTTAATAGCTGCTTTAATTTCAGCTAATTTTTTTCTTCCTTCTTTATTCCTGTCCACCATTTTATTAGAAATTTTCTCGTGAGCACTGGAATATTGTGTTCATTGAATTCAGTGGCTAAGCTCCACTTGAATATATAGGGAACGTCGTTCTCTATAAAGTAATGAAGTGTACTCTCTCTTTCTCTGAACATATTTTCCTATTATGGAACACTGGATGCGATTCGGTCCATGAAATGAATAACTCCTGTATTAAGGATGGTAGCATCTTTAATTCTGCTCCAAATTTTATCCACCGTAATAAAAACCAATTTGGTATTCCTGAATTTATTAATTCAGGACAAACTTTTATAAACCACGAATGTTTTCGGCCCGAGTTCTCATAATATAAAGAATTATTAAAGGCCTGAATATAATCCCAATAATTGCATCTGTACTAGGCCTCCGCCATTATGAAAGATCTGCTCCTATTATAGTGAAATACTCATTCATGGAGTTTATAAACTTTTTTATGATGACTTTGCTGAAGTTTATTATACTCCCACCCTCCGTTCCTATTAGATAAAAATGTTTTATCTCAATAGAATTTGAAACCAATAACAAAACTTCCATTACTTGTCGGGATTTCCCTTCTGTAGAAGTATATGAGTTATTCTCAATATATTTTTCTTTTACTGACCATGGGTCGTTCATTTTCGGGATGGCATCCCCTTCAAGACAGATTATTGTTTCGGAATTATTTTTTTGAATATAACTTTCTTCCATACCAAGAACCACCCTTTTGAATGTTGGTATGTTCTCTGAAATATTTCCGTTTCTTGTTTTCGGTGTTATTAACATCTCTTTTTGTTGTTTTCTGTGGAGTTCTCCACTCAGATGGACGTATGACGCCTGTGACATTATATCAATATTGGCAATTATTATTGGTTTTGGCTTCTGCATTATAAACCAATTTGAAGATGAACTTTCAGAGCAGGAGATATTATTCATCCCTCTTCCTCTACCCCTTTTTAGGCCTCAACCGGGGCCTATGCCCCTTCCAAAACTATGCATTGGTATGTTGAAGAAATTCCTTGGTCAAAAAATTAGGAAGGCAATTATTAGTGTCTTTAATATATTCAATATCAAATTCAAAAATTGAAAGTTCTGCTTGCCATCTGGAAAAATTCTGTTTAGAAACTAGATTTTTAATATCTTTTAAAAGAACAGATTTTGCAGCACTACAATCTATTCGTAGTAAGAATTTTTTATTTAGCAAATCATCTTGGAATTTATAAATGCATTTTATAATGAAAAAAAGTGTTTCTTTTTTTTATAGTGGAATAATTAAATTGTGCGGAATTTCACTTTCCTGATGCATATCGTATCAGGATTTCCTTTTTCTTACTAGGATCAACTTGTTTAAGAATACTACCGTATCCAATATTAGAAGTATCAGTTTCAACAATATTTTGCCAAGTAGGATTAGAAATATGTAAACATGGTAGTTTTTTAACCCTCTGTTTAATCTTCTGAACTGCTTTAGTATACTCAGAAGCCCAAGATGAGAGATAATTCTTTTATGCAGTTAAGATCTACACCACTATCAACAAGAGCTATTAA
This sequence comes from Agapanthus africanus, assembly GCA_030015575.1. Classification (NCBI taxonomy): domain Eukaryota; kingdom Viridiplantae; phylum Streptophyta; class Magnoliopsida; order Asparagales; family Amaryllidaceae; genus Agapanthus; species Agapanthus africanus. Next base: position 396,541,275 of record JASDDO010000018.1, read on the forward strand.
TTTGGTATAACTAGATCATTATTAATGATCAATGTAACCCTTATGTACCATTTTAGGTTAAGACTAAATCAATTGTTTGAAGGAATTGGTTAATCCCTTTTCTATAAGACCTTGGATTTCTTATTTACATAATTCAAGATATTCTTGATTTATTAACAAGGTCTAATTTTGGTAGGAATATTATCCTCATCAAAACCTTAAATATAAGGAAAGGCTATTATATGTTTCTTCCTTTCCCAGAAAGTATTAGGAAGGTCACTGCAAGTTTAAGTTGTAAACTTCTTCTCAATTTTTTCTATTTTCTGTTTGGTAGAATTAGATTGAAGTTGACTATTAATTTGTATTGAAGATATTTCTTCTTTGATAAAATTAATTTGATTTTCCTTAGATAAATATATTTTACCTCATTAAGAATTTTAACCATAGGATCGGTTTATAAACTGAAACTTTACTGATTTACATTTATAATTGGCAAAGATTGCTTGAGAATCTATTTTCTCAATAGGCATAATCTTACTTAGGAAATGGGCATAATCTTAATTAGATTGAAGTTGACTATACACATTCTCTAGTACAAGAGATTTTTTCTTGTCTTCTTTGAGAAGAACTTCAATTAACTTAGTTTCCACTTCTTGCTGAATATCATTAGTTTCAAGAAGTTTCAGAATAACTCTTTTGTCATCTTTATTAATGACATTGATACTTCAAAACTATAATGGCTTTCCAATAATTCTCATCCTTGTTGATATTACAACATTTATTAAAATATTTAGTAGAGCATTCAGGGTCATCATCACTAGATAAAGAAGATATTGAGTATGAATCAGATTCTTATGATTCTGAGGATTTAATTATTATCTTGTATAAAGATTTTCTCAATTCTTCATCCTCAATTTCATTGATCTTCTTTTTTGTATAATATTTGTTGGTAAAATGATCAATTTTACCACATTTATAATAAGTGGCAGAGATCTTTGATTTAGACTTATCAAATCGTCTTCTATTAAGCTTTCCCTCTCTAGATTTTTTTGGAGGATGACATTTCTTTTTCTTTTTATAAAAGGAATATAATTAAGTTCTTTTTTCTTTTCTCTCTTTTCCCCCTTTTTCAGTTCAAGAGGAGCATCCATGGCGAACTGGCTATAAAATTCATCTAATTCTTTTCTTCTAGTCAATTTCTGATCTTTTAATTGAATTTTCAACTTTATGTCATTACATAAAATTAAACTTTTTTGATCTCAGGTGCTTATTAAGCGACCATAAGTGTAGGTATTGTAAGGAATAATACCTTCATTATTACTTCTCAAATTCTTGTGAACCTTCTCTTCAAAGAGAGTAGGTAAGCCATCAACAAATTTAGCTTCCAATGAAGGTTATTTGTATTCTCTAATTGCATAACCCGGGATAAAAAGGTATTCTTATACCATCAAAAATGAGTTAAAGTCAGACATCTTAAATTCTGAAGTAAAGTCTTGACCTTTTCAGCTTGATTACTTACATCCCCTATAAAATGATCGAGAACTGTAAAAATCAAGATATAAACAGCGTCTGGAACTTGAGCATTGTTCTCAATTTTTACAGCGCTAAAAATCTCAGCCTTTTGAGTAGGAGTAAGACAATAATCTCACCAACCTTCTAAAATCCCTGTGAAGACAATAATCTTACCATGTTGTTTTGTAACAGTAACATACATCATCATACTATATAAGGTATCATGGATTTGCTACAGCCAATCCATCAATATTTCATTCATAAATAGTCTTTCCTGAAAAGGAATTTTGTATAACTGCTTCATTTTCCTCATTGGGAACATCCATAGGAGTTGGTCTCTTATAATAATGTTTATCAAGAGCTCTTTTAGGATATTTTATAATATTAATATCTGCTTCTTCAAAAGCATTATGAACTTCAGACATATTAATCCGAGATTCTTGATCTGTTTCAGCTTTTTCTTCTGAAATTTCAGAAGAATTACCATCAAGAGTATTAAGTCCAACTTCGCTAAACTTATTTTCAAGAGCCGCTATTATTTGTGAAGATATGCTTTTATCTGTGGATAATTTAATTCCAAATATATCAGCAGCAGGTTTAATAGAAACATAGCTAGTGCTGCTATCTGGCTTAATTATGGTAGATGTCTCTACTATAGCAAGCACTTGTAGTTTATTAATCAGGTTTTCCAAAGCAGATTCTACTCTTGTCAATTGTTGATCTAAAACCTGTACATAAATATTAGTAAAATTGCTTTGTTTAAAGACCTTTTGAAGCTCTTTAAGTGAATTTTCCAATTTTTCTTCAACCATTGGCTTTATAAAAACCGTTGCTTCTAGATTAGAGATAGAAACTCCAGATATTCTTAAGGGTTCAGCCGACGGATATATAGATCTTACTACCTTTCTACTAGCTGTAGACCATTGCTTATAATGCTCTTCAAAAGTATTAATCTTGCTATTTTGTTCTTTGATAAAATATTCTAGGAACCAATCCACAAAGTATATAAAAGCTTATTTTTTCCTCAAGATATTTATAAAACTCATCTTTATAAGAATATTGTTGTTCTTTAGAAAATGATTTTGCAACCCGGTTTCTAAAAGCAATATACTTATTTTTTATAAATTCCTTATTAAGAAATATCCTAAAAGCACTGTTGGGTGTAAGATCCATATAAAAATTTTATATGTGAAAACCCATCCCTGATGAGGTGGAAGAAGTTTTATTATCTTTCTCATAAATTGGATAAGGAATTGACATATCAGAATTATTAATACCCGAACCTCTCTTTCAGATTTTTGTTGAGAGTAGTTTGGTCTAAAAACCGACCTTCTTCCGTTATTAAGAGAAGAGGTACTGGTTATATTACTAGATATTCTAGTAATTTGATTTGAACCAAATTTTATTTCAATTTTCCCGTCGTCGGTTTGTATTATCTGATCAACTTTAATGTCTATAATTGGTTTAGGAGGGATAGCTGAACTTAATACCTATGATTCAGTGAAGTCTATTTCTTCTCAATGGGGATTCACAATTGGGTGTGTTTGTTACCCGATATGTGGTATAGTTGAAATGGTTGGATATTTTGTTTACATTTTGTTTTTGCTGATAAATTTCCTGGGACAGCCTCTTATGTGCTCTGCTCTTTCTATCAGGGGGGAAACACTAGAGATAATTTAATAAAGAAGTTAGTAAAGGTTAAAAGAATGCTGATCAAAGATTTTGTCAAGGTGGAACGAAATATCAACGCATGCAAGAAAGGACTATAAATATCAGGTATATTTTATCAAGAGCTTCAGGATCACGCTGTATACTGCAGGCCCGGTCTCAGCATTACGCTGAGGCAAACTGAGATAAAACGAGGATCGTTTTAAATTGGAAACCGTCCACATCTTTCGTATACAGAATGAACGTAGGCCCATTAAAGCTTTTTGTAATGCTATTATATAAGGCCTTCGATATAGCGCAACGAACAAGCCCCACCGTGCATGAATCACACACATATCTCCACCGCGGGCCATAAGACCTATATCGAGTCTTCATTTATATGTTGTGATTTAGAATGTTGATTTCACATAGCTGTTAAGATGCTCTCATTAGGTTTTTGCAAAGTAACGGTATCTATTAAATTATATTTAAAAACTTTACAACGCTTTTTATACATGTATTTCAATCAATCATCTTTTGAATGATGGAAAATAATTGTTATGAAATATTGGAGAAAACCAATAAAAATGGATGTAGCATGCTAAAGAAGTGGATTGTGACTTGTTTATTCTTTAAAACCAAAGAAATTCTCCAATGGAAGCTTTTTGCTTGTGAAAGTTTTGAAACTCTCCTTGTTACTTTTCGGGACAAAATAAAATAATGGAGTGAAATGATATTACCTGAATTTAAAAGGCTTGCACATTTAAACTTTTCATAACTTGCTTGAAAAATATTTTTACTTTAATAATAATTACCCTTTTTGGGGCTTGGATAGTAATTGAATTTTCTAATGAAATTCTTCAATTTGGAGGGCATACTGAACAATGAGACTATTAATTAAAACTGATGAAAATCAAAACAAGGTTGTGCAACTTTGGACAAAGTTATTTCCTTTTGTTTATTTTAATTAAACAAAATACCAATCATATTGTGATTGAAATAAGTACTGGATTTAGTACTGAATGGCTAGTAAAAATCTTTTATTATTATTATTATTATTATTATTATTATTATAAACGGCATAAACCATACCGGAAAATTAATTTTAAAAAGCAAGTGCATTGATGACTGTTTGATATTTTCACGACCAGACTAGCGATAGGTTAAGATTACATGCGAAAGATTGATAAGATAATGCAAATACTAATAATTACTAACATAATTTATAAGGTTCATTTTTTAGATGAAATTTGAATTCAAATTAACCGGTTCTCACATGGGAAGTCGTAAGATTTATAACCTCTCACTCATTTTCAATATGAATTATTCACTTTATAATTCTAAAATGAGTGAAGATATCAAAAGGTAATATCTTAATAGGCAGTCTACTTGAGCCAAATGTATGGCAAAATCTTATCGGCAGTGTCGCTGCGGTGGATATTCCCACGCAATTTCTCTATGATCAAGAGTTGGGTAATCAAGAGAAGAGGAAGATATTGAAGAAGATTATAATAATAGAATAATATTTAATGGCATAGTACCATAGCATGCAGCTTGCGTATACATCTGATCACATGGATTTATTAAAATCCGCCCTAAATTGTATTAGCCTTTCCTTGTTAAAAACTTTACCGGCTTCGAAAATGCTCAACTTACTAACGGGATTGATTTAACATAGACTGCCTGATTGATACCTAGGTACATGGATTTCGGACTTTCCTTATTAAGAACTTCCCCCTAATAAACAACGAAACAAATTGAGTTCAAAGTAGAGCAGTTGGAGAATCCTCATACTCTCGACTCGCTTGTTTTAATTCTAATTTAAGACATGAAACAATACAGCTGGGCAAATATGGCTTGTTTTGGGATCGGGCTTTGAATCAATAAACCTATGTGCATAAAGGGAAAAATGTGACCGTGAACTTCACAGCCCAAGTTGGTTGTGAAGTTCACTGTTTGGATGGATCCCGCATTTTAAGTTAGGACATAACCCAAAAAATGCTAGTGATGTTCACAACCAACTTGGCTGTGAACTTCACAGCCACATTCACCTCATACATATATATACAATTACTGTGTACGCCCGATTAATTTTCAAAATTCCTTACGGTTAATACGTTGCAATTTAAGGCTAGTTGTTATCCAAAGAACAACATTAATGTATAAGTCAGGATTGGTCTATTTTATTGTTTTAGTTTCCATGAATATTATAATATTATATGCATCCACCAGGATCTTCCTCTTATTAGGTCCTATCGTTTGCAGTCTCGCTAGATCAAAATTTCTGCCGCCCTGAGTTCAGGGACGGAGCTAGGGGCCTGCAAGGGCAGCCATCACCCATAGGCTCCAATATTTACGTCGTTGTCCCCCTCATCATATTTCAAGGGCACAGAACATAATCGCGAAAATCTATCACGACATGTTACAGTCTCATGTGTAGCTTGGGGTTTTCTCAATTGTTGCAACAAACACAAGGACATGTAAAAGATAAAATAAAAGCATAAATATTTCCTTGACAATTCTAATAAGCACATCTCTTTATAAAAGTAGGACAAATTCATCGGATACCATAAAAAGCTTGCCTAGTGAATTAAATATGCTTATAAATACAATGTGGTTGCTTAAGTCCAAATAACCCGGATGATAAATCAGTAATCACCATTTCTCATATCCCTAAGCAAATAGATTTTTCTCATGCAATTTCCGTCAAGTCAATGATAATTACCTCAACCTCATCGCAGCAAAGTTTGATGCAATCTCCATGGCCTCCTCAACTCCAGATGACTCGCTTCCCTGCAGTCTCATGATCATAAAGTGTTAACGAAATATGAAGCCTAGACAAATGCTAGAAATGAAATTCTTTTCAACTTTCGCTACAAATGATCTAAGCAACTAACCTGGCCTTGAGCAATACCATTTTTGCCTCCACCTCCTCTTCCTTTAATAGGCCCCATCGCAGAATTCAACCACTCCAACACTGCAAGACCTTCCTTTGATCTATCGGTTGGTACTCCGGCATACACAATGGCCTTTTTTGATGCTTCATCACTGCTGAATATCATAACTGCTAATCCCTGTAACATTCACACATAGGGCAACAAGTCATGATAATTATAACACATGTTACCATTAAATCTCTCCTTTGAAAGTTAACTAGTATGTATATGGGAATGTAGATGCCTTGAAATTTTGTGAGAAGTTCAACTTGAGGAGTTGGCATATTAAGAAAATTTCATCAATTGTATTTCCTTTTTGGTAGGTTAACAATCCGCTTAAAAGCATAGTAACATTCAGGAAGTATCACCCATGTTAATAAGAACGTCCATAGAATTTTAGGGGAAACACAGAAGTGAAATTATAAGGCAAGAAAGACGAAACCACCGACCTTTTGATCCATAACTTTAAGAACTGCTTCCCGAACAGCAGTGGTATCAGCACCCACATCCACTCGAACGATACAAAATGCTTTTCCTTCAGATGCAGCAGCCTCAGCAATTTGTGTTGCTACCTTGATTGCTTTTTGGGTATTTCCCTCCGCAATTTTCTTTTTTGCCTTTCTAAGTTGATCCTGGTATGATATATCACATTTGATCAATCCACTACTTTGTGAAAAATGGTAAACCATTGAACAGACAACACAGGCTAAACAGATTATCCGCCAATAATGCATAAAAGTGTTATTTTCATAAAAATAATATTTACACAAACCTCTAGCTGGGTTATTCTGGCCCTGAGATCAGCTTTCCTAGCTGCTGGAATAGCAGCTGCATCTGTCCTATTTTTTAAAGAAGCAACTTTCTGCATAAAAGGAAAAATATGGCAATATATTCTCAGTTTTCATAAAAAGAAACATCTGCTCCATGAGAAGAATTAAACATTCTATACTAGTAATGACTGCTAACATGGAAAAAGGACCTTGGAAAATGAAAAATGTACGTGTCGGTCAAGTTTGTAATATTCCTCTCTTTCAAGAAATGTGTACAGGTGGTTAAGTGTGTTACAAAGCTAACCATGCGATAAAAGATATGTTGGATCAACCCGCTCAAATTTACATTTGAAGGCTACTACTATGTGATAGAAGGCTTCAATAGACCTAATGAATGTCCATGATGTCATGAATATGAAACTAATACAATAAGGCTAATGTTAACATCCCTTCACTAAAAATAGTTGCATTTTCTCACAGCTAACAATTACTTTTCTAGAAAATTATATATGTAACAAATTATAGGGTGCCATATTTCATTATCAGAACCATGCCTAAGCATAAACAAAAATCATGGCAATACCTCTAACTAAGAGCTTACATTCTTTCACTAAAAAACATGACAAGGTCTTAATACCCAAGTCCTGTTTGAACCGACTTCCCTTAAATGTGACATGAATCTGAAAAGTGGATATGGGTATTTCAAATACCTTTTCCAGTAAGCTTCCTTCTGTTTCAGAAGCATCACTTATTTCAGCATCAATAGAGTGCGCCAATTGCATTGCATTGATGGCACAATCAGTGGTAACAGCAGTCACTCTTCGAACACCCTTAGCAATTCCCTCCTCAGATAGAAGGGCAAATGCCCTAGCTTCTCGAGTGTTTGATATATGAGTGCCTGATACAATTCAGAAACTTTAGTTAAATAGATGGAGAATACCTGAAATCAGCCACAGTTAAGTGGTAAGAGAACAGACCTCCGCAAAGTTCAGTTGAGTATGACAACCATTCCTTGTTCTCTGGATCCACTAAGAGATCTTCAACTTTGCGACCGATTGACACTACTCTAACCGGGTCGGGATAAACCTGTAAACGGCACCAGAACGAAGTGCATTTAGTACTAAAACACGATCCAAAATTTTTGAGTTTGCATACAAGAATCAACAAGCATGTGAAACTATCTAAAACTTTACTTCTCCAAATACAGCTCTCAATCCAGCTACGCGCTTTGCAGCAGTAAGAGTTGCTTCAGTCGCAAATACATCTAGTTCATCTTTAATTTGCTTGTTCACAATTGCTTCAATCTTTCTCAAGTTCTCAGGGTGAATAGGCTTGCCTGTTACCATTAGAAATCCATGTTAGATTTATCTGAAGTTTGTTTTCTGAAGTTAGAACAAGTTACAAGTGTTACCATGGGAAAAATCAAAACGCAGTTTTTCAGGGAGAACTATGGAGCCCTTCTGATCAACATGGTCACCGAGTACTTCCTACACTACTAAGAGCATAAGGTCAGGAGGGTAAAACTACAAATTCACACTTAAAAACATTTGAACCTATGAATTTCCATACCCTGAGAGCAAAATTTAACATGTGGGTACATGTATGATTAGGCGCAATAAGTGTGCGCCTGTCGTAATCAACCTGTTTATGTAACAAGATGGCACATTAACCAAACACAGATGCGTAAACAGTATATAATAAATGGGCATAAGCAGGAATAGCATCTATGATTATATCGCACCTTGCAGATTATTTCATCGCCAACAGCCAAGTCCTTGGTCCCTCCAGAAAAAGAACCTATGTGAAGAACATACCCTCCATAAACTTGAACATTGGTGACTTGAAATGATCCGAATGAGCCTTCAAGTAAACCAGTATCATATATCTGATAACAAAAACTTATTCCCAGTCAAGCTAGTAATCATTTCCCAGATATTATAGATGAAAATCCAGAACATAAAATACACGTGTGCAAACAGAGCAGGTCTCATTTTTACGAGAAACACAGACGAGGACAACAATTCTGGATTCCAAGTTAAAACAGTTTTCTAATATTTAAGTTGAATGGCCATCATATATCATGAAGTTCTAGCATTTCCTCATTTTTATGCTCTACTTAAATTCCCAGTTTTCTCTATCAAACTTCCATGATGCATTTTTTTGGCGACATACTTATTCCCTATGCATCACACAAGATGGATTTTTTTTTCCCTTGATCTTTCATGTTGATATTATTTATGGAACAAAAAATAGAATAATTGTTGGTTTTAATACTAAGAGATTCTTTTCTATGTATATCTTGCAATAGTTTCTTATGCATTCTATGCATAGACCATATTAGTGATTTATTCACATACTAAAAACAAATCAAGGTTTGCAAGGTACGAGTTCGGCCAAGGGAATATTGGAACTTGTATGTTAAATGAATGGCCTTCTAAAGTCCCAAACTGCGTGATATTTAACTATCCTATTCCGTGCAAGCATACATTTTTTTAATGTATAATTCAGCAAGCATGAGCTGCTCTAATTAAATGTTAAATCTTTCAAATGCATAACATACAAAACAAAATACCATCACCGGACACTTGCGAAAAAAATACAGTGGACTTAATAACAAAAGAGATCATGACTTGAAATAGATAAATTAACGTAAACAACAAATACGAATGTCATCGAATAACTACCTGACCACCTTGTTCGGCATAGAAACTTGTGCTTTCCAAAATGATTCCAATATCAGAACCAGCATCAGCAGTCTCTATGAAATCAGATCCTGTATATATCGCTTGTACCACAGTTTTATGATCCTAGTAAAAAGTTTAAAAAATAAATAAGTGCATGTAAATAGAAAAGTTAAAAATGAAAACTAACAGGAGTATCCATGTAGGAGACACAACAATAAAATTGACACAGTCAATCTATGCATTGCTCCAAGAAGAGATCATGTGAGTATTACAATATGAGATTTTTCTAGTTCATAAAGACAAGGAAAGCAAGCAAAAACTGCAGAAACTATCTATAAAGTATCAGGAACAAAAAAAAATTTAATTAAATATAAATTTTCTTGGAAGGCATTTAACTCATGAATAGGAGACAAGATGTTGATGCAAAATCATGTAGAGTGAGGAATAAAGCAGCACATTTACATTACTGAACAGCAATGATATGCCAAATCAAACATTTTATATACTGCTATTAAATATAAATTTCCATGTGTAAATTTTGAAAGAATTAGTATGGAAAAAAGGTGGTGATGTAAAAAGTTAAAACCAGAATTATCAGGCTGACCTTGTTCCATATAAATTTGTAGCTGTCATCTGTTGTACTCACTCCTTTCCTATGCAATACCGATGTAGCATCAGCATCCATAACTATTGAGTCACCAACTGCCTGCGAGAAGATAATTAAGCATGAAAATGAATGATTGCATCTACTTAAACGGATTATTATAAGTTTCTATAATTATGAAGACTTCCAAGAACAAAACAAAATTCAGAATGATGGCATCTAAGTTGATCTGAAGTATAGCATGGACGGTTGAGCATGCATCAAACTTGAATCATTTAAATCATCATTTGCCATGCACAAACACAGAATCGCTCGGAGATGATGATAATTATAATACAATCAGAATGGTAATGCTAGTAGTTAACAATGTGTATCATTGGCTGAGATTACTTGGAGTTAAGAGCTCAAGTGTTGATATAATAAAGTAATTAAAAGGTCTGGACAGTGTCTCCTCCCAGTTCTTGCTCTTCAAGTTTCCATAGAGTATGGAATGATCTATCACCCCCTCTACTGAGCAAACCATGTGACACTATAAGCATTTGACTGTAGCTTGAAAGTAAACTAAATGAAAATACTAATACATGTGTAAAGATTACTTGGTAGTGATCAAAAAAATTAAAAATTATTTTTCTTTGAATTAATATAAAACATTAAACAAGAAAATTTTATGTATACATATCAAATGACTCTATTATGCTTTTTTAGGAATTAGAGAGAAATAATACATGTTCTAACAAGAAATATTTTAATTTTTTTTTCATAAACTAAGTGTAGATCAAAGAAAAAAACTATTGATTTATTTGTTTATTTGAACTTTAAATGAATCGAAAATGTTATATCAATTCATATTATTTCCCTTCTTTTGACTCTGTCCAGCAGATGGGCACCACTAGCATTGCCCATTAAAAAGGTAATATGAAAGACCTGGCCCACACTGCACACATGATCAGGTGGGTAATGGTGGACATACACAAAGAGAACAAATTGTAAACATAAGAATTCAGAATGACACATGTGGACTAAACAGAAAATCATGATTTAAGCTATAAGATGCATACCTTATTACGGGCACTTCTGGCTTTCTGCCTGGCTTCATCCATTGCAATTTTGAAACCTTCTACATCAACTGTTAGGCCCTTTTCTTCAGCCATTAGCTATGAGAACAGTAGAAGAAACAAAGAATGCTAACATCAGAGTGACAAAGGTTCCTAAAACATAAAATAAGTGCTGAATACAAATTACCTGAGTTAAATCTAATGGAAAACCATATGTGTCCCACAAAACAAATGCATCCTGTGACCAAGAAATTGAATCAAATAATACGCAGAGATAACAAGCATTTCCAAATATGCATAAAAATGTTCAAATATTTTTCTAAAACCAGGCACTTAAGCCTGTGTGTGTGTGTAAGAGAAATCAACAAAGAACATAAAGTTTCCAGATAAGATCAAGTAGTTATGTTACAAATTGAGTGTGATGTGAGACTAGAGAAGCAAGGAGAAAAGGAAGCATGGTTTTTCCAACTAATCTAAATTACATAATTAAAAATAAGAAAAAAAATTATACACAGAGGGAGGAATGATACTTGAGTATGAACCCACAGAAAGCATGAGTACTAATTTTATTAATAGTGTCAATCCTCGCCACAGAAAAAGAAGGGTGTCAACCAATAAATTGTTCATTGAACTCAGGTTATAACAAACAAGATACAGCAGTTGCAAAACTCATGCAAGTTAGTAATTCGTCATGGTCTGACAAAGCAACCAAAAAATATAGGAAAAGCCATGCTCAAATGGTGCAACATGATACTTAAAGATAACATAAGCTAGCAGTTGATAAAAATGTAACATGCCTGCCCATTCATTATACTTCCTTTCACTTCCTGAGCAGCCTTCTTAAATCTCTCTCTTCCCTGCAAGTATAAAATTGCATTAACTTCCATATAAATATAAATGACGTATTAGACATTTAATTCTATCAACTTGATGGTAAATGTTGACATTGGCACCCAACCCACCCCCACCCAAAAAAAACCCGGGTCTCTTTGGCATACAGCTGAATGTGATAAATATAATAGTTACGTAATTTTGATTCCCGTTCTTCATAGTTTCTCGAATTTTCTAAGCTTGTGGCATATTCCTAAAATCCTAGTATTCTGATGAACTATATTACTCCATGATCATAACTTGCAATTATCTGACTGCCAAAAGAAAAACAAATGATGAGCATATAGATAGATGGATGGGTTTAACATACAAGTATGCAAACGTTGATAGATATAACATCAGTATACAAGAAAAAGACTATATAAATGCGACGAAATCAAAGATAATGGTGAACACAGTGAGTAGATGGCAAAAACCTGATTAATATCTATAATAAAACCACATAATTATGAGATCAAATTGTATGAAACATAGCTAGGTTCTTGTACAAGATAGTGTACCAACAGCCTACAGCTATCAATCTTGTTTTCACCTCCTCTTTCACAAAGAGGCTGACATACAACACTATTCCTGACTAGAGCTCTTCTTATAGGATAGAAAGAGGGAAGGGAAAGGAGGATCTATCTCTTTAAAGGAGGGGAATGGATTCAACAAAAAAATATGGATCTGCAACTCTTTGGTTCAACCAAATGTTGACCATCAAAACATGACTATAACCTCCATTCTAGTTTGTGACCCCCCCTCTCTCACCAATTCCAACATAGATGTGCTTTTGGCAGATTAGATTACTCTAGAAAGAGTGCAAAAATAGATATGAAACGTACATACAAGGTCACTTGGATTGCTTCTAAACCTTTATATTCTGCAGAAGAAATCATCCAAAAACAGAAAAGAAAATAATGGGCAACTTAGGCAATACTAGCGGCAAGCCTTCATCGGGTCGGCTATATGAATCCTTCTCTTCCATTCCACTCAATTAAGGACCGTCTCCTCGGTCAGATTAACAATTAACATACCGTTCTTAATTGCGTCTATCCATGTTAGTTTAGGTCTACCCCTACTCCTGGTTGCGCAATGAACTATAATTTTGTCATCTTGTCTCACCGGCTATTGCACATGTCCAAATCATCTCAATCGGTTCTCTCGCATCTTATCCTCTATATGAGCTATCTCTTCCTTATTACGAATACCTCATTTCTTATCCCATCTTTTAGTGTATTACCACTCATCCATCTTAACATTCTCATTTCAGCCACTCCATAAATGATGTGCTTAAATGTCTTAATTCTTTCATTGCCTGTCTAGAGGGTTGTGGTCGGTAGCCGCCAGCCGGCGTAAAACAGTCGGATCTCTATGAAATGAATCCTTAGGCAATACTAGCAAATACCACTCTTTATGACCAAAGATACGAATACTCTTATCACTCTCCGTTTCCCTATAATGTTTCTGGCCATTTTGGCCTCCATGACCAACCGTTAAAATCTTATTTAATATTTACCCATATCCCTTTGAAAACTTAAGGCTTGTATGTTGCAAATGGAGAAACGGCACCACAAGTAACATAAAGAAACCAAATTAGGTGGTAAGAAGTGAGAACCAAGTGGGTTCACCTGATTTCTATCAGATAAAATAACACTTGATAAGAATTTAGCCAGTATCATGAATATTTATTCATGATCAACGGATTATTGTTAAACATGATACTAAGGTCAGTTTTGCAACTACTGTACAATCGAAAAGAAAAAAGAGAAAAGGAAAGGAAAATTATGTATTTTGCTTGCTGCATAATCTTAAAACCGTGTTTTCCCCATTATTAAACTAATTAGTTGCTCGTTATGATTGATTAATTTATTGCGCAAATTTTGATATGTATAAAGGGGGACAATGATTGATATTTATACGCCGTACAAATAGAATGCCAGATAGCTGCAGATATTTTATTGGTTCCTATTTAATAGTATAGGGTTTATATAATAAAACAGGTAAAATCTCAACAAGAAAAAAGGAACATCAACCTGGCAACATTAATAAAGCAAAAGTTCTTGAAAGCAATCAACTATACCCGATCTAATGTTCTTTCAAAACTCGCCTCCTCTTCTGCAATGATGTCCTTAATCTTATCTTCATGTTGCCTAAGCTCTGGAAAAGTATCCCCCATCACTTTCACAACAATTCCTACAAGACTAGTTATCACCATTCATAATAAGAGGAATGATCATATAATAATCAAAGAACACTGACAATGTGTGTGACTGGACATTTGGAAGAAAGAATGAAACAAAACATAAAACATAGAGAATCAAGTGGGAAAAGGAAACAACAAAGAAAAACTAGGATGCTCATAGTACCTATGCAAAAAAATTACAGCCAATATATTAGGCGTTCTTTCCTAACAACTAATTATAAACAGATGACATCCACCATTAAGATAACAGTTTCACATTTCCGAAATTATATATATTAGGATTAAAGCTAGTTGCTATTGATCAAAAGAAAAACTTCCATTTATAGAGCACAATCTGCATTTATATTATCTCAAATTGGCTACCTTTTAGGCATAGTCTGAATTGGGTTGGCGTAATCATATATAAATAGGATTATGAAAAGGTCGCTACTATCGGTCAAAAGAAATACTTCCACAGTCGATCTGGCTTAGGAACGGTTGAGGCGGTGTCCAAAGCTTAAAGCCCTAAAGTCAGTTTAACAAGCAGGTTAGCTTGCCCGCTTTTGGACCTAGACAAAGTGCCAACTTAGTGTAGCAGTCCATGGTGTTGGTTTGCGGACGAAATCATCTATTCCTCTCTGGTGTGTTCTATGACTACCTCAGATCTTTTATCTCATCTTGCTTAACCACCTCTAACACCAGCCTATACCTCACCTTATCCTGAAGTAACAGAATGGAAAATGAGGCAAGATTTTCCATCTAAACAACCATAAAACAAGTATGCATATACAACAAATTTACACATTTTTTTAAGAATGGAAGCAACTAGCCATTCAACTTTTAACAGTCTACAACGATCGACTATAATTAGCACCAAATGTTAAATAAAAATTGAACTAATGACACCAATACAAACTAAACTATTTCGCACATAAACATCAAAGCAAAACATGCCTATCATCCAAACATGCACGGTAGGTGTACAGAATCTTCGCTTCAGTGCTTTTTATTCTCTCCACCATTTACAAGTAAAATTGATATGATCGTTCAAAATACTTAGGGATCTGATACATTACCGGCTTCACTAATAATCCACATGCCAAAAAATCATATATCACAGGTGTATCATCCTGCCTGCAACATGATCAAAAAACACTATCCCGATGGATTACTTCATACACTTAAAAATATAATGGGGCAATGTACTTTCCTCTATAGAGTTCTTGGTCACTTCAATCAATAATGAGCACATTGGACATCACTGCCAACAAACCCCCTTTTATTGAGGTATCTATCACATGCACCTCACACCACCAAAACAATATCGTTACAGTTTGCCACACCCCATGTACAACACAAATCCTCCCATCAAATATCAAATGGTCATTGTGGGGATCAGAATCTGCCATCTCGGATCAGGATCAGCCGAGATATCCCATGGTTGCAAGGATAAAATATTTTAACAGATTTGCTTATAGAGTAATTAACAAGCCATGATATAGTATATATCTATTTTGATAATAAGGTGCACTTAGTTCTGAAGTGATAACAATAAGACCACAACATTTACAACAAGCGGGTGCTTATGCAGTTTCAAGGAACTGACAGCTTGTCCTACACTTACTTAAGCGCCATGCTATATCCAACCTTCGATTAGCTTCAATTTTCTCAATTTATTTCTTAAATGGGTATAGTTTAAACGATATATAGGATGATATCAGCAACATTTAGTATTTCATTTTATTTGACATTGTACCTCATAATTAGTATGATAGAAAGTACACCAAATTGGTCTGACAACATCGATCAAGTATTAGACATAATTGATATACCGGTTTAGGCTAGTTCTTGCCTTTTTGGCTATTCTCCATCCAATGTATTTTAAAGTTACCCCCTTCCCCTCTTCTACTTTAGGTTATCTGTTATTAATCCCTCTCTGATTGCTTCCAATGGCTCTGGCTACTCTCAAGACTTGATGATTCCAGCTGAAAAACAATAATTGTTTTTCAATGATTTTGATCTCATCTTTTTTCACTGTCCTTTTCATTCTTCCTTCCTAATTATCTTTCCTTCAGTTATTGACAAATTCTAGCAGTAGTTTATATTATTTTGGTTGTCACTTGTCAATATATTATATTATTGTCTTAAAAGATCCTCATAAGTCATCTACAAATCAATAAATCAATATTTAGATGAATTAAAAGGCTGATCGTTGAACGGCAGCTTAAGCGCTGACCTGTCCACTCATGCGGTTAGGTCAACTAGTAGCTCAGTTTTTTCTCGCTTGAAATTTGAAAATACTACCACAACAATTTGGTATGGCTTAAACATTAGGTATCAAATTATAATAGCTAAAAGCTACACAGCCTGATTTCTTAGATCATAACTCAAGAAGGCATGTCAAAAGCAGCTTTTGACTAATCAGTTAAAATTCCGCTGAATCCCCAAAAGTTGTATGCAACAACCTGATGGAACCCGTCTATTAGCCTCCCTGATGCACTATAATTAAAGCCTCCTGTGTTGCACAAAAGATCCCTAATGCATTTTCTTAGGGAAAAGAGAAGTCCTCTTCATTCTGCTCAAAAGCTACCATATGAACTGAGAAATATATCAAACATAATGAGACACAGAATAAGGGCAGACAGACAAACAGCCAACGCCAACAAGCAACCATTCAGGATACAAACAACATTAACATGTTTACTCACTAGTATATAGGAAGAAAACACTGCATATCTTACCCACTGAAGAATCCTTCTTTTGCTTTTAAAAAATCAGTACCATAACGGACAGCCCGTCGAAGAATGCGCCTTAACACGTATTCTCTTCCATCATTGCCTGAATTTTACAAAAATATGCAAAGCATATGCCAAATTCATATTGGGGATATAAGATATATGAGAAAAAGTATATATAAGTTACTAAAGATGGTTTTACTAAAAGCTTATAAGAGTAACCACAATTATGAAATGTTATAGCATTTCATTTTTCATAAAAGCAACATTAATGGCTTCCCAATTATTCATTTAAGGCAAAAGATTCACAGCATAAATTTGACTGATTGGAGGAAATTGCATGACAACGTTTATTTGTTTTAGCAAAATTCAAAGAAACCATGTAGAATAATGTATAAAGCAAACTATTGCAACTCAAAATACAAAGGAATTCTTAACTAATCTGAACCAGATTCTCAGACCAAAATCAAGCAAACAATTTTCTAGGGCAAGTCAAAACAGAGCTAGTTAGGGTCGAATGATGGGCCGCCCATTTGTCATTCAGATGAAAACTACTCGGGGTTATAACATGTTCCATATCTGTTGGGGGGGGGGGGTTATTTCATGTAGATGCCATAAAGAAGTTTGACAACAGAGGAGCAAAAAAAAAGCTAATTCAAAAATCACCACTATTGTTTATTCTTTTAAAAAACTCTCACAAATTAGCGTTGGTCTAGAATGTGCTACTGATCACAAAGGTATGTAATACATAAAATAGACATCTCTCTTAAGCATATGTTGTTGGGGCCCGGTTCTTGCTCACGGAACAAAGTGCTCCAGAACAAACTGCCACGCCAAGTGTCATGCCAAGGGGACGGGGGCCATCTCTTGAATCCGTGGAGGCCACCTCTTGAGTCCGTGGGACCCACTGTAGAACAATGGGGAATCTTCGGAATACATTCCGAAGGAGAACAAATCTGAAACTATAAATGAAATGATACCACTCCTATGACACAGAGACGCCTTTTAAGTGAACCGGCACTACAGGAGCTTGAAAACTTCGTAGTTACGCGTGCTCGAGCCAGGGAAGTTCTAGGATGGGTGACCTCCTAGGAAGTGACCCCTGGTCGGGTCCAGTTCGCTCCAAAGGACAAAACTGTGCGACTTTAGCCAGAGCGGACAATACCGTCTGTGTTGGGGTGGGTCGTGACAAAATGGTATTGGAGTCAGTCTCTCAATAGTAGGTCTGTGGTTCGAGAACAAACCATTGTTCAAAATAGGGAGGATGTTGAGACCCGGTTCTTGCTCACGGAACAAAATGTCACACGGAACAAAATGCCACGTCAAGTGTCATGCTAAGGGGGCGGGGGCCACCTTTTGAATCCATGGGGGCACCTCTTGAGTTCGTGGGACCCACTGTAGAACAATGGGGAATTTTCGGAATACATTCCGAAATAGGACAAATCCGGAACTATAAATGAAATGATACCACTCCTATAACACGGAGGTGCTTTGTAAGTGAACCAGCACTACAGAAGCTTAAGAACTCCGTAATTAAGCGTGCTCAAGCCAGGAAAGTTCTGGGATGGGTGACCTCCTGGGAAGTGGCCCCTGATCGGGTTCGGTTCGCTCCAAAGGACAAAACCGTGATGTTTCGGCCAGAGCTGACAATGTCGTCTGTTGGGGTGGGTCATGACATATGTCCTACTGAAAATAGGAACTAGTCCCAATTGGTCGGTAGAGTAGTAAAATAAGTCACAGGAAATCAAATTATGGAAGAAAAACAAAATTGCATATGTTTTTTAAAATGACGAAAGGATAAAGAATAAGGAAAGCAATTATGTGCCTTTCTTTGAAAACATGGTAGGCAAAACTTTTTTTTTAAAATGTGGCAAGCTCTTATGAGCCTACCATGGTGTCATTACCTTTGAGGCGGAAAGAAAGGAGAGCAATGGTAATGATCTTAAAGAACAAAACAGACGATTTAATCTCATTGTAAGATATTGGATGCATTTAACATGCTACTAAATCCCAGTTAAACAGGTTTGATGGTCCAATTACAATTACTGCTCAACCCAAATTCGGCGTCTCTTAACAATTTTGGATCTAAATGAACCAATTCTGAATAAGTGAAATTGTAGTGTACCTTAAGGTATGCATGGGTGACTTTTCTTGCAATGTCTTGAGATCTTTCTTCTCTTATAATGAGATCCTAAATTAAGATCCTGATCTTTGTGCTTGAGGTTACAATGAATAGATCTTTAAAGGTCCCACGTAGATGCATCAGATACCCAGGTAAGGTAGGTAAGGTGAGACTGAGGTTAAGTTATTAGTTTATCAAGATGCTCATGCAACAAGCTTAAATGAGACATGTTTGTTGCGCGTCCAGAGCTTAGATGAGACATATGAAGCTTGTTAGTTTGTTTTATATAGCTTCAGACTTCACCAATGGGTGGTTATAATTTGTCTTTAAGATTCTCTTTCTTTTAGAGTAAACTTTTATAGACTACTTTTATATTTTTTTATTTGTAGATTTTTATTTGTCATAAATAGCATATAGTCTGTTGTATTTTTTTATGGTGATTTTAATCATGAGAATGTGGTTGCGTCCTAATTTATATTCATTATTTATATTGTTTTCCATATTATTTATATTCTTTCCATGTCGTTTTAAACCCTTTGTGGTGAGTTTGTACAAATATTGTTATTATATTGTCAGCATACAAATATTGTAGAAATGAGGCATCATTTGCGGAAATGAGTCATTGTACATAAAGTGTTATCATTTGTGAAAATGAGTTATTCTACAACACAATATACAAATCTCTCTCTGTGTGTGTAATATTGCTATCAGTTGTGCAAATGGGTTATCATATTGTTAAGATATGTGGATTAAAAAAGTCACATTGGAAAAAGCATGAAAAGTGCATAGGTATAAAATATAAGATGGGCCAAACCTCTACAAGACTTGAGTCTTACTGGATGGAGCCCGTTTATATTCAAAACCCGTATACACTCATATAATTATAAATATAAATATAAAATTGTCTCACCCCCTCGTTCGTGAATATATATAAATTTACTATGGTATCAGAGCAAAGTTGATAACACATGAATTTGTACTTTAATAACCTCTGTGAGAGAGTCATCTACATGCCCTTGATAGACCAGCTTTCCTTGTGCCATAGTTGCACATTTCCTTCTCCTTATGCCATAGTTGCACTTTTCCTTATGCGCTCTACTTGTCTCTGAGAGACTGGCCTCTACATGTGCTTGTACGATCCACGTGACAACCATGTTACACGTAAGAGGGGACGTTGAGATATATGGATTAAAATATTTCCACATTGGAAAAAGTTTGAGAAATGCATGGGTATAAAATATAAGATGGGACAAACCTCCACAAAGCTTGAGTCTTATTGGATGAATCTCGTCTATGTTAAAAGCCCGTGTACACTCATATAAATATAAATTTTCCTCACCCCCTCGTTCGTGAATATATAAAAATTTAATACATATAACACAGTAATTATCTCTGTGTGTGTGCAGGCGATCGAACGTGCATGGATGCGTAAGTCCATGTGTGGTAGATTATTTTTGAATTATTGAATATTCGTCACCTCACTTCGCTCATGCGGTCTCGCCTCAGGAGATATATATCTTTGCCGCGTCATACTCGTCTTTAGCTTTTAAAGCAACGACCGCGACCAAACGTAACTATGAATCAATTAAAAATGTTCCAACTCTAACCTTCACTTGATTAAGTTGCAGGGCGTATAAGCAAAAATGAGAAAGTTGTCGCAGATATAATGAAAACCAAGTATAAAATATAACCTCATAGTGTTCGCTCGAAACAATGCCAATCCAAAACAAAATTATTGTAGTCTAATAGGAAAGATCTAGATGGATATATCCCTTGCTCATAGACTTGCTCATTTACAAGGTATAAAAAACCTCATTTGCATTGCAATTAACACGTATGCTTTTGAATTAACAAGTGCACTTGTTGATTTAGTTACCTAAGTACAATTTTAGTTACAGCTTACAACATAAATAAAACTTCAGAATTATCGGAATATGAACATTACAGCATACCTGGTTGAGAACCATCAGCAATAGCAAATGAGAGAGTTCTTATGTGATCAGCCACCACCCTGTAAGCCATATCAATTCTGTCGACATCATCAGGCCCAACTTTTCCTGCATATGGTTGAGCACCACTTGCCTGCAAATGAATCAAAAATTCTTACTCAGATGAGTTATTTCTAAAATGCTAGAAATTTGACAGGTAGTATAACAAATTTTTTATGTAGCTTATTGTTTGATTCAACAAAGGCTGATTCTGATAAGGTCGTACTTTCTGGATGGCATCAAAAATGGGCATGAATACATCGGTGTCATAATTGCTCATTTTTTTCTGAAGGATTGAAGTTAAACGTTCAAAACCCATCCCTGTGTCAACATGTCTCGCTGGCAAGGGCTTAAGACTGCCATCTGTTTCTCTATTGAACTGCACAAAATTTAAAAGAAGATAAATCCCTTTAGTATAATTATTGTGAGAGAGAGCGAGAGGGGAGAGAGAGAGAGAGAGAGAGAGAATTGATCATAAAATCACAAAAATTAGGTGTTAAAATATTTTACCTGAATAAATACAAGGTTCCAAATCTCGATGCAGGTAGGATCATCATTATTGACTAAAGATGCAGCATCACGGTTTCCAATGCGGTCAAAGTGAATTTCTGTACAAGGTCCACAGGGGCCAGTATCGCCCATCTCCCAGAAGTTGTCCTGCAGGGGCCAATCCACCCATTTCCCAAAACAACCATTGGCATAAATAAGTAGGTACATCAACATGGAAAATATAGCCGTTACCAATTCAGTATAAGGATCCCTCAGCAACAGAATATAAAAAACAAACAGCACAAGAATAAACACTACTAAATTCTCGAAGAACTGTGCACCAAAACAGAACAAGAGATGCATAATATAGATATGTAGATGAATGATGACAATGAACACCAAATGCAGTGTTGTAAGAACTAAGAAGAAGCCCAATAAATTGCAAAGAATAATGAAAGTTGTTGATGCACTATAAAGCTTCCATGGTTCAACCAGAGGCGAGAGTTCACAGAAACCATGTCATGTTTCGTAATTTTAAAAGAGACAACGTATTGTTCTGCCCAGTAAATTTTCAGAAAGAGATACTAACAATTCAATATGGTGTCTCTCTCATTAGGCATCACCACAAAGGATTCTTGCAAATAAAAGGGGAGTCAGACAGCCTCCTAGTGTTGTTGTCAAAGAAACACTCTATCCTTTGAATGCATATAAGAGCTACTGCATTTGAAAGCTATCTTTGACTCAATTAAGAGTGCTAAGCAAAGCGACAGGTGAGCTACTTCACATAAGGGATCCAGACAAGGGAATGTGGATAACTAATGTCTCAGTTCTGGAATACAATGCGAACATCCATTTTTTTATTAGACATTCAGAATCACGGATATTTTCACGATTCTGCAATGAGTTACATAATCATGCATTGTTCGGGAAACTGTACTTTTCCCCTTGTATATCTGTGGTGTGCCTCCTTACTATAATGTTCATCCTATACGCATAATAGTGAACCATTGAGGTTCATTCTAGACAATTGCATCTGGTGATA
Source organism: Agapanthus africanus (assembly GCA_030015575.1). NCBI lineage: Eukaryota > Viridiplantae > Streptophyta > Magnoliopsida > Asparagales > Amaryllidaceae > Agapanthus > Agapanthus africanus. The sequence goes on from JASDDO010000018.1 coordinate 396,563,893, forward strand.
TGATAAAAGAAGTACGATCAGCGATAGGTTATTCAGCATCTCAACTTTCATACTTCAGGTGACTAAGAGCAAAGCCAGTTAACATATGATATAAATCTCATCAGTTAAGTTGCAGATATTAGGTTCAAATTGAAGAAATTCTAGTATTAATGAGATTCCGCTATACAGCATGATCTCCGACAAAATTAAATACAAACCATATAATAGGTTCGCCGATAATGATGGTATCGCTGTCAAAGGAAAACAGGTTGCAGATGACTTGGCTCATGAGGAATTGTTGGTTTGAGTTTATACTGTGGTTAAAAATGCAAGGAAAAAAACAATTTTGATATATGTATATGTGTGCATAGGATATATAGAACTTAAATAGTAGATGAGAGAAATTATCAAGAGACCCCCACTGCCTTGCTTCATTTTCTATCTAAGTTTTATTCCAAATTTGATTTTGGCAATTTTCACTTTGTATCATCCATTAAAGGTAGCAATAGCATAGATGCACGAATTCTCTTACTTTGTGATGGTCATGAGTTTTGAAATCCTTCGAAGAAGCATATGTTGGCTCTTGGGTGCATAGTGAATGGAGTGATCTCTTGATAAATGTTATGAAAATGTGGCTTGTGGGAAGGTGAGCTTGAAATTTACCTTTATCATGTGCAGAATCAAGAGGTATTGGCATAGCCGCATAGGCTGTGAAGGAGAATGGTTCTTGTGAGTTACTAGATGACATATTCGTGGTTTCGTCGTTATTTGCATGTGCACAACTTGTCGCCTCTTGTGCAGCATAAAACGATTTCATGGAATTATAACTAAAGTGTTGCTTGACTTCACACAAATGTTTCGTGTCCTAAAGATCAGCCCATGATTTATGAAAGCAGAAAGAATGGAATTGCTAAAAATAAGCTCTTGTCTATGCATACTTGTGCGGCTCATATCCTATCATACTATGATTTATTTTTTATGTGATTGTTTCTAGTGTTGTGTCTGTGTCAGACACATGCATGAATATTCCGTGTCCCACTTCAAATTAGGGTGTATCTGCATATGTTACATATGCATGTCATTCGTGGTTCTTCTTTTCCTTAAAATGAACGATGTGAATATTCCATAAATATTAGCATGAACAAGACTTTCTTAGATATACAGTACTTTCTATCCATAATGAAATTAAAAGTCATATTTTATATTCCCGTGTTCTTTTTGAAAGTGTGGAAAAAATAATGCTAAATAACCAAATGTGTACTTTTCCAAGAATCTATCCATACAGTTCACAGCATTATTGCTTTCCTAAGCAAGTCGGATCTATCATGAAATCAGCACTCATCTTACGTGCAACTATCTGCATATGTTACATATGCATTTTCCTCGTGGTTCTTCTTTTCCTTAACAGAAAGCTCCATAATAAACCCCAGTTTATCATATACAAGTGTAAGATCTGATGATTTTCATCGTCTATGTCTTCTCTCGCAGATAACCTAACTAGTATCTACATTTCAGAATTGATGGCAGTGCTTTACACTATATGTGAAGATAATATGCAAAACCATAAAATTTAGCTGTAAAACACGATAATAACAGCAACATACCTTGCAACCAAATGGCAATACATGCTCAGGCGGCAGAAATCTCAGCCACAGGTCTCTTGCTTCATTATCTGGAGCAAGCCCAGCCTTCTCATCTCCACCAAAGTAGGTGGCATAAATTCGGTCCATAGGCAGTTGATAGACCTGCATAATGTTGATCACAACAAAGTTAGCCAACGGTGATCGTTAGAAACAATCACATCAAAAATAAACAAAATTCACTTGTTCAAATTCAAATCAATCTATAATTATCTAATTTCAAATTCATCTAGAATTTACTACATAAATAACCCTCCTTTCTTACTACATATTTTTGAAATCCACCAAAACAACAGAATTCTGTGCCAAACAAAACTTCATGTAAATGATGTAGAGATGTTTAGATGTTGGAACCGCATATAAAAAATGAAACTTTTTGAATAGTTGGTTCAAATTTCAAATTTTTCTTCGGCAATTGACACAGACGTGCCAACAAAAGTTTTAAGCAAAAAAGAAGAAAAAAAGATCTTTACCTGAGTGAGCAGCTCCCAAGCCCAGCCGATGGCCTCCTTCTTGAAATAATCCCCAAACGACCAATTCCCCAACATCTCAAAGAACGTATGATGATAAGTATCCTTTCCAACATCGTCGAGATCGTTGTGTTTGCCTCCAGCTCGAATGCACTTCTGGGTGTTGCAAGCGCGAGAGAGCTTGCCGAGGGGCGTGTTAGGGTTCACGGTGCCCAGAAATATCGGCTTGAATTGGTTCATTCCAGCGTTGGCGAAGAGGAGCGTGGGATCGTCGACGGGGACGACGGGGCTCGATCGCCAGTTGACATGGCCTTTCGACTCGAAGAACTTGACGAAGGTGTCGCGGACTTTGTCTGCAGGCCACTCCATTGATTGGGCGGCGATCGAGAAAGCCCTAACCCTAACCCTAGATTTGGGGATGGGAGTGATGAAGGAGTGTAGCGGCCGGAGAAAATGGCGTAGAAACATGTTAGGGTGGCAATGGGGCCGGGTCGGGCCTGCCCGGCCCTAAGCCTATCGGGCTTGGCGGTCTTAAGGCCGGGCCTAGGACCTAGGCCGGGCCTTTGATCAGCCCAATTGACCACAACCCTAGCCCGGTCCGGCCCTATGCCCAGGTTGGGTCAGGCCAGCCCGACTGCAGTTTCTATAAAAAAAATTAAAAAATTTGGTTTTATTTTGGGATATTTTTTAATTCGAACTTTGTTTAGGTCCCAGATCAGACCTGGATATTTTATTGATTTAAAATTTTTGGTTGACTTTGATTGACTTTAAATTTTTCTCGAGTTTATGAAACAAATACGTTATGAAGCAAACAAAACAAATTTGACGCTAAATTGCTAGAATTTAATAATTTATAAAATTAGACGATTATAGTTTTTTGGTAGTTTAGTGAAATTAAACCTTAAGTAAATAATTGGAACATGATGGGATAAAAGAACAAGTACCAGCAGTAAAACCCCGATCCAAAAAATTTCAAACTCCCCTTGGAATCCCCCCACCCTACATGGCCTTGGTCAATAGAAAAAAAAGATTCAATTGCCTTGAAGTCCCCCAACCCTCCCCCCTCCTCCAAAAAAAAAAATTCAAACCCTTTTTAAAATCCCCATGTGCCCCCCCCCCCCCCCCCGCCTCCACATGGCTTTCGGCCCACGGAAATAAAATCATTTTCTTGGTTCGGGCCTGCACAAAACGGGCTCCGGTCCAGGGCTTCTGGCAAGGTCGGGCCGGGCTGACGAGCCGCAATACTTGAGCCTAACCCAGGCTGGCCTCTCAACCGGGCCGGCCCCTCAACCCGCCATGTGCGCTCGGGCCAAGCCGGACCACAGACCGTCCGGCCCATTTGCCATCTTGACATGTAGCTCTGCTCTCTTTGGGTGGGTTTATGTATCGAGGGCGCAGTAGAGTTTAGATTCCACTGATTGAATTTGTGGGATTTTCATTCATGTGCTCTTTACTTTCCTCGTATTATTTTTATTGGCAGTTGCATTCTCTATCCTATCTTGTAGTCTACCCGGCAAAATCTATGTAGGCTATATCCGGTGACCTATATGGATTCTACTGCATGGGAAGGAACGGTATTGCTCATATTTTTCCATATGAATCAAATATCTTTTTTATGCTAAATATTTTCTTAAGATATAACAAAAAACAACATTGTCATTCATTACGGACCAAGTGCAACAAAGCCCTTAAAACCTGAAGAGCCATCTCATTAAACCAGAGAGTACCATCAGGTGCAACGGCTGAAAAGTTAGAACAGATGTCTCTTTCATGGAAATTATGAGAAACCCGAAAACTCTGAAGTAATACAATCCAATCTCATGTATCACAAAGCAATAATTTTCCTGATTAATCCAAATCCATAACCATAGCTGAGTCATCTTCTAATTTAAGCTTAGTTGAATGTAGCTCAAATAGCGTAACTCGCATGGTCTCTTTAGCTGCTTATAATTCGACCAACGGAACCACCAGTCCCGCGAGTTTTTGACCTTTTGCCCGTAGAACATAACACCACTTATCACGACATAATGCACCCTCTCCTGCTATAGAGAATCCCTGAACACAACCATCGATCAGTGGATGTAACCATTGAAATAAAAAGAAATTTGTTGGGCATTAGAGAACACTGGGTTACACTAGTCTTTGATAACTCGAATAGATGTCGAGCTTGTGATGTCACAATTGTTTAGCTTGCAAAAGAGTTTTTTCTATTACCTTCTCATATGCTAGCTGTAAAATTTTAAATACCAACCCCATCATGTTGCTTGCATATCATTCACATACCATAGATAAGAAGTGTCCGTTTTAGACGATGCGTCACCAGGAGACACATTTAAAAATGTTGTAGCAATTAGATTTTTGACGGCATTGGACTCGATAACTGTCTCGTTTCAAAGATGGCATGCCAAAAATATTTAGCAACTGAGCATTGTATAATGGCATGATCAATAGATTCTTCATGTGTTGGCTATAGTGCCCTCAAGTCAATTACTGGATCGCAGGCACGTGATTGTAATGATTGAGGGAGGACCTATACCTGTAGAACAGTCTTACTTGAGATGATAGTATGCTATCCGATTTGTCTTTATCATCGTGTACATGCTTCAGATGACATTACAGATCACTATTATATGTTGATAGAGCCCATAGGGTTCATGCTTGACTACTAGCAGTACGATGGCGATCATATACGTGAGAGTTGGGTAGTCTATAAGCACAACCTTAAAATGTCTCTAGTCGTAGGAGTTTCGAGACTGGGTATCGATACTCCAAGAGTAGACTAGTGTATACTGATCGAGACCCCAACAAGGGGCGGTGGCCGATCTCACAAGCCATTGGTGTTAGTTGGTTCACCTAAGATGTATACAGGTGCTCATTGGGTTACGAATACACTGGACGGACTCGCCGGGAACATGCTAGTTGGTATTATACCTATTGTCGGATAGCAATTCCCTGGTGATATGTGTACAGGTTAGTCTATCGACCTGAGATCGTCATTTATCTCGTGTGAGTTCCCACTGTGCTTTGATTACTACCCTACCACGGCTCAAAGGAGTCGTGCAAACAGGTTTTAGTTAGGTATAGTCCTGAGCCACACGGAGGCAGTGAGCGGATTGTCAGGGGATTCGTCTTTCCCGGTATTGGGGGTTGATGTCGCGGTGTGCACGGGTGGCCATCACCAGATATCCTTGGCCAAGACAGTCGAGGATTACTGATTCGGATCAGTAGTTTCTCAGGTGGTGATGGGTTTCATACCAACACTGAATGTCAAGTTATTAGGGGTCTGACTTTATCCACCCGCTAGACTCGATATGTGATACTCATAGACGAACGGGCCGGACTGTACAGATATTGTCACTGTCAAGCTCAGTAGGGGTTTCAGGATGAGTTTGCTCATCGGCCTCCCTTTCGCTCAATGCCTCGGTAGCCGTTACGTACAGCTAATGCCGCTGACGTGCTTGTGGTTAAACCCGCTGCCGGTGTATTGACGAGTCTTTAGAGTCCCACACAGAGGGTTTTCCTGCTTCGGGCAAAACGTTGTAGAGGCCGTATGGTTTTATGGCAGGGTTCGATCATATACGTGCACTTGTGCACGGATCATGATCGGACAGATAATACTAGTGGGTTTTGGTTTAAGCCGGATCCTATTATTATATTGTTGGATTATTTTCGTCTCGTTGTATTCGTATTCAGTCGGAATACGGATGCGGGTATGTATATACGGATGAAGGGTATTCTTGTAATTCGTTACAAAATTACTTTAGATAATGCCATTTCTTTTTCTATTAAACATTTAGTTTAAATGTTTAGTTAGGTGGAAAGTGTGAGTGTAAGTTTTGGCATTGATTCTTTTATGCATTGATTCATGCATGTGCACTTGGTGGGTCATGTTGTGACTCGTGGTGGTATGATGAATCTTTTGTTGTATTGTGAGATATTTGTAGTGAGCAAGGGAAATAGAAAGCATATATTTTTATTGGCAAGGCTTTTCTTTAGTTGATATATTAGCTCACAACAAATACCACACAATAACTTAGCCATTTCTTCACTTGCTTTTTCTTGAGCTCACACTCTTCACCTCTTGGCATCTTCTTCAACCTCCACCCAAACCCTCTCATGAATTGAGAATCCTTAGGTGTATTGAGACAAAGTATTTACACACATTCTCTGCTTCATCTTGGCTATCTAGGTTCGCAAACTAGATATCCGAGTTGCTTCGGTTTTGAGGTCGGAGCCCGTATTACTGACCCTCGACATGGATCTTCTTCGATGTGAGGAGACCGGAGATCAAACATGATCAAGGAAGCCGCGAGGAGCTTGGGACAGAGGTTGAAGACCGAATGATACAGATCGTTTGGTATAACCTCTCTAAACTTCTTTCATATAGCTAGTGTAGGGTTAATGGTACGATCCGTAGATTAGGGTTCTGTTAGCGCCGGTTTCTAAAAGTTTTTGTTCCGCATTTGGCCACGGATTGATAGCCGGGGCGCTGCCATAACCCAAAATGGTATTAAAGCCAACCTATTAACCACATACTAGTTTGTTTAGACGATGTTAAAGTATCGAAGCCGAAACAACTCCGAAACAATACCCTTTATATTCCATTCTCTGTCGAATTTTATTCAGTCTTCAAAATTTTTTAAGCAATTGCAGAAGACTACTATGATGACCACTAGAACATACCCCAAATACGAACCCCTTTCACCTGAAATGACCCGGCCACATGTTCAAAAAGTCCGGCCTGGCCGGTCCTAGAAAGGAACCGGGACTTGAATTTTGGGGTGTGGTTTAGTCTCTGGAATATTGGTTCAATGGTATTGCTAGTTTAGCCCAGTTTGGATATGGATTTATCTATTAGTTTGGGGGCTATTCGGGGTGTTTTCGAAGTCGATATTTCTAACATTGTTTAAAGTTTTACAGTACTTACATTACTATCTGCGACCGTGAATGTCATCAAAGTGGTACAACTTGTCTAATTGCTATAGTTTTTTTAGACGGGTTTGCGAATGTGACATTCACGTTGATGTTCTGTATTGTGCTGTGTTGTTGGCTGGTTTGTCGTGGTGGATAGTTTGGGTGCAATGTTAGTACAATTTGGTTTTATTTGTACATTTGATATTGCGGGGCGAGCGTCTGACATGTGGACTGCCGTCACTGCCTGTTTGTATATTATTTGTTTGGGGCACGACCGGGTTGAGGTCGATGTCACCGTTGTACATATTTTTCTTTTCTGTACTAGGATTATCCTACGATGGAGTGCACGGATAGCCGGGTTCTGGAGGGCAACGGGTCCGCATCTCATGGCGTTGAGAAGGAGGGGGCCTTACTCTAGAATTGGCGGGTTATTCGCCGCACTCGTAGGCGGTACATGTTGACCCAAGGAGGGGTTCTCAAGTTACCGGATTCCGTGAATTGCCGGGTGACCCATTCACTTTGATGAAGGGGGTTGCCTCACTTCTGGTTTTGGCGGGTAACTTGCCGCACTCGTAGGGGTCTAGGTTTTCATTGCACAAGCTATCCACACGACCAGAGGAACGCCGGGTTTCAGTTGCGGCTCAAAGGAAACACGGGCTCCCAGATTATCAGTATTGTTCTGTAATACTTATCGCTTATCTGTGATGTTGCATTTATCATGCCTGGAGCGATTATTATATATTGTTATATATATACCAGTAGATGTTGTATATGTTTTACACACGCGCGAGTCCAGCCCCCGCTCTGTCATTAGTTAAGTAACCTAACGGGTGATGACGGGGCCCAGTAGCGAATGCAGATGGCATATACGTACATCATATTTTCGTTCTTTTCCGGTGTGATTAATTGATGGGACGCGTTGATTCTGATCAATGCAAGGAAAATAGACCTATTCGATATTGTTGGAACAATTTTAAAAAGCTATTATTATAAGGACGTTTTCTTTTGTTTTGCACAGTGGTATTCGGTTATAAATATCCAGCACCTCATTCGACGAGGCAAGAGCCGAAATCCCTTCACCGGGAGTGACCTCTTGGGCAGAAGTTTGCGTCAGGGTAATAACTTCAATATAGTCGATTACTTTTATGCTTTGCATCGCGGTATTCGGTTAGAATATCCTGTCCCTCATTCTACGAGGAAAGAGCCGAGATCCCTTCACCGGGAGTGATCTCTTTAGCAAAGGTTTTCGCCATTATATATTTGTAAAAAGCTATCTGGTTCTTTCAATGATATCAAGTTCATTATGTTAAAGGTTTTTCACCAAAAACCATTCGTAGCCCTCCGTCATTTCAGACGGGTAGCACTTAGTATTCATGCTATGTTTATTGACCTTCGTCAAGGCATAGTGTATGGTAGCTGCTTGTTACTTTTCTGTTGCATAGATAGATGCGTTGGTTTGGAACAGTCGTACTTCTTTGTTGGCCTTCGTCAAGGGTATGTACGGGTGGGTTCAAATTAACCTGGACAATGATGGGTAGAACTTGACATGCGACTTATGATTTGTTGACCTTCGTCAAGGTCATAAGAGCATGGGGTACAAATCACATTAGGAGTTTCAAATATACAGGAAACTTGTCAGACATGCGCATACCTTCTGGAGTGTGATAACTTGAGTGGATTCCATCAGGTTATCACGCGATGATAGTTGGATCCCGATTCCCTCTAATGAGTTGGTTTACTCCTCGGGTGATTTTAGATGATCCCGACTAATTCTTCTTTCGGGTTTGAAGGAGAATTTGAGGATACAATGGGAGACTTCCTGATTAGATAAAGTGATTAACCATTCTGATCTAGGTTAGAGTGCACGCTGAATGATTCTTTTCTCACTCTCTTTGGCAGTAACCGTGGCTCGACCCTAGACTATAACTCAGTAACCAAGATAACCGGACCTTCTTAAAACACATTAGCTTTTGGATTGTCAGAGTTGCATACTTCATTGCCACTCATATTTTTACCCTTTGCTTTTCTCCGGAACATTCTGTATCACTACGAAGATCTACATTTATTGGATATAACCATCGTATAGTTACATACGAACTTGAAGAAACTTGTTTCAGATTTGAGAACAGTTTCCGGTTCTGGAGAAAATGAATACGACTATTCAGCTGTCTTTTCCTTTTTTCTTCTCTCATGTTGCGAGGGCTCCTAGGATTAGGAGAGGGTACACCTATTGCGTTTATTGGATAGTCTTCTTCCAAACCATAGGCAGGTGCCGAAAGGTAGGAAAGGAAGAAAACCAATTAGCATAAGTATGGTGTACAGAAGGTAATAAGTAAAGACAAATAAATAGATTAGAAAGAGGGCAAAGTAAATTGCGACTGCTATCATTCATGACGAAACCGCGTATATCATCGTCACTCTTACTTCACCTTTGAATTTCTCCAGAACACCCTGTATCACTACGAATATCCATATTTATTGGATAATCCAACGTATAGTTACATACAAACTCGAAGGAACTTGTTCCAGTTTGAGAATGGATTCTGGTTCAGGAGAAATAGAATAAGGATTATTCAGTTGTCTTTTATGTTTACCTTCTCTCAGGTTGCGAGGGCTCCTAGGATTAGGAGAGTACACTGTTTCGAAAAAGTGTTTGTGCAGTTAACCACAATCAATAACGGTGTCACATGTAGCTAGACCGAGATGAGTACGGGTCGTCCTCTGGAAAACGTTGAATCTTTTACGCTTACTTTAGATGTGTTGAAAAAGAGAGGAGGAAGAAAGAATGTTGTAGAATGGTTTCTAGATCTACGTTAAGCAAGAATGCAAAAATATAGATCTAGATTATTTTAAGGATGTAGTTAATATAATAAGGGGGCTTGTAGAGTTCGTTAGAATTTAGTAGTTATGGACGATTAATTAAAAGTTACCATTTTTATCCTTTAATAGATTTAAAACTAGAACGACGGTGATGCGTGTAGATTAGGATTTCTGGAGGGAAAAGGAATCCCACTCTTAACCCTTATCTCGACACGGAACTCCGTTCATATCTAGCCTTTACCAAAACAATCATTAATCTAATCTCTAATCGCGGTCGGAACTAACAAGGAATTGTTAGTGCGTCCGATTAGGATATTAATGATTCTTTTGATAAAGTTTTTAAACTTTATAGGACTTAAAAAGGGTTTAGTGATGTTCATCGTCCATTAGCCTACCTTAATCCTACGAACCCTAACAAGCGGAGAATTACTCGCGCATGTTGGGAGAAAAAGAGATGGAGAGAAAATGCAGAATTAAACTACGAAGAAATAGAAGAAAAAAAGAAAGCTACCTTTATCAATCAACAATATTCATTACACTTTGATTCCTTAGAAAATGATTACAAAGACTAGTTTGCTTCTCGATCTCTTCTAAGGAGGTAGATGAACCGTTGATGACCAGCCTGGATGTGTGAGCTGTCTTGGACTTCGTGATCGCGTCGGCTTGATGATTTTTTCAAGAGGCTCTCGGTCTTTATTTATAGCCCAAATGCCAGAACTCTTGCTTCCAAATTTGGAAGATAACTATAAAGATTCACCCTAAACTTTATGAGCCTCTAACTCCCCTATCATGCCTCGGATCCGCGGCCAACAGGGGGGTTTGGCCGCGGATCCGTGGCCAAAGGTTGGGATCACATGTTGAATTTTCTGGGGGTAGATCCTTGTGACATGTGTCAGTCTCTGGAAGCTTTGGAACTTGGAAATCTTCTCGTAGTTGCTGCCAGACTTGATTTTCTTCATTTTGATTTCTTAATTAGGCAGGTTTTCTTTAACAACTTGATTTCCTTGATTTTAGACCTGAAAATTCTGCACAATAACTTAGCAAATAATATTTAGTAGACCTTGTTCTACTAGGATTAGGTCAATGATATTATTTGCATACATTTTCCTACCAAAAGCTAATTATAATATATCAACACATGGAAAATAGTATTTTTACACATAAACCCTCATATGTATGATATGTTATAATAAAGACCTTTTTAAATATGGAAATAGGAGGGAAAATGTAATAACAAATGTGCAGTTTTATCAACTGAACAAATACCCCCAAACTTATCTTTGATCGTCCCGAGCAAACTAGTTTATTCAAGAGAAGGAGAAATAAAAAGAAAGGAGAAAACTAAGCACACTTTCGTAGGCAAACACGATTGCACTGAGCACGTGCAACAAGCCATTAAACCTCTAGGTGTCTCTAGTAGGAGGAGTGTTTTCTCCTGAGGGTTTTCAGCGGATTACGCCCACAAAATCCTATAATAAAAGAGAGATGGTGAAATTTACATATAAAGATAAGAACCATAAAAGAAATACTTTGAAAATTTAGAGTTTCCAACTACACTAGCTTTTCCGTTGTCATGAGCCCTATCTTAATAGTCATGAAAAGATCTCAGAAATCACGTTCTCCCTCAATAAAACATCACCTTATTCTTCATTCCTATCTTTCTTTCAAACATCGATCATATAACCCTACGTGTGTGTAAAGAACATCCGTACACCCGGAGAATTCAATTCAAGCTATCATACTCTTGTCCATCTGCCTCAGTACTTTTTAATTTGATGAATATTTAGATTTGCTCACACATTTTCATGCGACCGTTAATACTTCTTGAGGTACTAACCGACCGATTACTCATGTGCATGCTGATTAGGTGATAATATTTTTCTCGTCTTGCACCACCTAAGGCTTAACAGTGACTCCCAGACCAGTTGGCCTTAGGGCACTAGGTGAAGAGGCACCGTCGCTATATTTTTTTATTGCTGCCTTGGCGATAACAAAACCAGTGTTCATTTTTCTTTTCACTATTTTTATATTTTCTTCATTTTTTTCATTTCCTTCATACTTTGGCTTTTAGACAAGAGCATTTCAAGGTATCCTCTACTATCCCGAGTTTCAAGACGTGTGTAAGTGCATATAGTAGGGTATCAACATTCAAATGTTTGGCTTCCAGAATAGAAATTATTTTTCAGACTTATTTTTATTCTCAGATTAGTGACTTCCTTCATCTTACTAACCCTTGGGACAACGGCTCATAACTACTTATTACCAGTTCGTTTAAGAAAACTTCTAATTTTCTTGGTTTTCTTAAACTATTTCTATCTTTTGGATGTAATTTTTCACTTTCTATTCTTTTATTATCAAAAAAATTTTGTGCTTATATATAGTATAATGCAAAGTATGCGTAAATAAGCACAAATCTCCCCCAAACTTGTTTTCAACGGTGTCCTCACTGTTGTTATCTGCTGGATCACAAAAACCTGTAAGCTTGGGAGGACATTATTAATGAGGGCAAGAATATATGAAAGTGAAAATCCTCCCCCAAACTTATTTTTGGCTCACAAATTTGAGGACAAAAGTTATGTTCAAGAGCCAAAAATATACCCCCCCTCAAACATGGGTTAGACAATATGAAGCATTTTAAGAGGGGGTGAGACATTTGGTCAAAGTAAGACTTTACAAAGACCAAAAGTTAACACCAACCATTCAAAGATTTTATCAGTATAGCGTATAGGTTGGTGGAAGAATGTGTTGTATCGAGTCAAGAAAAAATGGGGAAGGGATAAGAGGTGGTCTGGAAAGGGTTTGAAATTAGAGAAAAGAAAGAATGGGGATGAATGTGAATGATTAGGAAGAAGGAATGGTGACGGTTCAACCTCTATAGGTGGAGATTGATCAATCACAAAATCCGTATTGTTTAAAAATTCAAGTTCGTCAACAAAAAGTTCTTCAAAACTTTTATCAATGGTGTGATTGAACATTTTGTTGTTAAAGAGTTTTGTGCCAAAATTTATCCTACTTGATTCATCAAAAATCATTGAGGTAGAGAACTCGAAAAACTCATCTACCTCATTTTCAAAAATATCCAAATCAAGTTGAATTTATGGTATTATTGAACTTGAATTAACGGATTGTGATTTATCAAAACTCACTGAAACTATAGACATAGAAGAAGAACCGGAGAAAGTAGAAGGTGAAATGGGTAAACAAATTGGTGTGTCAAGTGTTGCTGAACCAGATGTGGAAGATGGAGGCTGTATTTCTTCGGGTATACCTTTATTATCAACTTCAAGGCATATTTGGGGTTCGGGAAGAATTAAAGGCTCAAGATGATGACCACAAGGAAGTGAAAGGATTTGATGAATTGGTGGGACAAAATCATCCAAAAATTCGGGTTCATCAATCAATATATCCCCAACGTCAATCACCTCATTCAAGTGAAGGTTAAAATTCTTAAACACCTCATCAAAAGTATGGTTTTCAATCAGTTTTGGTTCAAGAGTGGAGGTGTAGAGATCACAAGGGCTGGGTATGGTTTCACTTGAAATGAACCCTTCACAGTCAGGTAAATCAAACACTACAAAGTCACACAACTTATCAGACATTGTACTTGATGAATCTATGAAACCGGAGTTGTGGATTTCAGTTTGGAATGGGGAGGTTTGATTAGGAAGGGTGTACAGTTCTGTCTTACTACCCAAATCCTTCCTAATTTGATTCGACAGTTCAAGAAATTTTTCTGATGTCTGCTCCAGACTAGTCTTGGGTTGATAAGGGGTTTCTGTATAAGATTGAAATTCATGTGGATAATTAAAACACCCAAATGACTGAATAGAAGAACTGTCTAGAGTAGATGGAAAAGTCGGATTGGATTGATACGAATAGAATGGTTGCGGAACTTGGGTAGGAGTAGGATCAATATTATGATAAGAAGAATATTGATATGGGTTGGTTGGTTGGCTATTTTCAATAGACATCTTATATGCCACAAACTGCATATCAAACTCTTCTCTGGACAGTGGTGGTGATGGTTGATATTGGTCCGGGTTGAAACTTTGGCCTCTAGACCTAGCTATGTGCTCAGCAATGGACATTCGTCTAGGGGCTTCCTCACTCTGGGTATGAACTGAAATAGGTGTAGGATTAGGATACGGTTGATAAGACCTAGACTGAGATGGCCAACTGTTTCTTCCTGCTTGTTCTATATGATCTCTTAAGGACATGGAAGAGCCGGACGGTATACCGAAGGGATTACGAAAATAAGAGATATCTGGTTGTGGACAACAAAGCTCGGCAAGTGTTCTTCTGTTTAGGTCACCCATTATAAGAAGAGAAGAAGGGGGAAGGGTAAAAAAAGGGAGAAAATAATTGGTTTGTTTAAAAAATGACGGATTTAGACAAATCACACAAAAATGCACAAACAACCCTGAAACTAAGGTTACCTAGGTCAGTCTCTAGACCGCTCCTAGACTTTCAAAGGACAAGCCGCGGGATAAATCCTCTACCGCCTCTTTACTACCCTTGTAGCCAGGTAAGTGCCAGGTAAGTGGGAAGGAACCACAGTAGTAGGCCTAATTAAAAACCATTAGCCTTTGACACACTTGCCTAGGCACTATAAAAGTAATGCGGATAAGCGATAGATTACCCACGACCTTTCTCTGTCCTTATTGAGTGCGACAGTCCTTAGAGTCTGGTCTAGATATATTTTTAAATTAATGAAGGGTTGATGCAGATGCTCGGTTTGTGATTTGTGGGGCTTAGGAAGGGTGATGAAATCCCCACCTAATCTGGATTTTGGTCTTGCCCCTTAAAAATCCATATTAAAATATGCAAAAACAAACTGCAAAACAAAATTTTGCAAAAAGATTTTTGAGCGGCGATATTTTGCAAAGAATCATGCAGAAAAGATATTTTATTGGATTTCAGAGGAGAGAGAAAGAGGTTAGAATCTTACCAGAGAAGTTTTGAGCCCTAGATCCTCTAACTGGCCGCGCTTCCGCCGCCGATGTGCACTTCCGGCCGCGGTTCCGCCGCAAGAGAGAGAGAGATCACTTGATGAAATTTGCTGCGTGGCCTCCTGTCATCTTCTGGATCTTGATGAATGTCTCTGTCTCTCTGTATCCTTAAGTATGTGACTCCAGATTCCCTCGCAAAATTCACACAATAATTGTTAAATATACAATTTGCAGTTTTGTTTTATTTATGATATTGATCGTATAAGAATTCAACACAAATAGTAAGAATAAAAAATTACGCACGTATCCCCGGCAACGACGCCATTTGATTGTTTCGAAAAAGTGTTTGTGTAGTTAACCGCAATCAATAACGGTGTCGTGTGTAGCTAGACCGAGATGAGTACGGGTCGTCCTCTGGGAAACGTTGAATCTTTTACTCTTACTTTAGATGTGTTGAAAAAGAGAGGAGGAAGAAAGAATGTTGTAGAATGGTTTCTAGATCTACGTTAAGCAAGAATGCAAAAATATAGATCTAGATTATTTTAAGGATGTAGTTAATATAATAAGGGGGCTTGTAGGGTTCGTTAGGATTTAGTAGTTATGGACGATTAATTAAAAGTTACCATTTTTATCCTTTAATAGATTTAAAACTAGAACCATGGTGATGCGTGTAGATTAGGGTTTCTGGAGGGAAAAGGAATCCCACTCTTAACCCTTATCTCGACATGGAACTCCGTTCATATCTAGCCTTTACCAAAACAATCATTAATCTAATCTCTAATCGCGGTTGGAACTAACAAGGAATTGTTAGCGCGCCCGATTAGGATGTTAATGATTCTTTTGATAAAGTTTTTAAACTTTATAGGACTTAAAAAGGGTTTAGGGATGTTCATCGTCCATTAGCCTACCCTAATCCTACAAACCCTAACAAGCGGAGAATTACTCGTGCATGTTGGGAGAAAAAGAGATGGAGAGAAAATGCATAATTAAACTACGAAGAAATAGAAGAAGAAAAAAAAAGCTACCTTTATTAATCAACAATATTCATTACACTTTGATTCCTTAGAAAATGATTACAAAGATTAGTTTGCTTCTCGATCTCTTCCAAGAAGGTAGATGAACCGTTGATGACCAGCTTGGATGTGTGAGCCGTCTTGGACTTCGTGATCGCGTCGGCTTGATGATTTTTCCAAGAGGCTCTCGGTCTTTATTTATAGCCCAAATGCCAGAACTCTTGCTTCCAAATATGGAAGATAACTATAAAGATTCACCTTAAACTTTATGAGCCTCTAACTCCCCTATCATGCCTCGGATCCGCGGCCAACAGGGGGGTTTGGCCGCGGATCTGCGGCCAAAGGTTGGGGTCACATGTTGAATTTTCTGGGGGTAGATCCTTGTGACATGTGTCAGTCTCTGGAAGCTTTGGAACTTGGAAATCTTCTCGTAGTTGCTGCCAGACTTGATTTCTTCATTTTGATTTTTTAATTAGGCAGGTTTTCTTTAACAACTTGATTTCCTTGATTTTAGACCTGAAAATTCTGCACAATAACTTAACAAATAATATTTAGTAGACCTTGTTCTACTAGGATTAGGTCAATGATATTATTTGCATACATTTTCCTACCAAAAGCTAATTATAATATATCAACACATGGAAAATAGTATTTTTACACATAAACCCTCATATGTATGATATGTTATAATAAAGACCTTTTTAAATATGGAAATAGGAGGAAAAATGTAATAACAAATGTGCAGTTTTATTAACTGAACATACACCTATTACGCTTATTGGATAGTCTTATTCCATACCATAGGCTGGTGCCGAATGGTAGGGAAGGAAGAAAATCATTTAGCCTAAGGGTGGTGTACAGAAGGTAATGAGTAAAGACAAATAAAGGGATTTAGAGAGATGACAAGGAAATATACGGTTATAGTCATGAATCTGGATAATGGAAGAGGCATTACTAGGAATACCTGGTTACCCCTTCGAAACATTTTCATGTTTCAGTTTCACTATGTATTGTTAATTGAAAACTGATTTCCCAATTAGATCCTTGCTCCAGGGTATGTATTTACCAGCTTTGACTCTCACATCTGTATGGGTTTACAGATGATGAGTGGGAGTAAGTTATTGGGAATTAGGTGATTATATCCTCATTATATCGGAATTCATTGTAATTGGTGATATTTGAGGAAATCGCCTGGGTTTTGCCTGATGGAAAATATTTGGTTTTGAATATCCGTTGTTATGCACCAATTTCAAATTGATATATCTGTACGTTTATTTTATAAAGTGAGATATAATTTTTTGAAATTATGTCCATGACATTTACCTATATCTGTTGATGATTGGGTAAGGAGCATTAAACAGCGGTGTAATTCTTCTTAACCATAGTACAATTTTCAACCTACGACGCATAGGGTTTGAGTTATTCAACTCAGGGGACTTATACAAAGTATTGTATGTTGTCCAGTGTCCATTAGGACAAAGGGGTTGGTCCTCGTACTATATTCCGTTTACTTGTGACTTCTCCAGTTTTAGACAAGTATTTTGTAGAAATGCAAGATCCAAGTTTTGAGAAGTTATAGCTATAAGAATAAAGTAAAGAACCATGTGTTGCAAGTATTAAGATTCTTTAATATGATCGAAGATGTAGATACTTATGTTTGGTATTCAGTTGATAGTAATGGTTTTGAGAACTTGCTTCTCTTTCAGGTTACTCATATTTAAATGCACTCCTAGTTGAGTAATGCTGATCAGCCTCTCTTCATTTAGTTGACATGCACTGGAGACAGATGGATGATTTGAATCTGGTTCCAGTTAAATCAGTGCCTCTGTTTCTATATTGTACATAGAATGGTTCATATCTTAACGATATTAAGGTATATGGAGTTGTTCGGCTTATGCTTAAAACCAGACTCTGGATAACTCAAGGCATGTTTTTGTAATGGCAGTTTGTGGGTTATCCCGGGCTATGACGAGGGTTAGCTTTCTACCATCTGGAAGATCAATAGTGATATTGTTCTTGACTCGCCACAGTTTTAGTAAAATGGACTTTTTCATAAAACAGTAGTGGGAGTATGGTAGAACTGGAAGTGATTTCAGAACCACAAACGATTACTGAAAATTTAATAGAATCTAAAGATTCAATCGGGTTTGACATTCCATTAGCCACTCCGTAGATACGTTTTGGGTAGCCTCAGGCACCCGAGAGGTACTTCAGTATCCTCAAAGACGGTGACATGGAGGTTCTTGTTTACTCAGACTTGCCGTTACTGCTGTTCTAGACTATGAGACCCGGCATGAGGATGAGTATAGTGCCGTTCTAAATTAGCTTTAGAAGTGCACGTGTATATGACTCTGCCAGAGGGTTGTTGTAGTCAGTGGGAGCAGCGGAAGTATAGTGGACAAGTAGCTTGTGTCTATTTATAGACTAAAGCGGGTATAGCGGAGATAGATCATCTATTTTTGATATGAAAGTCATGGGCTTTGACTTCATCAAAATAGGAGATGGATCTGTTAAGAAAGTAGTAAGGTGTGATGTCCTGATATTTGGATGACATACACTTTGTAGGAAGTGAAATTCCTACACTACGATCGGTTATACTGTAGTTGTCACACGGTGGTTTCTCCACATAGCGTATGGATATTATAGCAGGCATTCTGGTTACTAGATCTGTGGTTTAGATCTAGATTTGGGTAGTTTCCCAATCTGGGGACTGTGACACTACTCTAAAGGTATTTTAGAATGGACGACTCCTGGCATGGTGATGTACCTGCAGGTGAAGGAATCACCCTCTCTGAAGGTGTCTTACAGACTAAAGGGGGAGGGAAGTGCATGATTGGCATATCACTTACTTATGCAATTGAGTCAATCATGAGATATCAAGTACCATACCAGATATTATTTTTGCTCTAGCTGCAATAAGTTTATATATTAATCCAATCCTGGAGAAACGTTCGGAAGCAGTTTATAAACATAAGTGGATGTTCTAGGGATTTGATAACGGAAGCCTCTTTCGGGAGACGGTTATCATTCCAGGCTTCCAAGGTGACCTGGATGACAAAGTGACTGTCAGAGTTATAGTTTTCCCTCTTGATGAGGGGCAGTAGTTTGGACAGGTGGTCCAAACGGATACTGAGGGAGGCATGGTGCAGGATACTGATTAAATTCAGTGGACGATACAGTCTAAGAAGTTTGCTGGATTTGGAGTTCATTTGTGAACTGGGTCCCATCAGATAGCCATACATATTTTAAGACAGGTATTGCTCATTTCGGGAGATGGCTTTCTCCGCGAACTTGAGATAAAGAGAGACATAGAAAGAAATATTGGAGCAGATCCACTCACTGAGGCAATTTCTCGAACGCAATAGTTTTACAAACGAGCTTTGTGGTAGAGAAGTTGGGTGTTCGGTATAACACGGGCTGTGAGTATGCGACACCGCAATAATTAGCCTTAAGTGCAAGTGGGAGATTGTTGGCTATAGTGCCTTCAAGTCAATTATTGGATCGCATGCACGTGGTTGCAATGATTGAAGGATGACCTATACCGGTAGAACAGTCTTACTCGAGATGATAGTATGCTATCTGGTTTGTTTTTATCATTGTGTACATGCTTCAGGTGACATTACAGATCACTATTATATGTTGATAGAGCTCATAGGATTCATGCTTGACTACCAGCAGTATGATGGCGATCATATACATGAGAGTTGGGTAGTCTATAAGCACATCCTTAAAATGTCCCTAGTCGTAGGAGTTTCGAGACTGGGCATCGATACTCCAAGAGTAGACTAGTGTATACTGATCGAGACCTCGACGAGTGGTAGTGGCCGGTCTCATAAGCCATTGGTGTTGGTTGGTTCACCTAAGATGTATACAGGTGCTCATTGGGTTATGAATACACCGGACGGACTCGCGGGGAATATGCTAGTTGGTATTATACCTTTTGTCAGATAGCAGTTTTCTGGTGACATGTGTACAGGTTAGTCTATCGACCTGAGATCGTCATTTGTCTCGTGTGAGTTCCCACTGTACTTTGATTACTACCCTATCACGGCTCAAAAGAGTCGTGCAAATAGGTTTTAGTTGGGTACAGTTCTGAGCCATATGGAGGCAGTGAGCGGATCGTCAGAGGATTCGTCTCTCCCGGTATTGGGAGTTGATGTCGCGGTGTGCACGAGTGACCATCACCAGAAATCCTTGGCCAAGGTAGTCGAGAATTACTGATTCAGATCACTTGTTTCTCAGGTGGTGATGGGCTTCATACTGACACTGAATGTCAAGTTATTAGGGGTCTGATTTTATCCACCCCCTAGACTCGATATGCGATACTCATAGACGAACGGACCGGACTGTACGAATATTGTCACTGTCAGGCTCAATAGGGGTTTTAGGATGAGTTTGCTCGTCGGCCTCCCTTTCGCTCAATACCTGGGTAGCCGTTACGTACAACTAGTGCCACTGACGTGCTTGTGGTTAAACCCACTGCCAGCGTATTGACGAGTCTTTAGAGTCCCACACAGAGGGTTTCCTGGCTTCGGGCAAAACGTTGTAGAGGCCGTATGGTTTTATGGCAGGGTTCGATCATATACGTGCACTTGTGCACGGATCATGATCGGACGGATAATACTAGTGGGTTTTGGTTTAAGCCGGATCCTATTATTATATTGTTGGATTATTTTCGTCTCGTTGTATTCGTATTCAGTCGGAATACGGATGCGGGTATGTATATACGGATGAGGGGTATTCTTGTAATTCGTTACAAGATTACTTTAGATAATGCCATTTCTTTTTCTATTAAACATTTAGTTTAAATGTTTAGTGAGGTGGAAAGTGTGAGTGTAAGTTTTGGCATTGATTCTTTTATGCATTGATTCATGCATGTGCACTTGGTGGGTCATGTTGTGATTCATGGTGGCATGATGAATCTTTTGTTGTATTGTGAGATATTTGTAGTGAGCAAGGGAAATAGAAGGCAAATAGTTTTTTTGGCAAGGCTTTTCTTTAGTTGATATATTAGCTCACAACAAATACCACACAATAACTTAGCCATTTCTTCACTTGCTTTTTCTCGAGCTCACACTCTTCACCTCTTGGCATCTTCTTCAACCTCTACCCAAACCCTCTCATGAGTTGAGAATCCTTAGTTGTATTGAGACAAAGTATTCACACACACTCTCTGCTTCATCTTGGCTATCTAGACTAGCAAACTAGATACTCGAGTTGCTTCGATTTTGAGGTCGGAGCCCGTATTACTAACTCTCGACATGGATCTTCTTCGATGTGGGGAGACCGAAGATCAAACACGATCAAGGAAGCCGCGAGGAGGTTGGGACAGAGGTTGAAGACCGAAGAACACGGATCGTTTGGTATAACCTCTCTAAACTCCTTTCATATAGCTAGTGTAGGGTTAATGGTGCGATCCGTAGATTAGGGTTCTGTTAGCGCTGGTTTCTAAAAGTTTTTGTTCCGCATTTTGCCACAGATTGATGGCCGGGACGCTGCCGTAACCCAACATCATGTACACTGCAAATTGGAGAAATGCTATCAACATGGCATCCATATCAGTGCAACTTCGTCTCGCTAAAATACTTTTCTAAATCAACCGCTACATTGAAAGTGCTGGTGCTATAAACGGATCGAATATATGTGTTAACATATCCATATCCGGCAATCCTAAACATATTAGAATACGGATATGGATCGTTATTGGAAATGAAAATTACTATTCATATATGATAAAAGTCATATACATAATATAAAAATTCAAAAATAATATACCCAATAAAGCCAGATATTACTAATCTTGGTATTGGATATAGATACGGATCAAATATAGATGTTATACATACAGTCATCGGAAAAGAAAAATAACTATTGGTATTTGATAAATATCGGATAAGGATACAGAGTTACCTCAGATTATCCGTATCCGCTAACATTCTACCATGCATGGCCATCAAATCCATTTAGATGTAATGATAATTCTTAAGTATCCGCCACAATCAGATCCTTGTACGCTTTTTTTAACAATGACCTTTGAAGAACCTGTACTATCTGTTCATCTCAGAAAACTGCATCTTAATACCACTCATTCATTATCTATTTTGTTATATATCGGTACTATTAACCAGTGTCTGCTTAGTAAATACAGATTACGGGAATTCGTGACAAAATACTGGAAACACACTCAAAATCACGGATATAACGTTTGGGCGCCTGTTCATATCAGATTTTTGCATTTTCATACCGCCCAATTTTTATCACATTGCTTATCGGTAGATACTCTTGAGCCGTGTTTGCTAGTAAAATGCAGGATACAGGTTCTCGGTTCTAAAACGGTGAAATTCATGGAAAACACGACAAAATCCGGGTTCCTGCCAACCACTGAGAAAACACGGTCTCCGCTCTTCATCCGTATGTTGCCAGATACCAGTTTAAGAGACAAAATGTCAAATCAATGTCGTTTTCATGCACAAGGCTCAATGGCAGCACAAGATCCAAGAAATCTACGCGGAGCTCGAGGCAATCATGACAAAAACATCCACAAAAAGTCCACCTTTCCCTCAACAGAAATTCTGGAAAAATCGTGAAGACAATTTGAGAAAATACATATGCCAGAATAAAGTACACAGCAAACCAGGGAAGCACCAAAAATCCTATGCTCTAACTCCACCAGAGTGCGGCGGATCCGCGGCATAGGGAGGCTTAGGCCGCGGATCCGCGGCCACTCTGTGGAGTCAGAGCATGGGCTTTGGGGGGTATTTGGGTCTTTTCATATGTGTTCTGGTGGTTGCCCTAGATTTCCATTCTCCAGCCTATAAATAGCCCAGAACTTTGAGAAGGAGAGGGTCCATAATCTTGTATTCTTTTTCTAGGTTTTACAATACATGTTCTTCTTCTTCTCATCTCTTCTCCATTAAAACTTGTAGTGAGCTTTGTGAGTGAAGAATGGTGAATAAAGAAGTTCATTTTATTATCATGCTTGTCTTGTTCTTTCTATAATTGTTGTAATTTTCATTTGTTAACTAGTTGTTGTTATTTCGTGTTGTTTCTTTCTTCTCTCTTTTTCTTTATCCTTAAAACGACTATGATGCTTACGCTCGATCCTCGCCAAGGTGAGGTCGCAAATAGCTAGTTGTTATCTTCTAATCTCTTTCTTTCTATCTTCCTCTTTTGTTTTGTTTTATTTTTCCGTATCATGATGTGTGAGTAGTTTAATACTTGTTAGGGTAGGATAAGGGAAGTTTGAGAGAAGGAAATCTCTCTCACTCTTTCCTTGCCCAACAGCTTAATTCGATTCCCGTTAATTGAACCACAATCCGCTCCTTACGGCACCCTATCCTACATGATAGCGGTGATTCCGTAGTGAGACCGGTTGTGGTTGAATTAACCGGAGGTTATGGCTAAGAGCCAAGAACAGACGGACAAGCACCAAAAGGAAGAACTTATGCGTTGGAAAGCCTAGCTTATACTCGCAAGTTCCTTCCTAGTCGTGCTAATCCCCGTTGTTGCCGATTACCGTAACACCGATATTAAGAGGGGCAACGAAAGATGTGGAGACTCCTAACTCAAACTAACCTAATCCTAACCTTAACAAGCTCTCTTTACATATCATTTTACCGCTTAACTAATCACAACAAAATCTGAAAAACTGGACTTAACTCGTTAAAGCACATAGAAAAAGATTTCCATCTCCCTGCGGACGACCCGTACTCAACCGGCTAGCTACGAGCGAAACCGTCTTGATTGCGGTATTTAACTAAAACTTGAACACGCAGAATCGCTAACAATCAAATGGCGCCGTTGCCGGGGAGACGGTAGTTTATTTCCTTGTGTAATTTCGGGTTAACTTGTGAATATAACCGAAAAACAAAACAAAAAAATATACATTGTAAAAAAAAACCATCTTGTTATTTTTGATTAGCTTTTGTGCAAGTGTGCAGGAAAATACGAAGTTCAAGATCGGCGCCAAAGACGTCGGATAAGACGGAGTTCAAGTACAGTGCCAAAGACGTGGGAAGATAGACCCACATTTCGCGGCTACACCGCGACGGAATAAAACGGAACAAACGGTCTACTGTCAAGATCTGGAGCAGGTACAGTGAGCAAATAAAAATTCAGAAGATCCATACAAGCAGAGGACAAACACAGGAGCTCACACCAAAAACCCAAAAGCCCAAGTCCCTGTTCCTGCCGCGGAACCGCGGCAAAAGAGGGCTTAGGCCGCGGATCCGCGGCCACTTGGTGCCTTTGGGCTGCCAAATTCTCTCTGTAAGTCTCTCTCCTCTCTCCCACTCCTCTGGACTCCAATAAATTGTGTTTTCTGCAGATTTCTTTGCGCAAACTCTTCTCCCCCTTCCAATAAACTGTTCTTGTGCAGGATTCTTTGCGCCGCGCTAAAAATAAAAAAATTGTTTGCAGTTGCTTTGTTACTGCTTTGCATTTCTTTAATACGGACTTAAGGGGCTTGAAACCAATCCAGATTGGGTGGGGATTTCATCACCCTTCCCAGGACCCCAAAAATCATAAAAGCATATGCATTGTCCATTGTAAATTAAAAAATACTAGACTTCAGCCCTAAGGACTTCGCGCTCATTAGGAGAAGATAAACCGTGTTTAGAACCTCGCTTAATAGTATATTGTTTACGGGGTGTTTAGGAAAGTGTTAACGGCGCAACCGCCAAAAGAGAAAGGGTTATTTAATTAAGGAACTTCGCGAAAGCGTTGGACAACCTCCCCTTATCTCTGCACTTACCTGGCCTCGTGATCAGTGTATTTTTAAGCCCGTTTCTCGACACTGTTTAACTTCGACAATCAAGTTCAGGAGCAGGTCTAGTAGACCTATGTTACCCTAGATCTAGGTGTGATTGTGCATATCTTGTTTGTGATTACTTAAGCCGTATATCCGTACATACTTCTGTAAATCTCTTTCTAAAAACAAAACAAAAAAAAAGAAAAAAATCAAAAACTTTTATAAAAACTTGCCCTTGTCGCCAAATCCATTTTTCACCCACCACCCATCACCTTTCTCCATTGACGTTTTCTTACCCTCACCTTCTCCGCTTTGACTATACTAAACTCGTTTAGTGTATGTCCGCTTGGACTTGGGACACTAGCGCCCGTCTAGTCCGCGTTACGTTAGTCGCTACCGACTACGCGATCGACTCCGAAGTCGATACTCCGTCCACTCCTCTTTCACCCCTTCCTTTACCGGCCAACTCCGACGTTGACCGGAATTCTGTTCATACATCTTCACCTTCACCTTCACCAACCTCTTCTTCCGCGATGTCGGGATTTAATCCGAACATCTCTTTGACCACCCCTGGATTGGCTCCACCTCCTACGGAGACCAATATCCCACCACCACCGCCTGTTGTAGCGCCGCAGCGAATCGCGCTCCAGGATCGTTTCTATCCCACCCGTTCTGCACTTCCCACCTGCCTTTCTCTTCCTCCGGCCAATGGGGACAACTTTGAAATTAAGCCCCACTTCATCAACATGCTTCCACGTTTTCATGGGCTTGAATCTGAAGATGCCTATATCTTCATCAACAAATTTCAAAACGTCTGTGCCATGATGAAAACCACCCAGCTGTCGGACGATGCTATACGTCTATGGGTCATTCCGTTCACTTTATGCGATCTTGCTGAAAAATGGCTGTATAGCACCGCTTCCCACTCAATCACCAGCTGGGACGAGTTTGTTAAAGCGTTCCTAAAAAAATTCTATCCGAATCATAAGACCGCAAGGATTCGAAATGAAATCAACCAATTCTCCCAGCTTCCTTCTGAACCCTTCTGGAAGTGCTTTGACCGGTACAAAGACCTTCTTGTTCAGTGTCCTCACCACGGTATAGAGAAATGGCAACTTTGCCAAACCTTATACGAGGGCCTGAACCCAGCAACGAAGCAGTTGTTGGAGACCATCTGTCAGGGCCACTTCCTATCGAAATCTGACGAGGAAGCGTGGCAGTTCTTTGACGACCTTGCGGAGCAAACGCTACAATGGGAGAGCACCAGACCAACTTCTTCTTCTTCTACCTCCACTTCTACCGGTCAGTCTAGGGTAGGAATTCACCAACTTGATGTCTCTATTGTGATGAAAGCTGAAATGGCTGCAATAACAAGAAAGCCTGAAGCGATAGAGAGCAAATTTTCTTCTCCTGCCCCTGTTCTCCCCCTTCGTACCATCTGCGCTTGTTGTTCCGATCCTTCTCACTTAACCGAAGAGTGTCCTTACAATCCACCCTCGCAAGGACAGGATCAGGTTAATGCTGCATTCCAGCAAAGACCGAGGAATGATCCATACTCTTCAACCTACAATCCCGGTTGGAGGAACCACCCCAATTTCTCCTGGAATCAGAATCAGAATCAATTCCAGGGCAACAATTTCCAAAGGGCCCCTCCGCCGCAACAACAAGCGCAACAACAAACTCAGTTTCAGCAGCCCTTCCAACCCCAACCTTTCCAAAATCAGACGAACAACTTTGCACCCAACAATTCTTTTCCACCAAACAACTTTGTTCCGTCAAACAACGATAAGGTTTCCTCGCTCGAACGAAGTCTGGAGGCGTTCGTTAAACAATCGACACAATCCACCGCCAACATCCAGTCTTCCATTCAGGCCTTAGTGCAACACACTGCCGCACACGGGCAAAGCATCAAGACCATCGAGGCCCAGATTGCACAGCTGAACGCGGCCTTAAGCGAGCGAGAAAAGGGGAAGCTCCCGTCCCAACCACTCCCAAATCCCGGTCACCCACATAATGCACATGTTGCTCTTGAACAACAGAACCATAATGTGAGTGCCGTGACCACGCTGAGATCGGGAAGGATGCTGCAAAACAACATTGGCAAACGGATCAACGATGACACCCCGGCCGCCTCTTCTTCTTCTTCTTCTTCTTCGTCTTTTGAGCCTATTCTCCGTTCTTCACAAGGCTCCCCTTCCTCTTCTTCTGCTCTGAACGGACCCACTTCTCACTCCACGAAGACACCTATTCTGGGATCCGTTCCAACTCCACAATCTCTTCCTCCAGCATTAGACTCAACCAATTTTCAAAATGTTCCATTTCCAAACCGGTTGAGGTCTAACAAACAAAATCCACAAATGGAGAAGATTCTGGAGTTATTTAAGCAGGTTAACATTAACATTCCTCTTTTAGATGCTGTCCAACAAGTCCCATCCTACGCGAAAATCTTAAAGGACTTGTGCACGAAAAAGAGGAAGTCTCAGGTACCCAAGAAAGTTTTCTTGGCTAGTGCTGTGAGTGATGCCCTTACCCAATCTTTACCACAAAAACGGAAGGACCCTGGCTGTCCTACGATTTCAATTACTATTGGGGATAAGAACATCAATCGCGCACTATTAGATCTTGGTGCCAGTGTTAACTTGCTTCCGTATTCAGTATACGAGCAATTAGGCGTCGGAGAGCTGAAACCCACGCACTGCACTCTCCAAATGGCCGACCGATCGATCATCCATCCTAGGGGTGAGCTAGAGGATGTGTTAATCAAAGTCGGGGACTTCATATTCCCCGTTGACTTCATTGTATTAGACACACAGCCTGTAGCTAACCCCCGGAATCAAATTCCGGTGATACTCGGTCGCCCATTTCTCGCAACCTCAAATGCTGTGATCAATTGTCGCAATGGTTCGATGAACCTCTCTTTTGGAAATATGACGATTGAACTCAACATTTTTAGGTTGGGGAATCAGCCCGCCGAACCTAATGCTCATATACTGGACGTCTGCTCGATCCAGGAGATCACCCCAGAAGATTGTGAATTCGAGGAGTTTCTGTTTGATCACGATAATCTTGACGCCACTAGTGCGTTTCTCTTCGAACCTGCTGCTGTTTCTGCGCCCGACAACGACTACGAGTGTTTCACGTTCTCGAACGATCTTAGCCGCGCACAACCCGAGTTTGAATCCTTCGACTTTCCGGATGAGTTACCTGAACCATCCAACTCGGTTGCCTACACTCGTTTTGAACCTTTGCTGAAGTCCTTTGAGTTCGAGACCTTTGCACCAATCTTGCCTTCCATCGTTTCACCTCCAACGCTCGAACTCAAGCCTTTGCCGTCTCACCTTAAGTATGCTTACTTAGGTGAGAACGAGACCCTCCCTGTCATCATTTCGGCTTCTCTAGCTCCCGAGCAAGAGAAAGCCTTTCTTGCGGTCTTGCACAGCAACAGGCAAGCTTTTGGCTGGTCCATGGCGGACATCAAGGGGATTAGTCCCCTAATTGTTGAGCATCATATTCATCTGATGGATGATGCCAAACCATCCCGGGATCCACAAAGACGTCTCAATCCAGTCATGAAAGAGGCTGTGAAGAAGGAGATCGTAAAATGTCTAAATAGTGGTATCATTTACCCTATCTCTGATAGCCAGTGGGTTAGCCCCATTCATGTTGTCCCCAAGAAGTCGGGCATCACGGTCATCACTAACGAGGCAAACGAGTTAATCCCTACTCGCACCCAAACTGGGTGGCGAGTATGCATTGATTACAGAAAACTCAACGCCGCAACGCGGAAAGACCACTTTCCGCTACCTTTCATTGACCAGATGCTTGAACGATTGGCCGGACACAAGTACTACTGCTTTCTTGATGGCTACTCCGGCTATAATCAAATTCCCATCGCCGAAAAAGACCAGGACAAGACCACATTCACTTGTCCTTTCGGCACGTTTGCATATCGTCGCATGCCCTTTGGGTTGTGCAATGCGCCCGCTACCTTCCAGCGGTGTATGATGGAAATTTTCTCAGACATGGTGGAAAAATTTCTGGAGATTTTCATGGATGACTTCTCCATCTTCGGCGATTCCTTCAACGAGTGTTTGCTGCATCTTGACGCTGTCCTTACCCGATGTAAGGACAAGAATCTCACTTTGAACTGGGAGAAATGCCACTTCATGGTGCGCGAAGGTATTGTCTTAGGACATATCATCTCGCAAAATGGCATAGAGGTTGACAAAGCAAAGATTGAGGTCATTTCCAATCTACCTCCTCCCCGATGCGTCAGAGATATCCGAGCCTTCCTTGGCTATGCCGGTTTCTATAGACGGTTCATCAAGGACTTTAGCAAGATTGCTAGGCCCTTGACTCTTTTGCTGGCCAAGAACACGCCATTCGACTTCAACTCGAGCCGTGTGACTGCCTTTGAGTCATTGAAACGCTCACTCACTTCTGCTCCCGTTCTTTCTTCACCTGACTGGACGCACCCATTCGAGATTATGTGCGATGCATCCGACTTTGCCATTGGTGCTGTCCTTGGATAACACATCAACAAGATGCCGCACGTAATCTATTATGCGAGCCGAACCCTGAACGACGCCCAACTCAATTATACAACAACTGAGAAGGAATTCTTGGCTGTTGTATTTGCTTTAGAAAAGTTCAGGCTCTACCTCATCGGCTCTCCAGTCATTGTCTACACAGACCATTCTGCTCTGCGCCATCTTTTTGCGAAGAAAGATGCAAAATCTCGGTTAATCCGTTGGATCCTCTTGCTTCAAGAGTTTGACCTTGTCATTAAGGACAAACGAGGCTGTGAAAACGTGGTTGCCGACCATCTCTCACGACTTCCTTCTTCGCCTTCGCTTCCAATTCCGATCAACGACGTTTTCCCGGATGAACAGCTCTTGACAGTATCTTGCGAACCCTGGTTCGCAGATATTGTGAACTATTTGGCCACGGGATTACTACCGACCGAATGGTCAAGTCAGGACAGACTTCGCTTCTTATCCCAAGTAAAACACTTTTACTGGGACGAACCCTATCTGTTCAAGTACTGTCCCGACCAGATTATTCGTCGGTGTGTCCCTAATGAGGAATTCAAGAGTGTGCTGTCATTTTGCCACGATCAAGCGTGTGGCGGGCATTTTGGCCCCAGAAAGACAGCCGAGAAGATCTTGCAATGTGGTTTCTACTGGCCACAACTTTTCAAAGACGCGCATGACTATTGCAAGACTTGCTCCCGGTGCCAACACATGGGCCGGATATCCCGGAGGAACGAGATGCCGCTCCAACCAATCTTGGTTGTGGAGATTTTCGATGTTTGGGGGATAGATTTCATGGGACCGTTTTCCAGCTCTTTTGGGAACTTGTACATCCTTCTCGCTGTTGATTACGTCTCTAAATGGGTCGAGGCTGTGCCCAGCCGGATTAATGACAACAAGGTTGTCGTTAGGTTCCTTAAAGAAAATATTTTCTCCAGGTTTGGGCACCCCCGAGCGATCATTAGCGACAATGGAAGTCATTTCTGCAATAGGACTTTCGAGGCCTTGATGCGGAAATACTCCATTAATCATAAGCTCTCTACGCCCTACCACCCCCAAACCTGCGGGCAGGCCGAAGTTTCAAATCGGCAAATCAAGCAGATACTGGAGAAGACGGTTTCCAAGAACCGTAAGGATTGGTCGCTGAAACTCACTGATGCCCTTTGGGCCTTTCGAACCGCTTATAAGACCGACCTTGGCATGTCTCCCTATCGGCTTGTGTACGGAAAAGCCTGCCATCTACCTGTCGAAATAGAGCATCGCGCATTTTGGGCGATAAAGGAGCTGAATCTGTCTCTCGAAGATGCGGGCAGCCATCGGAAGCTGCAGTTGAACGAACTAAGCGAGCTTAGGGATGAGGCTTACGATAACGCGGTTGTCGTTAAGAATCGAACGAAGGTGTTTCACGATAAACACCTTTTGCGCAAAACCTTCGTACCTGGTCAGCAGGTACTGCTTTACGACACCCGACTTCAATTCCATCCAGGAAAGCTCAGATCTCGCTGGAAAGGGTCGTATTTTGTGCGGAATGTGTATCCGCAGGGCGCTGTGGATTTGGAAAATCCAAAGGACGGTTCATTTTTCAAAGTGAACGGACACCGATGCAAACCGTACCTTAGCGTCGAACCAACAGAGGAGCTCCTGTTCTTACAGGAGCCGGTTTACCCTGCTTGATCTTCCTCTGCCTACCACCAAACTTCGGTTATTCAGCCAAGAACAGTGGACACTGTTCCAAATAAGTTTGGGGGTATGTATAAACCATTTTGTATATATTTGTATATATTCTTTTTCTTTTTCTTTTTCTTTAAAAACCAAAACAAAAAAAAAATTGTGTATCGCTAACCGACAATTTTGACCCTTCAAATGATCTCTTCATGCAACGACAGTGAGGACACTGTCCAGTTTAAGTTTGGGGGTACGCTCGGTACGCATTTCTTACCTTCGCATTCACATGTATATTTTGTATCTGCATATTAAAATCCATAAAATCCATAAAAATTTGAAAATTTTCTAAAAATATAAAAACTTTTTTGTCAAGTTAGCTAGTGGAAGAACTCTGATTCAACATTTCGACGGTTTTGTTTGAAAAAATAGGAATAACTAAATCTTATGTTTAGATTTTGAAAATCTGAAAGATAACTCTCCTTTGAAGTTAACTATAGCTGATATACGTCTTTACATCACACTACACGTGTCATGAGTTTTTGGAAATTAGATGACAAGTCTTTTATGTTTAAAAAAAAAACTTTTAAACAGATAAATGATTTTCTGAGAATCAAATAGGTTTGTTCTGAAATAAGTAATGTCAAGAATAGTTTATGAAGTAAAGCGAATATGAAGGAATATTATTGATGCCATAATTGGAACTAAGTCTGAAAAATAATCCATCTGAAACTTGATTGGAATGATTACACACCGAACCCACTAAACACGTCTTTTATCCAAAAAAAATAATTGAACTGCCGGTTATGTCTCCGTTCGTATTAAATCATCTGATTTTCACGCCAACCTGTCTTTTGTTTTTGGACCTAGGTAACTTGAGTAATTAAGTCCGCTGGGGTGTTTCTACACCTAATGCCCTAAAATCAACTGGTTTGGGTGCATTGGCCCAAAGCTCGCTAAGAAGCCTAGAAAGTCCAGATTAAAACAAAGTCAAGCAAGTGTTCTCTCCGAGTTAAAATTCCTAACAGTTCTTTGTGTGAGAATAATCTTGATAAAAGACAGACTTTTATAAAAAAAATTTAGCGGAGATATGAAGGTTTTACTCTATGATAAAGACTATTGCACGTTCACAGAGGTGTGTATGAAATGAAAACAAGAAAAAGGTGGAGTGAAGAATAAGACCTAGTTTCCTGTTAGGGAAGATAGAAATTCTGAAGTTGAAACTTTACTGGAAAACGAAACTTGAAAAATGCTTAACTCTTTATAAAACTTATGTGATCCTTTTAAAATTGTTATCTAGGCTTTAGTGTGCGACATGATGACTTTAATCGATCCTTCTGGAACTTAGCGACACTATTTGCACTGCACGTAAAGATATATAAAATCTGTAGTTAAATAAGAAGTGAGGTGTGAAAAATAAAGGTTCGATGATCTAGACTTAGGATTATAGAATTGTTATTTTCTAAAACACAACTTTAGGGTTTGAATCTTAGTTATTTTACAAAACCAACTTGACCGGATTTTGTGGGTAGTATCCGCTGAAAACCCTCAGGAGACAACACTCCTCCTACTAGGGACACCTAGAGGTTTAACGGCTTGTTGCACATGCTCAGTGCAATCGCGTTCCCTGCGAAAGTGAGGTTAGGAAATTTTTTGTGAATAAATTGGCTTTGCTCGGGACGAGCAAATGATAAGTTTGGGGGTATTTGTTCATATCAGATTTTTGCATTTTCATACCGCCCAATTTTTATCACATTGCTTATCGGTAGATACTCTTGAGCCGTGTTTGCTAGTAAAATGCAGGATACAGGTTCTCGGTTCTAAAACGGTGAAATTCATGGAAAACACGACAAAATCCGGGTTCCTGCCAACCACTGAGAAAACACGGTCTCCGCTCTTCATCCGTATATTGCCAGATACCAGTTTAAGAGACAAAATGTCAAATCAATGTCGTTTTCATGCACAAGGCTCAATGGCAGCACAAGATCCAAGAAATCTACGCGGAGCTCGAGGCAATCATGACAAAAACATCCACAAAAAGTCCACCTTTCCCTCAACAGAAATTCTGGAAAAATCATGAAGACAATTTGAGAAAATACATATGCCAGAATAAAGTACACAGCAAACCAGGGAAGCACCAAAAATCCCATGCTCTAACTCCACCAGAGTGCGGCGGATCCGCGGCATAGGGAGGCTTAGGCCGCGGATCCGTGGCCACTCTGTGGAGTCAGAGCATGGGCTTTGGGGGGTATTTGGGTCTTTTCATATGTGTTCTGGTGGTTGCCCTAGATTTCCATTCTCCAGCCTATAAATAGCCCAGAACTTTGAGAAGGAGAGGGTCCATAATCTTGTATTCTTTTTCTAGGTTTTACAATACATGTTCTTCTTCTTCTTCTCATCTCTTCTCCATTAAAACTTGTAGTGAGCTTTGTGAGTGAAGAATGGTGAATAAAGAAGTTCATTTTATTATCATGCTTGTCTTGTTCTTTCTATAATTGTTGTAATTTTCATTTGTTAACTAGTTGTTGTTATTTCGTGTTGTTTCTTTCTTCTCTCTTTTTCTTTATCCTTAAAACGACTATGATGCTTACGCTCGATCCTCGCCAAGGTGAGGTCGCAAATAGCTAGTTGTTATCTTCTAATCTCTTTCTTTCTATCTTCCTCTTTTGTTTTGTTTTATTTTTCCGTATCATGATGTGTGAGTAGTTTAATACTTGTTAGGGTAGGATAAGGGAAGTTTGAGAGAAGGAAATCTCTCTCACTCTTTCCTTGCCCAACAGCTTAATTCGACTCCCGTTAATTGAACCACAATCCGCTCCTTACGGCACCCTATCCTACATGATAGCGGTGATTCCGTAGTGAGACCGGTTGTGGTTGAATTAACCGGAGGTTATGGCTAAGAGCCAAGAACGGACGGACAAGCACCAAAAGGAAGAACTTTTGCGTTGGAAAGCCTAGCTTATACTCGCAAGTTCCTTCCTAGTCGTGCTAATCCCCGTTGTTGCCGATTACCGTAACACCGATATTAAGAGGGGCAACGAAAGATGTGGAGACTCCTAACTCAAACTAACCTAATCCTAACCCTAACAAGCTCTCTTTACATATCATTTTACCGCTTAACTAATCACAACAAAATCTGAAAAACTGGACTTAACTCGTTAAAGCACATAGAAAAAGATTCCCATCTCCCTGCGGACGACCCGTACTCAACCGGCTAGCTACGAGCGAAACCGTCTTGATTGCGGTATTTAACTAAAACTTGAACATGCAGAATCGCTAACAATCAGCGCCAACACTGCAAACATAACAGAAAATCAATCGTGATTCGAATAATTCGTTTTTGCAAATAAACAAGTTTTGGTCCAACACATTACAAGTGTGCACAATACTCTTGGTGACTTGGACCATGGTGGGGCTGTCTTGGCTCACATGACATAATGAATTGTGCAAGTAGGGAACATGAGCATTAAATACTAAAAGATGTGATGTGATTTAAACCATCATGTTTCCCTCCAAGACTACTGAGTATAACCCAAATTGATATGAAGAAATCAAACAATACCAGTAGACTTCTGGAGTGCACTCGAGATCACCACAGCAAAACGGGTCCTAAAACTCCACAAAAAACCGGCGACATCATGGAAATGACAGGCGGTGCCGGGCCCACCAAGGAGAAATTGCTTCATTTTTATCGGTTCACTCATTGTTGTCCCATCTTCCTGTTTTTATTATTTGTTTATTTTGATTTTGATCCTATAAATACCTGATCAATGGGCAAGGAGAGGAGATACTTTTGCTTTAGTTTTAGTTTAAAACAATTGTAATTTGTAGATGGTAACTTGCTTTTCCTTTGAACTCTTGAGTTCTTGCCCCTTTATCTTGACCTTGCAACTTCTTCATTGAACTTGCAACCTTAAGATTTAGGTTCTTGACTTCAAGATTAGTTGTATCTCATTTGAAAATCAATAAAAATTCTCATTGTTTATTACATATGTCTTTCTTTCTATTCTCCATTCTTCAAAAGGTTCTTCTTCTTCAATCGCTGCTCCGAATGGATCCACATCTCACTCCACTCAAACTCCAGTTTTAGGATCCGTTCTAACTCCACAATCTCCTCCACAAGCATTGAACTCAACCAATTTAAAAAATGTTCCATTTCCAAACCGGTTGAGATCCAATAAACAAAATCCACAAATGGAAAAGATTCTGGAGTTGTTCAAACATGTTAACATCAATATTCCCCTCTTAGATGCAATCCAACAAGTCCCCTCCTATGCAAAAATCTTGAAAGACTTGTGCAATAAGAAGAGGAAAGCTCCGGTACTAAAGAAGGTTTTCCTAGCTAGTAACGTGAGTGATGCTCTTACCCAAGATTTACCACAAAAAACGAAGGACCCTGGCTGTCCTATGATTTCTATAACCATTGGGGATAAAAACATCAACCGCGCTCTTTTGGATCTTGGTGCCAGTGTTAACATACTTCCTTATTCTGTATATGAGCAACTAGGTGTAGGAGAGCTGAAACCTACACATTGTACTCTTCAAATGGTCGACCGATCTATCACCCATCCTAGGGATGAGCTAGAGGACGTGTTAATTAATGTTGGGGACTTCACATTCCCCGTTGACTTCATTGTTTTAGATACACAAGCTATACCTAACCCCCGGAATCAAATTCCAGTGATACTCGGTCTCCCATTCCTTGCAACCTCAAATGCTGTGATCAATTGTCAAAATGGTTCGATGAACCTTATCTTTTGGCAACATGACAATTGAACTCAACATTTTTAGGTTAGGAAATTAGCCACCTGAACCAAGTGCTCATATACTAGATGTTTGTTCTATTCAGGAGATCGCCCCCGAGGACTGTGAATTTGAGGAATTCTTGTTTGATCACAGTAATCTTGACGCCACTAGTGCGTTCCTCTTTGAACTTACTGCTTCCGCTTCCAACAACGATTACGAGTGCTTCACATTTTCGAACGATCTTGGCTTGTCACCACCCGAGTTTGAATCTATTGAATTTTCGGATGCGTTAGTTGAACCATCCGACTGGGTCGCATACACTCACTTTGAGCCCCTGTTGGAATCTTTTGAGTTCGAGACACTTTCTCCAATCTTGCCTTCAGTCATTTCACCTCCTACGCTCGAACTCAAGCTTCTGCAGTCTCACCTCAAGTATACTTACTTAGATGAAAACGAGACCCTCCCAGTTATCATCCCGGCTTCTTTAGCTCTGGAGCAAGAGAAAGCCCTTCTCACGGTCTTGCAATCCAATCAGCAAGCATTCGGCTGGACGATGGCGGACATCAAGGGGATTAGTCCCCTAATCGTTGAACATCACATTCATATGATGAATGATGCCAAACCAGCTAGGGATCCACAGAGGCGATTAAATCCAGTCATGAAGGAGTTGTGAAAAAAGAGATCGTCAAATGTCTGGATAGTAGTATCATTTACTCTATTTCAAACAGCCAATGGGCCAGTCCTATACACGTTGTCCCTAAGAAGTCGGGCATTACTGTCATCACAAATGAGGTGAATGAGTTGATCCCTACTCATACCTAAATCGGATGTCGAGTGTGCATTGATTATCGGAAACTCAATGCCGCAACGCGGAAAGATCATTTTCCGCTACCTTTCATTGACCAAATGCTCAAACGATTAGCTGGATATGAGTATTACTATTTTCTGGACGGTTACTCAGGCTACAACCAGATTCCAATCGCCGAGAAAGATCAGGACAAAACCACTTTCACTTGTCCTTTCGGCACGTTCGCATATCGCCGCATGCCATTTGGGCTATGCAATACTCTCGCTACTTTCCAGCGGTATATGATGGGAATTTTCTCTAATATGGTTGAGAAATTTTTGGAGATATGGATGATTTCTCCATCTTTGGCGATTCTTTCGACAATTGTCTGCAACATCTTGATGCTGTCCTTACCCGATGTAAGGATAAAAATCTCACTTTAAACTGGGGAAAATACCACTTCTTGGTACGTGAAGGTATTGTCTTAGGACATATCATTTCGCGAAATGGCATTAAGCTTGATAAAGCAAAGATTGATATCATTTCTAATCTTCCTCCTCCCAAATGCGTCAGAGATATCCAATCCTTTCTTGGCCATGCAGGTTTATCAAGGACTTTAGCAAGATTGCTAGACCCTTGACTCTTCTTCTTGCCAAGGATACCGCGTTTAATTTCGACTCGAGCTATTTGAATGCTTTCGAATCACTGAGGAGCTCACTCACCACCGCTCCCGTTCTTTCTTCACCTGACTGGACGCATCCTTTTGAAATTATGTGTGATGCATCCGATTTTGCTATCGATGCGGTCCTAGGATAACACATCGATAAGATACCGCACATAATCTACTACACGAGCCGGACCCTGAATGACGCCCAAATAAATAACACAACAACCGAGAAAGAGTTCTTGGCTGTTGTGTTTGCTTTAGAGAAATTCAGGCCCTATCAGATCGGCTTCCCGGTCATTGTCTACACCGATCATTCCGCTCTAAGACAACTTTTTTGCGAAAAAGGATGCAAAATCTCGGCTAATACGTTGGATCCTTTTACTTTAAGAGTTTGACCTCATCATTAAAGATAAAAGAGGATATGAAAACGTAGTAGCCGATCATCTTTCACTTCCTTCCTTCTTCGCCGACGCTCCCTCTCCCAATCAATGATACTTCCCCTGATGAACAACTCTTAACTATATCTTGCGAACCCTGGTCCACAGATATTGTGAACTACTTAGCGATTGGACTCATACCTAACGATTGGTCGAGTCAGGATAGGCTTAGATTTTTATCCCAAGTAAAACACTTTTACTGGGACGAACCCAGATTTTTATCCCAAGTAAAACACTTTTACTAGGACGAACCCTACCTGTTCAAGTACTGTCCAGACCAAATTATCTGCCGGTGTGTTCCGGAAAACGAATTCAAGAGTGTGTTGTCTTTTTGCCATGATCAAGCGTGTGGCGGGCACTTTGGCCCAAGAAAGACAGCTGAGAAAGTCTTGCAATGTGGCTTTTACTGGCCAAAACTTTTCAAAGATGCACATGAATACTGCAAGAATTGCTCCCGGTGCCAAAATTTGGGCCAGATTTTCAGGCTAAATGAGATGCCACTCCAACCAATCTTGGTTGTTGAGATGTTCGATGTTTGGGGGATGGATTTCATGGGCCCGTTTCCCAACTCTTTTGGGAACCTGTACATTCTCTTAGCTGTTGATTATTTCTCCAAATGGGTTGAGGCGGTGCCAAGCCGGACTAACGACAACAAGGTTGTCGTTAAATTCTTAAAAGAAAACATCTTTTCCCGGTTTGGGCACCATCGCTCTATCATTAGCGACAATAGGACACATTTCTGCAATAGGTCTTTCGATGCCTTGATGCGGAAATACTCGATTAATCATAAGCTATCCACGCCCTACCATCCACAAACATGCGGGCAAGCGAAGTTTCAAATCGGCAGATCAAGAAGATATTGGAGAAAACGGTTTCGAGGAACCGTAAAGATTAGTCTGTGAAATTAACCGATGCCCTTTGGACATTTCGAACTGCATATAAGACTGACCTTGGCATGTCTTTGTAGGGTTCCTAGGCACCCTAATGAGGTCTCACAAGGCATCAAACATGCCAATTTCAAAAATTCTAGGTGCCGAGAGACCCGACTACGGATCGTTTGCTAGAAAACTAGGCGAAGAAGCTAACTAGTTAACACTTAACTATGAGATACGGAAATACAACCTTTGTAGATCCGGTGCTCCACCTCCATAGCTCCGCAACGAAGTCGTCTCCGCTGTCCAAAAGGAATCCGGGCTCTAGAGTCGGCTTCGTCGGAGAAAAAGCGAGCTAGGTCGTCGATGTCCATGCCGAAGATGATCTACGTCGAGGCATCGCTAAATCAAGCTCCACCTTCACCAAGCCATGAAAACTTGTGAAGGAAACACACTCTACTACTTGGCAAGAGGTAGAGGATGAAGAAATAGGAAGTGGGTAGACTTTAGAATTGGATTTCTCACTCATATGCTCAATATGCCATTGATGAAGACAAGCTTCTTCATGAAGAAGAAGAAGAGCAAGAAGAAGATAAGTATTATGATAAGAATAAAAATAAAAGGAAAAATCCATTCTTATCATAATTCTCACCATGGTTAGGTGTAGAGAATTAACTTGAGTTAATTGAATTGGTTAGGGTTAAGCATGAGACAAAATGGTGACTAAGTCAAAAGTTCATGAAGCTTCATGAAAGAAAACAAAAGAAGCCACCATTCTATTTTATGCAATTTATTTTCCAAAAATAAAAACAAATGAATAAATGAATAATCAAATAAAAACCCTAACCATTTCTTTAACCAAGGTTTAATTCTTTACACAAACCCTAATTTGCATGTATCATCAAATATGATACAAACAAGTGCACAAAATCATATCGCATATGCAATGCGCACAACCGAGCGAGAAAATCCATTTAAAGTGAACCGATACTAGTTAATGCAAAGTAATATATCAAATATATAATTATGCATTAAATCATTAAATCAACACTTGATTTAACGATCCGGTCATGACGCACATAACCGACTGGTATCATTAGTAATATCTTATCGAATCAACACTTGATCCGATAACCCGGCTATATCGCATATAACCGATCAATGTCACATCGCGAGAATCGAATACAGTATCACATACTCGTATTATTCTCGGTCCCGCACATATCTCATATGCGCTCCTATTTCGTTTCGCTTGAGCCAGGAAACCTCTGTGTAGGACTCTAAAGACTCGTCAATACGCCGGCAGCGGATGATGATCATATCAAACATCCACAAGCCGCAAGCGGTCTGCTAAACGTAACGGCCACCCGGGTATTGAGCGATCAGAAGATCGACGAGCAAGCCCGCTCACACTCCTGTGAATCCAACCAGTAACACTACCGTACAGTCCGGTCTGTCCGTCTGATATGTCGCATATCTCGCCTATGGGTGGTAAACGTCAGACCCCAATAGCTCGATAAGTCGTGTCGATATGAGGTCTATAACAATTCGAGATACTACTGGTAACACTTACCAGTAAATCTCAGCAACCCTGGCCAGGGATTTCCTGTTATAGCCAATTGAACACAGCGCAACATCAACCCCCTATACCGGGAGAGACGAATCCCCTCCTATCGCTCATTGCCTCCATGTGACTCGGGACTGTACCCAAAAACCACCGTTTTGCACGCCCTCTTGGACGTGGTAAGATGGAAATCAAAGCACAGTGGGAACCACACAAGACTCTATGACGATCTCGGGTCAACAGACTACTCTGTACCAGTGTCACCAGAGAACTGCCATCTGACGTGAGGTATAATACCATCTGGGAGTTCTCGGCGAGTCCGTCCAGTGTACCCAGTCTCTACTGAGCACCCGTATATCATCTCCAATGTCAAACACCAATGGATATTGGATCATCCATCGCCCATCTGTATGGGTCGAGAAGGTATACGCTAGTCTACTCTGGTATATCGATGCCCCGTCTCGATACACCCACGACTAGGGACTTTGAAGGATGTACTTATGGACTATCATGTCCCCACTAGTATGATCCGCATCATAGTCCAGGTAGTCAAGTACACATCCTAAGGGCTTTACCAACATGTAACAGAGAGACAAACAGTATACACGTTAAGGTAAAGATCAACCAGATAGCATACTATCATGTCGAGCAAGAAAGTCCTCCCTATATATGTCCCAGCATCCACTATAATATACATCCTATGTACAGTAATGGCCTCTAGGGCATACATATAACTAACAATCTCCCACTTGCACTAGGGCCATCTGTAGCAGTGGTTGTAGTATCTCATACTCAACCATCCCATAAAAGTCTCTCTCTGGGAACAGGCCTTCGTGAGTGGATCCGCCGTGCTGTCCTCTGAGTCTACTCTCCTAACCTCGATCACCCTGGAGATCAACCATCTCCATGATTAGGTGATACTGCCTTAGAATATGTCTGGATCACTGATGGGACATGCGTTCCTTGGCATAAGCCACAACTCCATTGTCACACAATGGGAGGAACATAGTTCATCTCATGAACCAATATACATCCAAACTGCCTCTTTGGTAGCATCTTTAGTAGCGATGTATCCTGCCTTTATCGTCTAGTATGGCACGGTATCTAGCTTAGAACTCTTCCAACATACCGTCCCTTTACTGAGGGTAAAGACAATGCTTGCGACTGACATTCAGTCGTCTTTATCACCCTGGAACCCTTCCAGTGATTCTCCCCAGGATCGATTGATACCATCTCACTACAACTAGTGAGAATCCTAACATCCAATTAAATCTATCTCATAGATCCAAAACTCGGGATTTAGGAGGTATCATTTTGATCCTATATGGAGAATCATAGTGATAAGCGGAGATTGATCGATCGTAGCATAAGAAACTCCTTTCTTATCAAGAGTATGTCATCCACGTACTCTACGAGGATCACCACCATACTCCCTACTACCTTTTTGTTTATACAAGGTTCATCTACCATTTTGATGATGTCAAACTCTTTGACTAATCCATCAAAACAGATGTTCCAACTCCGCGATGCCTGCTTTAATCCTATAAAGCATCTTGCACACGTTTCCGCTGCTCCCACTGTCTACGAAGCCCTCTGGCCGTGTACTTATAGACTCACTCTTCTAAAACAACATTTAGAAAAGCAGTCATGGCACCCAACCACCAGATATCGTAGTCATGGTATGTAGCCGTGGCAAGTAGTATCTGGATGGACTTATGCATAGATATTGGAAAAAGGTTTCATCATTATCCACGCCTGGTCGATGACGAAAACCTTTAACAAGTCTAGCTTTGAAAGTCTCAACTTTTCCATGTACACCAAGTAATCTTCTCAAGATATACTTGCTCCTGATGGGGATTTAACCCTTCAGATATAGCAACCAAAGTCCATACTTTGTTGGTGTATAAGGATTCCATCTCAGATTGCTAAGCATCCAGCCATTCTTACAGAGTCACACTCCTGATGGCCAGCTCGAAACTAGTTGGGTCATCATCTCATGATGCAATCCTCGCTCCCACTGTCATAGAGAAACCGAAGTATCTCTCAGGTGGGTGAGGAACCCTACTAGATCGGCGGAGAGGCTGAGGTTCGTTAGTTTCTACTGAATCCTCTGGTTGTACCAAATCATCTGCTGTAGTTTGTATAGCTGGAACACTTCCAGTTCTACATAACAGACCTTGCCTCGAGCTTTTCCGGATTTTGCTTTTAGACATAGCCCGGACAACCCCAAATCTTAACCAACTTAAGATATGGGCTCTTCCCTTATCATATCAAATATGAAGTGGTAGGCAGCTGATTTGATTTGAACCGTATTCAATAGGTATGCATCTTCTCAAGCGCATAACTCCCTTAAGGAAAAAGGTAACTCAGTAGTACTCATCATAGAGCACACCATATCAAATAGGGTGTATCTGCTCCGCCCCGATATACCATCGTGCTATGGTGTATTCGGAGGAGCAATGCTGAGAGAGAATCTCATTCTCCTTTAGAATGGTCCAGGAATTCCGTGCTCAAGTATTCTCCTCCTTGATCTCATCAAAGGACATAATACTTATACCCGTATTTCGGTTCTCTACTTCTTACTTATATTCTATGAATATCTCAAAAGGTTCGGACTTATGTTTCAACAGGAACATATGTCTGAATCTTGAGAGATTATCAGAGAATGTAATGAAGTACAAAGAACCGGTCTTGGCATGTGTAGACAGGGGACCTACATACATCAACATGTATCATCCCAAGAGTTCATTAACTCTTTCTCTGTTTTCAATAAACAGAGCTAGTGTCATTATATCTTTGTGACATGACTGGCAAGTTTCACAAGATGTAGATTCAAACTGATTTAAATATGCATCTACATGTAACTTCAGCTAGTCGGGTCACATTGATCTGACCTAGTCTACAATACCTTAAGAAGGATCCGTTCATTTCTGAACTCTTCCTCTTATGTGTGTTCCATATACTAAGAACTGTAGTTTGATTTAGAACATCAACGCTTTTAGATAACGTGCCTGAACCGATCAACTTTTGACATAGGAAATGTTCAAAACATTATCCAACAATACAAAATTTTACCGTTTCTTTACTAATAAAGAGACAGATATGATTTTGTATATCAGGTTCGGTATCTAATAACATTCGTTCAGAATCAATGTATTGTAATACAGGGTGACAGTGACCAACAGACTTAGCTGCAACTCTTGCCCCGTTTTCTGCCTCATGAAACTTATCACCCGTTCTCAGTTCTCTACCTATCTGTAGCCCTATGTAACAACTTACATATCTGGGATCCTGATCCGGTATCATATACCAGGGATGCGGAGGATACTGAGAAACAGTTCTGTATAATGAACATACCCGAAGATGATGCATCATCATGCACTCTCTTCGTTTGGGCGGCACGGGAAATCTGGTATTCCCCAAT
This sequence comes from Agapanthus africanus, assembly GCA_030015575.1. NCBI lineage: Eukaryota > Viridiplantae > Streptophyta > Magnoliopsida > Asparagales > Amaryllidaceae > Agapanthus > Agapanthus africanus. The sequence goes on from JASDDO010000018.1 coordinate 396,607,118, forward strand.
TTCCTGCTCTGTCTTATAACAATTATAAGTTGGAGCGGGACCAACGTTCCCCAGCTCAGTATAACAAGCGGGTTCGGTCAAAAATCCATATTATTATCTTGATTAAGGCGTGATATGGTCGCTACCAGGAGAGAGAGAGAACAAAACACTCAGCGTGCGCTCTTACAAGAATAGATTGGTTATTATTTTATCTAATCAGGATGGCTCCCACTGCTTTTTATCAAATCTTCCTTCAAACCCTAAAAGGAAAGACTAGCCGGGATTAATTACATACTACAAGTTCGCCAATCTTTCAGCCAGGCCAGTGTCGGTACTTTGAGGGAGGTCCCCCGTGCTTTCGCACGAACCTAATTAATGTAAACCTCGTTTTCCCAGAGGCGTAACCCCGTTGACACCTTTCTAGACACCTACTTGATCGGCTAATTGTAATGTATAAAACTCTCCCAGGAGTAACAATTACTCGCAGCGGGTATCGGGATCCAACTATCTCATAGAAGGTATGCAATCTCATTGCAAATTTCAACACTTGAAATTCCCGATAATATTTTGCCCCTAGAAGCTATATGACCTTAACATAGTCAATAAATCATAAGTGCTAGTCAAGTTCAGCCCGTCATTTCCTGATTGAATTAAACCCACCCGCACGACCCTTAACATAGTCAACAAAGTCGCACGACTACCCTAATCCAATCACATCATATGCTTATGCAGATAAGCACTAATTAGCTACCGCACACTACGCCTTAACATAGTCAACAAACGTAGCACGAATACTAACTAGTACTTATCTGAAATGACGGAGGGCTACGACAGGTTTTTCTGAAAACCTATTGCGTAATGAACTTGATATCGTTGTAGAATCAAATGATTTTAAAATGGAGTGCTTTTGAAGCTTTTCTAGTTTTGCTAAAGGAGTCACTCCCGGTGAAAGGATCGTCGGTCCTTTCTTCGTCGAATGAGGTGCGGGATATATCACATATATCACTGTACAAAGCAGAACTCTTAAAAGCAATCAAAAGACAAACCGAGTATGTAGCATCTGCCAGTTATTGCTAAAGGAGTCACTCCCGGTGAAGGGATCTCGGTCCTTTCCTTATCGAATAAGGTGCAGGATATATCACATATACCTCTGTGCAAAGCAAGAACTGTACCTACCTGTTTTATTTTGAAATTCGATTCTACAACATCTTAGGTTTCTTTTAATTCATTAATCATATTAATGAAGTCCCATCATTTAAATTACCTAAACATCACAGATAAATACGACGTACACTTATTCCATCCGCATTCGCCTCGATGTCCCCTCGTGCACCGTTAGGTTAGGTAACTAACGACAGAGCAGGGCAGGGCTAGCGCGGGTGTAAAACATAAGTAACGTCTATATAATATATCATATATACTATATATAGTATCTATCACAGAACATATCAGAGATATTGCAGCAGAAGAAACATATGAAATATTGGATATACTAGGACGTCCGTGTTTTCAATACGAGCCAGTATAAAACACGGATTCCACGGTCGCGATGAATAGCCAAACCCACACCCCAAGACCCCTACGAGAGCGGCAAGCAACCCTACCAATTCTAGAGTTAGGAGACCCGGACTCGACTCCTCGAGTTGGTCTCCCACTGGACTCCAGAACCCGGTTACTTGTGCCCTCCTCTTTGGGTCTATCCTAGTGCGGAAAAGTAAATAATATACAAAAGGTGACAACTTCCGCAGCCTGGAAGCGCCCCAATAAAAGAATATTACATACAAGTTTTTACATGAATGAAAATGAAAAACACTCATCTCACATAAAAACCCCCGGCTATTCAAACACGACGATCCAATACAACATATCCAGCAACACATAACATCACATGTCATCAACATAAGTAAGTATGCATACCCCAATTGTCGTTGACGTATAGCAACGAAACCGGCGATATGTACATGCCACACTTACGGTCACAGAAAAGAAAGTGTAAAACTACAACAGTTGGAATCCGCAATTTCTTTAGACATCACATGCCTAATCAAATGAATTACTTAGACATCGCATGCCTAACAATTATAAACCCCGCATTTTAGTCTCAAAATCGAAAACACTTTTCAATATCAAGTCGGGCAATTCAACAAGATTCCCGACATCCTGATCGAATGCTCGTCGCAAACTTCAGTAGACAGTCGCACCCCCGATACCGTCGACGAAGTGCACCAAGGCGGAACACCGCTGCCGTGAGCACCCGAACGTATGCTTTCGGCGACGGGGTTCTCCTACAGTCACTTGGTCGGGGCTATGGGGTATAGCTGTCTATTAAGTTTACCCGGCGAGTATCCGCGTACGCTACGTGATTGCGACGGACTTTTGATCACATCAAAATTCCGTGGCAACCGATCAAGTGAGACTAAACTGCTATGTTTATAACATTCATTTAGTTATCTCATAACTACTTGTGAATTCCAATTATTGTATCCCATTCCGGATAAATAGAAAATGTCAAACTTTCCGATCGAACAATCGAACACCCAAGTTTTCCCGATACAGATCAACACATGAAATAAGTCTAACAACATTCAGTTCGTGCCTCAGTACCAACGGTCCAGCCGTAGAAGGGTCAAGCCAACGCCTCACATGTGGCACGCCGTACTGCCCCAAACCCGAAGGTTCAAAGGGCAGTTCAAGACGGTCACATAATCGAGTTAAGGTTTGTTGTCTTCTAGAGGGTCCATCGCGTTACTTGCACTACTTAGAACGTCGTTAAACCTCGGAAAAATCCAACACTTGGAAATTTCCCGACAGGGAAAAAAATGGGTATTTATATCCGGTCGAACTTTTTAACATATTCTTAAAATTATACGGAAAGCCACACAGACAAAATTTGATACTCCGATCGAACATTCGAATCCCCAAAATAACCCAGAAAAATTCAACTCTTGAAAATATATTAAAAATACCCAGGAAAACCAGCACTGTTAAATAGGAGTTACTGTGCAAACATCACCTTAGAAAACGACAAACAGGCCACGGTTCCGCCGCACGAGCCATGCTCGTGCCGCGGAAGCGCGGCGCTTTAATGGAATTAGGGCTACGAATTGCACAGTTACTCTTAGATTTTCCTGCTGATATTTCTGCATAATTTTAATATGGAAAAACTCACTGTTTTCAAAAAAGGACAGAGAGCATGGGTGTGTTAGGATTTCGGGTTCGTTCGGAGTTCAAAATCCGTCTAGACTTCGCCTAAGGCTCTAGCTAGGCTCTGATACCACTGTAGGGTTCCTAGGCACCCTAATGAGGTCTCACAAGGCATCAAACATGCCAATTTCAAAAATTCTAGGTGCCGAGAGACCCGACTACGGATCGTTTGCTAGAAAACTAGGCGAAGAAGCTAACTAGTTAACACTTAACTATGAGATACGGAAATACAACCTTTGTAGATCCGGTGCTCCACCTCCATAGCTCCGCAACGAAGTTGTCTCCGTTGTCCAAAAGGAATCCGGGCTCTAGAGTCGGCTTCGTCGGAGAAAAAGCGAGCTAGGTCGTCGATGTCCATGCCGAAGATGATCTACGTCGAGGCATCGCTAAATCAAGCTCCACCTTCACCAAGCCATGAAAACTTGTGAAGGAAACACACTCTACTACTTAGCAAGAGGTAGAGAATGAAGAAATAGGAAGTGGGTAGACTTTAGAATTGGATTTCTCACTCATATGCTCAATATGCCATTGATGAAGACAAGCTTCTTCATGAAGAAGAAGAAGAGCAAGAAGAAGATAAGTATTATAATAAGAATAAAAATAAAAGGAAAAATCCATTCTTATCATAATTCTCACCATGGTTAGGTGTAGAGAATTAACTTGAGTTAATTGAATTGGTTAGGGTTAAGCATGAGACAAAATGGTGACTAAGTCAAAAGTTCATGAAGCTTCATGAAAGAAAACAAAAGAAGCCACCATTCTATTTTATGCAATTTATTTTCCAAAAATAAAAACAAATGAATAAATGAATAATCAAATAAAAACCCTAACCATTTCTTTAACCAAGGTTTAATTCTTTACACAAACCCTAATTTGCATGTATCATTAAATATGATACAAACAAGTGCACAAAATCATATCGCATATGCAATGCGCACAACCGAGCGAGAAAATCCATTTAAAGTGAACCGATACTAGTTAATGCAAAGTAATATATCAAATATATAATTATGTATTAAATCATTAAATCAACACTTGATTTAACGATCCGGTCATGACGCACATAACCGACTGGTATCATTAGTAACATCTTATCGAATCAACACTTGATCCGATAACCCGGCTATATCGCATATAACCGATCAATGTCACATCGCGAGAATCGAATACAGTATCACATACTCGTATTATTCTCGGTCCCGCACATATCTCATATGCGCTCCTATTTCGTTTCGCTTGAGCCAGGAAACCTCTGTGTAGGACTCTGAAGACTCGTCAATACGCCGGCAGCGGATGATGATCATATCAAACATCCACAAGCCGCAAGCGGTCTGCTAAACGTAACGGCCACCCGGGTATTGAGCGATCAGAAGATCGACGAGCAAGCCCGCTCACACTCCTGTGAATCCAACCAGTAACACTACCGTACAGTCCGGTCTGTCCGTCTGATATGTCGCATATCTCGCCTATGGGTGGTAAACGTCAGACCCCAATAGCTCGATAAGTCGTGTCGATATGAGGTCTATAACAATTCGAGATACTACTGGTAACACTTACCAGTAAATCTCAGCAACCCTGGCCAGGGATTTCCTGTTATAGCCAATCGAACACAGCGCAACATCAACCCCCTATACCGGGAGAGACGAATCCCCTCCTATCGCTCATTGCCTCCATGTGACTCGGGACTGTACCCAAAAACCACCGTTTTGCACACCCTCTTGGACCTGGTAAGATGGAAATCAAAGCACAGTGGGAACTACACAAGACTCTATGACGATCTCGGGTCAACAGACTACTCTGTACCAGTGTCACCAGAGAACTGCCATCTGACGTGAGGTATAATACCATCTGGGAGTTCTCGGCGAGTCCGTCCAGTGTACCCAGTCTCTACTGAGCACCCGTATATCATCTCCGATGTCAAACACCAATGGATATGGGATCATCCATCGCCCATCTGTATGGGTCGAGAAGGTATACGCTAGTCTACTCTGGTATATCGATGCCCCGTCTCGATACACCCACGACTAGGGACTTTGAAGGATGTACTTATGGACTATCATGTCCCCACTAGTATGATCCGCATCATAGTCCAAGTAGTCAAGTACACATCCTAAGGGCTTTACCAACATGTAACAGAGAGACAAACAGTATACACGTTAAGGTAAAGATCAACCAGATAGCATACTATCATGTCGAGCAAGAAAGTCCTCCCTATATATGTCCCAGCATCCACTACAATATACATCCTATGTACAGTAATGGCCTCTAGGGCATACATATAACCAACAGTCTCCTTATCGTCTTGTGTACGGAAAATATTGCCACCTCCCCGTGGAAATCGATCATCATGCTATTTGGGCGATCAAAGAGCCGAATCTCAATCTTGAAGACGCGGGCAGCTATCGGAAGCTGCAACTTAACGAACTGAACGAGCTTCGGGATGAGGCTTACGAAAATGCGGTTGTTATAAAGAACCAAACGAAGCTGTTTCATGATAAACATCATACGCGCAAAACCTTCACGCCTGGATAACAGGTACTTCTTTATGACACCCGACTCCATTTCCATCCCGGTAAACTTCAATCTCGCTGGAAGGGACCTTTTCTTGTGTGGTGTGTGTACCCGCACGGTGCAGTGGATTTGGAGAATCCAAAGGACGGTTCGTTCTTCAAAGTAAACAGACACAGATTGAAACTGCTCCTTAACACAGAACCATCAGAGGAGCTCCTGATATTGCAGGAGCCGGTTTACCCTGCATAATCTTCCTCTGTTTACCACCAAACTTTGGTTATCCAGCCATAAACAGTGGAGACACTGTTTCAAATAAGTTTGGGGGTATGTATATACTATTCTTGGTATATATATGTGGATATTCTTGTCCTGCGCATATCCATTTTTCTTTTTGACGAGCAATCTTGTCTGGTGATGCTCAGTCTTTCATCACAAAAAGAACAAAAAAAAAGAACCGACGATTTTGACCCTTCAACAATTTTTCCCTCTTGATGTACAATGACAGTGAGGGCACTGTCCAGTTAAGTTTGGGGGTGTGCTCGGTAAGCTTTCTCTCTTCTCATTCATTTGTATATTCTGCATTTGCATACATATTTAAAAACCTATAAAAATAAAAAAAAATTCTAAAAACATAAAAACTTTGTCGTCAAGTTAGCTAGTAGGAGAACTTAGATTCGATATTTCGACGGTTTTGTTTGATAAGGCAGGACCAACTAAATCCTATTTTTAGATTTTGAAAACCTGAAAGATAACCCTCCTTTGAGTTTAACTGTAACTAATATATGTCTTTACATCACACTATACGTGTCGAAAGTTTTGAAAATTAGATGACAAGTCTAATAATCTGAAAACTTTTAATTGATAAACTATTTTTTGAGGATCAAATAGGTTTGTTCTGAAATAAGTAACATCAAGAATAGCTTCGAAAGTGAAGTGGATATGAAGGGATATTATAGATGTTTAAATAGGAACTAACTCTGAAGAATAACCCATCTAGAACTTGATTGGAGTGATTACACACCTGATCCACTAAACACGTCTTTTATCCTAAAAATAATCGAATAACCGGTTATATCTCCGTTCGTATTAAATCGTTGTGATTTTCACGTCAAAATGGGTCCTTCTGTTTTAGGGCCTAGGTAACTTGAGCAATTAAGTCTGCCTGGGTGTCTCTACACCTAATGCCCTAAAACCAACTGGTTTGGAAGCATTGGTCCAAAATTCGCTAAGAAGCCTAGAAAGTCCATATTAAAACAAAGTTAAGCAAATGTTCTCTCCGAGTTAAAATTCCTAACGGTTCTTTGTATGAGAATAATCTTGACAAAAGATAGGTTTTTATAAAAATATTTTTTAACGGAGATATGAAGGTTTTATCCTATGATGAAGACTATTGCACGTTCACGAATGTGTGTATGAAACGAAAACAAGTAAAAGGCAGAGTGAAAAATAAGACCTAGTTTCCTATTAAGAAAGATAGAAATTCTGAATTTGAAACCTAACTGGAAAACGAAACTTGAAAAATACTTAACTTTTATAAAACTTGTGTGATCTTTTTTTTTGTTTTTATCTGGGCTGTATTTTGTGACATGATGACTTTAATCGATCCTTTTGAAATTTAACGACATTATTTGCACCGCACGTAATGACATATATGATCTTAAGTTAAATAAGAAGTGAGGTGTGAAAAGTAAAGGTTCGATATTTCTAACGTAGGATAATATAATTTCTAGCTTTAAAACTAAACCTTAGGGTTAGAATCAATAGTTATTTCGCGAAACTAGCTTGACGGGATTTTGTGGGTGAAATCCACTGAAAACCCTATGGAGACAACACTCCTCCTATTAGGGACACCTAGAGGTTTAACGGCTTGTTGCACGAGCACAGTGCAACCGCGTTGCCTGCTAAAATGAGGTTGGGTTTTTTTTTGTTTTACTCGGGACGAGAAAAAGATAACTTTGGGGGTATTTGTTCATCTCAGAAAACTGCATCTTAATACCACTCATTCATTATCTATTTTGTTATATATCGGTACTATTAACCAGTGTCTGCTCAGTAAATACAGATTACAGGTATCCGTGACAAAATAATGAAAACACACTCAAAATCACAGATATAACGTTTGGGCGCCAACACTGCAAACAGAACAGAAAACCGATCGTGATTCGAATAGTTCGTTTTTGCAAATAAACAAGTTTTGGTCCAACACATTACAAGTGTGCACAATACTCTTGGTGACTTGGACCATGGTGGGGCTGCCTTGGCACACATGGCATGATGAATTGTGCAAGTAGGGAACATGAGCATTAAATGTTAAAAGATGTGATGTGATTTAAACCATCAAGTTTCCCTCCAAGACTACTGAGTATAACATAAACTGATATGAAGAAATCAAACAATACCAGTAGACTTCTGGAGTGCACTCGAGATCACCACAGCAAAATGGGTCCCAAAACTCCACAAAAAACCGACGACATCATGGAAATGACCAGCGGCCCTGGGCCCACCAAGGAGAAATTGCTTCATTTTTTGTCGGTTCACTCATTGTTGTCCCATCTTCTTGTTTTTATTATTTGTTTATTTTGATTTTGATCCTATAAATACCAGATCAATGGGCAAGGAGAGGAGATACTTTTGCTTTAGTTTTAGTTTAGAACAATTGTGATTTGTAGATGGTAACTTGCTTTTCCTTTGAACTCTTAAGCTCTTGCCCCTTTATCTTGACCTTGCAACTTCTTCATTGAACTTACAACCTTAAGATTTAGGTTCTTAACTTCAAGATTAGTTGTATCTCATTTGAAAATCAATAAAAGTTCTCATTGTTCATTACATATGTCTTTCTTTCTATTGAACTTGTGAAATCTTTTCCTTGTTTTGATCTTGCAACCTCTTAAGTGAGCTTGCAATCTTAAAGTTTGTTATTTTGATTTCACATTGGTACGAGCTTAAAGAACATTTGAAGATATTTGCACGTAGGATTTATCGGTTATTAACTTTCTAACCTTAACTTTACTTTTCTTGCAATTTTTGTTATATGCCTTACTCTTTTCTTTCTCTTTATTTTTGGTATTGTAAATATGTGTGAGTAATTGATTTACTTGTTGAGGGTAGAATATGGTTAGTTTGTGTTAGGAGATGTGTTTGCTAAAACCTTAACTTTGCAATTGAAACTCCGACCAAACGACTCGCAATTCCGCTCCGTTAGGCACCCTATCCTACCACGGTAGCGGTGAATCCTAATCGTGACCGGATTGCGAGTGGTTTGCCGAAAGTTAAGGTCAAAAGACAACAACGGAAGGACAAAGGACGAGAAATACGGATTTAGCACACAAACACAAATATCGTATTTCAAGTTCCCCAATCCACATTGTTGCCTATTGCATTAGTGTCAATATCAGAATTGAGGCTATAAGGAAACTACAAATATCATCCCAACACAAGCTAATCTAAAACTACCCCTAACAAGTCTTTTTTTATTGAACATATCATAGTTACGACACTAAGTAAACAACAATTCAAGTTACGGTATTAACACATTAAAACAAGCTTAAAAACCTACCGTCTCCCTGCGGACGACCCGTACTCATTACGGCTCGCTACACGTGATACCGTCTTTGATTGCGGTTATTTCAAATTCTTTCTAAATACGACACGGTGAAAACGTGTTAATCACTATCTCACCAAGAATGTCTTCTCTTGGTTGATAAGATAACAGTGATTCTTGTTCATTTTAGTTTAGAATGTTTGTGGTTTGACTAAACATGCCAAAACATCAGCAATAGAAAAATCGAAATTTGCATTGTCTTATTTTCCGTCCACAATAAGTGTACTGACAATGGAAAACCCTGCTAACATATTAGTGCAGATGATGAATGTCGGCCACTTATATAAGGCATTAAGTTAATCCAAGGATCATCAATGGTTGAAATGATTCTACTTTTACTGTTATCAACCACATGCTTTAAATTGTTGCAAACTAATTGACCCGATGACAAATCTCCCACCATTGTATAATCTCTTGAAAATCGCTACATTAGGCTGACACTTCTTAATATCTTTTTTCTCAAACACAACTAATCCATAAGTATCATGTTGCGGTAAAATTCGATCTTCGTATTTTGATAGAAGTGTCGTTTTACATTTTACCCATCCATTCGAGGTTGTGTGATTTAAGTATAGATAGCGGTACAAAATCGATAAGAGTGACACATCTTGCTTAAGATTAAATATGTAACTTTCTAAAAAGTAAGCCTTTCCAAAACTTTTTCAACTATCACTTTAAAAACAAATCTTTTGAAAGCAAATAAATCACACTAAAAACAATCATAGACCGTTGTAACATAAGTTTTTATATAAAAAAAAGTGGGTAGATGAAAATGCAATAGTTGTATGATAAAAAAAAACTTCGTAGGCTTCAAAATTCCTGTTAGATTGAGTTTGCTAATGAGTTATAGGACAATACACTTCCAAGACAAAACAAAATCGATACAAACCGACATGTAGCACCATTAACCAAACTCCCGATGTCAATACCTTTGTATCCATTGTCTAAAAATATAAATAATTTGAGAAAAATGTAGAGCTTTTTTAAGTAGAATTCATTAGAGGAGAGAGAGAAGAGCTCTCGAGAGTTTGTTGTGTATTAAAACATAAAAATAAAGTATTTAACCTGTCGACCTCGAAAACATCTATTCAATGACTCTTCCTTGTTGAAGAATTACAAATCGATTCAAAAGATAGCGTACGCTTGCACATATTAATTCTAATATTATCAGAAGCATAAGAGTTTGTGGGGGGAGACCCGGGATCGAACCTGGGATCTCCCATGCAGTGCTTGGAGGAAGGGCACACGGGACCAGTGGGCTCCGTTGCGGTAAAAAAAAAGTGATTTGATATCTTTCAATCATGATGATAATTCTAAATACAAAACATGTGTTCAATCTAAAATTACTAAAAAGAGTTTAAAAAGATATTTATACGTTTTAAATTTAATTCATTCTGATTTATATGAACTAAATGGTATTTTGATATGAGATGGAAAAAATATTTCTTTTATTAATGATTTTTATAGATATTTGTATATTTATTCATTGATATCTAAAGACAATGCTTTAAAAATTTTACAAAGTACAAAAAGATGTTGGTTTTTTTGAAAGACGGAAACTTAAGATTCTTAGAAGTGATAGAGTTGACTAATATTTATCTAATATTAATTTTAATTATACTATTTGTTGGGGTTAAAAATTACACCCCGACTGACTAAGTCAAAGTCAAAGTGAAGCCTAAGTCAAGCGGGCCCAAGCCCAAGCCCAGTGGGTCCAAGCCCAAGTTAAAACCGAGTATGGAAGGGGCCGGCTTCATACCAAAAAGGAGGCAACAAATTAGTTTAATATAATTGTTTAGAAATAAATGTATGGAAAATGGGTAAAAATCCAAAATTTTGTAAGCCCCATAACTTATGTGCAAAAAAAAATAAGCACATGAAGTATGGGGAGGCACAAGTGCCATTTGGAAAAGCCCAAGAGGCTATATGTAAAGTGTGTAGCCTATAAAAGGCAAACATGATGAGAAAATCAAGGACAACTTTCTTCTCTTAAAAATTCTAGGGTTTGTGCCTCCATCTTCTCTTTCTCAAGTTTTTTTTTCTCTTTTTCTTCACTTCCAATTAAATCAAGATGTTAGCTCTCTTTTTCTCAAACTAAATAAAATTTCACCATATTTCTCGAAGGGGAGTTCAGATCTCCCATCGAATCCCTAAAAGGGAGATTTTCTAACCCCTCCTCCATTTTTCCTCAAGATCCAGTAAAAAGAGAGGAGGAGGAAGAAGACCCACCTCCAAAAATCCCACTTTGGGAGGGGTTCTCTTCGATCATCGCCGAAGATCTTTGATGAGTTTAACTCCAAGATTCAAATTCTCTGAAGAGTTTAACTCCAAATTCATATCTTTTAGGAGTTTAACTCCAAATCCAAATATTTTAGGAGTTTAACTCCAAATCTACACCCAATTCCTATTCAAGAGTTCAACTCCAAACCCAAGGGCTTAGCCCTTCTTCCGCTGGTGTTTCCAACGGTCACGTGCCGCGCACGTGACCCGTTGGCACCCAGCGGCTGCATGCCACGCACGCGACCTGCTGGCACCCAACGGCCGCATGCCGCTGGCTCCCAGCGACCGCGTGCCGCTCATGCGTTTCACTGACGTCCAACGGCTGTGTTCCACGCACGTGACCCGCTGGCGCCCAGCGCCTACGCGCAGGGTACGCGACCCGCAGGCGTCTAGCGCCCACGTGTCATGTACGTGACCTACTGGCGCCCACGCCTCATGCACGTAACCCGTTAGCTCCCAGCGGCCATGTATTGTCTCATGCTTTCTTAGGACGCTCCTCACCCCTCTTTTTCTCACATACTCCACACTCAAAACACCTTCCCTGTTAGAAAAAAATTTCTAACGGGGCGCTGCCCCCTACCCCGCAAGGGGGCTGCTAGCCTCTTGACCCCCATCCCGCTATCCAGATAGCGGGACTCCCGTAAATTCTGCGAGGCCCCCGATACGTCCAAAACAAAATATACGAACACCGCACATTGAGTTCGCATGACTAGTTTTACAAGTCAATCAAAGGTTCTTTCACTTCAAAAGCGAGGGGTAATTAACGGCAGCTCAGTCCGCAGCTGCCGAAAATTTGGATCCCTACAACCAATAAACCCCGGCTTACCCCAGGCAGGGGGGATTTGCAATACGCCTGACAAGCGATGCGTATTTCCTATCTTAATAGGGTGATGAAAAATACCTTACAGATTCTGACACACCCAGTGGGACCTTCTCTCTCCTCCCATATTTCGGGTTAAGCGTTCATGCAAACTAAATCAACATATATATGGATTGTCTGTACTGAAGTCATTTTTTATGTACAGATTAACAGCTTTTAGTCACAATCTCGAACTCAGCAATCATATCTCCCAAGACGAGCTTTGTTTCTGACGCGACACCGATTCCTTACGTAGTCAAGATCAATGTTCGTGTAGTTCTCCCTGCAAGTCTCAGCCGGCAATGGGAGGAGCCACCCCGTCAATTTGGTTCCATCATCATCTACCCTGTCAGAAGCGCTCATCTGGTGGAGGTCCCGGCAAAGCAAGCGGCCAAACCGACCTTAAGGGGCAGGAGGCCGAACGTTGTGGTCGCCAGAGCATCCCACCTCAAATGCAAATCCGTATTCGAACGGCTCTCCATTGTTCCGACTGGGGGCAAGGCCATCAACACCAATAGAGCCACAAAGCATCTCTAGCAAGCTCAGATTGCCCTTGACAATCGTGCGAGCATGTGTCTTCTCTGGACTCTCTGTCAATCGGTTTACGGCGTCTTCCTGAAGGGCCGAAGCCTACCAAATGCTCAAAACAGAAAAGTTGAGGCAGAAGCGGCTCAGATATAGAACCAACAAAGGGGTCGGGGTTCCGGCCAAGTTGAATCTTGTGAGGTTCCAAGAACAGGGTTACCCCGCAATAACAGCTGAGTTGGCCGTAAAAGTCAGCAATTCCTTCGAATCTCTGAAGTGGGTTCAGAAAAATGCTATGACCACCAAAATCAAGAAGACAACAATTTGAATGATGCTACAAAGAGACATGCCCTATCCCCAACATAGAAAGTATGACACCGTCTTTTCTAGTGTTTATCAGGTGCTCTGTGCCGCGCGAAAGCAGCGGGGCAAAGCCAGAAAAGAAGCGTCGGCACCACTCAAGAACCCGGTCAGGCCAGCCGTTTTCAATCGATTGTCCGTTCTCGAAACAGAAAGTCCACGACAATCGTCCGCGAAGTCAGCCGCCGGTAGTGAAAAGATGGCTGGATGTGTTGTCCACACGGTCTACATGGCAGGCACACGTCCCAGCGACAACCTTCGCAGCAAAAGCAAGGATAGGGCCACCACATCCCAAGCCCAATCTGGCTTAAATCAGTGCCTCCGCATGACGATGAAAGCCCTCTTGATGAGGCCGATAGGCAGAAGGACCCCTCATTCCATGTGGAGTCAAGCTCGGACAGCGAAGAAGAGCCGACTTTCTGCCCCAGGACCGCAGAGCAAGAGCTGCTTCAAGAGCTCCGAAAACAGCTCAGGAGCAAAGATAAAGAGATGGCCAAACTTTATTCAAAAATTGATGACTTGACGAATGCCGTGATGCAGCTCATGGCTCAAGTTGCTCAGGCACCCTCCAATCAAGCGCAAATCTCTACTCATGAGCCGGATGATAACAACCCAAAGCAATCGGTACCTGTCCCCTTAGGTCCGAGTTTAGGCGAGCCGCACGAAAACCGACCACATTCCGCTTCTGGGGACGCCCCGTCCCGGATGGCACTATCCCGCGAATACAAGATCGGATAATGGATTTGGTCACCAACAAGATTAAAACATTGGTGGTCGAAGCCAAAACTTAGAAAGAAATTGGTAGTAGTGGGTGTCCATATCCCGAACAGTACGATCTGATCGAGTTCCCCAGCGGCTACGTCATTCCTAAGTTCGGAAGATTTGACGGGACGGGAAAAAAAAATTAGCACGTCGCCCACTTTAAAGCGTCATGTGGAAATACAGGGGGCAATGATGCACTCCTTTTTCGTCAGTTTGTCAACAGCCTGACCGGTGTCGCTTTCGATTGGTACGCGAGCATACCAGATGGGTTCGTCACTACTTTTGCCTAAATGAAGTCTCTGTTTCGGTAAAGGTTCATGAGTGTCAGTGATAAGATCTCCATTGCTGACATTATGAGGACCAAGCCGTGGAAGAACGAAAGCAACACGGACTTTATAGCCCGATGGCGTAATCTCACGTTCAAGTGAGAAACGCCGCTGGAGCAGGACCAGTCCATTGGCATTCTCATTGGGAACCTCAGCAATTGGATGGTCCCATTCTTATGTACAACAGGCCTCAAGACGTTTCAAGAGCTGACCAAGTGAGTATAAATGTTGGAACGCTCGAAACAAGAGTCCGGACTCTCAGGATGACAAGTCTTGGAAGAGCAGAAACGACGACAACTGTAAAAGTGGGAGCTCTAACAAGACTAATGCCTTCAATGAGTCTGACAATGAAGATAAGAGAAAGACACGCGGATCAAAAACAGACCGGTCCCGAAAGCCAGTGCTAGGAGGAGAAGGGCCTTTCCTAGAGGATAAGAAGAACAAGGTTTACTCTTTCAGGAGGGACAAGGTTCGCAAGATATTCAAGGATGCCCTGAACAACGGTCTACAATTGCCGGAGTCGAAGAGACCTCAAGAAGAAAAAATGACCGACAATCCCCTGTATTGCCCGTACCACAGAGTAGTGAGCTATGCGATCGATAATTGCTACATTTTCAAAGACTAGGTCGAAAAGCAATACAAGACTGAAGAGATCGAGCTGTCCAAGAGTGTGTTGGTGAACAATCAAGCTGCAACCACCAACTTTATACAAACATAAGCTGAAGCCTTTTGGGAGCAGACGGCTAAATCCGCTGTCCCGAGAAATGAATCTAACTCGCCGCCGCCTCCGTGGAGTATGCATGTCACGACCCGCTTCCCAAAATACGTAAATACGGTACGTGTCAAAACCAACCATACTACCTATGGCGAGGAAAGATTCTTCCATAGTCATATTATGGCTGTCAATCAGATATTAAGAACAATAACTACTAAATATATCTATCATATGTCTAATAGCCATAAGAATAATAACTGGAAAAGGTAGCGGAAGCAATAAAGATCCAAGAATAACTAACCCGCATAAGAGTTATATCAATAAAGTAGTCCTCACTAATCGGCGATCCTGTCGAATACTCACATGCTATATCAAGTATCCGGGACATGCAAAACCCAGATGTCAGTGCGTCATAATATCAATAATAATAATAGTATAATTAGAACAGGATGCTATACAAAATGATATGAGTGTAAATCATAATCGCGGGTATAAACACAGTAAGATATAGGTATGTCACGTGTGTCCTAAAGTCTATACTTCTTGATTATGTTGGATATAGTGCCCTCAGAGTCAATTATTGGATCACAGGCACGTGACTGCAATGATTGAGGGAGGACCTATACCGGTAGGACAGTCTTACTCGAGATGATAGTATGCTATCTGGTTTATCTTTATCATCGTATACTGCTTTAGGTGACCTTACAGGTCACTATTGCACGTTGATAGAGCCCCTAGGATTCTTGCTTGACTACCAGCAGTATGAGGGCGATCATATACGTGGGAGCTGGAGTCTATAAGCACATCCTTAAAGGGTCCCTAGTCGAGGGAGTTTCGAGACAGGGCATCGATACTCCAGAGTAGACTAGTGTATACAGTCGAGACCCCGATGAGGGGCGGTGGCCGGTCTCACAAGCCATTGGTGTCAGTTGGTTCACCTAAGATGTATATAGGTGCTCATTGGGTTATGAGTACACCGGACAGGACTCGCCGGGAACCTGCTAGTTGGTATTATACCTGACGTCAGATAGCAGTTCTCTGGTGACATGTGTACAGGTTAGTTCATCGCCCTGAGATCGTCATTTGTCTCATGTGAGTTCCCACTGTGCTTTGATTACTACCCTACCACGCTCAAAGGAGACGTGCAAACAGGTTTTAGTTGGGTACAGTCCCGAGCCACATGGAGGCAGTGAGCGGATCTGCAGGGGTTCGTCTCTCCCGGTATTGGGGGTGAGGTCGCGCTGTGTCTAGGAGAGCCAGTACATGAAAAGTCCTTGGCCAAGGCAGGAGATTTACTGGTAGGTATTCCAGTAGTATCTCAGGGTGTTCTGGGCTGCACTCCGACACGACTTGTACCGCTATTGGGGGTCTGACTTTTACCAACCTCCTAGGCCCGCCATGCGATGCTCATAGACGAACGGACCGGACTGTACGGATATTGTCACTGACAGGCTCAGTAGGGTGTCAGGATGAGTTCGCTCATCGACGTCCCTTTTGGTCAATACCTGGTAGCCCGTTACGTATAGGCTAATACCTCTGACGTGCTAGTGGTTAAATCCACAACCAAAGTATTGACGAGTCTTTAGAGTCCCCCACAGATCAGTTTCTCAAGTTTCGGGCGAAACGCTGTAGAGGCCGTATGGAGATATGGCAGGGTTCGATCAGATACGTGCGGTATTGCACGGATCGTGATCGGACGGTTTTTACTAGCGGGCTTTGGTTTAAGCCGGATCCTAGTATTAGACAGTGTAGATTTTGTCTCTTTGCATTTGTATTCAGTGGGAATACAAATGCGGGTATGTATATGCAGTCGCGGGGTTTTCCTGTAATTTATTACGGGATCGGTTTTCTGAAGTTGCCAGTTTGCTTTCCGGTTTCGGCCTTTTCCTTTGATCCTTCTCGGCCGGACTTTTGTGATGGAGGGGCTAATTTGCAAGTTTGCAAATTAGCATTTGTGGAGGGGTTATTTAAGATTTGAAAGATTATGAAAGTATCTTTTGATTCCATTCTTTTCTTGTGATCATTTCTTGCATTAATGAGATTAGAATGGATTAGATATTGAAATGACTTTGTTATCATCACATTTGCTTATGGTCACCCTTTTGCTTTTACTACACTTACCTTCCTTCTTGGATTTTTTGCTCTCCCATTTTTTTCTTGAGGGGCCGGCCACTTGAAGTGGGGGTAAGGAGAGAGTTCATTTTTTTTTTGATGAGGAAAAATCTATCTTCTCATTCCTTGCTAGGAAAAATGAAAGCACCATTTTTCCTCAAAAGTTTTTTATCTCCATTCCTCCATCACCATGGCAACTTCATAAACCCAAATGAGACAATGGTTTCTACACTACACCTACAGCACCCTTGGGCACGTCGGCTCGCCAACTTCGTGCCCGAGTTACCTCGGTCTAGAGGTGGGAGCCCGTAAAAGAAACCGGCAATGTGGTGCCCATTTCGACGAGGAGATGAAGACCAGAGGTTCTGCGAGGAGATCGGAGTGGAGGCAAAGACCGAAGGACACGGATCGCTTGGTATAGCTTCTCTACTCTTATTATAGTTTGCTAGAGTTAGGTTAATGGCCCGATCCGGGTTAAAAGTGCGCGGTGGTGCCGGTTTGCAAGTTTCGTAAAGTTTTACGTTTCCGCGTTTCCGGCGTCGGATTGATGGCCGGGGCGCCGCCGTGCACTTACATTGGTATCAGAGCCACGCCATTAACCTAGTCTAGCTTGCTATAATGTTTTTACAAGTTCGATCGAACAAATTTCTGAAAACCCGATTTCTATTGCATGAGTTTCTGTCGAAATTTTTTTGGGCTCTAAAATTTTTTCAGGTTGTTGCAGAATAACATGCAGGGAATTCTAAGACTTCTGCAAAAATTTGGTGACATGAATCCACTGTTCCACCGCGGAACCGCGGCCAAACCCATACATTGGCCGCGGTTCCGCGGCCATAATAAGTCCTTGTTGCACCAATTTTTTCAGTGGGTCTTAGCCTGTGAAATGGAGTTTTTGGAACATTCTTTTAGGGCCCAGATTTTCTGTGAGTGCTACAGTAGTGCTTAGGGCCCACTTGGGTATATTTGATCGATCGAAAATTTTAAACATGTTAGTTCACAGTATTTACATTATATCTGCGACCGTGAATGTCATTTGATCGGTAAATCCTGTCTAACTGCTATAGCCCTTTTAGACGGATTTGCGAACGAGACATTCACGTTGATGTTCTGTGTTGTGCTGTAATGTTGCGGATTGGTCGTGGGGGATAGCCTGGATGTAATATTAGTACAGTTTTGTTTTATATGTACATTTGATATTGCGGGGCGAGCGTCCGACATGTGGACTGCCGTCACTGTCTGTTTGTATATTATTCTTTTGGGGCACGACCGGGTCGAGGTCGATGTACCCGTTGTATGTATATTTTACTTTCTGTACTAGGATTGCCCCGCGGAGGGGTGCACGGATAGCCGGATTGTAGAGGGCAACGAGCCCGCATCTCATGGCTTTGAGACAGAGGAGGCTTCACTCTAGAATTGGCGGGCTATTCGCTGCACTCGTAGGGGGTATAAGTTGACCCAGGAGGGGTGCCCAAGTTACCGGATTCCGTGAAGTGCTGGGTGGTCCATTCACGTTGCTGAAGGGGGCTGTCTCGCTTCAGGTTTTGGCGGGTAACTTGCCGCGCCCGTAGGGGTCTAGGATTTCATTGCACAGGCTATCCACATGACCAGGGGAACGTCGGGTTTCAGTTGCGGCTCTGTGAAACCCGGGGATCCTAGATATCTGTATTGTTCTGTGATGCTGGTTACATTTCTGTGATGTTGCATTTTATCAAGCCTTGAGCGAATATTATATATTGATATATATACTAGTAGATGTTGTATATGTTTTGCATCCGCGCTAGTCCAGTCCCCGCTCTGTCGTTAGTTAAGTAACCCAACGGGTGATGACGGGACCCAGTGGCGAATGCGGATGGCATATACGTACATCATTATTTTCGTTCTTTGTTGGTGTGATCAATTGATGGGACTGCGTTGATTCGGATCAATGCAAGCTAAACAAACCTATTCTGATGTTGTTGGAACATTTTTCAAAAAGCTGTTATTGCTAGGACGTTCACTTTTGTTTTGCACAGTGGTATTCAGTTGGAATATCCTGCTCCTCAGTCGACGAGGCAAGAGCCGAGATCCCTTCACCGGGAGTGATCCCTTGGACAAAAGTTTGCGTCAGGGCAGTGACTTCACTATAGCCGATTACTTTTACTTTGCATCGTGGTATTCAGTTGGAATATCCTGCACCTCATTCTACGGGGAAAGAGCCGAGATCCCTTCACCGGGAGTGACCTCTTTAGCAAAGGTTTTCGTCACTATATTTTTAAAAAGCTATCCGGTTCCTTCAACGATATCAAGTTCATTACGTTAAAGGTTTTCGCCAGAAACCATTCGTAGCCCTCCGTCGTTTCATATGGGTAGTCAATAGTATTCAAGCTGTGTTTGTTGGCCATAGTCAAGGCACAGTGTTTGGTAGCTATTGGGTGTTCATATGAAGCATAGATAGATGCGTTGGTTTGGAACAGTCGTATAGCCTTGTTGGCCCTAGTCAAGGGCTTGTACGGGTGGGTTCAAATTAACCTGGACAATGACGGGTAGAACTTGATATGTGACTTATGATTTGTTGGCCTTAGTCAAGGTCATAAGAGCATGGGGAAAAAATCACATCGGGAGTTTCTAAAGAAACTGAAACTTGCCAGATATGCGCATACCTTCTGGAGTGTGATAACGTAAGCGGATTCCGTCACGTTATCATGCGGTGATAGTTGGATCCCGATTCCCACTGATGAGTTGGTTTACTTCTCGGGTGATCCCGACTAATTCTTCTTTCAGGTTTAGGGAAGAATTTGACGTTACAGTGGGAGGTTTCCAGATTAGATAAAGTGATAACCATTCTGATCTAGGTTAGAGTGCACGCTGAGTGTTTCTTTTCTCTCTCTCTCTGGCAGCGACCATTGACCCGACCCTAGACTATGACTCAGTGACCAAGTTGACCGAACCTTCTTATAAGACTGGCTATTGGATTGTCAGAGTTGCAAACCTCATTGCCACTCCTACTTTTACCCTTTTCTCCAGGACACCCCGTATTACTACGAACGTCCACTTCCATTGGACAAAACCATCGTATGGTTATATACGAACTCGAAGGAATTAATTCGAGGATGGTTTCAGGTTCTGGAGAAAACGAATAGGACTATTCAGTTGTCTTTTCCTTTTACCTTCTCTCAGGTTACGGGTGTTTCTTGGATTAGGATAGTACACCCATTATGCAAATTGGATAGTCTTCTTCCAAATCATAGGCAGGTGCCGACCAGTAGGGAATGAAGAAAACCAATTAGCCTAAATGGTGTACAGAAGGTATTAAGTTAAGACAAAGAAAGGGATTAGAAGGAGGGCAAAGTAAATTGCGACTGATATTCACGACCAAACCAAGTATTTCGTTACCACTCCCACTTCACCTTTGTATTTCTCCAGGACACTCCGTATCACTACGAAGATCCACAGTTTATTGGATACTCCATCGTATGGTTATATACGAACTCGAAAGGAACTTGTTCCAGTTCGGGGATGGATTCTGGTTCAGAAGAAATAAGAATAAGGTTTATTCGGTTGTCTTTTATCTTCACCTTCTCTCTCATTGTGAGTGCTCCTAGGATTAGGACAGTACACCCATTATGCTTATTGGATAGTCTTCTTCCAAACCATAGGCTAGTGCCGAACGGTAGGGAAGGAAGAAAACCATTTGGCCTAAAGGGGTGTACAGAAGGTAATGACTAAAGACATATGAAGGGATCTGGAGAGATGGCAAAGAAATATACGGTTATAGTTGTGAATTTGGATGATGGAAGAGGCATTACTAGGAATACCAGGATACCCCATCGAAACATTTCAATGTTTCGATTTCACTGTGTACTGTTAATAGAAAACTGATTTCCCAATTAGACACTTGCTCCAGGGTATGTATTTACCAGGTATGATTCTCACATCTGTATGGTTTTACAGATGATGAGTGGGAGTAAGTTATTGGGAATTGGGTGATCATCCTCATTATATCGGAATTCGTTGTAATTGGTGATATTTAAGGAAATCGCCTGGGTTGTTTGCCGGACGGCAAATATTTGGTTTTGAATATCCGCGGTTATGCACCAATTTCAAATTGATATATCTGTACGTCTATTTTCATAGAGTAGGATATACATTTTTGAAATTATGTCTATGACATTTACCTATATCAGTAGATGGTTAGGTAAGGAGTATTAAACAGCGGTATAATTCTTCTTAACCATAAGTACAGTTTTCAACCTACGACACACAGGGAATGAGTTATTAAACTCACAGGACTTATACAGAGTATTGTATGTTGTCCAGTGTCCATTAGGACAGCGGGGTTGGTACTCGTACTATATTCTGTTTACTTTTGACTTCTCTAGTTCTTAGACATGTGTTTCGTAGAAATGCAGATTCTGAGTTTTGAGAAGTTATAGGTATAAGAGTAAAGTAGAGAACCAGGTGTTGCAAGTATCGGGATTCTTCAAGGTGATCGAAGATGTAGATACTTGTGAATGGTATTCAGTTGATAGTAATGATTAAGAGAACTTGCTTCTCTTTCAGGTTACTCATAATTGGAAGCATTCCTAGTTGAGTAACGCTGATCGGCCTCTCTTCATTTAGTTGACATGCACTGGAGACAGCTGCATGATTTGAATCTGGTTCAATTAAATCAGTGCCTCTGTTTCTATATTGGATATAGAACAGTTCATATCTTGACATTGTTAAGGTACGGGGAGTTGTCCAGCTTATGCTTAAAACCAGACTCTGGATAACTCAAGGCACGTTTCTGTAATGGCTGTTTGTGGGTTGACCCGGGCTATGACGAGGGTTGACTTTCTACCATCTGGAAGATCAATAGTGATATTGTTCTAGACTCGCCACAGTTTTAATAAAAATGGATTTTTTCAGAAAACAGTAGTGGGAGTATGGTAGAACTGGAAGTGATTCCAGAACCACAAACGATTACTGAAAATTTGATAGGAACCTAAAGATTCAATCTGGTTTGACATTCCATTGGCTACTCCGCAGATACGGTGGGTAACCTTAGGCACCCGAGAGGTACTCCGGTAGCCTCAAGGACGGTAGCGGGGAGGTTCTTGTTTACCCAGACTTGCCATTGCTGTTGTTCTAGGCTGTGAGACCCGGCAGGAGGATGAGTATAGCGTCGTTCTAAACTAGCTTTAGAAGTGTACGTCTATATGACTCTGCCAGAGAGTTGTCATGGTCAGTGGGAGCAGCGGAAGCATTGGTGGACAGGTGGCTTATGTCTATTTATAGACTAAAGCAGATATAGCGGAGATAGATTATCTATTTCTGATGTGACAGTCATAGGTTTGACTTCATCAGAATAGGGGATGGACCTGTTAAGAAGGTAGTAGGGTGTGATGTCCTGGTATTTGGATGGCATACACAGAGTAGGAAGTGAAATTCCTATACTACGATCGGTTATTCTTTGGTCGTCACACAGTGGTTTCTCCACATAGGACTTGGATATTATATCAGATATTCTGGTTACTGGACTATGGTATTAGATCTAGATTTGGGTAGTTTCCCAATCTGGGTACTTAGACAGCATTCTATAAGTATTTAGAATGGACGACTCCTGGCACGGTAGTGTACCTACAGGTGATGGAGCCACCCTCCCTAAAGGTGTCCTACAGACTAAAATAGAGAGGGATGTGCATGATTGGCAGATCACTTGCTTAGACAATTGAGTAAATCATGAGATGTCAAGTACCACACCAGATGTTGTTCTTGCAGTAGATGCAATAAGTTGATATTGATCCAATCCTGGAGAAATATTAGGAAGCAGTTTTAGAACATAAGTGGATGTTCTAGGGATATGATAACGACAGCCTCGTTCTGGAGACGGTTATCATTCCAGGCTTCCAAGGTGACATGGACGACAGGGTGGTCGTTAGAGTTATAGTTTTCCCTCCGACGAGGGGTAGTATTTTGGACAGGTGGTCCAGGTAGATACTGAGGGAAGGATGGCGCAGGATACTGATTAAGTTCAGTTGACGATACAGTCTAAAAAGTTTGGATTTGGAGTTCATTTATGAGCTAGGTCTCATCAGACATCCAGACATATTCTAAGACAGGTATTGCTCATTTCGGGAGATGGTTTTCTCCGCGAACTTGAGATATAGAGAGACATAGAAAGAAACATTAAAGCGGATCCACTCACTAAGGCTATTTCTCGAACGCAATAGTTTCGCAAACGAGCTTTGTGAGACTGACTAGTAGAGAAGTTGGGTGTTCGGTATCACACGGGCTGTGAGTATGCGGCTTCGCAATAATTAGCCTTGAGTGCAAGTGGGAGATTGTTGGATATAGTGCCCTCAGAGTCAATTATTGGATCAGTGGCACGTGACTGCAATGATTGAAGGAGGACCTATACCGGTAGGACAGTCTTACTCGAGATGATAGTATGCTATCTGGTTTATCTTTATCATCGTGTACTGCTTTAGGTGACCTTACAGGTCACTATTGCACGTTGATAGAGCCCCTAGGATTCTTGCTTGACTACCAGCAGTATGAGGGCGATCATATACGTGGGAGCTGGAGTCTATAAGCACATCCTTAAAGGGTCCCTAGTCGAGGGAGTTTCGAGACAGGGCATCGATATTCCAGAGTAGACTAGTGTATACAGTCGAGACCCCGACGAAGGGGCGGTGGCCGGTCTCACAAGCCATTGGTGTCAGTTGGTTCACCTAAGATGTATACAGGTGCTCATTGGGTTATGAGTACACCGGACAGGACTCGTCGGGAACCTGCTAGTTGGTATTATACCTGACGTCAGATAGCAGTTCTCTGGTGACATGTGTACAGGTTAGTTCATCGACCTGAGATCGTCATTTGTCTCGTGTGAGTTCCCACTGTGCTTTGATTACTACCCTACCACGCTCAAAGGAGACGTGCAAACAGGTTTTAGTTGGGTACAGTCCCGAGCCGCATGGAGGCAGTGAGCGGATCTGCAGGGGTTCGTCTCTCCCGGTATTGGGGGTGAGGTCGCGCTGTGTCTAGGAGAGCCAGTACATGAAAAGTCCTTGGCCAAGGCAGGAGATTTACTGGTTGGTATTCCAGTAGTATCTCAGGGTGTTCTGGGCTGCACTCCGACACGACTTGTACCGCTATTGGGGGTCTGACTTTTACTAACCCCCTAGGCCCGCCATGCGATGCTCATAGACGAACGGACCGGACTGTACGGATATTGTCACTGACAGGCTCAGTAGGGTG
This sequence comes from Agapanthus africanus, assembly GCA_030015575.1. Taxonomy (NCBI): domain Eukaryota; kingdom Viridiplantae; phylum Streptophyta; class Magnoliopsida; order Asparagales; family Amaryllidaceae; genus Agapanthus; species Agapanthus africanus. The sequence goes on from JASDDO010000018.1 coordinate 396,631,570, forward strand.
TTAGGATGAGTTCGCTCATCGACGTCCCTTTTGGTCAATACCTGGTAGCCCGTTACGTATAGGCTAATACCTCTGACGTGCTAGTGGTTAAATCCACAACCAAAGTATTGACGAGTCTTTAGAGTCCCCCACAGACCAGTTTCTCAAGTTTCGGGCGAAACGCTGTAGAGGCTGTATGGAGATATGGCAGGGTTCGATCAGATACGTGCGGTATTGCACGGATCGTGATCGGACGGTTTTTACTAGTGGGCTTTGGTTTAAGCCGGATCCTAGTATTAGACAGTGTAGATTTTGTCTCTTTGCATTTGTATTCAGTGGGAATACAAATGCGGGTATGTATATGCAGTCGCGGGGTTTTCCTGTAATTTATTACGGGATCGGTTTTCTGAAGTTGCCAGTTTGCTTTCCGGTTTTGGCCTTTTCCTTTGTTCCTTCTCGGCCGGACTTTTGTGATGGAGGGGCTAATTTGCAAGTTTGCAAATTAGCATTTGTGGAGGGGTTATTTGAGATTTGAAAGATTATGAAAGTATCTTTTGATTCCATTCTTTTCTTGTGATCATTTCTTGCATTAATGAGATTAGAATGGATTAGATATTGAAATGACTTTGTTATCATCACATTTGCTTATGGTCACCTCTTTGCTTTTACTACACTTACCTTCCTTCTTGGATTTTTTGCTCTCCCATTTTTTTCTTGAGGGGCCGGCCACTTGAAGTGGGGTAAGGAGAGAGTTCATTTTTTTTTTGATGAGGAAAAATCTATCTTCTCATTCCTTGCTAGGAAAAATGAAAGCACCATTTTTCCTCAAAAGTTCTTTATCTCCATTCCTCCATCACCATGGCAACTTCATAAACCCAAATGAGACAATGGTTTCTACACTACACCTACAACACCCTTGGGCACGTCGGCTCGCCAACTTCGTGCCCGAGTTGCCTCGGTCCAGAGATGGGAGCCCGTAAAAGAACCCGGCGATGTGGTGCCCATTCCGACGAGGAGATGAAGACCGGAGGTTCCGCGAGGAGATCGGAGTGGAGGCGAAGACCGAAGGACACGGATCGCTTGGTATAGCTTCTCTACTCTTATTATAGTTTGCTAGAGTTAGGTTAATGGCCCGATCCGGGATTTTTTGTGCGCGGTGGTGCCGGTTTCTAAGTTCTAGAAAAGTTTCGTTTCCGCATTCCGGCGTCGGATTGACGGCCGGGGCGTCGCCTTGCACTTACAGATTATCTATTCTACAAGTCCTTGAAATCAATTAATGGAATTGTCGATATAACTCAATAGTATCCCGTGCATGCTCGGGACCACGGTCAAGATCCGCGGGGTTGAATCCGAGACGTGCCGCTAAGCAGTAAAAACAGAGTATCATGTACAGACGAATGATGTCAGCATTATCATTCCGGGGCCTGAAGCCCGTATCGACTGATCAGTCTCTGGAAAATATCGAACTGTTGAGTTACAAGTCAGGTTTCATTATTGATTTCCTCTTTCCCCCCAGGTTTTTTGTTCAAGTCAGGTATTGACGATATCTACCTAATGCCAACACAAGATTAAGTAGGTACAGGTCTTGTCTATCTAGACAACAAGTCACGTCCATCAGGACAACAAGTCAGGATTGCCGGCATTAGTAAATGATCCAAGTAACAGGTCTAGTAATATGTCGTGAACATGTCAAACAGTGTATATTAATAGTAATCAGTTATCTAAATATGGTAGAAAAGACTAATGCATATTATCTATGTATAAGGCGTAATTAATATATTCATATATCTATCCGTAATAACATTTTACGTTTTCTACAAGGTATACTGTAATCTAGATAAAGGTTACTGAACTGAAATAAAATTATAATGAATTAGCATCCAACGGAATAAAGCTATTATTGATATAAATACGGATTAATACTGTAAAATTGTATATTGAAAATAACTTTCTAACTATTAACATACGCATCCTAATAAATAAGTATATACTGGAATATGTAATGTAGCATGTCGCAAGTTTAGAAACTTGCCTCGGAAACAACGGTTGATGTGCAGGCGATGATGTCAATAAGTTGATCGACTATTTCTACACAAAGAATCAAAAGACAATAGCGTCCGCAATGATAAAGGTGTGCAGCGACTTGGCACGACACGACACGACACGGTGCGTGAAGCGGCATGACACTGTGCTGAGCCTTATAGTAACACGAGGCTGATGTGATGGTGGTACACAAGTGGCATGAGCTGAGCATGAAGCGGGCATGGCGTGGTACAGGAGCAGGGCACATAGTGTGACACGATCTGGGTACGGTGATGACATGGTCATGGCATGGTCTGGGTACGGTGCATGGTCTGGTAGTGGTCTGGTCTGGGTATGGTGCATGGTCTGGTGATGATCTATTCTGAGTATGGTGGTGGTCTGGTGATGACAGGTGGTGGCCTGGTGGTAGAATGGTGGTGGTCTGGTGATGACATGGTGGTGACATGGTGGTGGTCTGCATGGGTTAGGGATCGGGGTAAGATTTGGAACGAGAGGGGAGAGAGAGGAGAGAGAGTTATATGAAACGGTTTATAATATAATATATATACATATAATATTAGGGTAACTAGATAATATCAAATCACTCCAAATATTATCTGAATCTAGTAAAAAAATATAGTTTTGAGAATAAAATATATACGTAAAGATTTTGGCCATAATGCAATAATCTAGTGTTAAATATATATACCCCAAATAAAATTTAAATAAATATACATAAATATTTTCTAAATATTTTGTCGTCTATATTTTAGAATTTGACCATAATAGATAAGAACCACAATAAGATATGGAGTGATATACCATGCAAAGTAAGTTAGAAAAATATTATTTATTTATATCTTGCATTATAAATAGATATGTAAAGATTTAAACATATATAAAGTATATAGTACTCGATTCACGTAAATACATAATACTGGTAAATATTAGATATAACCTTGTACCATATCGGGTTCTAAACATGCGGGTCAGGTCGGATAATGACTACTGCTACTTGAATCATTTGCAACCCAATAGCAAAAAGAATGAAGGAATTTTAAAGAAAGATTTAAAATACCAAATTATATTGTATAAACGTATTAGGGTGTTATATTATACCCAACCGCAAAAGAATTTCGTCATCGAAATTCACGGAACAGGAAAAAGACAAGAAGATACGGATTTAAGAAAAGAGGTGTGGAATCTCGTCTTCACGTTCACAAGTAAATTCTCCATGCGAACGATTTCTCCACGAAACAAGCACTAGAGAGATCACCCTATTCTTTAGAACCTTTTCTCGTCGATTCATAATCGTCATCGGTTGCACTTTATAAGTCAAATCTTCTTTCACGGTCAATTCCGAGTGATCAAGGACGTGTGTCTCATCTCGAACATACTTGCTGAGTTAAGATACATGAAACACGTTATGAACACCCGCCAAGGATGGTGGTAAAACTAATCGATAAGCTACCTCTCCTACATGCTCAATGATATCGAAAGGCCCCACGAATCGAGGACTAAACTTGTCTCGACTACCAAATCGGATTACTCCTCTAGTCGGGGATATCTTCAAGAACACAAGATCACCAACAGCGAACTCTAATGGTCTTCTTCCAGTATCAGCCTAACTTTTCTGTCGATCATGTACCACCTATATATGATTACAGATCAAGTTAACTTTCTCCACAGTTTGCACAATGAGATCTGGTCCCTACAATCTTTTTTCTCTAATATCGTCCCAACAGACAGGCAAGCGACACTTACGACCGTAAAATGCTTCGAATGGAGCAATCTGTATAGTTGCCTAAAAACTGTTATTATATGAAAACTCCACTAAGTGCCCTCCTATGAACTCTTAAAGTCTAACATGCATGCTCTCAACATATCTTTAAGAGTTTGGATCTTTCTCTCGGACTGTCCACCTGTTTGAGGATGATAGTCCGTACTAAACTTCAAGCGAGTTCCCAAATTTTCTTATAAACTCCTCCAAAAATGTGATAGGAACCGGGTGTCACAATAAAAAACAATACTCATGGGTACTCCATGCAATCTCACAATCTCCTGCATGTACCGCTCTATCAAAGCCTCCGTCGACTGACCAACTCGCAATGGTATGAAATGAGCTACCTTGGTCAATCGATCGACAATCACCCAAACTACGTTATTGCCCTTTGGACTCCGTGGTAAAGCAGTCACGAAATCCAAGGTTATATGTTCCTACTTCCATTGAGGAATCAGAAGTGGTTGCAACAAGCCAGCTACCTTTTGATATTCAGCCTTGACCTGCCGACACACCAAGCACTACGATACATAGCGAGCAATCTCCCTTTTCATGCATTCCCACCAGAAATGTTGTCGCAGATCTCTATACATCTTTGTGCTTCCGGGATGTACTGAATACGCGGAACTATGAGCCTCTTTCATGACTTCTTCACGAACATCTATTTTAGGAACACATGAACGACTTCTATATCTTAACAAGCCATCTTCATGAATCAACAGATCTGTTCGAAGTCCTACTTCCACTTGTCCTCGAAACTTCTACAATCTTGGATCATGCGACTGTGCTGCCTTAATGTTATCGATCAAGGATGACTGTACTTGCAACTGCACCAACTGTCCTGAAGAATCTGGTACTATAATCTCCAATTCAAACCTTTGAAGATCAGTTATAAACTTCTTCTGTGCAGTCAACATCTGTATCGCTGGCAACCGACTTAAAACGTCTGGCACTACATTAACTTTTCCCAGATGATACTTTAAGTCAAGATCATAGTCAGCCATCAACTCTAACCATCTACACTGCCTCCTGTTGAGCTTCTTCTATGTGAACACGTACTTTAGGCACTTGTGATCCGTAAACACTTAAACTCTTTCGCCCAATAAGCAGTGTCTCTAAATTTTTAGCGCGAAAATCGCTGCTGCTAGCTCTAAGTCATAAGTTGGGTAGTTCTTCTCATAGGTCTTCAATTACCTCGATGCATACGCTATAACCTTCCCATGCTGCATCAGAACACATCCCAAACCTTTTCCAGATGCGTTGCTATGAATAACTAGTCCTCCGGAACCATCTGGCACTGTCAGGATAGGAGCGGTTGTCAATTTTTGATGCACACTTCTCAGTCCACACGAATGGTACCTTCTTCCGTGTTAGCTTGGTCAATGGTTCTGCTATTTGAGCGAAGTTCTCCACAAACCTTCTATAATATTCAGCAAGCCCAAGAAAATTTTTGATCTCCTCCACACTCTTTGGAAACGGCCAATCGTGAATAGCTGCAATCTTTTCGGGGTCAACTGCAATTCTATCTCCGGATATCACATGATCCAAGAACTTCACTTCTTCAAGCCAATAAGTTTTCTTGCCTCAACGTCTGCAGTGCAATTCTCAAGTGTTCTGCATGCTCTTTTTTGCTCTTTGAATAGACTAGAATATCATCAACGAATACCATCGTGAACTGATATAGAAATGGTGAAAAGATCCGGTTCATCAAGTCCATAAATATCGCCGGTGCATTAGTAACTCCAAATGGCATCACTAAATACTCGTAATGCCCATATCGAGTTTGGAACGCCGTCTTGCAAATGTCTTCTGCTTTTCACCCGAACTTGATGATACCCAGATCACAAATCCAATTTCAAGAATACCCTCGCGCCATTGAGTTGATCGAATAATTTGCATATGCGAGAGATTGGGTACTTATTCTTAATAGTCACCGATTTAATTCCCGATACTCAATGCACATCCTTCGTGTGCCATCCTTCTTCTTGACTAGAAGAACTGGGGCTCCCCATGGTGAACGGCTGCTATGAATCCAACTCTTCTTTAATAATTCATAAACTTGTCTCTATACCTCTTCCAGTTCCACCGGTGACATCGGATAAAAGCCTTCGAATTGGCGCTGCTACAGGAATAAGATCAATCGCGAACTCCACATCTTGTTAAGACGGTAAACTCGAGATGTCGTTTAACACATCCATGAAATCTCAAACTTTTATCAGCGTTTCATCTGCAACTTGTTTACGGACTTCACCTTTCAATAAACGGTTCCCTTCATCATGAATTTGCAAGTTTGTTCTAAGGCTTGTAGGTTATCAGCCCACCACTCTTCCGTTGCGCAACTCTAATAATTTTATGTGTGTTTGTCAAAACTTCTTCAATCAAATATTTTACATCTGATCGTCCTTGAAGCGGTCTGTTCCAGCTCCCGCTGTGGTTAATCTCGAGCTACTGCAATCATCAAAACCTTCTCCTGTGTTTCTCTTTTTTTCTTCAAAATGAAAACGGATTGGTTCTTACGGGACGAGAGGAAAGATATAACGTGGTTGTTAGATTCAATCTCACGATAAGACATAAACTCATAAGCAATGCAACCGAGAGAAACAAAGTAGTACAATGAACTAAGTCAAGAAAATGAATCGAATAGGACTCCAGATTACCTAAATAGAGTACCGTATTGTAACCATGCCGCTGAAAGTCTACCCTAGCACCACCATAAGCTTCTAGTAGCATCAACCATGCCAAATTAAAATTTTATGGGTGCTAAGCTAGACTAACCAAGATCTAAACTAGAATAATAGGGTTTACTATGATGATATCATAAAACTAAGAGAAGGAAAGATGGCCATAACCTTTGATGACCGTGTCCTTCTCTTCTAAAGCTCCGGGATGTAGTCCACGCGACTACACTAGGCTCCTCTTTGAGTTTGAACGAGCCTCCTCCGTAATTTTCGCACCGAAGACGATCCACCCGAAGTCCCTCTAGCTCAATCTACCTCTTCACTAAACTATCTTTAGTGAAGGAAACACACTACACTTTATTGCTAATCAAGTGTAGGATGGTGAAGTAGGGGTTTGGTGCTTACTAATTTGTTCAAAACTCTATGGTTCACATCACATGTGAGGGGTTGAAGTTTTGAGGCATGAGGAAGAAGAAGATGGAAACTTAAGAGAGTGTGAGCTCAACTCAAGGGAGCTTGAATGAAAAATCATCAAGTCATCAAAATGGCTCATCCTTGGCTCACTCATTTAAGCATGGATTTCTTTGCAATAATAAATTGCAACCATACTTGGATAGTGAGTCAAGACTAATATAATATAATAAAGCCCATGCTTCACACCATGTTCCCATTTCCCACCTTTTATTCCATTTTCCAAAAATAGAATTTCATGCCATGCTTCATAAAAAATATATATTTATATATCATATATATTAATATATATATTATGAAGAATAATTAGTGAGCTAATAATATTAATTAAGATATAATTATATCAAATATAATATATATCATATTATTAAATCAACACTTGATTTAATAATCCAGTTATATCACATATAACCAACTAATATCATTTATTTGTATATCATATTATCAAATCAACACTTAATTCGATAATCAGGTTATATCACATATAACCTAACCGATAATAAATAACTGTCAGATTACAATACGGTATCATATACACATATTTAATCAGGCCCCCACACATATCACATATGTGCCCTACTTCGTTTCGCTTGAACCAGGAAACTTCTGTGTGGGACTCTAAAGACTTGTCAATACGCCAGCAGTAGGTGATGATCATATCAGTCACCCACAAGCCGTCAGCGATACTGGCTGGACGTAACGGCTACCCGGGTATTGATCGATATGAAGATCAACAAGCAAGCTTGTCCATACTCTCCATGAAGCCTATCAGTAACACTTACCGTACAGTCCGGTCTCTTCGTCTGATATGTTGCATATCATGTCTAGGGGTGGAATCGTCAGACCCCAGTAATGTGATAAGTCATGCCGATGTCTGGCCTATAACAGTTCGAGAAACTACTGATAACTCTTACCAGTAAATCTCAACAGCAGCTCTGGCCAGGGACCTCCAGTTATAGCCAATCGAGCATAGCGCAACATCAACCCCCAATACCGGGAGAGACGAAACCCCTCCTATTGCTCATTGCCTCCATATGACTCGGGACTGTACCCAAAATCCATCTGTTTGCACGACTCCTTTGAGCCGTGGTAGAGAGGAAATCAAAGCACAGTGGGAGCCACACAAGTCTCTATGACGATCTCGGGTCTACAGACTTACCTGTACCAGTGTCACCAGAGGACTGCTATCTGACGATAGGTATACTACCAACTAGGAGTCCTCGGCGAGTCCTGTTCGGTGTACCTATTCTCTAATGAGCACCTGTATACAATCTTTGATGTCAAACACCAATGGCTACAGGGTCAAGAAACGTACATACTAGTCTACTCTGGTAATATCGATGCCCTGTCTCAATATACCCTCGACTAGGAACAATTGAAGGATGTGCTTGTGGACTACCCAGGTCCCAGTAGTATGATCCGCATCATAGTCCTAGTAGTCAAGCAAACACCGTAAAGGCTTTATCAACATGTAAGAGATAGACATTATTAAAATACCAGTCTGCATGTTAAGATAAAGAGTAACCAGATAGTATACTATTATGTCGAGCAAGAAAGTCCTCTATATATATATCCAAGCATCCACTATATCATACAATAATGGCCTCTAGGGAATACATATTCCTAACAATCTCCCACTTGCACTAATGCCAGTTGTTGTAGTATCTCATACCCAACATCCCAAAAATCTCTCGAATCGCATTTGGGGGTTGGGCCTTTGTGAGTGGATCCGCTGTGTTATCCTCTGTGTCAACTCTCCTGACCTTAATCTCCCGGAAATCAACTATCTCCCTGATCAGGTGATACTGCCTAAGAATATGTCTGGATCGCTAATGGGACCGGGGCTCCTAGGCTAAAGCTACAACTCCATTGTTATCACAATACACAGGTATTGGATGCTCAATGGTAGGAACCTCACTTAGTTCATCTTATGAACTTGTATATCCAGACAGCCTCTTTGGCAGCATCTATGGTAGCGATGTATTTAGCCTTCATCGTCAAGTCTGCTACGGTATATAGCTTGGAACTCTTCCAACATACTGTCCTTTCACTGAGGGTAAAGACAAAACCCGAGACCGAAAAACTGTCATCCTTATCACTCTGGAAGCTCGAATCGGTAAAGGACTCCACCTGGAGTTCTTCGTTACCATACACCAAGAACATTTCTTTAGTCCTTCTCAAGTACTTAAGAACGTTCTTCACAGCTGTCCAGTACTTTTCCTTAGAATCTAATTGATACCTACTCACTACACCTAGTGAGTCAGCTACATCCGGTTTCGTATATAACATCGCATACATGATTGACCCGACTGCTGAAGAATAGGGTATCCCTTGTATGCGAGCCCTCTCCAAATCAGTCTTGGGAGACATCTTTTTGGAGAGAGTGGTTCCTGAACAAGTGGGTACATTACCATGCTTAGAATCTTCCATACTAAACCTCTTTAGTATGGTGTCTATGTACCTGGATTGGGACAATCCTAACATTCTCTTAGATCTATCTCTATAGATCTAAATCCCCAAGATGTAGGAGACATCATTAAGATCTTTCATGGAGAAGTCGTGTGATAAGAAGAGCTTGACCAAGTGTAGTATAGGAACACCCTTTCCTATCAAGAGTATGTCATCCACGTACAATACAAGGAAGACAACCTTACTCTCTACAACCTTCTTATATATACAAAGTTCATCTACATTTTTGATGAAATCAAACTCTTTGATCGCTTCATCAAAACAGATGTTCCATCTCTGTGATACCTGCTTTAATCCGTAAATTGATTTAAGCAGCTTGCACATGCTTCTGCTGCTCCCACTGTCTACGAAGCCCTCTGGCCGTATCATGAACACGCTCTCTTCTAAATCACCATTTAGAAAAGCGGACTTGACGTCCAACTGCCAGATTTCCTAGTCATGGTATGCAGCAATGGCAAGTAGGATCCTGATGGACTTAAGCATAGCCACTGGAGAAAAGGTTTCGTCATAGTCCATACCTAGTCGTTGACGAAAACCTTTTGCTACAAGTCTAGCTTTGAAAGTCTCAACTTTTCCATCTACACCAATATTCTTTTTGAAGATCCACTTACTCCCAATGGGTTTTACCCCCTCAGGAGCAACTTTCAAAGTCCATACTTTGTTGGTGTTCATGGATTCCATATCGGATCGCATAGCATCCAACCATTTTACAGAGTCTCCACTTGTGATGCCTGCTCAAAACTAGTCGGGTCATCATCTTCCATGATGCAATCCTCGCTCCCACCGTCTACGAGAAAACCGTAGTATCTCTTAGGTGGATGAGGAACCCTACTAGATCTGCGGAGTGGCTGGAGTTTGTTGGGGACTATTGAATCCTCCAGCTCTACCTAATTGTCAGTAACAGTTTGTGTAGCTGGAACTTCTTCCATTTTTACCTCATTACCACTATTTTCTTTCAAAAGAAATCCCTTTTCAAAAAATGTGGCATGTCGAGAAACAAACACCTTTTGTTCCTTGGTGTGGTAGAAGATATATCCTCGCGAATGTTTGGGATATCCTACAAACTTGCACAAAACTGATCTTGCCTCGAGCTTGTCCGGATTTTTTGTTTTCACATAAGCTGGACAACCCCATATCTTAACATAACTAAGGCATGTTCTTTTCCCTTTCCATATCTTATATGGAGTGGTAGGCACGGATTTGGTGGGAATCATATTCAATAGATATGCAGCTGTCTCAAGTGCATAACCCAAAAAGGAATAGGCAACTCAACAGTACTCATCATAGAGCGCACCATATCTAATAGGGTGTGATCCCTCCACCCTGATATACCGTTGTGCTGTGGTGTATACGGAGGAGTAAGCTGAGAGAGAATCCCATTCTCTTTTTAGCAGTCTCTGAATTCCGTGCTCAAGTATTCTCCTCCCCGATCATATCGAAGGATTTTAATACTTTTACCCATCTGGTTCCTAACTTCGTTCTTATATTCCTTGAATTTATCAAAAGATTCAGATTTATGTTTCAACAGGAACACATGTCTGTATCTTGAGAGATCATCAGTGAATGTAGTAAAGTACGAGGAACCATTCCTGGCATGTGTAAACATAGGACCACATACATCACTATGTATCTGTCCAAGAGTTCTGTAGCTCTTTCTCCATGTCCAGTAAACGGAGATTTGGTCATCTTGCCTTTGAGACATGACTGGCAAGTTTCATAAGATGTAAATTCGAACGGATTCAAATATGCATCCTTATGCAACTTTAGCTAGTCTTGTCGCATTGATATGACATAGTCTACAATGCAACAAGAAGAATTCTTTCATTTATGAACCGTTCTTCTTGTGTGTGTTTTATATACTTAGAACTGTATCGTGATTTAAAACATATATACTATTATACAACGTACCATACCAAATCAATACTTGATTTAGGAAAATGTTCATAACATTTTTCTCTAATGAAAAGTTGTATCTTTCTTTATCCAAATAAAGAGATGAATATGATATTGCACATCATCGAGGGTACGTAATAACAGTCATTTTTAGAATCAATGTATTACTACTTAATACAAGGTGATATTTGCCAACTGCTTTGGCAGCAACAATTGCATAATTCCCTACTACTAGAGACATATCACCCCTTCCCAGTTCTCTACCTCTCTATAGCCCATATAATAAATTACATACGTGGGATCCTGATTCGGTATCTATTACCAGAACGCAGAGCAAACTGAGAAACAGTTCTTGGTATCGAACACACCCGAAGACAATGCATCAATATGCTTATTCTTCGTTTGGGTGGCGTGGGAATCCTGATATTCCCCTATTCCTTGCCCAGACTTATGACAGCCAAAATATAGAGTGGAAGCTAGCCCGGTATAATAAGTAGATTCGGTCAATACATCCATATTATTATCTTGATTAAGGCATGTCATTGGTCGCTATCAGGAGAGAGAGAGAAAGATAATCACTTTGCGTGCGCTCTTGCAAGATTAGATTGGTTATTATCTTATCTAATCAGGATGGCTCTCACTATTTTTATCAAATCTTCCTTCAAACCCTAAAAGGTAAGATTAGCCGGGATTAATTATATTTTACAAGTTCGCTAGCCGGTCAGCCAGGCCAGTGTCAATACTCCGAGGGAGTTTCCCCGTGCTTTCGCATGGACCTAATTAAAATAAATCTCATTCTCTAGAGGCATAACCCCGTTGACACCTTTCCAGTCACCTACTGGATTAGTTAATTGTAAAGTGCAAAACTTTCCCAGGAGTAACTCTTACTTGCAGTGGGTATCGGGATCCAACTATCATATAGAAGGTATGCAATCTCATTGCAAATTTCAACACTTGAAATTCCCGATATCTATTTTTACCCCTAGCAACTTATGACCCTGGCTATGGTCAATAAATCATAAGCGCTAGCCAAGTTCAACCCGTCATTTCTTGATTGAATTAAACCCATCCGTACGACCCTTGGTTAAGGTCAACAAAGCCGTACGACTACCCTAATCCAATTACATCATATGCTGGCAGATAAGCACTAATCGGCTACCGCACACTACGCCTTGACAAGGTCAACAAACGCGGCACGAATACTAAATAGTACTTATCTGAAATGACGGAGAGCTACGCAGATTTTTAAGAAAACCATGAACGTAATGAACTTGATATCGTTTTAGAATCTAGTGATTTGGAGTGTTTTAAGCTCCGTTTTGAAAATCGAATAGTTTTGTAGCGTTTGCTAGTTTTGCTAAAGAGGCCACTCCCGGTAAAAGGATCTCGGCTCTTTCCTCATCGAATGAGGTGCTGGATATTATACAAGGAATACCACTATGCAAAATAAGAACTAGTGCAGCTGGCAAAACAAATCGAGTAGGTTGTAGCATTTGCTAGTTTCGCTAAAGAGGTCACTCCCGGTGAAGAGATCTCGGTTCTTTCCTCATCGAATGAGGTGCTGGATATCCATCAAGGAATACCACTATGCAAAGTAAGAACTAGAGCTACCTATTTTTAAAATTTTGATTTTACAACATCTTTAGGTTTCTTTTTTTCTAATAATCTCATTAACGAAATCCCATAATTTAATGTTTCATAAACATCACAGGAAAAATGAAACGAAAATAGAACGTACGCTTATACCATTCGCATTCGCCGCTGGGCCCCGTCATGCACCGTTAGGTTACTTAACTAACGGCAGAGCGGGGGCTGGACTAGTGTGGGTGCAAAACATAAGCAACATTTATTATATATCATGTATATAATATAACATTCGTCTTAGGCAGTTATATGATCACATCACAGAACCAAGCAGCAAAAGTAACATATGAAATATTGGATATACTAGGATGTCTGTATTTTAAATTTAGCCAGTAATGTAAAACACGGATTCCACGGCCGTGATGAATAGCCAAACCCACATCCTAGACCCTTACGAGAGCGGCAAGTAACCCTACCAATTCTAGAGTTAGGAGACCCGGTCTCAACTTCTTGAGATGGTCTCCCACTGGACTTTGGAACCCGGTTACTTGTGCTCCCCGCTTTGGGTCTATCCTAATGCGGAAAAGTAAATAATATACATCAATGGTGACATCATCCTCAACCCGGAAGTGTCCCAATAAAAGAATATTACATACAGATTTTACATGAATGAAAATAAAAACTCTCATCTCACATAAAACCCCCGGCTATTCATTTACGACAATCTAATAATCATATCACCAACAATACATAACATCTCATGTCATCAACGTAAGTAAATACGCTTATCCCGAATTTCGTTGACATATAGCAACGAGATTCGGGATACCCTACATATTACACTTACGGTCGCAGAAAAGAAATAAAAAACTACAATAATTAGAATTCGTAATATCCTTAGACATCATAAACCCGGAATAACTCATATTCCGAATTTCATGTCTAACTTATAAACCTTGCATTTTAGTCTCAAATTGAAAAGTATTTTCAATAATCTGTCGGATAATTCAACAAGATTCCTGACTAAGTGATCGCGTACTATACGCAATTACGACGGAGTTTTGATCCGAATCAAAACTCCGTGGCAATCGATCAAATGAGACTAAACGGCTAGATTTATAATCTACTAACTAGTTTCCACAAAACTAATTATTTCAGATTCTAACAATTGTATCACATATCATCATCATCTATACGACGCTAAACATTTCGACCGATTTAACAAACACCCACACATCACAGAGACCTCAACAACTTGCGAATCATTAAAAATACCCAGAGAGTGCATGATGCCAAGGTGGAGCAGCAGGAGAAAGATGAAACCAAAAACCCATTAACTAGTCGCAGAACCGCGGCCAAACATGGGGTTTGGTCGCGCTTCTGTGGCGGTTTGTTGGTATTGGGTCTTCAAATTTCTACAGACTCCATAAAAAAACCCTACATGATTTTATAGATATTTTTAATTACGAAAATTTAAACGTTTGAAAAATTCGACAGAAAGTTCAAAAATACGGGTTTCGAAAACCGATCAAACACTTTAACGTCATAATGACCTACCCAAATGTTCAGCTTGGCTCTTATACCATGAAAGTCTACCCTAGCACCACTATGATGTTCTAGTAGCATCAACCATGCCAAATTTAAAATTTTACGGATGCTGAGCTAGACTAACCAAGATCTAAACTAGAATAATAGGGTTTACTATGATGATATCATAAAACTAAGAGAAGGAAAGATGGTTACAACCTTTAATGACCGTGTCCTTCTCTTCTAAAGCTCCGGGATGTAGTCCACGCGACTCCATTAGGCTCCTTTTTGAGTTTGAACGAGCCTCTTCCGTGATCTTCACGCCGAAGACGATCCACCCGAAGTCCCTCTAACTCAAGCTACCTCTTCACTAAACTATCTTTAGTGAAGAAAACACACTACACTTGATTGATAATCAAGTGTAGGATGGTGAAGTAGGGGTTTGGTGCTCACTAGTTTGTTCAAAACTCGATGGTTCACATCATATGTGAGGGGTTAGAGTTTTGAAGCATGAGGAAGAAGAAGATGGAAGCTAGAGAGAGTGTGAGCTCAACTCAAGAGAGCTTGAATGAAAAATCATCAAGTCATCAAAATGGCTCATCCTTGGCTCACTCATTCAAGCATGGATTTCTTTACAATAATAAATTGTAACCATACTTGAATAGTGAGTCAAGACTAATATAATATAATAAAGCCCATGCTTCACACCATGTTCCCATTTTCCACCTTTTATTCCATTTTCCAAAAATAGAATTTCATGCCATGCTTCATAAAAAATATATATTTATATATCATATATATTAATATATATATTATGAAGAATAATTAGTGAGCTAATAATATTAATTAAGATATAATTATATCAAATATAATATATATCATATTATTAAATCAACACTTGATTTAATAATCCAGTTATATCACATATAACCAACTAATATCATTTATTTGTATATCATATTATCAAATCAACACTTAATTCGATAATCAGGTTATATCACATATAACCTAACCGATAATAAATAACTGTCAGATTACAATACGGTATCATATACACATATTTAATCAGGCCCCCACACATATCACATATGTGCCCTACTTCATTTCGCTTGAACCAGGAAACTTCTGTGTGGGACACTAAAGACTTGTCAATACGCCAGCAGTAGGTGATGATCATATCAGTCACCCACAAGCCGTCAGCGGTACTAGCTGGACGTAACGGCTACCCGGGTATTGATCGATATGAAGATCAACAAGCAAGCTTGTCCATACTCTCCATGAAGCCTATCAGTAACACTTACCATACAGTCCGATCTCTTCGTCTGATATGTCATATATCATGTCTAGGGGTGGAATCGTCGGACCCCAGTAACGTGATAAGTCATGCCGATGTCTGACCTATAACGGTTCGAGAAACTACTGATAACTCTTACCAGTAAATCTCAGCAGCGGCCCTGACCAGGGACTTCCAGTTATAGCGAATCGAGCATATCGCAACATCAACCCCTAATACCGAGAGAGACAAAACCCATCTTATCGGTCATTGCCTCCATGTGACTCGGGACTGTACCCAGAATCCACCTGTTTGCACGACTCATTTAAGCCGTGGTAGGGAGGAAATTAAAGCACAGTGGGAGCCACATAAGACTCTATGACGATCTCGGGTCTACAGACTAACATGTACCAGTGTCACCAGAAGACTGCTATCTGACAATAGGTATACTACCAACTAGGAGTCCTCGGCGAGTCCTGTTCGGTGTACCCATTCTCTAATGAGCACATGTGTACAATCTTTGATGTCAAACACCAATGGCTATGGGACCAACCATCGCTCCCATACAGGGTCAAGAAACGTACACACTAGTCTACTCTGGTAACATCGATGCCCTGTCTCGATATACTCTTGACTAGGAACAATTGAAGGATGTGCTTGTGGACTACCCAGGTCCCAGTAGTATGATCCGCATCATATTACTGGTAGTCAAGCAAACACCCTAAGGGCTTTATCAACATGTAAGAGAGAGACAGTATAAAAATACCAGTCTACATGTTAAGATAAAGAGCAACCAGATAGCATACTATCATGTTGAGCAAGAAAGTCCTCTATATATATGTCCAAGCATCCACTATATCATACAATATTGGCCTCTAGGGCATACATATTTCTAACAGCCGTGGTACATAATTACAATCACATAACTCCATTCAAGCCACCTAAATCCTAATATCAGAATCGAAAGAATAAGAAGGGAGAAACAATAAGAAATCAGGAGGATTCCAAGTTGAGATGCAAAGTCATTTCCATACCGTCAAGATAAAAGAGTTAAAGGAAAGATAAGATTCAAGAATTCGAATGACAAGACAATATTGTGGAAGGACATGTTCCTAAAATTCTGGGTCTTAAGAACAATATATTGGGTATCATACCCAACTATAAATTGAATCAAGCCCGGCTAATCTAAAATATATGGCTCTGATACCAACCAAAACCTTGTCACGACCTTCTTCCCAAAATACATAAATACGATACGTGACAAAACCAACCATGGTACCTGTAAGTGCACGGCGGCGCCCCGGTCGTCAATCCGACGGCCAAATGCGGAAACGGTGATAAACTTTAATTTTGCGAACTTAGCAAACCGGCACCACCGCGCACTAAACCCCGGATCGGGCCATTAAACTAGATCTAGCTAACAACAAGACGGGTTAGAGATATACCGAGTGATCCGAGTCCTCTGGTCTTCTTGTCGTCGTCCCGATCTCTCGCGGAATGTCTGGTCTCTATCTCCTCGCCGGAAGGGCACCACGTCGCCTGCATCTTTTATGGGCTCCCGCCTCTATACCGAGGCAACTCGGGCATGAAGCTGGCAAGTCGACATGCCCAAGATATGCTGTAGAATATGTGTAGGACTCATGTCTTATATTGGGGTAGTGGATGTTGCCATTTGATAGATGGAGGAATCAAGATAAGAAAAATGGTGCTTGCATTTTTCTAGCATCAAATGAGATCAAGAATGCCACAAGCTCAAAAATAAAACTCTCTCTTTTTCACTCAAAGAAGTGGCCGGCCCTTATATATGTGAGAATGGTGGAGGAAAAATCAAGCATGAAGGGAGGTGATGGTAGGAGAAGAAAAGAGGTGACCACATCCAAACATCAACCATACTTAATTCACATCAAACCCATACCCTCTCTTTAATGCAAGTGATGGTGGAAAAGAAAAGATGCCATCATAATCAAAGCATTTGCAAGAAACCTCTCCACTATGTGTTATTTGCAAACTTGCAAATAACCCCCTCCATCGGAAAAGTCCGGTCGGGAAAGAACAAAGGAAAACCGGCCGGAACGGAATGCAAACTGGCAACTCCAGAAAACTGGTCCCGTAATAAATTACAGGAAAACCCCGCTACTGCATATACATGCCCGCATTTGTATTCCGACCGGATACAAATGCAATGAGACAAAACTACACTGTACTATACTAGGATCCGGCTTAAACCAAAGCCGGCCAATAAAAACCGTCCGATCCTGATCCGTGCAATACCGCACGTATCTGATCGAACCCTGCCATATATCCATACGGCCTCTACAGCGTTTCGCCCGAAAGCTGAGTAACTGAAAGTGTGGTGGACTCTAAAGACTCGTCAATACTATGGCTGTGGATTTAACCACTAGCACGTCAGAGGTATAAGCCAATACGTAACGGGCCACCAGCTATTGACCAAAAGGGACGTCGATAAGCGAACTCATCCTGACACCCTACTGAGCCTGTCAGTGACAATATCCGTACAGTCTGGTCCGTTCGTCTATGAGCATCGCATGTCGGGCCTAGGGGGTTGGTAAAAGTCAGACCCCCAAAAGCGGTACAAGTCGTGTCGGAGTGTAGCCCAGAACACCCTGAGATACTACTGGAATACCTACCAGTAAATCTCCTGCCTTGGCCAAGGACTTCGTGTAATGGCTCTCCTAGACACAGCGTGACCTCACCCCCAATACCGGGAGAGACGAACCCCTGAAGATCCGCTCACTGCCTCCATGTGGCTCGGGACTGTACCCAACTAAAACCTGTTTGCACGACTCCTTTGAGCCGTGGTAGGGTAGTAATCAAAGTACAGTGGGAACTCACACGAGACAAATGACGATCCCCAGGTCGATGAACTAACCTGTACACATGTCACCAGGGAACTGCTATCTGACGTCAGGTATAAGACCAACTAGCATGTTCCCGGCGAGTCCTGTCCGGTGTACTCATAACCCAATGAGCACCTGTATACATCTTAGGTGATCCAACTGACACCAGTGGCTTGTGAGACCGGCCACCGCCCCTCGTCGGGGTCTCGACTGTATACACTAGTCTACTCTGGAGAATCGATGCCCTGTCTCGAAACTCCCACGACTAGGGACCTTTTAAGGATGTGCTTATAGACCCCAGCTCCCACTTATATGATCGCCTCATACTGCTGGTGGTCAAGCAAGAATCCTAGGGGCTCTATCAATGTGCAATAGTGACCTGTCAGGTCACCTAAAGCAGTACACGATGATAAAGATAAACCAGATAGCATACTATCATCTCGAGTAAGACTGTTCTACCGGGATAGATCCTCCCTCAATCATTGCAATCACGTGCCTGTGATCCAATAATTGACTCTGAGGGCACTATCTCCAACAATCTCCCACTTGCACTCAAGGCTAATTATTGCGATGTCGCATACTCACAGCCCGTGTGATACCGAACACCCAACTCCTCTACTAGTCAGTCTCACAAAGCCTGTTTGCGAAACTCTTGCGATCGAGGAATAGCCTCAGTGAGTGGATCCGCCTAGATGTTTCTTTCTATGTCTCTCTATATCTCAAGTTCGCGGAGAAAACCATCTCCCGAAATGAGCAATACCTGTCTTAGAATGTCTGGATGTCTGATGGGACCTAGCTCATAAATGAACTCCAAATCCAAACTTCTTAGACTGTATCGTCAACTGAACTTAATCAGTATCCTGCGCCATGCCACCCTCAGTATTGCCTTGGATCACCTGTCCAAAACACTGCCCCTCGTCAGAAGGAAAACTATAACTCTGACAACCTCCTTGTCGTCCATGTCACCTTGGAAGCCTGGAATGATAACTGTCTCCTAAATAAGGCTGTCGTTATCATATCCCTAGAACATCCACTTATGTTCTAAAACTGCTTCCGACTGTTTCTCCAGGATTGGATCAATATCAACTTATTGCATCTAGTGCAAGAACAACATCTGGTGTGGTACTTGACATCTCATGATTGACTCAATTGCCTAAGCAAGTGATCTGCCAATCATGCACATCCCTCTCTACTTTAGTCTATAAGACACCTTTAGAGAGGGCGACTCCATTACCTGCAGGTACACTACCATGCCAGGAGTCGACCATTCTAAATACTCTTAGAATGTTGTCTAAGTACCCAGATTGGGAAACCACCCAAATCTAGATCTAAAACTATAGATCTAGTAACCAGTATGTCTTATATAATGTCCAAGTCCTTTGTGGAGAAACCACTGTGTGACGACCAAAGTATAACCGATCGTAGTATAGGAATATCACTTCCTACTACCTTCTCAACAGATCTATCCCCTATTCTGATGATGTCAAACCTATGACTGTCACATCAGAAACAGATGATCTAACTCCGCTATATCTGCTTTAGTCTATAAATAGACATAAGCCTGATGTCCACCAATGCTTCCGCTGCTCCCACTGACTACGAAAACCCTCTGGCAGAGTCATATAGATGTGCACTTCTAAAGCTAGTTTAGAACGACGCTATACTCATCCTCCTGCCGGGCCTCGCAGTCTGGAACAACAACAATGGCAAGTGTGGGTAAACAAGAACTTCCCTGTCACCATCCTTGAGGCTACCGGAGTACCTCTCGGGTGCCTGAAGTTACCCACCTTATCTGCGGAGTGGCCAATGGAATGTCAAATCAGATTGAATCTTTAGGTTCCTTATCAAATCTTCAGTAATCGTTTGCGGTTCTGGAATCACTTCCAGTTCTACCATACTCCCACTACTGTTTTTTTTTGAAAAAATCCATTTTTATTAAAACTGTGGCGAGTCAAGAACAATATCACTATTGATCTTTCTTATGGTAGAAAGTCAACCCTCGTCATAGCCTGGGTCAACCCACAAACAGCCATTACAGAAACGTGCCTTGAGTTATCCAGAGTCTGGTTTTAATCATAAGCCGGACAACTCCCCGTACCTTAACAATGTTAAGATATGAACTGTACTATATCCAATATAGAACCAGAGGCACTGATTTAATTGAACCAGATTCAAATCATGCAGCTGTCTCCAGTGCATGTCAACTAAATGGAGAGAGGCCGATCAGCGTTAGTCAACTTAGGAATGCTTCCAATTATGAGTAACCTGAAAGAGAAGCAATTTCTCTTTATCATTACTATCAACTGAATACCATACACAAGTATCTACATATTCGATCACCTTGAAGAATCCCGATACTTGCTACACTGGTTCTCTACTCTATTCAAATACCTATAACTCCTCAAAACTTAGACCCTGTGTTTCTACGAAACACATGTCTAAGAACTAGAGAAGTTAAAAGTAAACAGAATATAGTATGAGGACCAACCCCTCTGTCCTAATGGACACTGGACAACATACAATATTCTGTATAAGTCCGTTGAGTCTAACAACTCTTTCACTGTGTGTCGTAGGTTGAAAACTGTACTTATGGTTAAGAAGAATTACACCGCTGTTTAATGCTCCTTACCTAACCATCCACTGATATAGGTAAATGTCATCGACATAATATCAAAAGGTATATCTCACTCTATGAAAATAGACGTACAGATATATCAATTTGAAATTGGTGCACAACAGCGGATATTCAAAACCAAATATTTGCCGACCGGCAAACAGCCCAGATGATCTCCTCAAATATCACCGATTACAACGAATCCCGATATAATGAGGATGATCACCCAATTCCCAATAACTTACTCCCACTCATCATCTGTAAAACCATACAGATGTGAGAATCAAACCTGGTAAATACATACCCTGGAGCAAGTGTCCAATCGGGAAATCAGTTTTCTTTTAACAGTACACAGCTGAACTGAAACATTGAAATGTTTCGATGGGGTATCCTGGTATTCCTAGTAATGCCTCTACCATTATCCAGATTCACAACTATAACCGCATAATTCTTTGCCACCTCTCCAAATCCCTTTATATGTCTTTAGTCGTTACCTTCTGCACACCCCTTAGGCCAAATGGTTTTCTTCCTTCCCTACCGTTCGGCACCAGCCTATGGTTTGGAAGAAGACTATCCAATAAGTATAATGGGTGTACTGTCCTAGTCCTAGGAGCACTCGCAATGCGAGAGAAGGTGAAGATAAAAGACAACCGAATAAACCTTATTCCTATTTCTCCTGGACCAGAATCCATCCCCGAACTGGAACAAGTTCCTTTCGAGTTCATATATAACCATACGATGGAGTATCCAAATAAACTGTGGATCTTCGTAGTGATACGGAGTGTCCTAGAGAAATACAAAGGTGATTTAGGATTGGCGAAGAAATACTTGGTTTGGTCGTGAACAGCAGTCGCAATTTACTTTGCCCTCTTACTAATCCCTTGCTTTGTCTTAATCTTAATACCTTCTGCACACCGTTTAGGCTAATTGGTTTTCTTCATTCCCTACCGGTCGGCACCAGCCTAAGGTTTGGAAGAAGACTATCCAATTTGCGTAATAGGTGTACTATCTCCTAAACCAAGGAGTACTCACAACTTGAGAAAAGGTAAAAGGGAAAAGACAACTGAATAATCCTATCCGTTTTCTCCAGAACCGGAAACCATCCTCGAATCCCTTCGAGTTCGTATCTAACCATACGATGGTTTTGTCTAATGGAAGTGGACGTTCGTAGTAATACGGGGTGTCCTGGAGAAAAGGGTAAAAGTAGGAGTGGCAATGAGGTCTGCAACTCTGACAATCCAAAATCCGGTGTAAAGAAGGTTCGGTTAACTTGGTCTCTGAGTCATAGTCTAGGGTCGGGTCAATGGTCGCTGCCAGAGAGAGAGAGAAAAGAAACACTCAGCGTGCACTCTAACCTAGATCAGAATGGTTACCAATTTATCTAATCAGGAAACCTCCCACTGTACCTCAAATTCTCCTCCAAACCTGAAAGAATAATTAGTCGGGGTCACCCGAGGAGTAAACTAACTCATCAGTAGGAATCGGGATCCAACTATCATCGCATGATAACGTGACGGAATCCGCTCACGGTGTCATACTCCAGAAGGTATGCGCATATCTGGCAAGTTTTAGTTCTTTTGAAACTCCCGATGTGATTTTTACCCCATGCTCTTATGACCTTGACTTTGGCCAACAAATCATAAGTCACATGTCAAGTTCTACCCATCATTCTCCAGGTTAATTTGAATCCACCCGTACCTACCCTTGACTTTGGCCAATAAGGCAGTACGACTGTTCCAAACCAACGCATCTATCTATGCTGCATATGAATAACCAACAGCTACCAAACACTGTGCCTTGACTTTGGCCAACAAACACAGCTTGAATACTATTGACTACCCATATGAAATGACGGAGGGCTACGAATGGTTTCTGGCGAAAACCTTTAACGTAATGAACTTGATATCGTTGAAGGAACGGATAGCTTTTTTAGAAATATAGTGACGAAAACCTTTACTAAAGAGGTCACTCCCGGTGAAGGGATCTCGGCTCTTTCCCCGTAGAATGGGGTGCAGGATATTCCAAATGAATACCACGATGCAAAACAAAAGTAATCGGCTATAGTGAAGTTAATGCCCTGACGCAAACTTCTGTCCAAGGGGTCACTCCCGGTGAAGGGATCTCGGCCCTTGCCTCGTCGACTGAGGAGCAGGATATTCTAAATGAATACCACGATGCAAAACAAAAGTGAACGTCCTTGCAATAACAGCTTTTTGAAAAGTGTTCCAACAACATCAGATTAGGTTTGTTTATCTTGCATTGATCCGAATCAATGCAGTCCCATCAATTGATCACACCACAAAGAACGAAAATATACTGACGTATGTATATGCCATCCGCATTCGCCACTGGGTCCCGTCATCACCCGTTAGGTTAGCTAACTAACGACAGAGCGGGGACTTGACTAGCGCGGATGAAAAACATATACAACATCTACTAATATATATACCAATATATTATATTTCGCTCAAGGCGTGATAAGAAATGCAACATCACAGAAATGTACAGCATCACAGAACAATACAGATATCTGGGATCCCCGGGTTTCACAGAGCCACTACTGAAACCCGACGTTCCCCTGGTCGTGTGGATAGCCTGTGCAATGAAATCCTAGACCCCTACGGGCGCGGCAAGTCACCTGCCAAAACCTGAAGCGAGGCAGCCCCCTTCAGCACCGTGAATGGACCACCCAGCACTTCACGGAATCCGGTAACTTGGGCACCCCTCCTGGGTCAACCTGTACCCCCTACGAGTGCGGCGAATAGCTTGCCAATTCCAGAGTAAAGCCCCCTCCGTCCCAATGCCATGAGATGCGGGCTTGTTGCCCTCCAGAACCCGGCTATCCGTGCACCCCAACGCGGGGCAATCCTAGTACAGAAAGTAAAATATACATACAACAGGTACATCGACCGCAACCAGGTCGTGCCCCAAAAGAATAATACAAACAGGCAGTGACGGCAGTCCACATGTCGGACGCTCGCCCCGCAATATCAAATGTACATCATACAACAACAACTGTACTAGCATTGCATTCAGGCTATCCCTACGACCGAGCCGCAACATCACAGCAAAATCACAAAACATCAACGTGAAAATCACGTTCGCAAATCCGTCTAACCGAGCTATAGCAGTTAGACCGGATTTACCGATCGAGTGACATTCACGGTCGCAGATATAATGTAAATACTGTGAAATAATGTGTTTAAAATATCCGATCGATCAAAAATTAACAAGTGGGCCCCCAAGCAATACTGTAGCAGATCAAGAAATTCTGGGCCCAATATTATTATTTCAAAACCCCTATTTTTAGCCCACAAGCCCATTGCAAAAAAACGATGACATGATCCCTCATTCCTGCAGCGGATCCGCGGCCTAAGAAAGGTCAATGGCCGCGGTTTCGCGGTCTTACTGAGGGATCGTGTTGTCGAATTTTTCCAGTGTTCTTAGAACTCCCTGCACATCATTCTGAGACAACCTGAAAAATTTTTTGAGACCAAAAATTTTCAACAGAAAACTGATGTAAAGAAAAACGCTGGTTTTTGGAATTTTGGTCGATCGGAAATGCAAACACATCAAACGAAGCTAGACGAAGTTAATGGCGAGGCTCTGATACCACTGTAAGTGCACGGCGGTGCCCCGGTCGTCAATCCGACGGCCAAATGCGGAAACGGTGATAAACTTTAATTTTGCGAACTTAGCAAACCGGCACCACCGCGCACTAAACCCCGGATCGGGCCATTAAACTAGATCTAGCTAACAACAAGACGGGTTAGAGATATACCGAGTGATCCGAGTCCTCCGGTCTTCTCGTCGTCGTCCCGATCTCTCGCGGAATGTCCGGTCTCCATCTCCTTGCCGAAAGGGCACCACGTCGCCTGCATCTTTTACGGGCTCCCGTCTCTATACCGAGGCAACTCGGGTATGAAGCTGGCAAGTCGACATGCCCAAGATATGCTGTAGAATATGTGTAGGACTCATGTCTCATATTGGGGTAGTGGATGTTGCCATTTGATAGATGGAGGAATCAAGATAAGAAAAATGGTGCTTGCATTTTTCTAGCATCAAATGAGATCAAGAATGCCACAAGCTCAAAAATAAAACTCTCTCTCTTTCACTCAAAGAAGTGGCCGGCCCTTATACATGTGAGAATGGTGGAGGAAAAATCAAGCATGAAGGGAGGTGATGGTAGGAGAAGAAAAGAGGTGACCACATCCAAACATCAACCATACTTAATTCACATCAAACCCATACCCTCTCTTTAATGCAAGTGATGGTAGAAAAGAAAAGATGCCATCATAATCAAAGCATTTGCAAGAAACCCCTCCACTATGTGTTATTTGCAAACTTGCAAATAACCCCCTCCATCGGAAAAGTCCGGCCGGGAAAGAACAAAGGAAAACCGGCCGGAACGGAATGCAAACTGGCAACTCCAGAAAACTGGTCCCGTAATAAATTACAGAAAAACCCCGCTACTGCATATACATGCCCGCATTTGTATTCCGACCGGATACAAATGCAATGAGACAAAACTACACTGTACTATACTAGGATCCAGCTTAAACCAAAGCCGGCCAGTAAAAACCGTCCGATCCTGATCCGTGCAATACCGCACGTATCTGATCGAACCCTGCCATATATCCATACGGCCTCTACAGCGTTTCGCCCGAAAGCTGAGTAACTGAAAGTGTGGTGGACTCTAAAGACTCGTCAATACTATGGCTGTGGATTTAACCACTAGCACGTCAGAGGTATAAGCCAATACGTAACGGGCCACCAGCTATTGACCAAAAGGGACGTCGATAAGCGAACTCATCCTGACACCCTACTGAGCCTGTTAGTGACAATATCCGTACAGTCCGGTCCGTTCGTCTATGAGCATCGCATGTCGGGCCTAGGGGGTTGGTAAAAGTCAGACCCCCAAAAGCGGTACAAGTCGTGTCGGAGTGTAGCCCAGAACACCCTGAGATACTACTGGAATACCTACCATTAAATCTCCTGCCTTGGCCAAGGACTTCGTGTAATGGCTCTCCTAGACACAGCGCGACCTCACCCCCAATACCGGGAGAGACGAACCCCTGAAGATCCGCTCACTGCCTCCATGTGGCTCGGGACTGTACCCAACTAAAACCTGTTTGCATGACTCCTTTGAGCCGTGGTAGGGTAGTAATCAAAGTACAGTGGGAACTCACACGAGACAAATGACGATCCCCAGGTCGATGAACTAACCTGTACACATGTCACCACGGAACTGCTATCTGACGTCAGGTATAAGACCAACTAGCATGTTCCCGGCGAGTCCTGTCCGGTGTACTCATAACCCAATGAGCACCTGTATACATCTTAGGTGATCCAACTGACACCAGTGGCTTGTGAGACCGGCCACCGCCCCTCGTCGGGGTCTAGACTGTATACACTAGTCTACTCTGGAGAATCGATGCCCTGTCTCAAAACTCCCACGACTAGGGACCTTTTAAGGATGTGCTTATAGACCCCAGCTCCCACTTATATGATCGCCCTCATACTGCTGGTGGTCAAGCAAGAATCCTAGGGGCTCTATCAACGTGCAATAGTGACCTGTCAGGTCACCTAAAACAGTACACGATGATAAAGATAAACCAGATAGCATACTATCATCTCGAGTAAGACTGTTCTACCGGGATAGGTCCTCCCTCAATCATTGCAATCACGTGCCTGTGATCCAATAATTGACTCTGAGGGCACTATCTCCAACAGTACCTATGGTGAGGAAAGATCGTTCCATAGTCACATTATGACTGTCAATCAGATATCAAGAACAATAACAACTAAATCAATCTATCACATGTCTAATAGCCACAAGAAAAATAACTGGAAAAAGGTAGCTGAAACAATAAACATCCATGTTCCCTCATAAAATATCAGGAAGAAACCCAATGGGGCATCACGTGCTCACACGTGACCAAGGGTCACGTGCTGACACGTGATGGATTCCTGGGACCTTTTATAATAGAAGTGAATTCTAATCAACGGGAGTCACGTGCCCTCACGTGATGGGCCTTTAAACCCACTGAAAGGGATTAAAAGATATAATAAAACAACAAAGAAAATCCCCAATGGGGCATCACGTGCTGACACGTGACCAAGGGTCATGTGCTGACACGTGATGATTTCTTAGTTCTTTAAAACAACAGAATTAAATTCTGGTTAAAATGTTTAATTAGGGGGGTCACGTGTCAACACGTAATGGGTTCCTAAGCTCTTTAATTAATAGAGCTAAATTTTATTTAAATGATAAAACAATAGGGTCACGTGCCAACACGTGAGAGCCTCTTAAGCCTTTTGAACTAATAGAATTAAATTCTAATTAAGTGGGAATCGAGAACCTTAACTGGAAAAATATTTCTCTAAATCTTTCCAAACAAAAAAGATTGTGCTCTGTAAAGTGGAGTACCGTTGGATTAAAAATCCAATGGTGATTAAAAATCACCAATTTATGGAAAGATTTTATACAAGAAAAGATTTCCCTGAAATTCACCAAGAATAACAAACAGAATATCTTTTGGATAAAAAAAATCAAATGGTGAATAAAATTCACTGAGTGATCTAAAAGATCATGTTGGTTACAAAATCAATTGAAAATTTTCAATGAAAGATTGACTAAACAAACTGATTCTTTTCTTTCTCCTATAAATAGGAGCCAAGAAGAGAAGAGAGAGAATCCTTGGAATTTTTTTAAGAAAATACAACAGAGAGAAAAAAGTGAGGAGAATTTAATTCTCAAGAGAGAAAAGAAGATTTCTTCAGAAGAGAAAAGAATACCCTAGGTGAGAAAGGGGGAAGACATCTAAGCTCCATAAAACAAAAGAGAATTTAATTCTCAAACTAAGAGTTTAACTCTTCTGAATAAGAACTTAGTTCTTCTTTCGGTTGAAGATCTGCAGAAGCAGATCTTCCCATAAGTTAAGAATTTAATTCTCATCGTGGAGATTCTGCCATGTAGATCCAAAACTTAGAGGGAGAATTTAAGTTTAAGGAATTTAATTCCCCCAAATTCATAGGAATTTAATTGCTCCAAATAAAACTAGGGTTTAACCCTACATAAGAATTTAATTCTACCAAATTCATAGGAATTTAATTCCTCTAAACAAAATTAGGGTTTAACCTTACAAAAGAATGTAATTCTTAAAACAAGAGACTTAAAGCTCTCCATGCATGTAAAGAACTTGGTCACGCGGTAACATATGACCCTCATCCTCAATGAGTAGAAAAGAAAGAACAAGACTAGGTCACATGCCCCCACGTGACCCTTAAACAGACTCCCCAAAATGAGAAGGAAAAAAGCTTGGAGGCAATGCCTCACGTGCTCACACGTGACCCTAAAAAATGAAGCGAACAAATCCAAAGGCAGAATTAATTTTGGGCGCCCTCATGTTTCCCCACGCGACCCCTAATAAACACTTTAATAAATCAATGCATGGGCACCCATCACGTGCCCACACGTGATGGCCGTAAAGACTTAAGTGTTTTTTTTGAATATTCTGAGAATAAAATAAAAGAAGCTTAGTCCAATCCTATGGGCGCCTCACGTGTCCTCACGTGAGCGCTTCACCTTTTTAGTGTTTAACACTATTCTAAACTCATCACGTGGGAACACGCGAGTGTTTAACACTATTTTCAAACCATTCTTAGCCCAAATTGGCTAAGTCTTTCTAAAGCAAGACTCCCCTCCAACTGAACCTCAAAATTGATCAGTTCATATAATATGCAAGGTAAAATCCAGAGCTATAATGAATGGTTAGTGCTCAACCAAAGACAAAATGTTGTCAGAGCCCCAAACCCCTGTTTAAGCATTGCTAAATAATGGAGGGCTGAGCCTAGACAAGTGTTCAACAGTTCAAACAAAGGTCCAATATTTCAAACCTAATTAGACTTAGCCCAAATTGGCCATAAGTCCTCAACTCAGATTTAACTGAGCCCATGTGTTCATAATCTAATTGATTGATCTTAGTCCCAAATTGGACTACAGATTTCCTAATCAATTTTGGTTCAAGGGTACATCTCTTCTGACACGACCCAAAGTTTGGATGTGACCGACACTTAGATTGTGTAATATCTAAAGATATATACACAACCCGAGTCAGCCGAAAACCAAGATCAAAATCCTTTTTGCGGAATTCTTTATAAAAATTTAGTTTTTAAGAAAAAAAAATCACAGCTTTTATTGAATTAAAATATAAACAAGCATAAGGTGTTAAATTTGGTTGTGTCCCTAGTTGGACTCAACAATATCAACAGCGGAAACTAACAACTCAATATATAGGATATAAATAAGAATCCCAGACATAAAGAAAAGAAATAACAATTTATAGAACAAACCAATCTCAATTATTAAATAATATACATATAACCATCTCTCACTCTAAGTCAAAATACAGGTCTGATGGAGATTCTCTAGATACAAAATATAATATCAAAAGAGAAGGTTACTACATATGTAACCCACCTATCAAAATATGCGGTTAAAGCTGCAAAAGTGAATCTGCACGGCCGCTAACCGTCCACTCTACCCCTGCAAGGAACCATGGCACAATAGGGGTGAGTTGCCAACTCAGTGAATATAACTAACATATATCGGTTAATAATGTAAATATGACTATCATAACTAACTGAAATGAGAGCAAATATGATGTACTAGTATATGAAAAGCATGAATCTATACTACGAATCACATAATCAAAACCGAAATCTCATCATTTATTTCCAATAAAATTCATCTCTCCGTGTCCATCATCGACACAAAACTTCCATTTCTCGCAGGCATCATTCCGCTAATGATCCTGTAATCAACAATACC
This sequence comes from Agapanthus africanus, assembly GCA_030015575.1. Classification (NCBI taxonomy): domain Eukaryota; kingdom Viridiplantae; phylum Streptophyta; class Magnoliopsida; order Asparagales; family Amaryllidaceae; genus Agapanthus; species Agapanthus africanus. Next base: position 396,661,551 of record JASDDO010000018.1, read on the forward strand.
GGTCGGTATCATTTAGATATCCGCCGTATTTCACAACTATCTCCGGTATCGAGTATAGGCTCGCTCACGTCAAATGCGGCTATCCTGCCTCTTGGTCTCGACCGGGTCCACCATGTATCCAACTGTATATCCCCTCCACTCAGTCTGGATAACGTATAAATCAGCGACCGTATATCTCCCCCACTCGGTCCGGAATAGAATAAAATCATAAAAACATCTCATGGTGGACATGTCATATCAATCATGAAAATCACTGGATTTAGGCAATAGTATACAAAACTCAAAACCATAAATCCTCAATAATACAATTACCTCTTATATCAACATAGAATACTCAAATACTAAACATGATATCAATGATGCAATTTATTTCTATAATTAGTGTTTAAGGTTGATATGAATCATTTTTAACAAGAAATTTGCTAAGTGTAAAAGTGTCATGGTAATATCGACGAGGTGTAGTGTAACAGGTAAGATGTGCACGTGGCATAACTCATCGATACTTGTGCAGTGTTCTAGCAACTAAAGTAAATTATATGTAGATATGAGTGCATATTATCAATTTAGCATACCAAAGTAAAGCATTTTATTTAAATAAACTACGGGCGTAACACGCCATCTCTACAAAATTCCCCGGTAGATATTTAGTCTACTCACCGGAAAATGCCGTATCTACTCAGGAATTGCCAATCCTTTTCCTTTCCTCGCGGCCTCCGAAATTCCCGTATTTGAATCTAACATCAAAATTTAACTTATATAAGGAAACGGCTACTCCGACATGGCGAATACGAAAAACACCCGTTCCCACTTACTAGTTATATTGTATACGACTATATCAAGCTATTTAACACTTAACCTTACTGGAATTTAACCCGATTCTGTATCGCGATAGAAAATAGATCGCGATACGCTTTAACCGTGTCGTATTTTAGGTTTTAGATACTCTTTCCGATATTAGCTTTCAGATTCTATATACAGTTAAACTAACTTGTTTAAATAATACCAAAATGTCCAAGATCCAACACAAAAGTCTACCCAACAAGCCAAAACTCCATGGCTTCCTAAATATCCGGCCGACGCCGGAATTTTCCTATTGGTCGCCGGCCCAATTCCGAGCCCTCAGGTTCGTGCTCCTATGGTTTGTCCCAAGTTCAACATACATCATTAATAGCTTGTTTAGTTAAATAAATTTTTCTCTAAACTACAGCAGATTCAAACAGAGCCTAGTTGTACCTAAAATACGATATTAAAGACTTTTGATTTCAAACCTAAACCAATTCTAGAACTAAATCTCTACTGTGAGTAAGGATTTTACCTAATATAACTTGTTGGAAGAACACCCTCCAAGATATACAAGCTCCTTGTCCTAATTTGATGGTGAGGAAATCCTAGAACTTAGCTTCCTTCTTCTTCTTTCTCTTGTTCTTCCTTATTTTCTATAGTTTTGTTTTTCTTTCAGAAATTATCAGATTTTAAATTAGGTAATTGATCTGAACATATCATATATATGAGAAGGGGGAAGGGTGAGGTGGTAGAAGGAGGTGTCAAAGGTTAAAGGGTGCTATCCTCATGCAAGAAGGAGGTGTTTGTGTGTGTGTGCATGCAAGTAGGAGGTGTACTTGAATTATCCTATTAATTTTGTTTTTAATTTGTAATTAAAATTCTGAGCTAAAATGTTTTCTACCATTTTTCATTTATACTCTTAATACATTCAAATTTGCACAATTTCCTATACTTTGTATAACCCCCCCAATTTATGTTATTATAAAACACCCTTTTTCTTAAAATGAAGCTAAAATTTACCTTAAAACCCTTATAATTCATTTATGTTGCACACTAAAATTTTAATTTAAATTGTTTTACATACATCTTATGAAATTGTCTTATTTGGTTTTAATAACTTTTCAATTTAATCTTTTATTATTTAAATATTTAATTTTATTTATTTCTAAAATTTCAAAATGTTACAATATTCCCCCTTTAAGAAAATTCGGTCCCCGAATTTAAAACTTAACTAAACGTACCTTCAAAAAGATGTGGAAATTTCTTTCGCATCGCATCCTCGGTCTCTCAAGTAATCTCCTCGCGGTTCTTCTCTTGCCAAAGAACCTTTACAGACGGAAGTACCCTTGATCTTAGTTTCTTTGCCTGCCTGTCTAGAATAGCGACTGGCTGCACTGTGTAGAATAAATCCGACTCAAGCTGTAAGGTCTGATGCTGGATCGCGTGAGAAGGATCGTGAAGATACTTGCGAAGTATCGAAACGTGAAACACTGGATGCATATTGGGAAAACTCGGTGGAAGTGCTAAACGATAAGCTTCAGCACCCACTCTCTCCAGAATCTCGTAAGGTCCGACATATCTGGGGCTGAGCTTCCCCTTCTTCCCGAAACGCATCACACCTTTCATCGGAGACACTCGAAGAAACACATGATCTCCCACTTCGAACTCGAGTTTACGACGTCGTCGATCTGCATATGATTTCTGTCTGCACTTGGTCGCCCTCATTCTATCCCGTATCAATTGAATCTTCTCTGTTGTCTCCTGTACTATTCGCGGTCCCAAAATGCTACTCTCGCTCAGTTCCGTCCAGCAAACGGGTGATCGACATTTCCTCCTATATAAAGCTTCAAAGGGTGCCATCTGGATCGTCTCCTGAAAACTGTTGTTGTAAGAAAATTCTATCAAAGGTAAGTGACGATCTCAACTGCCACCGAAATCAAGGCTGTAAGCTCGAAGCATATCTTCCAACATCTGAATGGTCCGCTCTGACTGACCATCTGTTCGTGGGTGGAACGCTGTGCTAAAACTCAATCGTGTACCGAGAGCTTCTTGAAGTTTCTGCCATAACCTGCTAGTAAACTGAGTACCCCGATCTGATACTATGCACGTTGGAACTCCATGTAAACGTACAATTTCATCAATGTAAACCTGAGCATACTGTGCAAATCCATACGTCGTCTTAACCGGAAGAAAATGAGCTGCCTTTGTCAATCTATCTACAATCACCCAAATGGAATCATATCCTCTGCTAGTCCTGGGTAGACCCACCATGAAATCCATGGAAATCTGTTCCCATTTCCACTCTGGAATGGGCAAGGGCTGCAACTCTCCGGCTGGCCTCTGGTGTTCAGCTTTAACTTGTTGACAAGTCAAGCATCTCGAAACAAACTCCGTGACATCCCTCTTCATTCCTTCCCACCAATAAACATCCTTTAAGTCATGGTACATCTTGGTGGAACCAGGATGAATACTATATGCTGATCGATGGGCTTCCTCTAATATCTCACGCCTCAATCCATCTGAATCTGGTACACAAAGACGGGTCCCAGAACGTAATACCCCACTGTCATCAATCATAAACTCCGACTCTCTGCCCTGCCTAACCTGATCCATAATCTCTAATATACGAGCATCTGCGGGCTGTGTCTCTCGAATACGATCCAATAACTGAGGTCGGGTGCGAACATGTGCTAGCTGTCCTCCTGTCGGGGTGAACTCAAACTGTATACGACTATCACATGAAATCTGCCAGTCTGTAGAAGACTGTCTCGGTAAGATGCGCAAGTAAGATAAACTACCTCCAGGTCTCCGACTCAAAGCATCTGCTACAACATTCGCTTTGCTTGGATGATACAAGATCTCACAATCGTAATCTTTCACCAATTCCATCCATCTACACTGCCTTAGGTTCAGATCCCTCTGTTGAAAAATATACTTCAAACTCTTATGATCTGTGAAGATTTGGCATGACTCTCCATACAAGTAATGCCTCCAAATTTTCAATGCGAAAACTACAGCAGCCATCTCCAAATCATGAGTGAGGTAGTTTTGTTCGTGCCTCTTCAACTGTCGAGAAGCATAAGCTACAACTCTGCCGTGCTGCATCAACACACAGCCTAAACCCACTCTAGAGGCATCACAATACATAACAAAACCACCTAACCCAGAAGGCAACGATAATACAGGTGCAGTCGTCAAGCGAGTCTTCAACTGCTGGAAACTCTGCTCACATGCATCTGTCCACAGAAATGGAACCTCCTTTCTAGTCAGCCCGGTCAACGGTGCAGCGATCCGAGAGAAGTCCTGCACAAAGCGTCGGCAATAACCTGCCAGACCTAAGAAACTCCGAACCTCTGTAACTGACACAGGTCTGGGCCAGTGCTGTACCGCTTCAATCTTCTTTGGGTCCACACATATACCCTCTCTCATAACCACGTGACCCAAGAACTCCACACTATCGAGCCAAAAAGCACACTTAGAGAATTTTGCAAACAGCTGATGCTCCTTCAAGGTCTGCAACATGATACGCAAATGCTGTTCGTGCTCCTCCCGACTTCGGGAATAAACGAGAATATCATCTATGAATACAATGATAAACTGGTCAAGGAAGGGCCTGATGATACGGTTCATCATATCCATAAAAGCTGCTGGGGCGTTGGTGAGTCCAAACGACATCACCAGAAACTCGTAGTGCCCATATCGAGTGCGAAAAGCAGTCTTCGGAATGTCATCCTTCCGAACCTTCAACTGGTGATACCCTGACCGCAAATCGATCTTCGAGAAGTAGCCAGCTCCTTGCAACTGATCGAACAAGTCATCTATACGTGGTAGTGGATACCTGTTTCGCACAGTGACACGATTTAGCTGTCGGTAGTCGATATACAGTCTCATACTACCGTCCTTCTTCTTTACAAATAAGACAGGAGCTCCCCACGGTGATACACTGGGACAAACAAGTCCTCTATCTAACAACTCTTGCAACTGGCTTTTGAGTTCCTTCAACTCCGTTGGGGCCATCCGATATGGTGGTATAGAAATAGGCCCCGCACCCGGAATCAAGTTTATGCAAAATTCAATGTCATGATCGGGTGGCAATCCTGGTAACTCAGCAGGAACCACCTCAGGAAATTCTCGTGCGATCGGAAGCTGGTCCAATGGAATCTCAGCGACTCCTAAGTCCTGAACAAATGCCAAGAACCCATGACAACCCTTCTTCAAGAGTCGCCCCACACAAAGAGCAGAAATCATGTTGGCAGGAGTAATATTACAGTCCCCCTGCACAACAAAAACTGGTTCACCTGGAAAACAAAATCTAACCGCCTTCCCCCGACAATCTACATAGGCATGACAAGCAGCCAACCAATCCATACCAAGAAGTATATCAAAATCTAACATATCCAGGAGAACCAGATCAACTAGCGAATCTCTATCACCAATACATACAGAACATGACCTGAATACGTGCCGAGCTATAAAAGAATCTCCCACCGGAGTAATCACCACTAACGGTAACTCTAACAACGACGACTCTTTCCCCAAAGAAAGTGCAAAGCGTGAAGATACATAAGAATGTGTAGAACCGGGATCAAATAAAATATGTGCCTTTAACGAACATACTGCAAGAGTACCTGTCACTACTGCATTTGATGCCTGGGCATCCTGTAGAGTCAGCGCAAAAACCCGTGCCTGGCCCCTGCCCGCATCCTGTCGTCCTTTACCTCTATCTCCCCGACCTCTCTGAGAACATCCTGCAAAGCCTCGAACTTGTGGTACAACTGCCTGGCGCGTAGTGCCAACTGGGGGAGGAAGTAAAGCCATCGGTGTAGAAGGTGGAGGGGGTAAAGCAACCTGTGGAACAACGGTCCCTCCCTGGGATCTACAATCTCTCGCAAAATGTCCTGGAAGTCCGCAACTAAAACATATAGACGGGGTCCTCTGATCATCTGGGTATGAACTGAACATCTGGCCTTGGGTCCAACCTCGTCCGAAACTGCGGCCTGGAGTGTACCTACCTCTACCTCTGCAAAACTGCCTAGTCATCGGCCCAAACGGTCTACTCCTTTTTGGATCCGGAACAACTACTGCCTCGCTCAAACGCTCCTCCACTCGTATCGCTGCGTCCATGGCCTGCGCACACATATCAAAATGCTGGGAGCCTATAGCTAGATACAACTGCGTGTCCAGACTCCTTAGGAACCTCTTCACCCGAAGCTCCTCTGTAGGAACTAAATATGGAGCATAGCGTGACAACTGGGTAAATCGTAAATCATAATCTTCCACTGACATACTCGCCGATTTCCGCAACGCTTCAAAACTGCTAGCTCTAGCGTCCCTCACTCTGTGGAAGAAATCTGGAAAGAAAGACCTCGGAAAACTCGGTCCACGACATCGAAGGAAGACCCGTAGCTTGCCCTCTCTCCATCGACTCACACCACTCCTGTGCAAGTCCCTCTAAACGAAAGCTAGTCAGCTCAACTGACCTCGCATCAGAACATCGTAATGATCTGCCAATCCTCGCTATCCTATCAAGAAAGGACTGAGGATCCTCCGCTACATCGGTCCTTGTAAATACCGGAGGCCTCAACCTCATAAACTCTGCAAGCGATACCTCCATCACCCTCGTCTCTACCAGTGCTACCGTCTGTGTAGGCTGTACCTCGGACTCTGCCACGGTCGGTGCCGGATCCTGTCTCAGTACTCGAGTGGCCTCAGCTAACTGTCCTACCACTCGCTGCAATCCTAACATGCCCTCCTCTATCCTAGTCATGCGATCTGGAGGAGGAGGATCAACAGGCTCATGCACCGCCGGAACGTCCGGTGTACCAGTCGCCGTCACAGGCGGATTCGCCCTAGTTGCATCTCTGGCTGTGGCTCGCCTGGCTCGCGAAGCCAAAGCAACTGGAATAAGAAATGAGAGTTGATAAGGCTTATGAATAGGAACAATCAATAACAGGGAATCAAAGGAAGGACAATTCAAGACATACATCCTAAGGTTAATTAGGCTGAGGGTGGTAACGTAAATATGCCGCGGAACATACGTACGGTACTGCACTCATCCTAATTCACCTCCTCCATCAACCAAAGGTCATCCTGAATCACTGACTCACGTCAACCTATCTTAATTCACTACTCGATTGCGTAAGGTTAATCCTATGCTCTGATACCAATTTTGCCACGACCCAAAGTTTGGATGTGACCGACACTTAGATTGTGTAATATCTAAAGATATATACACAACCCGAGTCAGCCGAAAACCAAGATCAAAATTCTTTTTGCGGAATTCTTTATAAAAATTTAGTTTTTAAGTAAAAAAATCACAGCTTTTATTGAATTAAAATATAAACAAGCATAAGGTGTTAAATTTGGTTATGTCCCTAGTTGGACTCAACAATATCAACAGCGGAAACTAACAACTCAATATATAGGATATAAATAAGAATCCCAGACATAAAGAAAAGAAATAACAATTTATAGAACTAAACGATCTCAACTGTTAAATAATATATATATATAACTATCTCCCACTCTAAGTCAAAATACAGGTCTGATGGAGATTCTCTAGATACAAAATATAATATCAAAAGAGAAGGTTATTACATATGTAACCCACCTATCAAAAGATACGGTAAAAGCTGCAAAAGTGAATCTGCACGGCCGCTAATCGTCTACTCTACCCCTGCAAGGAACCGTGGCACAACGGGGGTGAGTTGCCAACTCAATGAATATAACTAACATATATCGGTTAATAATGTAAATATGACTATCATAACTAACTGAAATGAGAGCAAATATGATGTACTAGTATATGGAAAGCATGAATCTATACTACGAATCACGTAATCAAAACCGAAATCTCATCATTTATTTCCAATAAAATTCATCTCTCCGTGTCCATCATCGACACAAAACTTCCATTTCTCGCAGGCATCATTCCGCTAATGATCCTGTAATCAACAATACCGGTCGGTATCATTTAGATATCCGCCGTATTTCACAACTATCTCCGGTATCGAGTATAGGCTTGCCCGCGTCAAATGCGGCTATCCTGCCTCTTGGTCTCGACCGGGTCCACCATATATCCAACTGTATATCTCCCACACTCAGTCTGGATAACGTATAAATCAGCGACCGTATATCCCCCCCACTCGGTCCGGAATAGAATAAAATCATAAAAACATCTCATGGTGGACATGTCACATCAATCATGAAAATCACTGGATTTAGGCAATAGTATACAAAACTCAAAACCATAAATCCTCAATAATACAATTACTTCTTATATTAACATAGAATACTCAAATACTAAACATGATATCAATGATGCAATTTATTTCTATAATTAGTGTTTAAGGTTGATATGAATCCATTTTAACAAGAAATTTGCTAAGTGTAAAAGTGTCATGGTAATATCGACGAGGTGTAGTGTAACAGGTAAGATGTGCACGTGGCATAACTCGTCGATACTTGTGCAGTGTTCTAGCAACTAAAGTAAATTATATGTAGATATGAGTGCATATTATCAATTTAGCATACCAAAGTAAAGCATTTTATTTAAATAAACTACGGGCGTAACACACCATCTCTACAAAATTCCCCGGTAGAATTTAGTCTACTCACCGGAAAACGCCGTATCTACTCAGGAATTGCCAATCCTTTTCCTTTCCTCGCGGCCTCCGAAATTCCCGTATTTGAATCTAACATCAAAATTTAACTTATATAAGGAAACGGCTACTCCGACATGGCGAATACGAAAAACACCCGTTCCCACTTACTAGTTATATTGTATACGACTATATCAAGCTATTTAACACTTAACCTTACTGGAATTTAACCCGACTCTGTATCGCGATAGAAAACAGATCGCGATACGCTTTAACCGTGTCGTATTTTAGGTTTTAGATACTCTTTCCGATATTAGCTTTCAGATTCTATATACAGTTAAACAAACTTGTTTAAATAATACCAAAATGTCCAAGATCCAACACAAAAGTCTACCCAACAAGCCAAAACTCCATGGCTTCCTAAATATCTGGCCGACGCCGGAATTTTCCTATTGGTCGCCAGCCCAATTCCGAGCCCTCAGGTTCGTGCTCCTATGGTTTGTCCCAAGGTCAACATACATCATTAATAGCTTGTTTAGTTAAATAATTTTTTCTCTAAACTACAGCAGATTCAAACAGAGCCTAGTTGTACTTAAAATACGATATTAAAGACTTTTGATTTCAAACCTAAACCAATTCCAGAACTAAATCTCTACTGTGAGTAAGGATTTTACCTAATATAACTTGTTGGAAGAACACCCTTCAAGATATACAAGCTCCTTGTGCTAATTTGATGGTGAGGAAATCCTAGAACTTAGTTTCCTTCTTCTTCTTTCTCTTGTTCTTCCTTGTTTTCTTTATTTTTGTTTTTCTATCAGAAATTATCAGATTTTAAATTAGGTAATTGATCTGAACATATCATATATATGAGAAGAGGGAAGGATGAGGTGGTAGAAGGAGGTGTCAAAGGTTAAAGGGTGCTATCCTCATGCAAGGAGAAGGTGTTTGTGTGTGTGTGCATGCAAGTAGGAGGTGTACTTGCATTATCCTATCAATTTTGTTTTTAATTTGTAATTAAAATTCTGAGCTAAAATGTTTTCCACCATTTTTCATTTATACCCTTAATACATTCAAATTTGCACAATTTCCTATACTTTGTATAAACCCCCCACAACTTATGTTATTATAAAACACCCTTTTTCTTAAAATGAAGCTAAAATTTACCTTAAAACCCTTATAATTCATTTATGTTGCACACTAAAATTTTAATTTAAATTGTTTTACATACATCTTATGAAATTGTCTTATTTGGTTTTAATAACTTTTCAATTTAATCTTTTATTATTTAAATATTTAATTTTATTTATTTCTAAAATTTCAAAATGTTACATCTTCACTCCTTTGATATTTGTCGTTGTAATCCTTCAACGTCTTCAGAGAAGTGACGGGTCCCGATAGCCAATCATTCTATGGACTGTGGGGTCCTTAAACTCATGGACTATGATGTCCTTAAACTTTATAGACTATGACGTCTTTAAACTATGGACTGTGGGGTCCTTAAGCTCATGGACTATGATGTCCTTAACCTCGGACTGTGGGGTCCTTAAGCCCATGGACTAGATGTCCTTAACCTTTACAGACTATGATGTCTTTAAACTGGACCACCATGTCCTTAAACTGGTAATCGACCACAATGTCCCTAAACTAAACAATAGAGCCCAAATGCTCTCTTGTTGGATCTAAACGATCATGTTAAGTTGATCTTAGTCTAAAATTAGACTAATGTATCCTTAACAAACGTTTAAGTTGATCTTAGTCTCAAATGAGACTAACGTATCCTTAAACCCAACCCCAAACTCAAATCTAAGAAAATACGGATTTGGACTAATCCACGCCCTACGAGCGACAACATAAATTAGTCTCCGTATACAATCCACGGGCAACCAAAAACAAAACAAACACACACGACACGAAGTGACCATCTGAAAAAGGAGAAAGTGGTTACCGCGATACGGTAGCGTAATTAACTGTTGGGGCTTGCGCCTGTAGGGAAGAGCGTCCTCACAATCAAAAACCCCTCAACGAGGGGGAATCTGACGAAGTCTGCTAGATTGGCCGCATCCGTTTAAACCTTCGATACATGGTGTCATAAATCAACTTGGCATCTTCGGAGAGGTGGACGGATAGCACCAATTAGCATCTGCCCTCAAATTCAGGCAAGACGGACCTACGCAGTCGCGTCTCCGTGTTTCAGCGGGTAACATATTCTGGCACGCTCGGTGGGACCTCTTCCTCTTTCCACTTCACACTTCGTGTGTCGTATTCACGAGCGAATCACTGTTTAATATGGTTGCCCTTGGGTTCGAGATACTAAGATTTGGTTTTGCTCTCGTGCAGAAAAAAGAAGATCAAATGGCTTTCAACTACACAAGCTGCAACAATGGCAATAACTCTCACTCCATCCCCACAGGAGGAGTGACCTACGGCCTCAGGCGGCCTCTGTTTTTACAATGCCGGTGGACCAAGTAACTCAGGCCACCACTGGGCTGTTCTTTGGGACCATGATCCCACCGATGAGCTTCAATGCCCCGTTGCTATTGCAAGAAGCCCCAAAGAAGTCGGTCTTTGATTGACTTACCACTGCCGCGGCCCCTCTCAACGGGTTGCCCAAACCAAGCGTCTCAGTTTTCAACAGACTGGGCCAAAGCTCCAACGGGCCCATGAAGAAGCCCGCAATACCAGAAGGGGTTATCCCGAAAAGGATAGCTATTCCTAATTCTGAAGTCATCAGAGAGGCTTCTTCTGCCAAGAAGTCAGTCTTCACAAGGCTGGCCATTCCGGTTCCTGCTCCAGGCGAAGTCCCTAAAGCTGCTTCCCCTGCCCAAAGGTCTGTCTTTAATAGAATGGACATTGCTTCTCAATGGAAATCGGTCTTCAAGAGGCTGACGCCGGCGATAACCCTCAGCCAGAAAAACATCCCCGTAACTGAACCAATCCCAACGGCACGACATGCTCGCCGTCGTCGCTGGCTCCAAGTAAGGAAGGCTGGGGGCAGCTCCCTTTCTGGACTGACTCCGCCGGCTCCAACGGTGGAAATCGATGCTGCTGTTTTGACTGGGAACAACTTCGAACCGCTTAGGAGGGTTCGCAAGAACTCTCCAACTGCCATGCTGAAAAGATCTCCACCTGTGGAGAATACTACAGAAAAGAAGCCGGAGCAGCCCCCTCAGCGGCTGTCCTTCAAAATTTACAAAGTCTGGTGACAGGTCCAGGAATCGGTGATTGACCAGGACTACTCTCACCGACCAAGGAAGATTAAAGCTCAGCAAGAAAAGAGCCATCCCATAGTACTACAGAAAATCTCATCTGTCTGGGTGTCCACTGCAACGGCTCCCTTAACTTCAACCGCTTACAAGAGAAGGAGGCCGGAGAAATCCCCTGTGACCGTGACAAACCGTAAAGACGCTGAATCTAAACGTCCGAAGTCTGGGGGCATGATAACACATACCGTTTATATGGCTTCCGGAAAAGAGAAAAGCCGTGCTTCTACGGGCCATCGACCGCTTACCCGATCGATAACAAAGGCTCAGGAGCAACAGCAGCAAAAACTTTAGGAGATGCTGACTGCAATGGCCGCACTCACCGGGCCGAAAGAAAATCCAGAGACCTCAGAGCAGCGTCAGGAAAAAGAGACTGATGTTGAATTCCTCCGAAGAATGCTCGAGAGGAGAGAAAAAGAGGCCGCGGAACAGGCGACCAATATAAAACGAATGACTCTTTTGTTCCAAGACATGGCTGGGATGATATTACAGCCGGAACCTCCAGCTGAAGACCCCCCGATTATCATTGAAGATGACAGAGGAGAGACATCGAACCCTCCTCCGGCTCTTTCAGCAGCCAAGGAGGAGACCATCTCCAAGGCCGCTCTCGATGATTACATTGCTCAGTAAATACGAGCTCATCAAGAGAATGAAGCGGCTGGGAAAATTGTTAGAACTGGGCGGCCATATCCAGGATGGTACGATCAGATCAAGTATCTGCCAGGATACACGATTCCCAAATTCTATGTATACAAGGGGACATGCAATCCCTATCAACACGTCGCGCAGTTCAGAGCCTTGTGCGGCAACACTGGAGGTGATAATAAACTTCTGCTCCGCCAATTTGTTGGCAGCTTGTCGGAGACGACGTTCGAGTGGTATTCGGAACTCCCGAATGACTCTATCAAGACATTTGCAGAGATAGAGCTGCTGTTCACCCAGCGTTTCGCGAGTGCTAGCGAACGCACCCCAATCACGACATTGATCAATGCCAGGGTGAAGCTTGGAGAAACATGGGTGCAATACGCAATACGATGGCGGAATCTATGGTCGAAGTGCAAGCAACACATCGAAGAAGCACCTGCGGTAGGCATGTTCATGGGTACTCTCGACCCTCAAGCGACCATCTCCCAATTTATGATATTTTTCAAGCCGACCACTTTCCAGTCCTTGATTGATAAGCTGGCCCAAATGGACCAGATGGGACACATGCCTTCCTCTTCGAAGCCGGAGCCGCGAAATGAAAAAGGGAAAGGGAAAACGACCTTCGTCGCCAATGCTCAACAGCAGCCCAGTAGCCTAAAATTAACCGATCGCCTAGACGAGAGGCGACGATTCTATAATGAGAAAATAAAGCGCCCTTATTCGTTTCCCCGGGACAAAATGAGGAGATTGTTCGAGCTGGCGGTGCGCAACAGGGTCATTAATTTGCCGAATCCAAAACGCCCATTGCAACCCGGTGAGGCTAATAATCCCAATTATTGCCCGTATCACCAAACGACAGGCCATCCAATTGAAGATTGCTTCGTCTTTAAAGGCTGGATCGAAGACCAATACCAACAGGGCAAGTTCGCACTATCTGAGAATTGGAAAGTAAGCCCGCCGCAGCCGCACGCTCTTAAAAGAACGGACACACCGGGGACATCATGCTCTTTTGTTGAAGAAACTCCATGGGAGGTCGTTCTTTCAGCCAAGACGAAAAGAATGCTGAAGGATCTCCAAGCATGCCCGGCAATCAGGTGGAAAAATCCACTGGAACCCGAGATCATCAAGAGAATGCTGAAACCGCGCCCAATAACAAAAATTGGTGGTGATAGTCAAAGCGCTCACACCCAGCCGTCAAAGTCTTTGAAGAAAAAGAAGAAGACCAAAAAGCCCGTGAAGCTTAATGACAAGCGCACGGACCTGCAAAAATATATTGACGCGCTGGAAGAATATAACCAGAAGGCGCGGACCCCATTCACACTCCAAGAATTTCTCAGCCACGTCCTTGAGGACAGAGATGATGACAATGGAGAAGACTCGTCGGATGAGTCTGATGATTATGTGGCAAGCTGCCATTTGATCTCTCACTCGTCGATAGACGATGAAGAAGCTCCTTACACAGAGAAACTGGGGGCAGATCCTGAGCCAGAACTTCTAGGACTATCAGATAAAATGATTGATGCATTCTTGAACGAAACTCTTCTTAAAAGCAAAGCTGATCGAGAGTGCGAGATCGCCATATTTGAAAAGGCCAAACGCCGATGACTGAACGAAAGGGCCGAAACACTCCCAGCAGATCAAAATACATCCGCCGCAAATAAAAGCAGGTTCAAGATGAGGAAAATGTTCGCCAAAGCCATATCGATGGTAATGAAGCTGCCACCCTCCGAAAGAAACACTCCTGATGAAGTGGATATACATCCTAGCTATTGCTTATATCATCGAAAGATTGCGCACCCCACCGAAGAGTGCAACGCTTTTAAAAGCTGGTGGCAGAGATATGTTGCTCACCGACAATATTTCAAGCGGATGAAACGCAAAACTCGTCGGGAACAAAGAAATACGACCGAGGAGCGCAAAAGAACTGCCGGCTACTGTCATATGGTTGACTATGGGGGATCGCAAGTTCTCACCTTTGGGAGCGACTCTGACAAAGAAATGACTCTCGCCCCTCTCTTCAAAGAATCCACCTCAGGAAAAGAGGAAGAACCGAAGAGCTGTGAAAACATTCAGCTACGCAATCGTACGTTACCTGAAAAGAATCTCGGACCCGTAAACAAGGGGTCGAACAAAAGGGATAAGGGAAAAGAAAAGGACCCTGAGGATATCATCCTCGATGACCAAGCCGTCGAAGAGCTGGCAGCCAAGGACCCGCCCAAGAAAAGTAAGGTGGATTACAACGTTCTGGTACACCTGAGGAAGATCCCCTCACAGCTAAGCATTCTCGATGCCCTCTTGTTATCAAAAGAAGCAAAAGATTCCCTGATCAAGGCACTACAAGAACCCGAACAGTTCCAAGCTTTTCTTGCCGAAGAAAAGATGAAGGATGAGTTAGAAGAAGTGCATACAGCCGATATCACTTTCGGCGATGAAGATCTCCTCCTCGGGACGTGTGAGCATAACCGTCCCTTTTATGTCTCCGGATACTGTCATGATATCAAGATAGGCAAAATCCTGGTCGACAATAGGTCCTCCGTCAACCTTCTCAATGTAAGAGTGTTAAAGGAAATCTGCATGAGCGTTCAGCACCTCGCTCGCGATAAAATCACCATCTCCGGGTTTGACTCCCAGTCATCATGGACGCTCGGGTTTGTAATATTGACACTACGCTTTGGGCTGCTTGTCATGGACATCAAGTTTCATGTCATTGACGCCAAAACTTGCTACAACGCTTTGCTCGGCAGGCCTTAGTTACACGAGTGCAACATCATCCCTTCTATACAACATCAGTGTATGAAGTATTTCAAGGTTCATCTCGAGTATACTGTGACAGGGGAACTAAACCCATTCTCCGTGAATGAAGTCCGAAAGTACGAGGATGCAAAATACTTTTTACCAGATTTCGAAGACACGGAAAGATGTCACAAACCAAAGAACAAAGCTATCACCACTATTTCAGTCTTCGGGAGTGACACTGAGGAGGAAGAAGAAATAGTTTATTCAGGACCGCCCCAATGCAACATGCCGGGACCGTCCACCCCTATGTTGATCTTCGGCAGTGACTTGAAAGATGAAGTCAATGCCGTATTTTCCGTTCGGCCATCAATACAAGCCTTCGCTGACGATGATCGGAGTTTGCAAATTGCCATGGTTCCTCAAGAGCATTACAAATAGCTTGACACGCTTGATACCTATAGTGTGCAAGAACTGCAAACATTCTACGTCCTTCCCAGGTGAAGAGATGAAAAGGCTATCCTCTTTTATCGATCAACGGAGACCAAAGTGGAAAAAGAAATTTGGCATGGTGCTGATTCGACACTTGACAGGCTCCAGCCCATCCGTCTGCCCAGATACTACACTGAAGGATTAAAAAGGCTGTTGAGGCACCAAGGTGTACCTTTCAAACAGACTGCTTGACTAGCTCAGTTCTACAACAGGATCTGGAACGTCCCCGGAACTCAGTGAAAATTGCCCAACGGGAGAATGGAAATGATCGGGCTTGGATATGTTCAATCCAAGAGACGGGAACGATTCCATGATTGCTGCATTATACATGACTTTGACAAAGAAGGAGATGTTCTGTTAAAAGACGCTAACCCTGAACCAGAACGGGGTCCCGCCATCAAAATGCCGAGTCCGTCGTTTGAAGAAAGGACGGAAAAGTTAATAAGGGAAGCGGGTCAAAAGGTCCGGGATGACCATAGTCGCGAAATGGCCATTTACGAGAAAGCCAGGACGCAGTGCCTCCTTCAGCAGGCCGCGGAGAATGAAAATGCTCTTCGTCGCCAACCTGTCATACAAAAGACCCGGCGTAGAGGCAAAAATAAACCAAAGGACGAAAAAACGTTCGACAGCAGCGTAACAGGTCTAAGAAGCCACACAATCAAGAATCGAGCAGCCGGAATCCGTCTCTTGTAAAGAAGATGGATTGAGAATATTCTTTTCCCCAAGACAAGACAAAGCAGATATTTGATCTTGTCATGAAACATCAGATGATGACACTCCCGGAGTCCAAGCACCCCGAGCAAGCCAACGAGGTCTCTCACCCAGACTATTGCTCCTACCATCGAGCAATACGACATCCTCTCGAAGACTACTTCACCTTCAAGAACTGGGTTGAAGACCAGTATCAACTTGGCAAGTTCGCTTTATCCAGCAGCTGGAGGGTAACCCCGCCGCAGAAGAATGAACCGAAAGCCACGTATGCAGCGAGAGTAGAACCAGATCAACATCGGTCTTGGAAGTGATCCCGCATCTGTCATGTGATAATGATGTCTGGAGAAAAAATATGCGGAGATGTGGCTGATCTCCCCTGGTGCTTCGAAAACGATGATAACGAAGTGATCTTCGAGTTTCCACCAGCGCCAAAAGAATTGGAAGATGGGATACATACTACTACAGATGACCTCAGGAAAATCGACTTGGGAATGGCAAACGACCCACGGCCGATGTTCGTCAGTGAACTGTTGTCTGAAGAAAAGGAGGCTACGCTTAAAGACATTCTCATGCAGTATAAATATTGCTTCGCATGGAACTATTCCAAGATGCCGGAATTAGATCCAGAGATTGCTGTGCATAAATTGGCGATATCTCCGGGTATCAAACCAATCAAACAAGCACCGAGAAGAATGCGGCTCGAGCTTGAGATGATCATCAATGCCGAGGTCAAGAAGCTAATCGACTCCGGCTTTATCCAAGTGGTTCAATATCCCAACTGGATCGCCAACATTATCCCGGTGATGAAGAAAAATAGGACGGTGCGCATATGTATGGACTTTCGAGATCTCAACAAAGCTTGCCCAAAGGACGACTTTCCAGTACCGGTCACCGAGCTGATGATAGACAACACATCCATTCACGAAGTATTCGCCTTCATGGACGGATCATCAGGGTACAATCAGATAAAAATGCATCCCGAGGACCGAAAGCATACCGCTTTCCGGACCCCTTTGGGCATATTTTGTTACAAGGTGATGCCCTTCGGTCTAAAGAACGCCGGTGCTACCTATCAGAGGGCCATGACGAAGATTTTTGATGACCTCATACATGAAATCGTCGAATGCTATATCGACGACCTCGTAGTTAAAAGCAAATCATATGAGGAACATTTAAAGCATCTGAAGGTCGAGTTTCAACGCCTTCGGAAATACAACTTGAAGATGAATCCTCTCAAATGCGCGTTCGGAGTTTCCTCAGGAAAGTTTCTAGGATTCGTCGTACGACATCGAGGCATCGAAATCGACCTTTCAAAGATCAAGGCGATCATGGAAATGCCTCCGCCAAGGACTCTCAAGCAGCTGCGGTCTCTCCAAGGGAAGCTCGCGTATATCTGGCGATTTATAGCCAATCTTTCTGGCAAGTGTCGTCCTTACAGTCACCTAATGAAGAAGGAAACCCCGTTCGTCTGGGATCGCAAATGCCAAAGCGCACTCGACGAAATCAAGCAATACCTGTAGAATCCGCCAGTATTGGCCGCTCCCGTTAAAGGAAAACCTCTCGTCCTGTACACAACAGCCCTCGAAGGTTCTTTAGGCGTGCTGTGGGCATAAGTTTTTTAGGCGCGCTGTGGGCACAAGAAAACGACCAAGGGAAGGAGAGAGCCCTCTACTACTTGAGTCGAGTTCTACGGGGGGCAGAAAACAACTACTCCCCCATTGAAAAACACTGTCTGGCGTTGATCTTCGTGATAACGAAGCTCAGACACTAAGCGTTGGCACATGAGGTCCATCTCATATCGAAGGTGGATCCTCTCAAATATTTAATGTCAAAGGCTATATTAACGGAACGACTAGCTAAATGGGCCCTGCTATTGATGGAGTTTTCGGTAACTTATCGACCCCTCAAGGCAGTGAAAGGCCAGGCCATCGCCGACTTCCTCGCTGAGCATCCGATACCTGCCGATTCTCCTTTGAACTGCGAATTGCCAGATGAGCACGCGTTTGACACGATCGACGGGAGAGAGAAGAGAGAATGATACCTAATGGGAACTCTATTTCGATGGAGCATCTTCTATGAAGAAGTGCAAACAAAGCACCCCCATAATCAAATCTGGGGTGGGCCTCATCTTCGTGACTCCACAAGGAGGGATAATGCGCTTTGCCTTCTCTTTAACAGAGCCGAGGACAAACAATGAAGCCGAGTATGAAGCCTTGATAGTAGGTCTTGAGATCGCTGTTGACATGGGAATCGAGAACCTTCTTATATACGGAGACTCCCAGCTGGTCGTTAGTCAAATAAATAGCGACTATCAAACGTGCAAACCAGAGTTGGTGAAATACGGCGAGAGAGTGCAGCAACTGCTGACTCAAATCCCTGCCTATGCCCTGGAAAGTATACCGTGTGCAGAAAACAGCAAAGCGGATGCATTAGCCAAGCTCGCTAAAGAATTGGTCGACGAGAACCTCGATGACGTGAGGATCGTTGTGCAAAGCCGTCGGGTTCTCGCACCAGCAGAAATAGCTCCGGAATCTTCCGAAAAAAGGGAGCGACCGAACAAATGGCCCTATAAATAAAAGATCAGGAAAAGACTAAGGATTGGAGAGAAGTCTTTATAGACTACTTCAAATCGGTCGAACACCTGAAGACACATACTCAAGGCATCAGCTCATGAAACGAGTTCTATCTTTTGCCTTCGTCAATGATACTATGTATAAGAGATCATTTGACTCCATGTGGCTAAGATGTTTAGGACCTGAAGAGGCAAGGAGAGTCATCTAAGAAACTCATGACGGACTCTGCGGTTCTCACCAAGCCGGGCCGAATATGAAGCTGAAGATCAAAAGGATGGGCTACTATTGGCCCACGATGATCCAAGACTGCCTCGAATACGCGAAGCAGTGCCACTCGTGCCAGATTCATGGGGACTTTATCCATTAGCATCCAAATCCGCTACACCCAACGGTGGCTAGCTGGCCGTTCGAAATGTGGGGAACTGACATAATCGGTCCCATCGAACCAGCATCGTCCAGACGACATCGATTCATTTTGGCAATAACTGATTACTTCTCCAAATGGGCAGAAGCAGTACCGCTGAGAGAAGTGAAGACGGAGAATATCCTCCATTTCTTCAAGACACACGTCATTTATCGGTTTGGCACTCCGCGATGGATTATCTCCGATAACGGGCCGGCCTATAGAAGCCACAAGATCAGCCGCTTCGCATAACAGCATAACATAGATTGGAGATATTCATCGGTCTATAATCCCCAAGCTAACGGTCTAGCTGAGGCTTTTAACAAGACCTTGACGAAGATCGTGAAAAAGACGGTGTCTCGAAATAAGAAGGACTGGCACGAGAGACTGCATGATGCTCTCTGGGCGTATCGAACTACGTTCAAAACTGCCACAAACACAACGCCGTATGCATTGATATTCGGCACAGAAGCGGTACTTCCCCTCGAGATAGAGCTACCCTCTCTACGTGTGGCCATTCACTACGAGCTAACGGACGAAGAGAATGCTCACCTTCGGCTTGAGGAGCTCAAGGCCCTTGATAAAACCCGGCTCATAGCGCAACAAAATCTGGAAGCTTATAAAGCAAAGATGGCACGCTCATATGAAAGATTGACTAGGCCGAGAACATTCCGCCAAGGCGAACTCGTGCTGGTAGTCAAAAGACCTATGATCCTCAATCGTGCTAAGCGGGGGAAATTTGAGCCGAACTATGAAGGACCGCATATCATAGACAAAGTTTACCAGGGTGGAGCCTATCTACTCATGGACATGCATGGTGAAAGACCTTTTAAGCCAATAAACGGTTGCTTCCTGAAAAAATACTATGCCTGACGAGTCACGGCCTAGGTCAACGATAGATGACGACGCTTATGTCCGCTCGCTATCTTCCTAAGCCCAAACTCTATAAGCAGTAGCCGGCTTTCGGACCGAAACGCTCTTAAACTAACGATGGACCACTATGTTCTAAAACTGGCTATTGACCGAGACGTCGATAAACTACTATGGACCGCAGCATCCCAAGGCTGACACAAAAAAAAATAAAAAAATAATAAAAAAAGAAAAGAAAACGGTATGTCCATAAGCAAAATGGGCACGGATGAAAACCCAAAAGGGCTACGTGAGTAAAAACAGCAGGGATACCGACGAGTTTTGTGAAAACCCGAAAGGGCGCAATCTCGTTAAAAGACACTTGCAAGGCCCTCTCGACCTTGTGAGGAGAAACCACCCGTGTGAGATCCTTACGACTCACAAAGGAGAAACACACTTAGGGATCCCCATGATTCCTAAGGAGAAATTACACTTGCGAGATCCACATGACTCGTAAGGAGAACCCTCTTATGAGACCCTCACGGCTCGTAAGATTCAAAAGCCTTAAGATACAGGGATCTGAACCTGTTCTTAAGCAGTCATACCCCCCGATTTTGCCCTACAAGCTGTTCAATATTGACCCTTGTATACAATCCACGGGCACGAATGAACATTTCCCTAACAGAGTCCCACTAGCGACTAGGGATATGCTCACACGGTGAACAAACACTTGTAGGTCCTCTCGATTTGTAAGGAGAAAACACTCTTGTATGATCCTTACGACTTATAAGAGAACATACACTTAGGAATCCTCACGATTCCTAAGGAGAAAACACACCTACGAGATCCTCACGACTCGTAGGGAGAAACACCTTTATAAGACCCTTACGGCTCATGAAGTCAAAAGCCTTAGTCGACGAGATCCTAACCCTGTTTGCTAAGCCACCTTTGTTCGACATCGACAGAGGCAAATGATGATTCACTCCTGGCAATATCCCAGTTGTAGCGATGCCGATGCCTAAATCGGTATCAAATTCCAATTCCTTTCATGGCAAATGATGATTCGCTCCTGGCAATATTCCAGTCGCAGCGATGCTGATGCTAAGATTGGCACCAGATTCCAAGTTCCATACTCATGGTGAAAAGTTAACGAGCCAAAAATGCATATGAAATAGCCGAAATGATGCGGCAACTTGCAACGAAATCAGCAAGTAAAAATGTATGGATACAAAATAGCCGAAATGGTTGGGTAACTCGCAATAAAAAGCAGCAAGTAAATAAAAACAAATAGCCAAAATGATTGGGCACCACGAAAAATAGCCGAAATGATTGGGCAATCGCGACTTTCGTGATATAAAAGCTGAAATGATAGAGCATCGCGGAAAGAAAAATATAAAATGAAACTTTTGCCCTACAGGTGAGATCATTATCGATCCCTATATACAATCTAGTTACACAAACAAAGAGGGAACCATACCTTCCCATCAGGCTCCATCAGAAAAAGAAGCCAAATCTTGACGGTTCACAGACAGCCTGGAGATCATCTCAACATTCGTCTCATTACAACAGACGCAATATCAGCAAAGCAGAACTGCGGCAAAGTTCCCAGTTCCATGACTCGACGATGCACAGACAACCGAGAGTCAAGCCCTCCTGGTTCTTGCGGAACACGGCTTATGTCAATCCTGACCCCGCGGGAAGCGTCCAGAGCGGAACCTGGTCCTTGCGGAACACGGCTTATATCAGTCCTGACCCCGTGGAAAGCATCCAGAGAAAATCCTGGTCACGTGGAACACGGCTAATGTCAATCCTGACCCCGTGGGAAGCATCCAGAGTGGAACCTGGTTAGATGGAACATGGCCAATGTCAATCCTAACCCCGTGGGAAGCGTCAAGAGCGAAACCTGGTCCTTGCGGAACACGGCTTATGTCAATCCTGACCCCGTGGGAAGCATCCAGAGCAAATCCTGGTTTCGTGGAACACGGCCTATGTCAATCCTGATCCCGTAGGAAGCGTCCAGAGCGGATCCTGGTCCTTACGGAACACGGCCTATGTCAATCCTGACCCCGTAGGAAGCGTCCAGAGCGGATCCTGGTACTTGCAGAACACGGCCTATGTCAATTCTGACCCCGTGGAAAGCGTCCAGAGCAAATCCTGGTCACGTAGAACACGGCTAATGTCAATCCTGACCCCGTGGGAAGTGTCCAGAGCGGAACCTGGTCCTTGCGGAACACGACTTATGTCAATCCTGACCCCGTGGAAAGCATCCAAAGCAAATCCTGGTCACATGGAATACGACTAATGTTAATCCTGACCCCGTGGGAAGCGTCCAGAGCGGAACCTGGTCACGTGGAATATGGCTAATGTCAATCCTGACCCCGTGGGAAGCGTCCAGAATGGAACCTGATCCTTGCGGAACACAGCTTATGTCAATCCTGACCCTGTGGGAAGCGTCCAGAGCGGATCCTGGTCCTTGCGGAACACGGCCTATGTCAATCCTGACCCCGTGGGAAGCGTCCAGAGCGGAACCTGGTTCTTGCGGAACACGGCTATGTCAATCCTGACCCCGTGGGAAGCATCCAGAGCAAATCTTGGTTTCGTGGAACATGGCCTATGTCAATCCTGACCCCATGGGAAGCGTTTAGAGCGGATCCTGGTCCTTATGGAACACGGCCTATGTCAATCCTGACCCCGTGGGAAGCGTCCAGAGTGGATCCTGGTCCTTACGGAACACGGCCTATATCAATCCTGACCCCGTGGGAAGCGTCCAGAGCAAATCCTAGTCCAGTAGAACATGGCTTACGTTAATCCTGACCCCGTAGGAAGCGTCCAGAGCGGATTTTGGTCCTTGCGGAATACGGCTAATGTCAATTCTAACTCTGTGGGAAGCATCCAGAGCAAATCTGGGTCCCATAGAACATGACTAAAGTCAATTTTGACCCCGTGGGAAATGGCCAGAGCAACCCGACCCCGTGAAATGCGGATAATGTCAACCTCATCCATCACTTACGGGTCCTCTCGACTCGTAAGGGAGAAAATTCTCGTGTGAGATCCTTACGACTCTCAAGAGAAAACGCACTAAGGAATCCTCACGATTCTTAAGGAGAAATTACACTTACGAGATCCTCATGACTCGTAAGGAAAAATACCTCATGACAAGTGTATCAATGTATCGAATCAACACTTGATTCGGTAACCCGGCTATATCTCATATAACCGTTCGATGATACAAATCGCGAGAATAGAATCCAGTATCACATGCTGGTATTATTCTCGGTCCCGCACATATCTCATATGAGCTCCTATTTCGTTTCGCTTGAGCCAGGAAACCTCTTTGTAGGACTCTAAAGACTCATCAATACGCCGGCAGCAGGTGATGATCATATCAAACACCCACAAGCCGCAAGCGGTCTGCTAAACGTAACGGCCACCCGGGTATTGAGCAATCAGAAGATCAACGAGAAAGCCCGCTCACACTCCTGTGAATCCAACCAGTAACACTTACCGTACAGTCCGGTCTGTTCGTCTGATATGTCGCATATCTCGCCTAGGGGTGGTAAACGTCAAACCCCATTAGCTCGATAAGTCGTGTCGATATGAGGTCTATAACAGTTCGAGAAACTACTGGTAACACTTACCAGTAAATCTCAGCAACCCTGGCCAGGTATTTCCGGTTATAGCCAATCGAACACAGAGCAACATCAACTCCCTATACCGGGAGAGACGAATCCCCTCCTATCGCTCATTGCCTCCATGTGATTCGGGATTGTACCCAAAAACCACCGTTTTGCACGCCCTCTTGGACGTGGTAAGGTGGAAATCAAAGCACAGTGGAAATCACACAAGACTCTATAACGATCTCGGGTCTACAGACTAACCTGTACCAGTATCACCAGAGAACAGCCATCTGACGTAAGGTATAATACCATCTGGGAGTTCTCGGCGAGTCCGTCCAGTGTATCCAGTCTCCACTGAGCACCCGTATATCATCTCTGATGTCAAACACCAATGGATATAGGATCATCCATCGCCCATCTGTATGGGTCGAGAAGGTATACGCTAGTCTACTCTGGTATATCGATGCCCCGTCTCGATACTGTAGGGTTCCTAGGCATACTAGTGAGGTCTCACAAGGCATCAACCATGCCAATTTCAAATTTTGGGGTGCCGAGAAACCCTAGATACGGATCGTTGGCTAGAATTTTAGGCAAAAAGAAACTAGTTAACAACTTAACTAAATGGTAAACGGAAATACAACCTTTGTAGATCCGGTTCTCCACCTCCATAGCTCCGCAATGAAGTCTCCTCGCTGTCTAAATCGAATCCCGGGCTCTAGCGTCGGCTTCATCGGAGAATGGGCGGGCTAGGTCGTCGACGACGATGCCGAAGATGATCTACGTCGAGGCATCGCTAGATCAAGCTCCAACTTCACCAAGTCAAGAAAACTTGTGAAGGAAACACCCTATACTACTTGGCAAGAGGTAGAGGATGAAGAAATATGAGGTGGGTTCACTTTAGAATTGGATTTCTCACTCTTTTTCTCACTTTGCCATTGATGAAGGCAAGGTTTCTTTTCTTGAAGAAGAAGAAGAAGATGAAGAAAGATAATAGAATTATGATAAGTTTTTTTTAGAATTGAAAAGAAAAAAAAATCCTTATCATAATTCCAACCATAGTTAGGTGTAGAGAATAGACTAGGGTTAGTGAATGGTTAGGTTAAGGAGATGAAGACAAAATGGTCAAAGTTGAATGAAGCTTCAAGAAACTTCATGAATCAATGCAACCATTTTGTTTTCTTCTCTCTTTATTAATCCAAAATAAATAGATAAATGAATGGATAAATAAATAAAAACCTAACCATATACTTAACCATAGGTTTAATTCTTTACACTTAACCAAATAAGCATGTATCATCAATCATGATACAATCATGTGCATAAAAGTATATCACATATACAACTTACACAATTCAAGTGAGAAAATCCATTTAAAGTGAACCAATACTAGTTAATGTAAAGTAATATATCAAATATATAATTATACATTAAATCATTAAATCAACACTTGATTCAATGATCCGGTCATGTCGAACATAACCGACTAGTATTCAATGTATCGACTTATCGAATCAACGCTTGAATCGATAACTAGGTTATATCGCATACAACCATTCGATACATTCATCCCGAGGATAGAATACGGTATCACATACACGCATTATTCTCGGTCCCGCACATATCTCATATGCGCTCCTATTTCGTTTCGCTTGAGCCAGGAAACCTCTGTGTAGGACTCTAAAGACTCGTCAATACGCCGGCAGCAGGTGATGATCATATCAAACACCCACAAGCCGCAAGCGGTCTGCTAAACGTAACGGCCACCCGGGTATTGAGCGATCAGAAGATCGACGAGCAAGCCCGCTCACACTCCAGTGAATCCAACCAGTAACACTTCCGTACAGTCCGGTCTGATCGTCCGATATGCCGCATATCTAGCCTAGGGGTGGTAAACGTCAGACCCCAATAACTCGATAAGTCGTGTCGATATGAGGTCTATAACAATTTGAGAAACTACTGGTAACATTTACCAGTAAATCTCAGTAACCCTGGCCAGGGATTTCCTGTTATAGCCAATCGAACACAGCGCAACATCAACCCCCTATACCGGGAGAGACGAATTCCCTCCTATCGCTCATTGCCTCCATGTGACTCGGGACTGTACCCAAAAACCACCGTTTTGCACGCTCTCTTGGACGTGGTAAGATGGAAATCAAAGCACAGTGGGAACCACACAAGACTCTATGATGATCTCGGGTCAACAGACTACTCTGTACCAGTGTCACCAGAGAACTGCCATCTGACGTAAGGTATAATACCATCTGGGAGTTCTCGGCGAGTCCGTCCAGTGTACCCAGTCTCTACTGAGCACCCGTATATCATCTCTGATGTCAAACACTAATGGATATGGGATCATCCATCGCCCATCTGTATGGGTCGAGAAGATATACGCTAGTCTACTCTGGTATATCGATGCCCTGTCTCGATATACCCTCGACTAGGGACCTTGAAGGATGTACTTATGGACTACCTTGTCCCCACTAGTATGATCCGCATCATAGTCCAGGTAGTCAAGTACACATCCTAAGGGCTTTACCAACATGTAACAGAGAGACAATCAGTGTACACGTTAAGGTAAAGATCAACCAGATAGCATACTATCATGTCGAGCAAGAAAGTCCTCCCTATATATGTCCCAGCATCCACTACAATATACATCCAATGTACAGTAATGGCCTCTAGGGCATACATATAACTAACAATCTCCCACTTGCACTAGGGCCATCTGTAGCAGTGGTTGTAGTATCTCATACTCAACCATCCCATAAATGTCTCTCTCTGGGAAAAAGCCTTTGTGAGTGGATCCGCCGTGTTGTCCTCTGAGTCTACTCTCCTTACCTCGATCCCCTAGGAGATCAACCATCTCCATGATCAGGTGATACTGCCTTAGAATTTGTCTGGATCACTGATGGGACGGGCGTTCCTTGGCATAAGCCACAACTCCATTGTCTCACAATGGTTGGAACGTAGTTCATCTCATGAACCAATATACACCCAGACTGCCTCTTTGGTAGCATCTTAAGTAGCGATATATCCAGCCTTTATCGTCTAGTATGCCACGGTATCTAGCTTGGAACTTTTCCAACATACCGTCCCTCCTCTGAGGGTAAAGACAATGCCTGTGACTGACATTCGTCTTTATCACCCTGGAACCATTCCAGTGATTCTCCCCAAGGTCGATTGATACCTTCTCACTACAACTAGTGAGAATCCTAACATCCATTTAGATCTATCTCATAGATCCAAAACTCAGGATTTAGGAGGTATCACTTTGATCCTATGTGGAGAATCATTGTGATAAGCGGAGATTGACCGAGCGTAGCATAGGAAACTTCTTCCCTATCAAGAGCATGTCATCCACGTACTCTACGAGGATCACTACCATACTCCCTACTACCTTCTTGTATATACAAGGTTCATCTACCATTTTTGATGAAGTCATACTCTTTGACTTCCACATCAAAATAGATGTTCCAACTCCGCGATGCCTGCTTTATCCTATAAAGCATCTTGCACACGTTTCCGCTGCTCCCACTGACTACGAAGCCCTCTGGCTGTGTACTTATAGACGCCCTTTTCTAAAACATCATTTAGAAAAGCAGCCATGACACCCAACCGCCAGATATCGTAGTCATGGTATGTAGCCGTGGCAAGTAGGATCTGGATGGACTTAAGCCTAGCTCCTTAGAAAAATGTTTCCTCATGATCCACACCTGGTCAATGATGCAAACCTTTAACAAGTCTAGTTTTGAAAGTCTCAACTTTTCCATCTACACCAAGTAATCTTCTCAAGATATACTTGCTCCTGATGGGGATTTAACCCTTCAGATATAGCAACCAAAGTCCATACTTTGTTGGTGTACATGGATTCCATCTCAGATCGCTAAGCATCCAGCCATTCTTACAGAGTCCCACTCCAGATGGCCAGCTCGAAACTAGTTGGGTCATCATCTCATGATGCAATCCTCGCTCCCACTGTCATCGAGAAACCGAAGTATCTCTCAGGCGGGTGAGGAACCTTACTAGATCGGCGGAGAGGCTGAGGTTCGTTGGTAACTATTGAATCCTTTGGTTCTTTCAAATCATCAGCTGCAGTTTGTATAGCTGGAACATTTCCAGTTCTACATTACAGACCTTGCCTCGAGCCTGTCCGGATTTTGCTTTTCAGACAAAGGCTGGACAACCCCAAATCTTAACCAACTTAAGATATGGGCTCTTCCCTTTCCATATTACATATAAAGCGGTAGGCAACTGATTTGATTGGAACCCTATTCAATAGGTATGCAGCTTCTCAAGTGCATAATTCCCAAACAGGTAACTCAGTAGTACACATCATAGAGCACACCTTATCATATAGGGTGTGATTGCTCCGCCCCGATATACCATCGTGCTATGGTGTATACGGAGGAGTAATGCTGAGAGAGAATCTCATTCTCCTTTAGAATAGTCCAGGAATTCCGTGCTCAAGTATTCTCCTCCTTGATCATATCAAAGGACATAATACTTTTACCCGTATTTTGGTTCTCTATTTCTAACTTATATTCTGTGAATATCTCAAAAGGTTCGGACTTGTGTTTCAACAGGAACATAGGTCTGAATCTCGAAAGATCATCAGAGAATGTAATGAAGTACAAAGAACCAGTCCTGGCATGTGTAGACAGGGGACCTTACATACATCCACATGTATCAATCCCAAGAGTTCACTAACTCTTTCTCTGTTTCCAATAAACAGAGCTGTGGTCATCTTATCTTTGTGACATGACTGGCAAGTTTCAGAAGATGTAAATTCAAACTGATTTAAATAAACATCTAAATGTAACTTCAGCCAGTCGGGCCGCATTGATATGACCTAGTCTACAATACCTCAAGAAGAATTCGTTCATTTCTGAACTCTTCCTCTTTTGTGTGTTCCGTATACTAAGAACTGTAGTTTGATTTAGAACATTAATGCTTTTAGATAACGTGCCAGAACCGATCAACTTTTGATATAGGAAATGTTCAAAACATTATCCAACAATACAAAATTTTATCATTTCTTTACTAATAAAGAGACTGATATGATTTTGTATATCAGGTTCGGTATCTAATAACATTCGTTCAGAATCAATGTATTGGTAATACAGGGTGACAGTGACCAACAGACTTGGCTGCAACACTTGCCCCATTTTCTGTCTCATGAAACTTATCACCCGTTCTCAGTTCTCTACCTATCTGTAGCCCTATGTAACAGATTACATATCTGGGATCCTGATCTGGTATCACATACCCAGGACGTAGAGGATACAGAGAAACAGTTCTTTATAATGAACACACCCAAAGATGATGCATCAGCATGCACTCTCTTCGTTTAGGCGGCACGGGAATTCTGGTAATCCCCAATTTCCTGCTCTGTCTTATAACAATTATAAGGTGGAGCGGGACCAACGTTCCCCAGCTCAGTATAACAAGCGGGTTCGGTCAATATTCCGTATTATTATCTTGATTAAGGCGTGATATGGTCGCTACCAGGAGAGAGAGAGAAGAAAACACTCAGCGTGCGCTCTTGCAAGAATAGATTGGTTATTATTTTATCTAATCAGGATGGCTCCCACTGCTTTTTATCAAATCTTCCTTCAAACCCTAAAAGGAAAGACAGGCCGGGATTAGTTACACACTACAAGTTCGCCAATCTTTCAGCCAGGCCAGTGTCGGTACTTTGAGGGAGGTCTCCCGTGCTTTCGTACGAACCTAATTAATGTAAACCTCGTTTTCCCAGAGGCGTAACCTCGTTAACACCTTTCTAGATACCTACTTGATCGGCTAATTGTAATGTATAAAACTCTCCCAGGAGTAACTCTTACTCGCAGCGGGTATCGGGATCCAACTATGTCATAGAAGGTATGCAATCTCATTGCAAATTTCAACACTTGAAATTCCCGATAATATTTTGCCCCTAGCGTCCTATGACCTTGACGGAGGCCAAACAACCCATAGTCCGCTAGTCAAGTTCAACCCGTCATTTCCTGATTGAATTAAACCCACCCGCACGACCCTTGACGGAGGCCAAACAACGCCGTACGAATACCCTAATCCAATCGCATCATATGCTAGCAGATAAGCACTAGTTAGCTACCGTACACTACGCTTTGACGGAGGCCAAACTACCGCAGCACGAATACTAACTAGTACTTATCTGAAATGACGGAGGGCTACGACAGGTTTTTCTGAAAACCTATTGCGTAATGAACTTGATATCGTTGTAGAATCAAATGATTTTGAAAAGGAGTGTCTTTGAGGCTTTTCTAGTTTTGCTAAAGGAGTCACTCCCGGTGAAGGGATCGTCGGTCCTTTCCTCATCGAATGAGGTGCGGGATATATCATATATATCACTGTGCAAAGTAAAAACACTTAAAAGCAATTAAAAGATAAACCGAGTGTGTAGCATCTGTCAGTTATTGCTAAAGGAGTCACTCCCGGTGAAGGGATCTCGGTCCTTTCCTCATCGAATAAGGTGCAGGATATATCATATATACCTCTGTGCAAAGCAAGAACTGTAGCTACCTGTTTTATTTTGAAATTCGATTCTACAACATCTTAGGTTTCTTTTATTTCATTAATCACATTAATGAAGTCCCATCATTTAATGTACCTAAACATCACAGATAAATACGACGTACACTTATGCCATCCGCATTCGCCTCGATGTCCCCTCGTGCACCGTTAGGTTAGGTAACTAACGGCAGAGCGGGGCAGGGCTAGCGTGGGTGTAAAACATAAGTAACGCCTATATAATATATCATATATACTATATACTGTATCTATCACAGAACATCACATGATCACATCACAGATATCGCAGCAGAAGTATCATATGAAATATTGGATATACTAGGACGTCCGTGTTTTCAATACGAGCCAGTATAAAACACGGATTCCACGGTCGTGATGAATAGCCAAACCCACACCCCTAGACCCCTATGAGAGCGGCAAGCAACCCTACCAATTCTAGAGTTAGGAGACCCGGACTCGACTCCTCGAGTTGGTCTCCCACTGGACTCCAGAACCCGGTTACTTGTGCTCCCCTCCTTGGGTCTATCCTAGTGCGGAAAAGTAAATAATATACAGAGGGTGACATCTTCCGCAACCTGGAAGTGCCCCAATAAAAGAATATTACATACAAGTTTTTACATGAATGAAAATGAAAAACACTCATCTCACAAAAAAACCCCCGGCTATTCAAACACGACGATCCAATATAACATATCAGCAACACATAACATCTCATGTCATCAACGTAAGTAAATATGCACATCCCAATTGTCGTTGACATATAGCAACGAAACCGGCGATATCACATATTACACTTACGGTCACAGAAAAGAAAGTGTAAAACTACAACAGTTGGAATCCGCAACCACCTCAGACATCGCATGCCTGAACAAATGAATTTCTTAGACATCGCATGCCTAACAATTATAAACCCCGCATTTTAGTCTCAAAATCGAAAACACTTTTTAATATCAAGTCGGGCAATTCAACAGGATTCCCGACAATCTGATCGAATGCTCGTCGCAAACTTCAGTAGGCGGCCGCACCCCCGATGCCGTCGACGAAGTGCACCAAGGCGGAACACCGCTACCGCGAGCACCCGAACGGATGCTTTCGGCGACGGGGTTCTCCTACAGTCACTTGGTCGGGGCTATGGAGTGAGGCTGTCTATTAAGTTTACCCGGCGAGTATCCGCGTACGCTACGTGATTGCGACGGACTTTTGATCGCATCAAAATTCCGTGGCAACCGATCAAGTGAGACTAAACTGCTATGTTTATAACATTCATTCAGTTATCTCATAACTACTTGTGAATTCCAATTATTGTATCACATTCCGGATAAGATAGAAAATGTTAAACTTTCCGATCGAACAATCGAACACCCAAGTTTTCCCGAAACAGATCAACTCATGAAATAAGTTCAAAGACATTCACTTCATGCCTCAGTACCAACGGTCCAGCCGTAGAAGGGTCAAGCCAACGCCTCACATGTGGCACGCCGTACTGCCCCAAACCCGAAGGTTCAAAGGGTAGTTCAAGACGGTCACATAATCGAGTTAAGGTTTGTTGTCTTCTAGAGGGACCATCGCGTTACTTGCACTACTTAGAACGTCGTTAAACTACGGAAAAATCCAACACTTGGAAATTTCCCGACAGGGGAAAAATTGGGTATTTATATCCGGTCGAACTTTTTAACATATTCTAAAAATACCGGGAAAAACACACTGACAAAATTAGACAATCCGATCGATACACCGAGTCCCCAATACAACCCCAAAAAATTCAACTCTTGAAAAAACATTAAAAATTCCTAGGAAAACCAGCACTGCAAACTAGGAATTACTGTGCAAAATTGATTGCAAGAAGAGACAAAAGGGCCGTGGAACCGCCGCATTAGCATGCTAATGCCGCGGTTCCGCCGCGCTTTTTTGGATTCAGGGGCCCCGTTTTATACAGTAATTCTTAGAATCTTCTACTGAGTTTTCTGCATATTTTTAATTCTCAAAAATCCACGATTTTCAAAAATGTACAGAGAGCAATATTAGGGTTACGGTTTCGGTTCGATCGGATTTCTAACTCCGTCTACGCATCGCCTAAGGCTCTAGCTAGGCTCTGATACCACTGTAGGGTTCCTAGGCACACTAATGAGGTCTCACAAGGCATCAACCATGCCAATTTCAAATTTTGGGGTGCCGAGAAACCCTAGATACGGACCGTTAGCTAGAATTTTAGGCAAAAAGAAACTAGTTAACAACTTAACTAAATGGTAAACGGAAATACAACCTTTGTAGATCCGGTTCTCCACCTCCATAGCTCCGCAATGAAGTCTCCTCGCTGTCTAAATCGAATCCCGGGCTCTAGCGTCGGCTTCATCGGAGAATGGGTGGGCTAGGTCGTCGACGACGATGCCGAAGATGATCTACGTCGAGGCATCGCTAGATCAAGCTCCAACTTCACCAAGTCAAGAAAACTTGTGAAGGAAACACCCTATACTACTTGGCAAGAGGTAGAGGATGAAGAAATAGGAGGTGGGTTCACTTTAGAATTGGATTTCTCACTCTTTTTCTCACTTTGCCATTGATGAAGGCAAGGTTTCTTTTCTTGAAGAAGAAGAAGAAAATGAAGAAAGATAATAGAATTATGATAAGTTTTTTTTAGAATTGAAAAGAAAAAAAAATCCTTATCATAATTCCAACCATAGTTAGGTGTAGAGAATAGACTAGGGTTAATGAATGGTTAGGTTAAGGAGATGAAGACAAAATGGTCAAAGTTGAATGAAGCTTCAAGAAACTTCATGAATCAATGCAACCATTTTGTTTTCTTCTCTCTTTATTAATCCAAAATAAATAGATAAATGAATGGATAAATAAATAAAAACCTAACCATATACTTAACCATAGGTTTAATTCTTTACACTTAACCAAATAAGCATGTATCATCAATCATGATACAATCATGTGCATAAAAGTATATCACATATACAACTTGCACAATTCAAGTGAGAAAATCCATTTAAAGTGAACCAATACTAGTTAATGTAAAGTAATATATCAAATATATAATTATACATTAAATCATTAAATCAACACTTGATTCAATGATCCGGTCATGTCGAACATAACCGACTAGTATTCAATGTATCGACTTATCGAATCAACGCTTGAATCGATAACTAGGTTATATCGCATACAACCATTCGATACATTCATCCCGAGGATAGAATACGGTATCACATACACGCATTATTCTCGGTCCCGCACATATCTCATATGCGCTCCTATTTCGTTTCGCTTGAGCCAGGAAACCTCTGTGTAGGACTCTAAAGACTCGTCAATACGCCGGCAGCAGGTGATGATCATATCAAACACCCAAAAGCCGCAAGCGGTCTGCTAAACGTAACGGCCACCCGGGTATTGAGCGATCAGAAGATCGACGAGCAAGACCGCTCACACTCCAGTGAATCCAACAAGTAACACTTCCGTACAGTCCGGTCTGATCGTCCGATATGTCGCATATCTTGCCTAGGGGTGGTAAACGTCAGACCCCAATAGCTCGATAAGTCGTGTCGATATGAGGTCTATAACAATTCGAGAAACTACTGGTAACACTTACCAGTAAATCTCAGCAACCCTGGCCAGGGATTTCCTATTATAGCCAATCGAACACAGCGCAACATCAACCCCCTATACCGGGAGAGACGAATCCCCTCCTATCGCTCATTGCCTCCATGTGACTCGGGACTGTACCCAAAAACCACCGTTTTGCATGCCCTCTTGGACGTGGTAAGATGGAAATCAAAGCACAGTGGGAACCACACAAGACTCTATGACGATCTCGGGTCAACAGACTACTCTGTACCAGTGTCACCAGAGAACTGCCATCTGATGTAAGGTATAATACCATCTGGGAGTTCTCGGCGAGTCCGTCCAGTGTACCCAGTCTCTACTGAGCACCCGTATATCATCTCTGATGTCAAACACCAATGGATATGGGATCATCCATCGCCCATCTGTATGGGTCGAGAAGGTATACGCTAGTCTACTCTGGTATATCAATGCCCTGTCTCGATATACCCTCGACTAGGGACCTTGAAGGATGTACTTATGGACTACCTTGTCCCCACTAGTATGATCCGCATCGTAGTCCAGGTAGTCAAGTACACATCCTAAGGGCTTTACCAACATGTAACAGAGAGACAATCAGTGTACACGTTAAGGTAAAGATCAACCAGATAGCATACTATCATGTCGAGCAAGAAAGTCCTCCCTATATATGTCCCAGCATCCACTACAATATACATCCAATGTACAGTAATGGCCTCTAGGGCATACATATAACTAACAGATACACCCACGACTAGGGACCTTGAAGGATGTACTTATGGACTACCATATCCCCACTAGTATGATCCGCATCATAGTCCAGGTAGTCAAGTACAAATCCTAAGGGCTTTACCAACATGTAACAGAGATACAATCAGTGTATACGTTAAGGTTAAGAGCAACCAGATAGCATACTATCATGTCGAGCAAGAAAGTCCTCCCTATATATGTCCAAGCATCCACTACAATATACATCATATGTATAGTAATGGCCTCTAGGGCATACATATAACTAACAATCTCCCATTTGCACTAGGGCCATCTGTAGCAGTGGTTACAGTATCTCATACTCAACCATCCCATAAAAGTCTCTCTCTGGGAAAAAGCCTTTGTGAGTGGATCCGCCGTGTTGTCCTCTGAGTCTACTCTCCTAACCTCGATCTCCTTGGAGATCAACCATCTCCTGATCAGGTGATGCTGCCTTAGAATATGTCTGGATCACTGATGGGACGGACGTTCCTTGGCATAAGCCACAACTCCATTGTCACACAATGGGAGGAACTAAGTTCATCTCATGAACAAATATACATCCAGACTGCCTCTTTGGTAGCATCTTAAGTAGCGATGTATCCAGCCTTTATCGTCTAGTATGCCACGGTATCTAGCTTGGAACTCTTCCAACATACCGTCACTTTACTAAGGGTAAAGACAATGCCTGTGACTGACATTCAGTCGTCCTTATCACCCTGGAACCCTTCCTGCGATTCTCCCCAGGATCAATTGATACCATTTCACTACATCTAGTGAGTATCCTAACATCCAATTTAGATCTATCTCATAGATCCAAAACATAGGATTTAGTAGGTATCACATTAATCCTATATGGATAATCCTTGTGATAAGCGGAGATTGACTGAGCGTAGCATAGAAAACTCCTTCCCTATCAAGAGCATGTCATCCACGTAATCTACGAGGATCACCACCATACTCCCTACTACCCTTTTGTTTATACAAGGTTCATCTACTATTTTGATGATGTCAAACTCTTTGACTATCTCATCAAAACAGATGTTCCAACTCCGCGATGCCTGCTTTAATCTTATAAAGCATTTTGTACACGTTTCCGCTGCTCCCACTGTCTATGAAGCCCTCTGACTGTATACTTATAGACTCTCTCTTCTAAAATATCATTTAGAAGAGCAGTCATGACACCCAACCGCCAGATATCGTAGTCATGGTATGTAGCCGTGGCAAGTAGGATCCGGATGGACTTAAGCGTAGCCACTGGAAAAGGTTTCATCATTATCTACGCCTGGTCGATGACGAAAACCTTTAACAAGTCTATCTTTGAAAGTCTCAACTTTTCCATCTACACCAAGTAATCTTCTCAAGATATACTTGCTCCTGATGGGAATTTAACCCTTCAGATAAAGCAACCAAAGTCCATATTTTGTTGGTGTATAAGGATTCCATCTCAGATCTCTAAGCATCCAGCCATTCTTACAGAGTCCCACTCCTGATGGCCAGCTCGAAACTAGTTGGGTCATCATCTCATGATGCAATCCTCGCTCCCACTGTCATAGAGAAACCGTAGTAACTCTCAGGTGGGTGAGGAACCCTACTAGATCGGCAGAGAGGCTGAGATTCATTGGAAAGAATTGAATCCTTTGGTTCTACCAAATCATTAGCTGCAGTTTGTATAGCTGGAACCTTTCCAGTTCTACAGAACAGACCTTGCCTCGAGCTTTTCGAGATTTTGCTTTTTAGACATAGGCCGGACAACTCCAAATCTTAACTAACTTAAGATATAGGCTCTTCCCTTTCCATATCACATATGAAGTGGTAGGCAACTGATTTGATTTGAACCCTATTCAATAGGTATGCAGCTTCTTAAGTGCATAACTCCCAAAAAGGAAATAGGTAACTCAGTAGTACTCATCATAGAGCACACCTTATCATATAGGGTGTGATTGCTCCGCCCCGATACACCGACGTGCTGTGGTGTATATGGAGGAGTAATGCTGAGAGATAATCTCATTCTCCTTTAGAATATTCCAGGAATTCTATGCTCAAGTATTCTCCTTCCTGAGCACATCAAAGGACATAATACTTATACCCATATTTGGTTCTCTACTTCTAACTTATATTCTGTGAATATCTCAAAAGGTTCGGACTTGTGTTTCAACAGGAACATATGTCTGAATCTTGAGAGATTATCAGAGAATGTAATGAAGTACAAAGGACCAGTCTTGGTATGTATAGACAGGGGACTTTCATACATCAGTATGTATCAATCCCAAGAGTTCACTAACTCTTTCTCTGTTTCCAATAAACGGAGCTATGGTCATCTAAACTTTGTGACATGACTAGCAAGTTTCACAAGATGTAAATTCAAACAGATTTAAATATGCATCTAAATGTAACTTCAGCTAGTCGGGTCGCATTGATATGACCTAGTTTACAATACCTCAAGAAGGATCCGTTCATTTCTGAACTATTCCTCTTATGTGTGTTCCGTATACTAAGAACTGTAGTTTGATTTAGAACATCAATGTTTTTAGATAACGTGCCTGAACCGATCAACTTTTGATATAGGAAATGTTCAAAACATTATCCAACAATACAAAATTTTATCATTTCTTTACTAATAAAGAGACTGATATAATTTTGTATATTAGGTTCGGTAACTAATAACATTCGTTCAGAATCAATGTATTTGGAATACAGGGTGACAGTGACCAACAGACTTGGCTGCAACACTTGCACCGTTTTCTGTCCCATGAAACCTATCACCCGATCTCAGTTCTCTACTTTTCTGTAGCCCTATGTAACAGATTACATATCTGGGATCCTGATCCGGTATCAAATACCCAGGACATAGAGGATACAGAGAAACAATTCTTTGTAATGAACATACCCGAAGGAGATGCATCATATGCACTTTCTTCATTTGGGCGGCATAGGAATTCTGGCATTCCTCAATTTCCTGCTCTGTCTTATAACAATTATAAGTTGGAGCGGGACCAACGTTCCCCAGCTCAGTATAACAAGCGGGTTCGGTCAATACATCCGTATTATTATCTTGATTAAGGCGTGATATGGTCGCTACCTGGAGAGAGAGAGAAGAAAACACTCTGCGTGCGCTCTTGCAAGATCAGATTGGTTATTATTTTATCTAATCAGGATGGCTCCCACTGTTTTTATCAAATCTTCCTTCAAACCCTAAAAGGAAAGACTAGCCGGAATTAATTACACGCTACAAGTTCGCCAATCTTTCAGCCAGGCCAGTGTCGGTACTTTGAGGGAGGTTCTCCGTGCTTTCGCACGGACCTAATTACAGTAAACCTCGTTTTCCCAGAGGCGTAACCCCGTTGACACCTTTCTAGACACCTACTAGATCGGCTAATTGTAATGTGTAAAACTCTCCCAGGAGTAACAATTACTCACAGTGGGTATCGGGATCCAACTATCTCATAGAAGCTATGCAATCTCATTGTAAATTTCAACACTTGAAATTCCCGATAATTTTGCCCCTAACGTGCTATGACCTTGACGAAAGCCAACAAACCATAGCCCGCTAGTCAAGTTCAACCCGTACATTTCTTGATTGAATTAAACCCACCCGCACGACCCTTGACGAAAGCCAACAAAGCCGCACGACTACCCTAATCCAATCGCATCGTATGCAGCAGATAAGTAGCATATAACTACCGCACACTACACCTTGACGAAAGCCAACAAATGTAGCACGAATACTATATACAACTTATCTGAAATGACGGAGTGCTACGACAGGTTTTTCTGAAAACCTATTGCGTAATGAACTTGATATCGTTGTAGAATCAAATGATTTTAAAATGAAGTGTTTTTGAGGCTTTTGTAGTTTTGCTAAAGGGGTCACTCCCGGTGAAGTGATCGTCGGCCCTTTCCTCGTCGAGTGAGGTGCGGGATATATCATATATATCACTGTGCAAAGCAGAAACTATAGAAGCAATCAAAAGACAAACCGAGTGAGTAGCATCTACCAGTTATTGCTAAAGGGGTCACTCCCGGTGAAGGGATCTCGGCCCTTTCCTCATCGAATAAGGTGCAGGATGTTCTACAAGGAACACCGCGATGCAAAGCAAGAACTGTAGCTACCTGTTTTTGAAAATTCGATTCCACAACATCTTTTAGGTTTCTTTTTCTTTCATTAATCATATTAATGAAGTCCCATTATTTAAGTCACCTAAACATCATAGATAAATACGACGTACACTTATTTTATCCGCATTCGCCTCGATGTCCCCTCATGCACCGTTAGGTTAGGCGACTAACGGCAGAGCGGGGCAGGGCTAGCGCGGGTGTAAAACATAAGTAACATCTATATAATATATCATATATACTATATACCATATCTATCTGAATATATCACATGATCACATCACAGATAACGCAGCAGAAAATATCATATGAAATATTGGATATACTAGGACGTCCGTGTTTTTAATACGAGCCAGTATAAAAACACGGATTCCACGGTCGTGATGAATAGCCAATCCCACACCCGTAGACCCCTACGAGAGCGGCAAGCAACCCTACCAATTCTAGGGTTAGGAGACCCGAACTCGACTCCTCGAGATGGTCTCCCACTGGACCCTAGAACCCGGTTACTTGTGCTCCCCTCCTTGGGTCTATCCTAATGCGGAAAAGTAAATAATATACATCACATCTTCCGCAACCTGGAAGTGCCCCAATAAAAGAATATTGCATACAAGTTTTTACATGAATGAAAATGAAAAACACTCATCTCACATAAAAACCTCCGGCTATTCAAACACGACGATCCAATATAACATATCCAGCAACACATAACATCACATGTCATCAACGTAAGTAAACATGCGTATCCCAATTGTCGTTGACATATAGCAACGAAATCGGCGATGTCACATATTACACTTACGGTCACATAAAAGAAAGTGTAAAACTACAACAGTTGGAATCCGCAAACTCTTTAGACATTGCATGCCTAATCAAATGAATTCCTTAGACATCACATGCTTAACAATTATAAACCCCGCATTTTAGTCTCATTTATCGAAAACTCTTTTCAATATCTAATCGGGCAATTCAACAAGATTCCCGGCATCATGAACGAATACTCGTCGCAAACTTTAGTAGACGGCCGCACCCCCGATACCGTCGACGAAGTGCACTAAGGCGGAACACTGCTGCCGCGAGCACCCGAACGGATGCTTTCGGCGACGGAGTTCTCCTACAGTCACTTGGTCGGGGCTATGGGGCGTAGCTATCTATTAAGTTTACCGGCGAGTATCCACGTACGCTACGTGATTGCGACGGACTTTTGATCGCATCAAAATTCTGTGGCAACCGATCAAGTGAGACTAAAGTGCTATGTTTATAACATTCATATTAGTTATCTCATAACTACTTGTGAATTCCAAATATTGTATCACATTCCAGATAAATAGAAAATGTTAAACTTTCCGATCGAATAATCAAACACCCAAGTTTTCCCGAAACAGCTCAACACATGAAATAAGTTTAAAAACATTCACTTCATGCCTCAGTACCAACGGTCCAGCCGTAGAAGGGTCAAGCCAACGCCTCACATGTGGCACGCCGTACTGCCCCAAACACTAAGGTTTAAAGGGCAGTTCAAGACGGTCACATAATCGAGTTAAGGTTTGTTGTCTTCTAGAGGGACCATCGTGTTACTTGCACTACTTAGAACGTCATTAAACTACGGAAAAATCCAACAATTGGAAATTTCCCGGCAGGGGAAAAAGTGGGTATTTATATCTGGTCGAACTTTTTAACATATTCTAAAATTACCCGGAAAAACACATAGACAAAGTTTGACAATCCGATCGAATCTACGAACTCCCAATACAACCCAGAAAATTCAACTGTTGTATATTAGTTAAAAATTCCCAAAAAACACAGCACTGCCAAACATAAATTACTGTGCAAACCACGTGGCCTAACTCACCAATATGGCCACGGAACCGCCGCACAAGTAAGGGTCGGGCCGCGGTTCCGCGGCGCTTTGGTCGAGTTGGGGTCACGGTCTTCACAGTAACCCCTACAATTCCCTGCTGATTTTTTGGATATTTTTAATTGACAAAATTCCACAGTTTTGAAAAAGGTACAGAAAGGGGTGAAATTTAGGGTTTCGGGGTTCGATCGGGTTTCTAACATCGTCTACACTTCGCCTAAGGCTTTAGCTAGGCTCTGATACCACTGTAGGGTTCCTAGGCACACTCAAGAGGTTCCACAAGGCATCAACCATGCCAAAATCAAATTTTTCTATGTGCCGAGAAACCCTAATGCGATCGTTAACTAGAGGATAGGCGAAAAGCAAGCAAGTAAACAACTTTATTGCTAAATGAAAGAGACTACAACCTTTATAGATCTGGTCCTCCACTTCCTTAGCTCCGTGATGACGTCCCTCCACTGCGATCATCGGATCCCGGACTCTAGCGTCGGTTTCATCAGAGAAATGGGCGGGCTAGGTCGTCGACTTCGATGCCGAAGATGATCTACGTCGAGGCAACTCAAGATCAAGCTCCATCTTCACTTGGTCATAAAACTTGTGAAGATAACACACTCTACTGCATGTCAAGTGGTAGAGGATGAAGAAATAGGAAGTGGGTTCACTTTGGATTTGGATTTCTCACTTGGAATCATCACTTGGAAAAATCTAGCAATGGTTTCTTCTCTTCATGAAGAAGAAGAAGAAGAAGGAAAAAGAATAATGAATTATTTCCAAAAGGAAAATCAAGTGATGGTTATCATAATGCAACCATGGGTGAGTTTAACTAGTGTAGAGACTAAACTAGGGTTTAGGTGAATGGTTAGGTTTAGGAAAGAAACAAAGTGGTCAAAGCTTCATGAAGCTTCAAGAAAAAAACAAAGAAGCCACCATTTTATTTCTTGCCCAAAAAGAATTAAAGAAAATAAATAAACCAAATAAAATCCTAACCATTAACCTAAATATGGTTTAAATCAAACACACACCCAAGTTTGCATGTATCATCAAATATGATACAAAGTAGTGCACAAAACTATATCATATATACAATGTGCACATCAAGTGAGAAAATAATCTTAACTGAACCAATACTAGTTAATGTAAAGTAATATATCAAATATATAATTATACATTAAATCATTAAATCAACACTTGATTTAATGATCCGGTCATACTGCATATAACCGACTAATATCAAGTGTATCAATGTATCGAATCAACACTTGATTCGGTAACCCGGCTATATCTCATATAACCGTTCGATGATACAAATCGCGAGAATAGAATCCAGTATCACATGCTGGTATTATTCTCGGTCCCGCACATATCTCATATGCGCTCCTATTTCGTTTCGCTTGAGCCAGGAAACCTCTGTGTAGGACTCTAAAGACTCGTCAATACGCCGGCAGCAAGTGATGATCATATCAAATACCCACAAGCCGCAAGCGGTCTGCTAAACGTAACGGCCACCCGGGTATTGAGCGATCAGAAGATCAACGAGCAAGCCCGCTCACACTCCTGTGAATCCAACCAGTAATACTTACCGTACAGTCCGGTCTGTTCGTCTGATATGTCGCATATCTCGCCTAGGGGTGGTAAACGTTAGACCCCATTAGCTCGATAAGTCGTGTCTATATGAGGTCTATAACAGTTCGAGAAACTACTGGTAACACTTACCAGTAAATCTCAGCAACCCTGGCCAGGGATTTCCGGTTATAGCCAATTGAACACAGCGCAACATCAACTCCCTATACCGGGAGAGACGAATCCCCTCCTATCGCTCATTGCCTCAATGTGATTCGGGACTGTACCCAAAAACCACTGTTTTGCACGCCCTCTTGGACGTGGTAAGGTGGAAATCAAAGCACAGTGGGAATCACACAAGACTCTATGACGATCTCGGGTCTACAGACTAACCTGTACCAGTGTCACCAGAGAACTGCCATCTGACGTAAGGTATAATACCATCTGGGAGTTCTCGGCAAGTCCGTCCAGTATACCCAGTCTCCACTGATCACCCGTATATCATTTCTGATGTCAAACACCAATGGATATGGGATCATCCATCGCCCATCTGTATGGGTCGAGAAGGTATACGCTAGTCTACTCTGGTATATCGATGCCCCGTCTCGATACACCCATGACTAGGGACCTTGAAAGATGTACTTATGGACTACCATGTCCCCACTAGTATGATCCGCATCATAGTCCAGGTAGTCAAGTACACATCTTAAGGGCTTTACCAACATGTAACAGAGAGACAATCAGTGTACATGTTAAGGTAAAGAGCAACCAGATAGCATACTATCATGTCGAGCAAGAAAGTCCTCCCTGTATATGTCCAAGCATCCACTACAATATACATCCTATGTATAGTAATGGCCTCTAGGGCATACATATAACTAACACCCGCCAAAGTTCATACGCCCGAGTGGTCTTGGCCGTAAGATTAGCTTGAAGTTCCCCCAGCGCAGTTGAAGTCAGCTTCATCTTTGAAAATTTTCGGCTGAGCCTCTTCTCGCATGACAGCATATTCGCAACACACCGTTCAATCAGTCCCCGTAAGCTCGCCTTTGCAGCCACAACCTCTGAAGGAAGGCGTGTACATTCAAGACTATGCAAGAAAGCCTCCACCTGACGATAGAACTCAACCCAGACTTGCACCAATGTTTCACTATGGTAAGTAGCAAGAAAAGGAAGAGAACCGTTGGCTTCAGCGGCAAATGCTTCGGCAGTGATCAGACTGCCAGCACGAAGGTCTTCAATCAGAGCTGACAAGGAGTGAAGGCTTAACTTTGCCATCCGTTCCGAGGCGTGTAGAGCGTAGGGGTCGGGCGACATGACGATGTGAGATTCCAGCGTAGTAAGAACTGGCAAATCTATTAAGATTCATAAAAAGAAATCAGTGAGACTTGCAAACAAAGAGCATGTGGAATAGTATCGAAACTTTACTTACCCACAGTCATGCAAGAAGAGTCTGAAGGCTCCTCAGCCCCGTCGAGAATCTCAACTTCGTCATCGGCTTTCAGAATTGTAGGAGACATCAGTGTTATTATATGAAATAATAATAATGCCGTGAAGAGAAGGCAAACG
Source organism: Agapanthus africanus (assembly GCA_030015575.1). Taxonomy (NCBI): domain Eukaryota; kingdom Viridiplantae; phylum Streptophyta; class Magnoliopsida; order Asparagales; family Amaryllidaceae; genus Agapanthus; species Agapanthus africanus. Next base: position 396,705,199 of record JASDDO010000018.1, read on the forward strand.
ATACTAACCTTGCCCGGAAGAGAGGACGATGCGTTGAGGGGATATCGCCTGCGGAGCAGCCATCTCTAACAGACGCTGAAAAGACTTCTTGGAGGACAAGTCCATGATGGACGCCGCCAATCTGCGCAGCTCTGAAAAGACAGAAAGGTTCAGATAATGAAGGGATCATTAAAATAAAAGATAGAAGAATACCTTCAATGCTCCTCCTACTCTGGACTGGAGGGATAGCAACTTCGGCGGCCTCCTCCATGCCCCCAGGCACATCATCAGGGACGTGGGCCGGTATAATAACTTCCGATTAAGGAGCGATGGCCGCCACTGCAGGCTCCAGTGAGAGGACGGTGGCCTCGACTACCTGCCCCACAGCCTCCGAGCCGTCCCCAGAAAGATCCATTGAATCCGCGGCTAATGAAGATGCCTCTTCCGGGGGAGCGAGCACAGGGGGAACGGAAATCACCGATGGGAGCTCCGTGGCAGGAACAACAGTTGTATCAACCCCCTCCACACTTGCTAGTGTCTCATCGGGGATGTTTGCAGAGTCCATAGTCAAGGCACGACTTGAACTCAGATCCTCCGCCATTGCCGAAGTCCCTGCAAAGTTTTCATGAGGATAAGGATATATATATATATATATAGCAGTGCAAAATACTACAAAAGGATATATAAGTATACCAATGCGCAAAGGAGCTTCTAGTATGGCTTATTCAAGTCGGCGTTCCTTCCTGAGGAGGTATGCTCGCTGGGGTTCGAGGGTAGACTCATGGCCACCGGTCCACAACGAAAGCACGTCTTCGGCATCGGCCGAGATAGGCTGTTTAAGAGCTATCTCGCCTCCCTCTTCCAAAGGACCTATAAATATCAGCCTTATCGATGGAGGGTCTTCGTAAAAGATGACGGCAGGATAAGGCCTCTTCGGGACCCTTACATTCTCAGATTCATCCTGTGAGCGTCTTATAGCCTCAGCCAATTGTGCGGCTTTCTCGGAAGATGAACCAGGGAAAAGTAGACCACCATCCGATTCTTGCATGGCTAGTCGTTCATCTTGAAGGATAGGCTCTGATTCCACTAAAAATTCGAGCAGATTGGTGACCGTCTTCTTTCGCCTCTTGGACCCAGAACTAACTGCAGAAGATGATCTCTTCTTTCCCCTCGGTGCTTTAGTGCGACGTTGACCCACTTCGCCTTCAATATCCTCACTCGGCGGTGCCACCGATGACGACACTGCCATTGCTGACGCCACAACTGATGATACTGCTACTGGTGCCCTATTGGCCCTTGATTGAGCTCTAGTTCGTGGAGGCATACCAGCTGTGGGAGTTAGATCCACTTCCGCCGCCTCCGGAATAAGCACGATACTAGTATCTATCAGGGGAGGGCGAACCACTGCTCGCGGTCGCGGCGGGACTCCCGTAGCCTAGATCGAAGTAGGAGCCCTATATCCGAGGAGCATCCTCCTCTCCTCGGCAATAATGGAACCAACTCGGTGGAGCTACCAGACCGTGAAAGCCTCCACACACCGAGGAATATAGTCAGCTTCAGGAATCATGAAGCGAGAGCCAGTGTTCAGCCGCATGAAGTGATGAGCGGCGTCACGAACAACTTCTGACGACGGGCTGGGTTCTACTGTAAATGCCTCAAAGGGGACACCTTGATCATATCCCAGTTGCCGAGCAAAGCGGTGTGGGTTGTACCGCATAAAAAGTTCCGCACCGTTATGACGAAATACCAGATAACCCGGTCTGATCGAATATATGTGCATGGCTTCCTTGGGTTTCAGGGAAGGTACTCCCTCTTTCGACGAGTCACAAAGCTGTTAAATTGGTCCTGAAGGAGCAGAGAGGACTCGATCATTGAATACCATCCTACCCGTATTGGCATAGGGATTAATCGGCACACGAATAGCTTCGGACTGAGTCGGATCAGGAGCAGAGGCGTCCACCAGCCTCATAAGCCGCGGAAAAGTGTAGGCATCATAAAAGCTGGGTCTCTGATGCGCGGCAAATGCCCTTAGCACATTCATCTCAATCCATGACGTAAAGTAATGAAGAGAGAAACTCACTACGTTCACGCCTGGTGTTGAGGTATTGGCTGTAACGCTTAGCCTATGATACAGATGCGCTAGCCCCGTAATGCCCACGGCTAGTCGTGTCTCTCCAGCGATGCGATGAGCAGGGTAAATGACTGAAGCTCGCATGAATCGACAGTGCATTGGAATGACGAACCAGCTGAGCCAGACGCTGATAAAACCCATGAAGAAAGTCTCTTCATCTATGCCAGGAGCTGCGATCGACTCAAAAGGTACAGCCGATAGGATTGGAATGTAGAACTGTGGCAAATCCTCTTCTTTAGCCGGTAGCTTATTTAAACCGAACCCAAAGGGGTCGCTGATATTCGCGAACTTTGGAGCCGTCTTTGATAGAACGTCTCCGCGAAGGAAGCAGGCGATAAAGCTTTTGAAAGTGACGCCCTGCTTCTTTGACTCTGTGAATAGCTTCTCAAAAATGGTCAGAGTCTTGATTAAACTTGGGTGCTTATGGTGGACGGCATTTTCAGTCGAAAGGCCGTCAAGCATAGCAGGTTCTGTTTCGAAAACATACTCATCAGGAGGCAGCAGTTCTTCATAGAGCGTCCCCCTGACCGGCAACCCCGAGATCTCGCGAAACTCTTCCAGAGAAATTGAAACTTCGCGGTCCCCTAGAATGAAGGTGTTGGTAGGAAGATTCCATTGATTTAAGAAAGCCTTAACCCACCAGACATGGGGGGACTGATAGTGGAAGAGAGACGCGTACACCGCCTGATAGAGCCCGACCCTCTGCAATCGTGCACGATGAACAGACAGGATATAACGAGCCCAGAGAAGGTAACCCATGGGTTGTCGAGGAGTAAGCCCTATTTTGTAAACCTGTCCCCAGGGCTGGGCTTCACCTTGGCAGATACGACGCCCTAAGATGTCTAGAGACGGCACAGGGTGGTTTAGAATCCCAGTTGTCGACGGCACGAGCCGTCCCACAGGGATCCAGTTCAACATCTCTACAGCAAAGGTGGTCCGTGGACGCTCCATTGGCAAAAATGGGTAAGTAGGCTCTGTTGGTATCTCGCAAAGAAACCTGCGGCGGCCCCGAATGATGTGCCTATACCAGGTCCCCCATAAAAGCAAGTTGGTGCGATTAGGGTCGTGAGCTCTAATCATCACCATCACCTCTTCATCAGACGGTGACTGAGAAAATGCAGCTTCCGAGCGGGTGAAAGGGAAGTACGGAAGAGAAGCCATTGTTCCTGAAATAGGTGAAAGGAAACTGTTAATGAAGCTCACACGTGTGTGTGTGTGTGTGTGTGTACAAGGACAGTGGAAGAAAACGATAAAACAACTTATTTTATGGGACCATTGGTTGCAAAATATAGGGGCCCCACAAAATCAAGATGGCGGCTCGGTAATGATGAGGCAGGGTAATCATTATGAGAACAAAAGGAAGATTCTCAATAAATGAACAGTGGATTGCAAACAACTCTACACATTCCTCAAGGAGAAAACCCACTGCAAGAACTCTATGCAAATCAAGAAGGATCTGTCTGAATTCTTTTTTTTTTGTAAAGAACAACTCAGGGCAAGAACATCTCAAGAAGTTCTCTATGAAGAACTAAGTTCTTTGAAGGAATTAAATTCCCAGAAAATTGGCAGAGCTAAGCTCTTGGAAATGGAATTAAATTCCAGAGAGAAGGCAAGTATCACCATTGATCCCTGAGATCAGAGAAGCCCTAACAAAAGAAGTTTATTATTTAAAGATTGGACATTATTTTAACTTAGAAAGATAGGTTCTTGTTAAAGGGAAAAAACCCTTAGTGTGGATTTAAAATCCAAAGAAAATTTCTACAAGAAGTTCTTCAGCCGTTCAAGATCATTACCTGAAAAAGGAAATCTTTTGTGGACAGAGTTAAAACTCTGAGAAATTTTTAGGACAGAGAACTAAGCTCTGAGAGAGAGAATTAAATTCTCAAGACAAGAACAAGCGAGGAAGAAGATGAAAAGTGGAGGCGCTTCTGAAGAGACCCCTGCATTTATAGGATGTGATGGGAAACGGTTCATCTGCTCCCTTCCCTAGGCAGATCCAACGGCCACAAAAGATGACAGCGTTGCACTCACATGCAAACACGTGAGAACAACACTGTGGGGGCATTTGTTCCCTCATAAAATATCAGGAAGAAACCCAATGGGGCATCACGTGCTCACACGTGACCAAGGGTCACGTGCTAACACGTAATGGATTCCTGGGACTCTGTTATAATAGAATTGAATTCTAATTGACATGAGTCATATGCCCTTACGTGATGGGCCTTTAAACCCACTGAAAGGGATTAAAAGATATAATAAAACAGCAAAGAAAATCCCCAATGGGGCATCACGTGCTCACACGTGACCAAGGGTCACGTGCTGACACGTGACGATTCCTTAGTTCTTTAAAACAACAGAATTAAAATTCTGGTTAAAATGTTTAATCAGGGGGGTCACGTGTCAACATGTGATGGGTTCCTAAGCTCTTTAATTAATAGAACTAAATTCTATTTAAATGATCAAACAATGGGGTCACGTGCCAACACGTGAAGCCTCATAAGCCTTCTGAACTAATAGAATTAAATTCTAATTAAGTGGGAATCGAGAATCTTAACTGGAAAAATATTTCTCTAAATCTTTCCAAACAAAAAAGATTGTGCTCCGTAAAGTGGAGCACCGTTGGATTAAAAATCCAATGGTGATTAAAAATCACCAATTTATGGAAAGATTTTATACAAGAAAAGATTTCCCTGAAATTCACCAAGAATAACAAACAGAATATCTTTTGGATAAAAATCAAATGGTGAATAAAATTCACTGAGTGATCTAAAAGATCATGTTGGTTACAAAATCAATTGAAATCTTTCAATGAAAGATTGACTAAACAAACTGATTCTTTTCTTTCTCCTATAAATAGGAGCCAAGAAGAGAAGAGAGAGGATCCTTGGAATTTTTTTAAGAAAATACAACAGAGAGAGAAAAGAGAGGAGAATTTAATTCTCAAGAGAGAAAAGAAGATTTCTTCAGAAGAGAAAAGAAAACCCTAGGTGAGAAAGGGGGAAGACATCTAAGCTCCATAAAACAAAAGAGAATTTAATTCTCAAACTAAGAGTTTAACTCTTCTAAATACGAACTTAGTTCTTCCTTCGGTTGAAGATCTGCAGAAGCAGATCTCCCCATAAGTTGAGAATTTAATTCTCATCGGGGAGATTCTGCCATGCAGATCCAAAACTTAGAGGGAGAATTTAAATTTAAGGAATTTAATTCCCCAAAATTCATAGGAATTTAATTCCTCCAAATAAAACTAGGGTTTAACCCTACATAAGAATTTAATTCTTCCAAATTCATAGGAATTTAATTCCGCTAAACAAAATTAGGGTTTAACCTTACAAAAGAATCAAATTCTTAAAACAAGAGACTTAAAACTCTCCATGCATGAAAGAACTTGGTCATGTGGTAACATGTGACCCTCATCCTCAATGTGTAGAAAAGAAAGAACAAGACCAGGTCACGTGCCCCCACGTGACCCTTAAACAGACTCCCCAAAATGAGAAGAAAAAAAGCTTGGAGGCAATGCCTCACGTGCTCACACGTGACCCTAAAAAATGAAGCGAACAAATCCATAGGAAGAATTAATTTTGGGCTCCCTCACGTGTCCCCACATGACCCCTAATAAACACTTTAATAAATCAATGCATGGGCACCCATCACGTGCCCACACGTGATGGTCGTAAAGATTTAAGTGTTTTTTTGAATATTCTGAGAATAAAATAAAGGAAGCTTAGCCCAATCCTATGGGCGCCTAACGTGTCCTCACGTGGGCGCTTCACCTTTTTAGTGTTTAATACTATTCCAAACTCATCACGTAGGAACACGAGACCGCTAAATATGTGCTAGTGTTAAACACAATTTTCAAACCATTCTTAGGCCAAATTGGCTAAGTCTTTCTAAAGCAAGAATCCGCTCCAACTGAACCTCAAAATTGATCAGTTCATATGATATGCAAGGTAAAATTCAGAGCTATAATGAATGGTTAGTGCTCAGCCAGAGACAAAATGTTGTCAGAGCCTCAAACCCCTGTTTAAGCATTGCTAAATAATGGAGGGTTGAGCTTAGACAGGTGTTCAACAGTCCAAACAAAGGTCCAACATTTCAAACCTAATTGGACTTAGCCCAAGTTGGCCATAAGTCCTCAACTCAGATTTAACTGAGCCCATGTGCTCATAATCTAATTGATTGATCTTAGTCCCAAATTGGACTACAGATTTCCTAATCAATTTTGGCTCAAGGGTACATCTCTTCATTCCTTTGATATTTGTCGTTGTAATCCTTCAACGTCTTCAGAGAGGTGAAGGGTCTTGATAGCCAATCATTCCATGGATGTGGGGTCCTTAAACTCATGGACTATGATGTCCTTAAACTTTATAGACTATGACGTCTTTAAACTATGGACTGTGGGGTCCTTAAGCCCATGGACTATGATGTCCTTAACCTCGGACTGTGGGGTCCTTAAGCCCATGGACTGTGATGTCCTTAACCTTTACAGACTATGATGTCTTTAAACTGGACCACCATGTCCTTAAACTGGTAATCAACTGCAATGTCCCTAAACTAAACAATAGAGCCCAAATGCTCTCTTGTTGGATCTAAACGATCCTGTTAAGTTGATCTTAGTCTAAAATTAGACTAACGTATCCTTAACAAACGTTTAAGTTGATCTTAGTCTCAAATGAGACTAACGTATCCTTAAACCCAACCCCCAAACCCAAATCTAAGAAAATACGGATTTGTACTAATCCACACCCTACGGGCGACAACATAAATTAGTCTCCGTATACAATCCACAGGCAACAAAAAACAAAACAAACACACATGACACAAAATGACCATCTGGAGAAGGAGAAAGTGGTTACCACGATGCGGTAGCATAATTAACTGCAGGGGCTTGCGTGTAACGTTTTGAAAATCGCTTAGGTGAAATTTCGGAAATCGGTAAAATAACGGGTGTTTTCCGTAAAAATCAAGATATAAATATCTTTTAATATAAAATTAAATATACATATTCTAGCTATATAATTGCTAGTATTTGGTGTTTATTGAGCCACTTGTAAAATTTCTAAATTTCTGAAATTTTTTCCGAAATTAATTATTTTAATATTATTTTGAGCCGTCACTAATACATTTAATTAGGGATAATTATAAATTGGAATGGGTTGATACAAATTTTGTGCATCATGACACATTAAACTAACATGTAAAATATTTTTTCTGAAATGAAATGAAATTGTCAAATGGTTTTAGAAAATATTGAAGAAAAAGGCTTAAATGGTGAAATTAAACTAAATAGAACTAAATAGAAATGGAGGTATGGTTCTAAGTTGACTTGGGGTATAGTATTTATCTTTTTCCTCACCATACAAACCCACACCCATCCCCAACTACTGCTGGCCGAGCCATGGCTACCCCCACATCACTCACACTTCATGTAAAAGAAAAGAAAAGAAAGGAAAAGAAAGCATAGGGTTTTAAAAATGAGTATGGGCTTTGACTTTTGGGTTGACTTGACTTTATTTCCCCACCTCACTCTCTCTCCTCTCTTCCTCACCCAAGCTGGCCGAGCCCCACCTCATGCTGCCCTCCCCTTTTTCCCATCTCATTCCACTCAAAACCCTTCAAAAAATCTCCAAAATTCCATCACAAATCAAGCTAAAACTCAAATCCAACTCTTACCCATTTTTCCTTGACCTATTCTAGTATGGATCATGGAGCAAGAAGCAAGTTTGTGAGGCTAGGTTGCATGTTTGATTCAAGTTTTGTGAGGTATAAATTTGTGTCCCATGGTTTGATTATTGATTAGTTACTTAATTGTTGCTATCATACTTCAATTGAAGCTAATTAGGTGTTTAATTAAGTTTAATTGCTTGTTTGGGAAAAATTCAAGAAAGGGGTTTTGAATGCAATTAGGGTTCTTATCATGTAATTATGGTTGCAAAGTGTAGATTATCATCCTAAGAAAATGAAAACCTAATCTAGTTGCTAATATATAAATTGTTAGATGTAAAATGTCCAATTTAGCTTTTTTTTAGCAAACTAGATTTTTAGAAACTATTAAAAATATGAAATTTAAAATTTAATTATGGTTTGTGTGACTTAGTTAAAATATTATATGAGTAATGCAGCCATTATATTGGTTAAAACATCATGTTTTGAAGTGAAACGGTTATTGACCGCTTACTAGGTTTTTGGGAAATAAAACGACTTGATTAATTTTAAAGTTTTGATGAATTAAACCCTATTTCTTATATAATTAGTGATTTGTGAAACCATGATTGGTACATTTGGTGTTTTTTTCGATCAATCGGCGTTTGTACGCCGATGTCGAGGGTTTTTGGGTTGATTTGAGAGAGCAAACCATAGGTTTTGACCTATATGAGATTCGTGTGTCGATTTGGTCATGAGTCGGGTTTTAATGCGACACGATATATTATGATACGTAGGTACCCTCATGAGGACTTCAAGAAGACAAGCAAGCGCGTGGCGACGTCGGCACCGGCGATCGAAAATCAGGTGAGTAGATTATATCTACGGGGGAAGTCGGGTGGATGGCGTATAGTACCCCCGCAGTCCGTAGTATAGTGTATGATATATATGTTTATATAGGTGTTTTATGATACGAGGATGATTATCAAGATATGATTTTGTGGTTATGGTTTAGTTTAGGATAGTTAGAAGTAGCTTAGTTTAGCTTTTTAGTCGCGAACCCTAGAACAGGTTTTTACCCCCCCCCCCACACACATGCCTACATTTATTTCACTTGTGCGTATATGGGGATATATATATATATATATATATATATATATATATGTATATATGTATATATGTATGTATGTATGTATGTATACATATACATGGATTTTGAGGATAAGTACTTGGACTTGGAGATGAGTCGATGAGATTGGGCTTGGGGCCATGAGATCGGTGATATGATATGGTTCGTATTTGAGATACGACATGATATTTTAGCGGGTTCTTTAGGCATGGTGTTTTCATACACACGCATGAATTATATAGATGGTATCAGTATTGTACTAGACTTAGATCAGTACCCCAGATCATGATATATGATGGAAAGGATACCAGACGAATAATGAGAAAAATATGACATTTGACCCATACCCAGATTTAGGAGGCCGTACGACGGGTTTACTGTACGAGCTATATATTGATGATAGATTCACACTCTTGACTCAATGATGTCATATTATATAGGGTATCGTATGGGATACTATTGAGGCGGAATCACCGAATATTATACACATATATATATCGACTCAGATTTAGGTAGTTTCTATACCCCTTCCGATTGGTTGTTAGTTAGACCTGTAGTTACCTAGTAGATGTTAGACTGGACCCGAGTCATACCTATTTCCAAAACTAACGAATCATGAGGATTTTAAAGACATGTCAAGGGATACTACGGATATTATAAAAGACGTACCTTTTCTTAAAAACACCGTAGCCATTATTTTCAAAACTCCATGATTCGTACTATTTCAACGGCAAAACAGTATAACACAGGTGTAGCGGTGTAGATTCCTTATTGTTACGCTATCATTCATGTTCCGCATATTATTGTTGTAATTACTATTCATTGCCATTTATCATGTTGTTATCATCTTATTGCATGTTTATTGTGTACTTAGTGATTATGAACCATGCTGTCAGGACACCAGCACTATTACCGATGATGCGTATGTTCCACATACACTTACTTTCCGGCTCACACACATCGTCATCGGTAATTGCCATGTCATGTACACTTTAGGAAATACTATTTCATTGACATACTTGCTAACTGATAGTTGCTACATGTTATAGCTTTCATATGCTAGTTTAATTATTGCATGATATCAGATGCATCCATATATTCATTGGTTATGCGGCATTATGGAGATTTATGCCGGTTTTCATTGCTATTGACATGGTGACTTGATGATTTCGGATTCTTCTTAATATTTTCTGGATTTGGAAACCGCATGTGAAAGTTTTGTAAACTGATGAACCATTTTAAAGAGAGAAAAATGCGGTTTTCCTTGATATGTTGAGTATTGTCCACCATGATGTTTTCTCGGTTCTGAGATGTTTTCGAGACCCGATTCGAGGAGTTGGATGAACCGTTTCGTGTACATGGTGGACCCGGTATGGTACCCCAGGGCAAGAAGCTCGAGTAGTAGACAATGAGCCCGGCAGGGGCAGACTGCCTACCGGTGATTTTACTTGGCGCGGCGGATATCCGGAGGATACCGTTCGTGGTCGTGTGATTGATGTTATGGGCCGATCCGGATTGACGGAGCCCGAGGTATTGAGATATTGAGATCTGAGACACTGAGATATATAGATTTGATGATACAGGCCAGTCCAGATAGCCAGAGCCTGAGATATTGAGATATTGAGGTTTATGTTTTGTGTCGATACTTGACACATATTTGATGTTGATTTCATTGATGATATCTCGAATTATATACATACCGAAATCTTATTAAATAAAGAAAAACAGTTCTTTGAGTCATGATGTACTTTGTTCTCATTATATGCATCTGCACATCATTTTAGTGATATATTGCTACTTGACATTTGTATATCATATTAGTGACATATTGTTATCTGAGGCACTAACACGAGTTCTTGGTATTACACTATATGGATAGATGTTTACCCTTTACCGTTATATTATGCTTCAGGCCATATTATTATTATTTGAGGATATTACTGATCGTATGATCTAGGATTGCGTTATGCATGCGATTTCTCCTCGTAGATGTTTTCTACTCACGAGTTGGCAACTCACCCCCGTTGTGTCACAGTTCCTTGCAGGTTTTGCCGTACAGGTTTCTTTGCGGCTTTGCTGGTACACTGTTCCTTCCGGGTGATTGCTTTGGTAGGTGGGTTCTTTGGATTAGGACCACCATTGTTTATTATTATTTCAATTGTATCTAGAAACTCCATCAACCAGATTGTATATTTGATAGAGATAGAAGACCAGACTTGTTATTATTTCGACCTTAGAGTCGCGCGTTGTATTATTATGGTTTTCATGCTGATTTTGGATTTTCTTTTGAGTTTTGATCCTCGCCCTTCGGCGTTGTATATTATATTGCTTGAGTGGTTATGACCGTCGTTTGATGAAGAGCTAGCTCCCGCTTGGGGATGCCTTTTTATCTATTTCGTATACTATTCATGTTGTATCCCGTTTGGGGCCAGTATTTACAAAGGAGACTCTGCCGAAATTTTCAGAAAATACTTGAGGTTTTAAAAATACATATTTCGGCCTATATTTATTAAAACTACTTGCTTTAAATTGGTTTTTCCTTCACTCTACTGCTTCTTGGTTTTGATTTCTGGGTTTTGGCTTACTTAGATTACGTATTCCTCGAGACGTTTCGTAATTTAAGTGCCGGTCATGTTCCGTGCTTTTCGGGTCGTGACATTGTGCCTGCAGGGAAGAGCGTCCCCACAATCAAAAACCCATCAACGAGGAGGAATCTGACGAAGTCTGCTAGATCGGCCGCATCTGTTTAAACCTTCAATACATGATGTCATAAATCAACTTGGCATTTTCGGAGAGGTGGACGGATAGCACCAATTAGCATCTGCCCCCAAATTCAGGTAAGATGGACCTACGCGGTCGCGTCTCCGTGTTTCAGCGGGAAACAATCCAAGGAATAACTAATCCGCATAAGAGCTATATCAATGAGGTGGTCCTCACCGATCGGCGATCCTGCCGAATACTCACATGCTATGTCAAGTATCTGAGCCATGCAAAACCCAGACGTCAGTGCGTCATAATATCAATAATAATAATATAATCAAAACATGATGCTATACAAGATGATATGAGTGAAAATCATAATCGCAGGTATAAACACAGTAGAATATAGGTGTGTCACGTGTATCCTAAAGTCTGTGCTTCTAGGTTATCTATTCTACAAGTTTTTGAAATCAATTAATGGAATCACCGATGTAACTCAATAGTATCTCGTGTGTGTCCGGGACCACGGTCAAGACCCTCGGGGCTGAATCCGAGACGTGCCGCTAAGCAGTAAAAACAGGGTATCAGGTACAGACGAATGATGTTAGCATCATCATTCCGGAGCCCGAAGCCCGTATCGACTGATCAATCTCTGAAAAGTATCTAACTGTTGAGTTACAAGTCAGGTTTCATTATTGATTTCCCCTTTTCCCCCAGGTTTTGTGTTCAAGTCAGGTATTGACGATATCTACCTAATTCCAGCATAGGATCAAGCAGGTACAAGTCTTGTCTATCTAGACAACAAGTCACGTCTATCAGGACAACAAATCAGGATTTTCGGCATTAGTAAATGATCCAAGTAACAGGTCTAGTAATGTGTCCTGAACATATCAAGCAGTGTATATTAACAGTAATCAGTTATTAAAATATGGTAGAAAAATCTAATGCATATTATCTATGTGTAAGGTGTAATTAATCTATTCATATATCTATCCGTAATAACATTTTACGTATTCTACAAGGTATACTGTAATCTAGATAAAAGATACTGAACTGAAATAAAATTATAATGAATTAGCATGCAACGGAATAAAGCTGTTATTGATATAAATACGGATTAATGCTGTTGTTCCCATAATATTTGAACATAGTAAAAAGAGCTAAGCTCTGTTAAATTTTAATGAGGTAGTGCCTCACGTGCTCCCCACGAGAGTGCCAGAACCCGCGCCAACCTCATAGGATTGAATCCTATAGTGGCGCCGCACGTGAAGCTCACGTGGACGCCAATGTGCAAAGCACAGGAGCGCCTATCATATATAAGAATAAAATTCTTAAGTGGTGCCCACGTGCATGACACGTGAGCGCCGGCACCCAAGTTAAAATCAAGTAGAATTAAATTCTACATGGGAATATTTTCCTAAAACTTGGGATATTCTCTGTTAAACAGAGCCATTGGATCAAAAATCCAAAGGAGATGATAAATTAACAAAATATAGAATTAAATTTTACTAGGAGAAAATATCTCCCAAATCTTTTTAAGTGAGAAAAATACTTTCGGATCCAATGATAGAATAAAATTCTATATTTCCCCAATCTTTCTAAATAAAGAAGGGTTGCTCTCTGTAAAACAGAGACCTCTTAGAATAAAAATCCAATGGTGATTAAAAGTCACCGTTTGACAGAATAAAATTCTGCATATGGGAAAATATTTCCCCAATCTTGTTAAGAACAAGAAAAACATATTCTGTAAAACAGAAATTCTTGAATCAAAAGATCCAACGGTGGATAAAATTTCCCAAATAAATTTTGAGACTAATTAAATCAATTGGAATCTCTCAATGAGAGGTTTTCTCAAAACTAATTAACAAATTTACCTCTACTATATAAAGAACCCGAGACTTCAAGTCTCACACAGACGAAAAATAGAGGGAACCCTCCATAAGCTTCTGCAAAACAAATAGAAGGCTCTAAAAACAACAGAGAATTTAATTCTCAATAGAGAAGAAGATCTTCCTCCTCTCAAACCCTAGGTAAAGAAACCACAGAGATCAAAATATCTCCTTTACCTATCATAAAACATCTGAGGGTTTAACCCTTCTCAAGAACTCAGTTCTTTCTTTGGATTTGAGATCCACAAGATAAGTCTCCCACAAGTTGAGAATTTAATTCTTATCGGGAAGATCTTGGTGATCATAATACTCCAGGAACTTAGTTCTCACAGAACCCGATCCCAAATCTTCAAAATAGTGATCTTGGTGATCGTTAATGGTCAAAATACCATTAACAGAGGTTTAACCTTTCTGAGAATACCAACAGAGATTAAATCTCCAAAAAAAAGAAACTCAGCGCCTCACGTGAAAAACACGTGGCTGCCCAAGACAGAAAGCCAACGCCTCACGTGAAATACACGTGAGCGCCGAGTAAAAGTACTTAGCACTTCATATATAGCCAAAACGGCTGAGTGCTTAGCACTGATTGGGTAGCGCCCAACACCTCACGTGAAAAACACGTAGGCGTAAAACAAAACAAACGAGACAGCGCTGCACGTGCTCCTCACGTGGATGCTTTATAAAAAGTGCTTAGCACTATATATACATATGCAGCCAAAATGGCTGAGTGCTTAGTATTGATTGGGCAACGCCCACATCCCACGCCGCACGTGCTCCTCACGTAGACGCCATACAAAAGTGCTTAGCACTATACATATTCAGTCAAAATGACTGAAATGCCCAGCATTCCTGCACAAAAGGAAAAAGGGGCTGAACAAATAGAACCCAAATAAGTGCTTAGCACTTTTGAAGAAGAAAAAACTGAGCAGACTAAGCCCAAATTGGCTAAGTCTCTGAAGTTTCTTACAACTGAGCCTAAATACTCTGTTGTTGGATTTTAAGTAAAAAAATGATCCTAAAATGTTGCCAAGTTGATCTTAGTTTTAAATAAGACAAACGTATCCTTAGTTAAAAAATAAATTGAGCCCAAATGCTCATTCATCTATTTAAGTTGATCTTAATCTCAAACTAGATTAACGGTCCTTAATTAAAACAAAATATTTTTGAACTAAAGAAATATATAACCTAAGTTCAAAATCTCATACCCAAATCTCAAATATACGGATTTGGACTAATCTGCATCCTATGGGCGATGACATAAACTAGTCTCCGTATACAATCCACAGGCAACCAAAATAAATAAAATAAACATACGACACGAAGTGAATTTCCGGAGCAGGAGAAAGTGGTTATCACAACGCGATAACGTAATTAACTGTAGGGGCTTGCACCTGCAGGGAAGAGCATCCCCACAATCGAAAACTCCTTAAAAAATTGAGGGGGGATCTGATAAAATCTGCTACAACGGTCGCATCTATTCAAACCTCCGATATATGGTGCCATAAATCAACTTGGTATCTTCGGAGAGGTGGATGGATAAATCCAAATAGCATATGCCCCTAAATTCAGGCTAGAAGTCCCAACGTCTAGGTCTGGTCTTTTGGCGGTAAACAGATTCTAGCACGCCCGATGGGACCTTTTCCTCTTTCCACTCCACACTTCGTACGTCGTGTTTCGCGAACAAAATCACGGTTCGCTATGGTTGCCCTTGGATTCTAGGTACTAAAACTTGGTGTCTTGCTTATGTGCAGAAAATCAATGGCTTTCAACTGCACTTCATGCAACAGCAACTCCCGCTCCACCTCAACCGGAGGAGTGATCTACGGGCCCAATGCAGACTCTATTTTCTAAATGCTAGTGCGGCAGGTCACCCAAGCCACTGCCGGATTAGTCTTTGAGACCATGCTCCCACCTATGAGTTTCGGTGCCTCAACGCCACAGGATGAAGCTCTTAGAAGGTCAGTCTTCGATCGACTGGCAACCATGACGGCTCCCGTCAGCAATCCGTCAGACACTGGCCTCTCGGTCTTCAACAGGCTGAGTAAGAGCTCAAACGGGCCTGCAAAGAAGCTCGTGATACATGAAGGGGATACCCCAAAACGGATAGCCCTCCGTATTCCTGCTACAAGCGAAGCTGTCAAAGGTGCTTCCCCCACCAAAAAATCAGTCTTCGAAAGATTGGCCAGCTCTCCTCAAACTTTAACAAGGACGTAGGTTTTCAACAAGCTGACGCCGATTGAAGCCCCTCAGCAAAGCCGGGGGCATGAAGAAGCCGCTTCCAAAACTGAGGCGATCCCTTCTACGAGGCATGCTTGACGTCGCCACTGGCGCTGAGTAAGAAAAGCTAGGGGCAACTCCCCCTCTAGACTCACCCCACCAGCTCCAATGGTAGAAGTCGACGCTGCTGTTCCAACCGGGAATAGATTTGATCCACTTAGGAGGTGTTCCCTATAAAAATAAAGAAAAGGAGGGAGAAACAGAAAGAGGAAGAGAGATGGGAAAAATTCCCTAAATGGAGCATCACGTGTCCACACGTGATGCGCCTTGGAGCAAAGAATATAGGCAATGTGCTTAACAAATAAGGCTGAAATTGAGCCTCCTGTGCAGGCATGTGAGCATCTATATACAAAGTATATAGGCGCCTTCCCCAAACAAATAACAGGCCAGAAAAGCTCACGTTTCAGCACGTGATGCTCTTTGTTGGGCTTAACTTCGTGGGGGTCACGTGCCATACGTGACATTCCTGAACATCAGCTCGCATGCCAACACGTGATGCCTTTCTATGGAACTGCTGTATATAAGCAAACCGGTTTAATGAGTCACGTACTACACGTGAGGGTTCTTAATGCCTTCTGAGCCTATAGAATTAAATTCTAAATAGGAAGGATCAAAACTCTATTTGGAAAATATTTCTTTAGATCCTTCTAAACAAGAAAGATTATGCTTTGTAAAACAGAGCACCATTGGATTAAATATCCAATGGTGATTAAAAAAATCACCAAGCTACAGAATAAGCTCTGTATGGGAAAATACTTTCCCAATCTTTCTAAACAAGAAAGATTATGCTCTGTAAAACAAAGCACCGTTGGATTAAAGATCCAATGGTGATTAAAAATCACCAAGCTACAGAATAAGCTCTGTATGGAAAATATTTTCCCAATCTTGTTAAAAACAATAAAAATATCTTTTGTAAAACAGAAGTCCTTGGATCAAAAGTCCAACGGCGGATAAAATCCCCGAATCAATTAAAATCTCTCAACGAGAGATTTCCTTAACTAAATCAACAAACTTGTCTCTATTATATAAAGGACCCGAGACTGAAAGGAACAAGAGAGGAGACCCCCATAAGATTTGAGAAACAAAAAAGAAGAAGAGGAGTTCTCTTTGAAGAAAAGAAACCTTAGGTAAAAAAAGACTTAGAGATCATTTTATCTCCTCTTACAAGAGTTTAACTCTTTCAAAAAAAACTTAGTTCTTCCTCCGGTTAAGGTCTGCAGAAGCAGATCTCCCTACAAGTTGAGAATTTAATTCTCATTGGGGAGATCCTGTCATGCAGTCCCAAAACCTAGAGGAAAGAACTAAGTTTGAAGAATTTAATTCTTCAAAAAGATATAGGAATTTAATTCCTCCGATGAAACTAGGGTTTAACCCTGCATAGGAATTTAATTCTTATAAAACGAAGGACCTGAAATTCTCAAAACTCAGATCAAGATTTCCATGCACATAAAAGAAACGATTAGCATATAATGCTATAACAACAGATCACGCGTTCCTATGTGAGCACCTCTGAGGAACAGAAAGGAACAACTGAGATCGAGTCACGTGATTCCACGTGACCCCCTAATAGTGGTTAGCACTTTCAAAAGGAAGAGAAGAATAAATTCAGACAGTTCCCATTTTTAGGGCGCCTCACGTGATCCCACGCGACCTCTAATAGTGCTTATCACTTATAAAAGAAAAATGGAATAAACCTAAAGAATCAGTGCCCAACTCTGGGACGCCTCATGTGTCCATACGTGATGGCCACAAGATTTAAGTGTTTGACACTTATATGTATAGACGGGGATGTGAACCCAAGGGCACCACACCAACTTTCGGGTGCCTCACGTGCCACACGTGAGCGTCTCAATTTTCAGTGTTTAACACCGTTTTAGAGCCTCACGTGGAAGCACGTGAGCGCCAAGAAAATATCAGTATTTAACACTGTGAGAGGCCAACCTTAGCCCAAATTAGCTAAGTCTCCCGAGACCAAAACCTTTTGACCATCAATCAACCGAGTCCTCCTATACTCAGGTATCCTCAAATCGATCTTAGTTCCAAAAATGACCAATGATCTCCTGACACATGGCATCTAAAATGATGTTCGTTCCACCATGGTCCCTCCCTTCAATCTGGAGTTCGGTTCAAGGGTACATCTCTCCACACCTATGATACATGTCGTTGTAATTCTTCAACGATGTTAGAGAAGTGGAGGGTCCCGACAACCAACAACTCTTGGACGCACTCCCAAACCCATGAGCATACCCCTATGGACCGTAATGTCCTTAAAATGGCTGTAGATCGCAACGTCCTTAAACTAAACCTTCATACCAAAAATGGTGATCTATGGACCGTAACGTCCTTAAACTAAAGCAATAGAGCCCAAATGCTCTTTTGTCGGGTCTGAATGATCCAAAACCCCTGCTGAGTAGATCTTAGTCTAAAATTAGACTAACGTATCCTCAACAAACATTTATGTTGATCTTAATCTCAAAAAAGGTTAACGATCCTTAAAATAAACCAAACCCAAATCTAAGAATATACGGATTTGGACTAATCCACTTCCTACGGGAGACAACACAAATTAGTTCCGTATACAATCCACGGGCAACCAAAAATAAAACAAACACACACGACACGAAATGAATATCTGGAGCAGGAGAAAGTGGTTATCGCTACGCGGTAACATAATTAAGTGTATGGGCTTGCGCCTGCAGGGAAGAGCATCCCTACAATCAAAAACCCTCACAGTAAGGGGGAATCTGACGAAATCTGCTACAACGGCCGCATCCGTCTAAACCTCCGAAACACGGTGCCATAAATCAACTTGGCATCTTCGGAGAGGTGGATGGATAAATCCAAATAGCATCTGCCCCCAAATTCACGCAAGACGACCTACGCGGTTTCGTCTCTGTTTTCGGCGGTAAAAAGATTCTGGCATGCCCGGTGGGACCTCTTCCTCTTTCCACTCCACACTTCGTGTGTCGTGTTCGCGAACGAATCGCGGTTTAATATAGTTGCCCCTGGATTCGAGGTACTAAGATTTGGTGTCTTGCTCCATGCAGAAGAGAAGATGACATCGATGGATTCCAACTGCACCAATTGCAACAGCAACTACCACTCCATCCCTATTGGAGGAGTGACTTATGGGCCCTAAGCGGCCTCCATCTTTGCGATGCCAGTGGAGCATGTGACTCAGGCCACCACTGGATTGTTCTTCGGGACCATGCTCCCGCCAACGAGCTTCAATGCATCAGTGACATCACATGAGGCTCCAAAGAAGTCGGTCTTCGATCGGCTTGCAACTACCACGGCCCCTCTCAACCGGTCGTCCAATTCCAACGCCTCAGTCTTTAACAGACTGGGCCAAGGCTCCAGTAGGCCTGTAAAGAAGCTTGCAATACATGAAGGGGTTATCCCGAAGCGGATATCCATTCCAACTCCGGTAGACGAAGTCGTCAAAGGGGCTTCTCCTGCTAAGGGATCGGTCTTCGCAAGACTGGCTGTTCCAACTCCTGCTATGGGTGAGGTCGTTACAAGTGCTTCCCCTATTTGAAGTCAGTCTTCGACAGGTTAGATGTTCCCTCTCAACGGACGTCAGTTTTCAATAGGTTGGCACCAACAACAGCCTCTCATCAAAGCAAGGGGCCTGACGAGGTCGCATCTACAACTGAGGTGATCCCAACCGCAAGACATGCTCGACGTCGCCACTGGCGCCGAGTGAGGAAACCTGGGGGCAACTCTCCTTCTGGACTTACCCCACCGCTCCAACGGTGGAAACTGACGCTGCTGTTCCAACTGGGAACAGCTTCGAGCTACTCAGGAGGGTGCACAAGAACTCTCCAACCGCCATACTGAAGAAGTCTCCTCCGCCTGTCGAAAACACAACACAGGTGAAGCCGGAACAGCCTCCTCAGCGGTTGACCTCCAAGATCCACAGAGTTTAGCGGAAAGTCCAAGGCTCTGTAATTGACAAAGATTACTCTCGCCGGCTGAAGAAGACGAAGGCTCGGCAAGAGGAGGACCATCCAACCGCCATACCACGAAAGAAATCATCTGCATGGGTGCCTGCCGCAACGGCCCCCTCAACCTCGACCTCCCACAAAAAGAGAAGGCCTGAGAATCTCCCTCCACTGGTGGCAAATATCATAGGCAGTGGACCCAAACGCCCTAAGCCTTGGGGCATGGTTGTGCATACCGTCTACATGGCATCCGAAAAAGAAGATAGTCATGCTTCCGTGAGTCATCGACCACTCACACGGTCAGTGACGAAAGCTCAGATGCAACAACAAAAACTCCAGGAGATGTTGACAAGGATGGCCGCACTTACTGGGCAGAAAAAAAGTCCGGAAGCATCTTCGGAACAGCGCCAGGAGTAGGAGATCGACACCAAATTCCTACGGAGGGTTCTTGAAAAGAAAGACAAAGGGGCCGCGGAACAAGCGGCTAATATAAAACAAATGGCGCTTCTATTCCAAGTCATGGTGGGGAAGATGATCCAACCGAATCCTCCGGCCGAAGACCCTCCAATAATCATTGAAGATGACAGAGGGGAGACATCAAACCCTCCTCCAGTTTTATCAGCAGCCAAGGAGGAGACGATCTCCAAATCTACCCTTGATGACTACATAGCTCAACAAATACGAGCTCATCAAGCGAACGAAGCGGCATGATAAGTCGTCAGAACTGGGCACTTTATCCAGGCTGGTACGACCAAATTACGTACCCGCCAGGATATACGATCCCCAAATTCCATGTGTATAAGGGGACGGGCAAACCGCATCAGCAAGTTGCTCAATTCAGAACTCTGTGCGGTAATACTGGGGGTGATGACAAACTGTTGCTTCGCCAGTTTGTTGGCAACTTGTCGGAGACGGTATTTGAATAGTACTCCGAGCTCCCAAATGACTCTATCAAGACATTTGCGGAGATGGAACTACTCTTCACACAGCGGTTCGCAAGCGCACCCCAATCACGGAATTAATTAACGCCAGAGTAAAACTGGGAGAGACCTGGGTTCAATACGCAATTTAGTGGCGTAACCTATGGTCAAAGTGTGAACAATGCATAGAAGAAGCTCCTACTGTGGGCATGTTCGTGGGGACCCTTGATCCTTAGGCAACTATATCCCAGTTTATGATGTTCTTCAAGCCGAACACCTTCCAGGCCTTGATTGATAAATTGGCCCAAATAGACTAGATGGGCCATAGGCCGTCCTCTTCAAAGACAGATCTTCGAAATGAAAAGGGCAAAAGGAAAGCGACCTTCGTCGTCAACGCTCAACAACAACCAAGTGACCCGAAACCGGTTGTTCGCCAAAGCAACAAACCAAGATCCCTCGAATAAAAGTTGAGACATCTTTACTCATTCCCCGGGGATAAAACGAGGAGACTATTCGAACTGGCGGTGCGCAACAGGCTCATCACTCTACCGGATCCGAGATGCCCACTGGAATCGGGCGATGTCAACAATCCCAATCATTACCCCTACCACCGAATAGTGGGCCACCCAATCGAAGATTGCTACGTCTTTAAAAACTGGGTCGAAGACCAGTACCAACAGGGCAAGTTCGCGCTGTCCGAAAACTGGAAGGTAAACCCGCCGCAACATCAAAAAGGGATTGACCTAAGGCAAGGTTGACTTATATCTTGCATGCTCCTAAAAAGGTGGATACGCCGGGGGAATCATGCTCATTTATGGAAGAAGCTCCGTGGGAAGTGCTTCTTTCAGCTAAAACTAAAAGAATGCTGAAGGATCTTCAAGCATGTCCGGCGATTAGGTGGAAAAGTCCGCTGGAGCCTGAAATTATTGACGGAATGTTGAAACCGCTCCCAATGCCAAAAGTTGGTAACGATGGACAAAACCTCCAGGCCAAGCCTCCGAAGTCTTCAAAGAAAAGAAGAAGGCCAAGAAGCCTGTCCAGCCCGACGGCAATCGTACGGGTCTGCAGAAATACATCGATGCACTGGAGGAATACAATCAAGAAGCACGGACCCCAGTCACACTGGAAGAGTTCTTCAAGCATGTTCTTGAGGACGGAAACAATGACATTGATGAAGGAGACGATTCTTCGGAAGAACCCGAGGATTATGTTGCTAGTTGCCACATGGTTTCTTATTCGTCGTCAAATAGCGAAGAAGCTCCCTTAGTGTTAGAAAACAACGCAGAGGATCTGGGGGTAGGACCGGTGCCAAAATCTATAGAACCGTCAGATGACCTCATCGACAAGTTGCTGAACGAAGCTCTTCAAAAGAGCAAACCTGATCGAGAATGTGAAGCGGCCATTTACGAAAAAGCAAAGCGTCGGCGTCAGGCCGAAAAAGCTCCGGTGATAAGAAGCCATAAAGTATCTCAATCGAATCAAAGTGCCCTTGCCACCAGCAAGAGCAGAATCAAGATAAGGAAGCAGTTCTCCAAAGCTCTGTCAATGGGAATGAAGCTGCCACCTTTCAAACAAATTACTTCCGGGAGTACGTGCCCCAACGAACCAGATGTACATCCGAACTACTGCTTATACTATCGGAAGGTCACGCACCCTACCGAAGAGTGTAATGCCTTCAAGAAGTGGTGGCAGGGATACGTTGCCCATCGACAACAATTTAAGCGAATGAAGCGCAAAGCCCGTCGGGAGCAGAGAAGCACGACAGATGAGCGTGAAGAAACAGCCGGTAACTGTTGTATGGTTGATGCCATCCCAACAAAAAAGAAGTCTCAAGTTCTTACCTTCGGGAGCGATTCAGACGAGGAAATGGCCCTCAACTCTCTCTTCAAGGAATCCACCTCTGGAAAAGAAGAAGAGATGAGAAACTGTGAGAACATTCAGCTGTGTAACCGTACGTTGCCTGAAAAGAATCTTGGACTCTCAAACAAAGGTTCGGGAAAAAGAGACAAAGGGAAGGAAAAAGTCCCTGAAGAGATCGCCCTCGATGATAGAGTCGTCGAAGAGCTCACAGCCAAGGACCCACCCAAGAAGAACAAGGTGGATTATAATGTCCTGGCACATCTGAGGAAGATACCCTCACAATTGCGTATCTTGGATGCCCTTCTCCTGTCTAAAGAAGCACGAGATTCCCTGATCAAGACATTACAAGAGCCCGACCAGTTTCGAGCCTTCCTGGTGGAAGAAAAGATGAAAGATGAACTGGAAGAAGTCCACACGGCTGATATCACCTTCAGCAATGAAGACCTCCTTCTCGGAACGTACGAGCACAACCTTCCGCTGTATGTAATTGGGTATTGTTATGATATCAAGATAGGGAACATCCTGGTCGACAACGGGTCCTCCGTCAACCTTCTCAATATAAAGGTGTTGAAGGAGATTTGCATGAACGTGCAGCACCTAGCTCGGGATAAAATTACCATCTCCGGTTTTGACTCCCAATCATCACAAACGCTCGGGTCTGTAATACTGACATTACGCTTCGGGCTGCTCGTCACTGACATCAAGTTCCATGTTATTGACGCCAAGACTTGCTACAACGCTTTGCTCGGCAGGCCTTGGTTACATGAGTACAACATCATCCCTTCTACACAACATCACTGTATGAAGTACTTCAAGGATGGCCTCGAGTACACTGTTATAGGGGAGCTGAACCCATTCTCCGTAAATGAAGTCCGCAAATATGAAGATGCCAAGTACTTCTTACCAGACTTCGAAGACATGGAAAGATGTTGCAAACCGGAGAATAAACAAAAAGCCATCTATCCCGATATTTGGGAGCGATATCGAGGAGGACGAAGAGATGGTCTACTCGGGACAACCCCAAGGCAATAGGCCAGGACCATCTACTCCTATTCTAGTCTTTGGCAGTGACTCTGAGGACGAGGCCAACACAGTGTTCTCCGTCCGCCCGTCAATACAGACCTTTGGTGGAGCTTACAAGAGTTTACAAATTACCATGGTTCCGCAGCGGCATTACAAAGAACATGATGCACTTGATGCATACATCGTGCAAGAGCTGCAAATCTTCTATGTCCCTCCTAAGCAAAAGGGTGAGAAGGCGATCCTTTTCTATCAATCCATGGAGACCAATATGGAAAAAAAGTATGGCAAGGTGTTGAACCTGTGCTCGACAGACTTCAACTAATCCGTCTTCCCAGATACTACGCAGAGGGACTGAAAAGTCTATTAAGATGCCAAGGCGTACTCTTCAAACATACTGATCGACAAGCCCAGTTTTATAACAAGATTTGGGACGTTTCCGAGACTCGGCGGAAGATGCCCAACAGAAGAATGTAGACCACTGGCCTTGGATATATTAGGTCCAAGAAACGGGAGCGATTCCATGGCTGCCATGTTATAAATAACTCTGGTGGAGAAGCGAATGCATTTCCAGATAGCGTTGATGTCGAACCAGAGCAAGATCCCACAGTGAGAATACCAAGCCCGTCATTCGAAGAACAGATTGACAAGCTGATAAGAGAAGCAGGTCAAAAGGTTCAGGATGACCATAGCCACGAAATGGACATTTACGAGAATGCCAGGACGCTGCGTATCATTCAGCAGGCTACGAAAGGAGAAGACGATGATGCCCTTCACCCTCAGCCCTCTGTGCGCTCTCGCGGCAAGGAAAAAGTCCGATGCGGAAGAAATGACAAGATCAAGAATGGGGACGGTGTTCAAAGACAATGAAGCGGATCCAAGAAGCCACGTGAGCGAGAAAAAGTCAACTGGAAACCGTATCTTATGAAGAAGATGGGTCGGGAGTACTCTTTCTCTCAAGACAAGACAAAGAAAATATTCAACCTTGTCATGAAGCATCAAATGATGACACTCCCAGAGTCTTGATACCTCGAACAGATAAATGAGGTCCATCACCCAAATTATTTCTTCTACCACCGAGTAGTGGGACATCCTCTTGAAGACTGCTTCACCTTCAAAGACTGGGTTGAAGATTAGTATCAGCAAGGCAGGTTTGCTCTATCCGACAGTTGGAAGGTAGCCCCGCCATGAAAGCATGAGCCGAGAGCAACCTACACTGCGAGGGAAAGTCTAGATCAGCATCGATCTTGGAAACGAGCTCGTACCTGCCATATGATAACATTATCAAAGGAGGGAGAGCACGAGAATATGGACGACCTCTCCCAATGCTTCGCAAATGAAGATGAGAACGAGGTGATTTCAGAATTTCCACCGGCACCAAAAGAGCTGGAAGATGGAATACACACCACAACAGACAACCTGAGAAAAATCGTCTTAGGGATGGCAAACGAGCCAAGGCCAATGTTCGTCAGTGAGCCGCTATCTGAGAAACAGGTGGCTATGTTAAAAGACATGCTTATGCAGTATAAAGATTGCTTCATATGGAACTATTCCGAAATGCCGGGATTAGATCCAGAGATAGCTGTGCATAAACTGGCAATATCGCCGGACGTCAAGCCAGTCAAACAGGCGCCAAGAAGAATGCGGCTCGAGCTTGAGATGAGTATCAATGTCGAAGTCAAGAAGCTAATCGACTCCGGCTTCATCCAAGAAGTTCAATACCCTGACTGGATCGCCAATATCGTTCCGGTAATGAAGAAAAATGGGACAGTACGCATCTGCATAGATTTTCGGGATCTCAACAAAGCTTGTCCGAAGGATGACTTCCCAGTGCCTGTTACCGAGCTGATGATCGATAACATATCCACCCATGAAGTCTTTTCCTTCATGGACGGATCCTCAGGGTACAACCAAATCAAGATGCATTCTGAAGACCAAAAGCATACTGCTTTCCGGACTCCGCTGGGTATATTTTGCTACAAAGTGATGCCCTTCGGTCTAAAGAACGCTGGCGCCACCTACCAGAGGGCCATGACAAAGATCTTTGATGACCTCATACACGAGATTGTCGAATGTTATATTGACGACCTCATGGTGAAAAGCAAATCGTACGAGGAGCACTGGGAGCATCTGAAGATAGTGTTCCAGCGCCTTCGGAAGTACAACCTGAAGATGAACCCTCTGAAATACGCGTTTGGAGTTTCCTTAGGCAAATTCCTAGGATTCATCGTACAACACCAAGGAATCGAAATAGACCCGTCAAAGATCAAGGTGATTATGGAAATGCCTTCGCCAAGAACTCTCAAGCAACTATAGTCTCTCCAAGGAAAGCTCATGTATATCCGACGGTTCATACCCAACCTTTCCGGCAAATGCCGCCCTTACAGTCATCTAATGAAGAAGGGGGCCCCGTTCATTTGGGATCATAAATGTCAAAGTACACTGGACGAAATCAAGTAATATCTGCAGAACCCACCGGTACTGACCGCTCCAGTCAAGCGAAAGCCCCTCATCCTGTACACAACAGCCCTTGAAGGTTCTTTAGGCGCGCTATGGGCATAAGAGAACGACCAGGGGAAAGAGAGAGCTCTCTATTATTTGAGTAGAGTTCTCCTGGGGGATAATTGTTCGCGTTTTGCGTATTTTTTTAATTACCGCAATCAAAATGGTGTCGCTTGGTAGCTAGTCGGTTGAGTACGGGTCAATCCACAGGGAGATGGAATCTTTTTCTTTATCTTTTAACGAGTTAAATCCAAATATTTTGGGTTTTGTGTTAAGATCTACTAACGAGATAAAAGATGATAAAGGACTTGCTAGGGTTAGGATTAGGGTAGTTCGAGTTAGGAATATCTCACCTCTTTCAATGCCCCTTTTTAATATCGGTATTAAGGTAATCGGAAACAACGGGGATTAGCACGAATAGGAAGGAACTTGTAAGTATAAGCTAGGCTTTCCATGCTTAGTTTCTTTCTTTTGGTCCTTGTCCGTCCGTTCTTGTCTCTTAGCCCTAATCTCCGGTTAATTCAACTACAACCGGTCTAACTAGGGAATCACCGCTATCATGTAGATAGGGCACCGTAGTGAGCGGATTGTGGTTCAATTAAAGGGAGTCCGAATTAAGGTGTTGGGCAAAGAAAGGAGTGAGAGAGATTTCCTTCTCTCAAACCTTT